>CM019063.1:132107460-133307460 GCA_009667805.1 Leptobrachium leishanense | reverse complement strand
CCGTGGGCCGCGGCCGTTGTGCCTCCGCAGTTCAGTGCGGACGTACTTCGTGTAACGGGCTCCGATGGGCTTCCTGTCATGCTATCACGGACGTACTTTAAGGCGCAATCACGGACGTGAACACTACGCTCGTCTGACAGCAGCCTTACAAGGAAAAAGAGTGTCATCTGCGCTCGTTTCTATGTGTTCCATGTACAACAAAAATGAGGTTTTTGTTTGTTTCAATGGCCATTGCAACGTAAGCCCACTCGCCACTTCAAGGCACCTCTTTAGAGTGGGTACCTAACAATTGTAACCAAAAGGCCGCTCTACTGAGCAGCTCCAAGCCCCTCCAGCTGCTTTTCAGCCAAGGAGAGGCAAAGATGGTGGCTTTTATTTATACACCCACCAAACACTTCCCATTTGGGATCAAAAACATGGAAAGAGGAACAGCTGCAGAACGACGGACTGGTGTTACAAGCATGATATACATAGATACAGAAAAAATGGCGTCGCGCCCATACTCACCGGAGCGGCAGCAACTACCAGGAATAACAGCCCAGTCAATGTATAAAACATAACAAGGAAAAAGAGTGTCATCTGCGCTCGTTTCTATGTGTTCCATGTACAACAAAAATGAGGTTTTTGTTTGTTTCAATGGCCATTGCAACGTAAGCCCACTCGCCACTTCAAGGCACCTCTTTAGAGTGGGTACCTAACAATTGTAACCAAAAGGCCGCTCTACTGAATTATTATAAAAGCTGTTTAAGTGTTTTTACGGAATGCAGATACACACATTCCTGGTCATGTATAAAAAAACAGATTTCAGTTATAATTTTTTTTAAATGTTTTTTTTTAAAGAAGTGGGGTATAGGGAATAGGTACAGAAAATTGGGAGAATTAGGTGGAAGGGAGACATAAGAATTTTTTTATTATTTTAATAACTGTGCTAGCCAAATCATTTGCAAATGTATAACTTAGATGAAAGAATAAAGGAAAATTGTATAGCACACTGAGGTAACTTGGATGAGGTTTTACATCCATTTACTGATCACGCCAACCAATGCAAACAGTAGATAGAGCAAATCATGCAAGTTCGTATTATATAGAAAACTGGATGAGGTGGAAGCATGTATAGATCGGATGTAAGTCAAATAACACACATAATTAATTTCTTTAAAAGTATTCTGCTTCTGCATTAATTTCCTTGCAGGGAATCTATTACATTGTGTAGATAAAACTTGTAACAGTGTAAAATGGAATGTCATGTCATACAAGATAGAACCTTTAACCCACCTTGGCATGTCCTGTATTGAATAAGAACCATTGGCTTTCGTGTTCCTTATTGCTCCTTACATTACCGGCTCCCTTTCTCATGTATCTGCTGTGACATGAAGCCAATTTATTCTCTTACCTGTCTCCCCTCTGATTTAGAAAGTGCATCACGTATTCTAAGGTCTGGTAGAACACAATTGCTTTTCTTCTAGTCATTGAAGAAGGTTGAATTATGATCCTGTGGGCTCCAAAACAAGGAAATGAGACAGAAAAAAAGAATCATCATTCGAGCCATAGAAAAGTGGGGAAGTGATTGTTATGTGTTTCAGTCATTGCCCCTTGAAAGAAATGCGTTAAGGTGATGGAGTATTTGGTCTCTTTCTGCCTTTGTAAAACAGCTATACATCAGAAAATTCAGCTGAAAGGCCAGTATCTTCACTAACAAGAGAGGCAGCCTCTTCTCATTCAATGTCTCAACGTGATCACTTTTTTCCCTGCACAATACAAAGTGGAACAGATAGCATCCTGTAGTCATTCCATCTGGAACTTTGTAATTGATCTGATTATAATACTCCTTTTTTCTATACCAAATTAAACTTATAAGTCATCCAATACCAGTTTCTATCAAAAAAAGAGCAACTTCATGGAGTGGAATAATCATGTCGTTGTTGTTGCATTTATCGAGCTGTAGATAAAGTAGATGAATGATGTATAAATGCTGTCTACTTAATTCTCTCTTAAAACACTGTGTGGGATCATTAATCCAGCTGATCTATAGTAATGGTAATGGTATATGAAGCATTAGTTCCACTCATATCAAATAAAATTTTGCATTCCAGTTTTCTGTTCCAAGATGTACACTCTCAGTCTCATTTCATTTTATGGCCTGTGGTGCTGAATACAACAGATTCAGCACCATGGCCAATGGACAGAGATGCAGTTCTGAGTTTAAGTGAAACGGTGTAAAGAAATGATCAGTAAAAACAAAATCAATTCATTTTATAATGTTTTGTTTTGGTCCGAATCGATTAGTTTTCATTCCGTTTTCGGACTATTTTGGATGGAACCGATTCGTATTTCAGAAGCACTTCCGAAATACCAATCAGGGAAAATTTTGCTCGAATTTTTGATTCAGAATGAAACGAAACGCACATCTCTATACCTCACACAAGTGCATATTTGTAGTAGCAGTCTAGTGTTGCATCTCTTCACTTTCCTCAGACATTTGTGCATCCAGTCTACCTTCAATGTTCCCTTCTTTTGAAGTCTATGTTTAGTAATTCACAGACCATGATTTTGAAATTCAAGCTTCTTGTTTTTTTTTTTTAAAAAACTGCGCATTATTTTTCCAGTGACCTAACTGTTCTTCATCTTTTTCAGGGAATGGGCTATCTGCACGCTAAAGGGATCCTACACAGAGACCTTAAGTCTAAAAATGTTTTCTATGACAATGGGAAAGTGGTTATCACAGACTTTGGTCTCTTCAGCATATCTGGTGTGCTACAGGCAGGCAGGTACTGTATGACAACATTTTGACTACAATAATGAAAATAAATGCATGGTACAAACAAACTTAACTTTTTCTATAGGCAATAATTGATGAAATAAAATCGTCAACTACACTATTTAAGCGATTTTTGTTGGAACCTCTTTAAAGTCATTGTGGAATGCAATTTTTGGGCAACATCTAAAAGCAATTCATCTTACTAATATGATAAATTATATAGATCCGTTTCCCCAGCGCTTTACAATAAACAGTGTGGTATTAAACTAATAAACTCACAAAAGTAAAAAAAAAAAAACATAACTGACTGCTTTATTTTCTCACCTCACTACTATATGGCACAACAAGGCCTCCCTACCATATAGTGACCTGAGGCCTTTCTGCAACCTAAAGTGGGTGGGCCTGGGTGGTTTCTTTACTAAAGCGAGGTAGTATGGTGGGAGTCTTGTTGTCCCCTTTGAAGGTTTCCGCCAGAGGTATGTCCTGAATTCTCTTGATTCTGGTATTTTTTCCAACTGACACTTATTTTCATAATGAAGATTCCTAGTAACCATTGGTAACAGCTGATTCTATAATGCTATTTTATATACCATGTAAACAATTACATCAATAATAAACAGTGATACCTTAGCAAGCAGTTAGATCATACACTAAGGTTATGATGGAATAAAGAAATTAAATGCAATTTCAAAAGCATTTAAATATTGAATGTATTAAACATCATGTTATATATCAGGTGTTTACTTCAGGAATGTACTAACTTCTTCAATGTTATTTATATCTTGTGTTGATAATTCACCCTAAAATGAAAGCAATCCAATTTTAACACCATGTTAGTTATTACTTATTCTTTTATGATTTCTGAGAGTCATAGATACAGTTGCTTGGCAACAATTCCAAGCCATTTCTGTTTTCTCACTGCATTATTTATGTACATCCATGGCTAGGCAATAGTTTTTTAGTACAGATGTAGACCTGTAGATATAGATGGACCACACGTACAGTGTGAATGAGATGTGGTGAACTTACTATGCAAATGAGCAAATTTAAGGCGGGCAGATTATAGGTTTTGATGATGTGGTTCCAGTAATAAATAAATATGAGGCATGAGTTGTTGAATTCCAAAAGTCCTTGTTACTTTACGTTTGTTAATTAGCAGGAGAAAAATAAAGACATGAAAGAAAACAACTAATACCAGCTAGCAGAGTGTAAGAACTAATGGGATGCATGGGGCTGTGTGGGAGATCAGGAAAGGTGCAATGATTATGGAGTGTGCTGACAGGACTCTCTCTGAAGTGATGTGTTTTTAGAGATGTCTTGAAAGACTGGAGGCTTGGAGAGTTGAATCTTACAAGAGAGGGCGTTCCATAGATAGAGGGCAGTCGAGAGATGAGAGTGAAGGTACGAGGAGAGGATAATGGGCCATTGGCTGAATCAAATGAGTGGAATAGAAAGTACCTGCTAATAAGGGAGGAGATGTAGGCAGGGGCACAGTTACGGAAAGCTTTGTATGTGAGCACCAATATTTTGAATTGACTTCCAAGGGAAACAGGGAGTCAGTGTAGAAATTGACAAATGGCCGAGGTGTGAAAGGTGAGGGATGTGAAGCAGAGGTGTTCCTAATAGACTGCAGAATGAGATCATTTAAGTCCAGTGAGAAGAGCGTTACAGTAGTCGAGGTGGGAGATAATAAGCTATTGGATAAATATTTAAGTGGAGTTCTGGTTTAGAAAGTTCTGAATTCGTGCAGTGTCTTTTATATGAAAGGGACAGGATTTGGTTAGTGACTGAATGTGAGGAGTGATGGAGAGAATCAAAGAGGACACAGAGATAGTGAGCAATGTGATAATAGAGGACCAGTTCTTGTTACCATTGCTACATATTATTGGATTCATTCTTAAGACTGTATTCATTAAACAACCAATGAATGCAAATTGTCTGAAATTTCTGAGATGTGCTAGTCAGTGTCAGCCATGATAACTGCATAGGGATATATTGCCTAAGGCTGGGGTCAGACGAGCGTTTTGCAGAGAGGAAGGAACGTCCGCGAGAGTGGATGTTACTTCCACAATGGCACCCGTCTGACCCCCATCTGGCCACCTCGCTGAGTGTAGTTAGTGCGCTCAGCACTGCAAGGCTCGATCCTCTGAAGGAGGATTGCGCTTTGCAATCCCGTCGACAGCACGTCTCAGCGCTTCGACGGGGAGGCTTTCAGCACAGCCGCTGTTGCTGCACAATTCGTGCGCGCGATACAGCGTGTGGCCGGCCCCGTCGAAGCGTTACCTCAGTTCAGGCGCACATAGTGTGCTCGTCTGATCCTGACCTCAAGCTCTTGATTTAGCAGACGTTTACCTGAGCTGATGCAGACAAGTACTACTCGACAAATTCAGCCAAGCTACGTTTATCGATGCCTATTTGGCGCTTACAGAATCCTGCTCATGTTAACAGTGATTCTTCAAGCATCAGAAACGGAAAAGAAAACAAAACAAAAACCTCCCATCATGAAAACATGTGTATAACAATAAGGAATACAAGAAATACACACTCTGCCTAAATAAATAAATAAAACTATGCAGAGTTTTCTTTTTAAACCTAGATAATATTATTGTTTTTTTTCCCCCGTAAAGAGCATATTATACTGCACCAAAAGGGAGACGTTTTTCATTTATGTACAACACAGTTGTTGTTTTTTTTTTTATTATTTAAGCTGTGCCTTTGGCATCTATTAAGTTGACAAACTGCCTTCTCCTTTTCCTACTGCCATCTGTCTTCGGACCTGCACTAACTATGAGCTGTCAGTGAGTAAAAATGGCTATTCCAAATCGCTCTGTGTTACCGTAGTTATACGGTGTGTTACCTTGGTTATAGTGTATGCCATGCTAATAAGGTGTAAAAATATATAGAAGGGACAAATTATACATCACCTGGACAAATGGCTGAAGGCTAATCAGTGGAAACTAAATATATTTATATATTTGCAGCTCTGCTTGAGAAATCTCCAACTCGTCTTAATTACTGCTGCAAATATAATATTATAGTGCACATTTTCCAATGTTCTTAGATTGTTTCATGTGAGCCAAGATATAAAGCATTCATTAAGTGGGAGATAAAATGTTTTCTTTCTGTCTTTTTATAATTATAGTTCATCAAAGTAAAAGACTAAAAAAATGTAATGAGGTAATGAAGAAATGTTTTATAGTCTGCTAATTAATCTGTAGAGGAATGGCTGTTTGTGTGCATTTTAGGTAAATGGATACAATACGTTAAATAAAGAATATGCGTTTTATGCCTGAATCTAGGGAATTTACCTATCATACCTCCTAATTGTACTCTTATGCCGCGGTCACACGGGCACACATGAGAGCAAGAGGAAAGTCCGTGAGAGTGAACGTTTCTTCCACTGATGCCCGTGTGGCCACCTCGCTGAGTGCAGGTAGTTGCAGGTAGTGCGCTCAGCGCTACAAAGCTCGATCCTCCTTTGGAGAATCAAACTTTGTAGCTCTGTCCTACATCCGTCGTAGCTTTTTGACGGGGAGGGTTTCAACGCGTCCGGTGTAGCACGCACAACTAGTGCGCATGCTACACCCCGTGGCCCTCCCCGTCGAGCAGTCAGCAACCTGCGATGGATGCAGGGAGGAGGGGTCACGGATGCACTCATTGTGCACGTGTGACCGCAGCCTTAATTAACAATGCATTTTAAAGCTTCTTTATTAAAAATGAAACGGGTGCTGCAATTTTGTAAAAGTGGGAAAACCCCAGCATTATTTTATCCATCTCTTAACAATTTCACCGATCCCAGAAATTATGACTTAGAATTGAACATTAAAAATAGCTGCCGTGCATTTCAATTTGCTTAGTGCATCATTGTTGTCCCACGTATAGGGCACGATCACCTGCCTACAGCTAAAACAGGGACGGTAAGGTGAAATATTAGCGTTCGCTAATCTCCCTTTTGCGTCCCCGTTTAACAGTAGATTACGGGGCAGGCACTGAGTCCAGCACCTCGCCCCGTAGTGGCCGCCAGGCTCCAAGATGCTTAGCGCAGCATTAAAGCGTTGCCGCGAGCATCCCCTCCATGGACTCCAAGGAGGCTTCTGCTCCCGGGTCACATGACCGGCAAGATCTTGCTTCTTGCGAGATACTGCGGGTTGGCAGAGTTATCGCGGAGGGAGACTAGGGATTTTTTTCCCCCAGTCTCACTCTGCTCCCAACGTCCAGAAGCGGCAGATCGAGCCAACATTCTTGCTGCAGGATGAGAGGTGAGTATTTGATTTTTTGGGGGGGTTTACAGCTGCAACAAACTGATTCCGCAGAAGCTCTAAGGCAAGCTATAGCAAACCTTTTTAGTTAGCAACACCTGTGAGTAGTGTTAGGACTAGGATCCTTACGCTAATTATTCTCTGCTTACTCTTTGCGCTCCCCATGTTAATCTGTTAGCAATCGGGAGGTGATCTATGCGGCACACTATCACCTCAATTAACCTAGCGCTAACACTCATTTATGTGAGCGCTAGCATTAAAGAAGTGATAGAGCCCATAGTGTTTCCCAGAGTATTAATGGTTGTGTTTATTGCAAATCTCACCTAAAGAGGGAGCTGGACTGGTCATGAAGATTTTTTGATCTCCATATGTCAGTAACCTTGGCCCTCCAGATGTTTTGAAACTACATTAACCCATGATGCTCACATCCTAGTTAGGATGGCTTATCCTTAAGGGAAATGTAGTTCCACAACATCTGGAGGCCACGTTTGCTGACCTATGCCCTATTACTTAAAACAGTGACCTCTTTGGACCAGCACCAGAATGACACAGGTCCTTGATTGCCCCAGAGACAGTCGGTGGCTGTGAAGAGGTGTGTCCGACTGGTCCTTGGTAGCAAAGTCATTGCTACTCATCCCCTTCCCTTTGTTTAGATACAGTGTTTTGCATTGTGGAAGATGTTATCAATACAAGATGTCTACTCCATCTACTATGATAATTTGTTCAAGAACACATTAATTGAAATACTAGGATACTTTGCTTCCTTTGTTATGCTTTTTTTTACATTGTATATATATATATGCAGGGCTATTCAGAGAGAGGTGAAAACCTTGACAATGACTGGAGAATTGAAAATTCTAGGTCAAAATAGCCAAACCAGAAAAATTCTCCCATTTATCTCACTTTCCAAATCATCTATTTTGACCTAGAATTTTCACTTCTCCAGTCATTCTACTGGTTTTCACCTCTCTGAATAACTCTGATAATCACAGCTTGCGGCTTATTCCGATTTTATATTTTCCCTGTGTTTAACATATGCAGGGCTATTCAGAGAGAGATGAAAACCTTGAATGACTGGAGAATTGAAAATTCTAGGTCAAAATAGTCAAACCAGAATAATTCTCCCATTTATCTCACTTTCCAAATTGGCTATTTGGTCTAGATTGTTCATTCTCCTGCCAATTCTCCTGGTGTTCACCTCTCTCTGAATAACCCTGTTAGTCTTCAGTGACTGCTCTATGAACCTATGTTTAGCAGAGGGCAGGTTATTCTTTGGATTAAAATGCTCAAACATTTTCACATAAAGTACAGATTTCTCAGAGAATCAAACATAGAAAACAAACTGGCAAACACGATGAAATATTGCCATGGGTTACACATTGTGACACTGCTGAATTGCAGCATCAGGCATGGACTCCAGCGGAGAACACCTGGAGATTGTGCTGTGCTTCAATTATCTCTCATTTCTCTAGATTTGCCCACATTATGCAGCTGGGTAAATAAATATCCCCACTTAATTGCAGGGTTACAGGAATGCCTTTTTTAGTTGTGAAATCGTTATTTACATTTTGAAACCTGATGGTCTGTGGGGAGGAGATGTCAATCACTTTGTTAAAATAAATACTATTTTCTAAATGTGCCCATCAATCGACGATCAATCGTATTTATTACCCTCGTTGCCTGTTCATACTTGTTGTAAGGGACTAATAGTGAAAGCTCAATCAGCAGTGACATGGACACGTGTGTAGAGCTCAAGTTAAGTATAATAGAGACAACAGATGCAGGTAAACTTGAATACACAAAAACAGGCTGACATTGGTGACATTTCAGTGCTCTCTGAATAACCCTGTAAGTCAGTTCGATTTTTTTAAAGGGACATCTCCACCAAAAATGTAAATGTTCTGCTTGTGTTTATTTTATGTTGTTGATCTCTTACATTTCTCATGTTTTTCTCATGTATAGTTAGTTAAGAAAAGATTTTATTCTCTATGTGTCACTATATGATCCATTTTGTGATATTTTGTTGCAAACTGCCCCCTCTTCCAGGATCTTTACAGCACTTTTTCCGGACTGTGAGACTTTTGCCATAGAATGGATTCTATGGGTCAGAAAACCTGCCTATTGAGTTGCATTGTGTAGAAACTACATAAGGCTGGGGTCAGACCAGCGCACTTTTAACGTGCGTTCTGGCGCACATAATTACGGCCGCACTAGCAGCAGATGACGGGCAATGACGGCCAATATACGATGTACGGCCGCACAAAAGTCCGGCCGTGCAACGCAAGTGGAATTTGAACGCATTTTTCTGAGAACGCTGAACCGCTAGTACTGACGTACTGAGTGCGCAGCTGCGGCATAGCGGCGTGTGTGCGTGATTAGGAGATGTCAGACACTGCTAATGTCCAGCCTATATAACGACCAGACGCAAAAAGAGTTTTATTGACGATCCGTACAAAATCACGCCCGAAAATGCGCGTCGTCTGACCGTTTTTGCGCATTCCGTGAAAAAATACGTCAATGCGTTCGGACGCACTTTTTCACGTTCGCGGGAAAAATGCTTTCGTCTGACCCTAGCCTAAATGACACTGAGCCCTATTACATCTTCACGCAAACGTTTGCGCGCGCACAAATACGCATTAACGCGAGGGGCAAGACCCTTTGCGCTGTACGTCGTATTACAATGTCAGCGCAACAAGCACACGTAATCGTCTACCGCGGGTGAACCTGCGCGAGTGCTGCGCGAGCGTACTGTACTGCGCACGTCCTATACTTAACATTGTGAGCACAAATGCGTTTGTGCGCTGGTACGCGGATGGTATTACAATTTATGTGCAAAATTTAACGCACAGTGTTTGCGCACATAATTTTAATGACTTCTAAAAGCTGGTGTTAAAGTCAAATCTGAACGTCCTGGCCGAAACCAAATACACCAGCCCGAAAAAAAAAATACAGCAAAGTATAGTTACACATTCTACGCGTACCCAAACAATAATATTGAGAAGTTGTGCGTGCATTTATTATTGCTGCAGCATATATGCTCAGATTGACTTTGGCAGGCACAAAAACTTAATGTGAGATAATTTTGGTTCTTAATTCTGATTGGCAGAGATTATGGCAGAGATAATATTTGAAGATCAT
Source organism: Leptobrachium leishanense (assembly GCA_009667805.1). Lineage (NCBI taxonomy): Eukaryota > Metazoa > Chordata > Amphibia > Anura > Megophryidae > Leptobrachium > Leptobrachium leishanense. The sequence goes on along the minus strand of CM019063.1, from coordinate 133,297,305 downwards.
ATATATCATATTAATTGTGCCCTGTTACAAGTCTATACACCTTTTTTAGCAAAAAAAAGCATATTTGACAAGTAATCTGGTCGCAAAGGGAGGATCACGATTCGATTCACTAAGTGCAGAGTAACTGCTGACAAGAACAACTCGACTCAAATTACTTGTTATGGGGGGCAGTGGCGTAGCGTGGGTTGTCAGCGCCCGGGGCAAGGCAAGAATTGTGTGCCCCCAACCTGTGGACACGGTAACACACCATGATTCCCTTCCACCAGTAGAGTATTGACTCCCATTACCCCCACAAGCACATGTCTTGTATATTAACAAAATACTGATATAATAAAAAAATGAAACACACATGCCCCCCACGCTACACCACTGCTACCAGTCACCCTGTCCCAGTATACCCCAGCATAGTTCCATTCTCATGCTATACCCAGTCACTCTCAGTACCCCCACTCTCTCCCAGTACCCCAGTCACTCTCTCTATCCAAGTATCCCCAGTCACCCTCTCCCTGTACCCCCAGTACCCCCTCACTGTGTGGTGGTCACGCTGCTCTGGTGTCATACAGTGTCGCCTACCTGCGTGGAGTTGCTGGTGGCCTGGGGGAGCTTAGTGGAGCCTGGATTTTAAATGTGTGGCAGGGCGGGCGCCTCCCTCCCTCTTTCCTGTTCAGTGGCTGCAGGGCTGCCAGCGGTGGGGGGCTGGAACAGGGATTCAAGGGGGGCTGACAAGTGTGGTACAGGGTGTTCCATCAAATAATGCTGCGCTGCTTCACGTGACTCATGTCAGCGTTAAGGAGGAGTCAGGACAGGACCAGAATTTTCTGTCCTGGCCCTCCCTTCTGGACGCTGAGTGCTAAGTTACCGCCGGCGTGGCAAAACAGGCGGACACCTTGCTGATCCCTGCTGGAACATATTAGTGGTTCAAATTTATTTTGAAATTTTGCGCCCCCTAAGAAAATTGCACCCGGGGCGACCGCCCTCGAGGCACCCCCCATGCTACGCCACTGATGGGGGCGGAGCCAACTGCCGACGGGAGCGGATGCATGTCTCTGTGCTCTCCTTCTGACTTACTAATTTTACTGCAATTTTGCATCCCCCTGTCTATATTGAGACCCCCCACTAAGAGTACTGACGCACTGGAGTTGGGGAGCGGCCACTGCGACACCCAGAAGATTTTTTTTTTTTTTTGTCCACCGCTGACATTCGTTTTAAGTTCGGGCCTGGGTTTCGGCCTACCTCGGTGGCCATCTTTGAAACCTGCAGGGATGTTCTGCTCTGATGGCTGACCCAGATTCCATACACCTTACGAGGGAGATACTGGCTGAGCTGATGGAGTTCAGGGCTGAGTGGATCCTCTTCCGACAGGAGGCTGGATGGGGCGGCATGATGCCCTCTGCTGCGGCGCTGATTGAGGAGCGTGTGATGGTGATGCAGCCCTTTGGTGCTTCTGCCGGAGGTAAAGGGGTCCCTGCTGGTGTGGGGAGTGCTGGATGCCCCGCACTGGAGGCGATGGGGGTGCAGCCCTGTGATGTCTCCCGAGCTGCCTCTGGATGCAGTCCTGCTGACCTGGGAGAATTGCCCCATACCTTGGATGGCTTGTGCGTGCTGAATATCTTACCCGCGGCGGCGCCCTGTGCGTGGATTCCTCCTGAACGAGGATCAGAAGGGAGTCTCTGACGGATTGTCCACTCAGGTGAATTCGGTGCTCCCTGAGGACAACTGGATGACCCTGCTTATCGAGGACAGTGGCATTTGTTCCCTCCTGGTGACTACCGAGATCTTGATGACTGCCCTGCTTTCCGGATGGTCTTCTTTTCCTGCTGCCGAGGTCCCCTGGGATGGAATGCCTCCTACCTCACTGTGCCCCTTTTTCACCATGCTGGGTACCTGGTTTGCCCCCTGTGTCTGGACACTGGCTGAGTCCGTCCTGCTGCTTTCTCCTGCCTGTCCCCCTTATCTTGATATGTTGGCTCGTTTTCCCGGAGGACTCTGCTGCTGCTTTTGGCCCAGTTTTGATCTGAGTAACCCCCCCATCCCCCTTTTTTTGTCGCAGATTTACATCTGCTGAGACTCTGTATTTTTTGGAAGACTTCCCCACCCCACCTGTATTGTTTACCCCTCTGTGACACCGTCTGAGTGACTCTGGTCCTTTAGGGACCCAGTCTTTATTTTTTGACCATATCACCCTGTTTTCATGTCTTGTTTTTTTGATCTGAGACCTTCTGTCCCCCCCTTTTTTTTTTTCTTCTTTTGGCGTTTGGGGTCAATTCGGGGTGCGCCATTGTGGCGGCTACCATGGCTCTGCCCACCATGCCTGGCCCTCAAAAACCCCAGCCTTGTGACCTGCACATTTCCATGGCCTCCTACGATTCTTGGACCTTCAGGAGTGAGCCAGGAAAGTCACATATATGGCCTTTCCCACCTTTTTTCTCTTCTTTTTTTGTTGTTGTTTGTTTTAGGGTCCTGGAGCACTTTTTGATATGTCTCCCCCCCTTTTTATTTTGGATACCCCCTGTCACTTTATGTGTCTGTGTTTTTGCAATGTGTTTTAGTACTCTTTTACGCTCTGCTGACGATACTGTTGTACTTTAACTAATATGAGGTCTTTTGTGAATTTTTGATGTTTTTCTGCTGACTCCTTATATGTTTCTTTACTGCTGAGTTCTGTTTGGCCTTGTATGGCCGTCTTTTCATATTATATGTCTTATTGCTGATGCCTTTTTTCAAAATAAAAATTTTGAATACAAAAAAAGAAAAAGAAGAGGTCCCGGCGTTTCGGCTCCTGAGAGCCTTTGTCAAGGGATGTCCCTTGGCGGGGGCTCTTGGGAGGCGAGGCGTTGGGACTTTTAATGCATACCCAAATTACTTGTCATCACAGAGTTGTTCTTGTTAGTGTTGGCTGGGCCAATACTGGAGTTCTATCGGGAGGACTAGCTGAATTTTCCCTATGAGATTAGATGAACCGATGGTGACAAGTGAAAATCAGCAATTACAGATTATGCTTCATTATAAATCAGTAGCAGAAACAAAGCAAATGGCAAAACAGAGGTAAGTTCACAAGTCAGCAATTACAGCCTAGTTGTGCTTGACAACACTTAAGAATGGAGCCCTAAGTATTTTTGCACTGCCTTTCCTACTTAACAGACATTGGGCCCTATTACACACTTAACGCAAATGTTAGCGTTCAGCTGTGTGACCGTTATCGTTAGGTTAAGTGGCTGTAATGCAGGTCGACCTTATTACATTCCGAACTCGAACGGGTTAAAAAATATATTAGTGCATCGGAGCTTGCACTTTTCAGCGCGAGCTTACTGTACTTTGCGCTCCCTATACTTAACATGGAGAGCACAAGGTGTTAATTAGCGTTAGGATTTCAAAGTCCTAACACTAATTACCCAACGCTATGGTTAACTGAAAAGTTAACAACAGCTTGGAGCTGGTGCTAAATGATACCGCTTCTGCAGAATCAGTTTTCACCAGCTTCAAATCTCCCCAAAAATCACATACTCGCCTCTCATCCTGCTTCTGCAACTAAAACGGTGGCCGAACCACCTCTTCTGGCCGTCGGGAGCAGAGTGAGATTGGGGGGGAAAAGTCCCCAGTCTCCCTCGGTGATCACTTCATCGACCTGCAGGATCTTGCGAGAAGCAAGATCCTGCAGGTCATGTGACCTGCAGTCGAAGCCTCAATGGAGTCCTATGGACTTCATGGAGGGGATGCTCACGGCGGCGCTTAGCGCTGCCCTGAGCATCCTGATGCTTAGTGCTGCGTTATGGGGCAGGCTGCTGGAATAGCACCTGTCCCGTACTATGGAGCTAAAACAGGGACGCTAAGGAGAAACCTGCAGGCGCACATTGTCCACCTTAGTGCCCCGTTTTAGTGAAAAGCTTTAATGACAAGCTTTCATGAGCTTCTCCCTTTATCAGGTTTTGAGACCTTTAGTTAAAACAGCATAAAGTATGTAAATCCCCCCCAAAAATCTGTCATTCAGTGATACAGTTAATCCATATTACCTGATACTTCTAATCCTCATTATGAGCAATACCATTGTGTACAATGTAGACAACATATTGATTAGATGGAGTCAGTATGAATTGATTATTTAATGATGAGTGATGTCGAGTTTGGATCATGTAGAATATCATTCTGCTGAAAGACAGTTGTGAGTAGACTATTAAAGGGATGAGGTTTAATTTTGCTGCATTTATTTGTGGTCGCACTTGGTATAGGTTCCTCTGGTTCTTACAAAATAAAGTAATTAGACAAGTAAAAAACGACATATGTCATTCAAATGTGGTAGTAGATTGATAAATCATTCGGTTTGTTTTGTAATTTTCTGTGATAATAAATATATTGGGCTAAATTACAATCTTCGCGCAAACGTTTGTGCCGGCGCAAAAAACCTTTAACTCGAGGGGTAAAACCCTTTGCATCGAATGCCATATTACAAAGTCAGCACAACAACCGCGCACAATCGTCTACTGCGGGTGAACCTGCGCAAACCCTGCGCGAGCTTACTGTACTACGTGCATCCTATACTTAACATTGTGAGCGCAAATGCGAATGTGCGCTGGTACGAGGATGGTATTACAATCTATTTTGCAGTAATTACCGCATAGCCTTTGGTCGCATAATTTTAGCAACTGCAAAAAGCTGGTGTGAATGGCAAATCTGAACAACTTGGCCGAACCCAAATACACCAGCCCAAAAAAAAAATATCTGCAAAGTATAGTTACACATTCTAAACATACCAAACCAATAAAATGGAGAAGTTGTGTCTGCATTTATTATTGCTGCAGCATATATACTCAGATTGACTTTGGCAGGCACAAAAATTTAACGTGAGATAATTGTGGTTCTTAATTCTGATTGGCTGAATCGCGAGAAAAAAACAGTGAGCACACTGATTTTTGCGCCCAATGGTACTGCGCAAGCATTTGGGCGCGTCCTGTTTCCAGCGTTAGTGATCGCTGGATGAAAAGACGCGTGAGGATTAAAATCATTCCAGGTTCTCTTAACACAGTCAGGTTAACCCTCAGGCCTAAGTATGAAGCCGCTGTCCACCCATCTTCTTTACAAGCGATTAGATGGCCGGCGGAGGCGAGCGAGGTGAATGATTGACTTAAACTGATCGAGCCCTCTGGCCATGATAGATCCCTCCTCTCCCGAATTCAGGAGTTCCTGAAGTGTTTGCAAGCATCAGGGAGCCGGCATTTACTTCAGCGAGACTTCCGGAACTTCTGGGAGACTTGGGATCCGGAGCAAGGCAAGTTTTTTAAAAATTATTTTACACGCGATGCAGATGTCTCGAATATAAAACGACCCCTCCATTTTTAAGGTAAATTTTTGTCACCAAAATCTAGCGGTATACAGGAATGGTGTCACGGTCCTCGCCAAAGATGCCGGAAGAAGGGCAAGTAAGGTGCTGTTCCCCTTCCAGAATCAGGCTCCGGTCCTGAAATTACCGCTGTGGGGTCCAGGCACTCAGGGATTCAGTCCAGGTTTTCTCTTACCTCTCCAGCCTCAGTTGTGGGCTGAGCCTGGACATACCATATAATCAGGCCTTACGATTCAGTGGATGCTTCTGCATTGTTCTTCCCTGGAAGCTTCATTGGGTGTCAGTCCTGCATGCTATGTACATCTCCTGTCTGAAACCCTTTATACCTACATCCTACTGACACCCCCTCATTGCTGCACCCTGTGGAGACCACCTTCCTTGCTGTATCCCGTGGAGACCACCTTCCTTGCTGCATCCCGTGGAGACCACCTTCATTGCTGCTTCCCGTAGAGACCACCTTCATTGCTGCATCCCGTGGAGACCACCTTCATTGCTATATCCTGTGGTAACCCCTCATCTCTGCATCCCATTGCAACCCCCTTCCTGGATACTCCTTGCGATCCTCATTCCTGGACTCCTACTCCCATCACTGCTTCAAACCCGCTTATTGATTGACCTCCCATGTATGACCTCTGTTCTGGACTTTGACCATCCCTCTGCCGGTGCCTGCCAAGACCTCTGCTTATACTGACCATTCTCCTGTTATAGCCCTTCTGATAACACGCTTGATATTGTTGTTTCTTTTGCCCTGTGTCTTCCGGTCCGCCCTCTGTTTATCCAGTAAGTGTCTTCTTTAGTTATTCTGTATTCAGTGTCCAGTCCAGTACCTGCCCTGTCCACCCTTATGTTATTCTGTATTCAGTGTCTGTCCTGTTAGCCCTATTGTGCTATTCAGTGTCCTGTCCACCCCTTCCTATCCCATCAGCTCAGTGTACCCTACCCTGTGTATAGATTATCTCATCCAGCTAGCTCCTATACTTGTTATTACTTATCCATTGTCCCCTTTCCTGGTTTACTTCTGTTTATTATTTAATAAACCTTTTATTTCTGGTTTAACCCCACTTACCTGTCTCTCAGTTTGTGTAACCACACCCTGGGCTCGAAACCCCGGTACCCACGTGACAAATGGAATTTAGGGCTTAAGCAAAAACAAAGAGCAATAAACAGAGCAGGGGAAAAGAGCAGATACAGGAAAAGGGCTGAGGCTATAGATGAGGAGATCTGAGAGTAGTGGGAGTGGAGATTGGGGAGAACTAAATACTATTAGAAACTAAAGACACAGAAGAACTAGAAGACACGAGAGGGCTGACTAAACCCAGAACTAATAATACTGGCGGGCAAGACCGAAGTAACTAAACATAGGCAAGACTGACAGGACAGGAATAGAGATGACACAGAGGGGAGAAAATACAGTAAAACGGATGTAAATAAACGTATAGTTCGTGGCAGAGGTTTCAGGCTGGGAGCAGACGATAAACGCTGTCAGAGTCCAGAGCAGGGGTCTTGACAGGCAGTAGGCAATAGAGAATTCCAGTTCAAAGCAAGGGGGTCTGTTACATGGATAATCCAAATGGAGGTTAAGGCTTCAGGATGGGTAGCAGACATAGGATCTTGATAGGGGTACTTGCAGGATCAAAGGAGGATAGGTATGGCAGGATTACAGGAGAATCCGAGCGCTTCAGGTTCTCCAACTGGTTCAAATGCACAGCTATCGTCAATGTTGAAGCTCTGAGGAGAGGCGTAGCTTCCTCTTGAGGAGGCCTCTTTAGGTAGAAAGGAATACACCTGATGCTCCAGAGCGTGAGCAGGACATCCAAGCAGGACATCCAGGCAGGGAGTTCAGGAACCTGTATGTGAACATAAACTGAGGAATAACCTTGATCACAAATTATGCATGTGCAGGGCAGGAACGGGATTGACAGAGTTAGGAGCTTAGGTCATGAGAGTATAAAATAGCATAAAGTTAATAAATGACTTATAAAAAAATTAAGAAAAGTGAAAACTACTTCTTTTTCATAAGGTTCAAATGAATTTGACAATAACGACTCCACATCTCTCACAGGGCACTATTTGGGAGACCTCCGGTAAAACCATCCATTTCAGGGCCTGTATCCCACTCTGGCTTATCATTCAAGACTTCATAAGTAGAGCCTAATTAACCAGACGTCATATAATAAAATACCACTTTATTAACACCAATTAAAAATATAAATCTATCCCAAACAAACAAACACAAAAATCAACCACAGATGACAGTACAATAAATGCTAAATAAAATTCTATACTCTCTATTTGTTGAATTTATGTATTTGTTTATGTGCTTTCTGACGTTTTATAGTCTCCTGCCAATACCCCATTAAAATACAGTTTTTGTTTGTTTGTGAAACAGTCATATTTTTAATTGGTGTAAATAAATTGGTATTTTATTTTATGAAGTCCGGTTTATTAGACTCCAACTATGGAGTCTTGAATGATATGTTGAAAGAATTATATTTTTCCATTCTTCCCCAAAAGGGATTGTTAAATTATTGACAGAATGTATTGTGTCGGAATGTTCAGAAAACATGGACTAAGCCAAAGCTAAATGTTTGAGTCCTCAATACCTGTTAGGCATCGCAAGGATTGATGTTACCAACATCTCTCTCTGACAGATCACTTCACTGTCTGAGTTATATTACAGTTACAACAATTCCTCTGAAGGTCCAAATGATCATCAATCTGCCACACTGCTTATCTATAACATTCTGTTCTCTGTTTCTAATAGACCTTTCTAGTGTTCTTTTGACTTAAATGGTTATAGTATCAGTCGTAGAGCTCTCGAGCAGGGTCCTCTCTCCTACTGTTCTGTGTGTTTAACTTGTATGTATATCTGTTATTCCGTCTCTCCCATTGTACAGCGCTACGGAACTTGTTAGCACTTTATAAATACTTGTAGCTGTAATGCAACCATGGAGTGGAACAATTAACTTTACACCAGGATGATGAAGTGTCATCACAAACTGTAAAAACACTGGCAAAACAGAGGTAATATAGAACAAATAGTGGTCAACCAAAGCTCTCCCTTTAGCCAGCAATTAGGAAAGGTCTTCACTCCAGGGCATTAATAGGTGTCAGGGTGGCACCCGGCATAAGCCATGGTGGGACCCAAAATTAATGGATATAAATCCGAAGCACTGGGGGTGATCATTGTATGATATACATGGTAAAACCATAAATATATAAATATATAAAAAGAGTCCCAGTAATAGACAAGGCTGTAGGAAGGAACAAAAGATATTGATTGACTGAGATAGTAAATAAAATTTAACTTTTATTGGAAACTAAGAAACAGAACAACATAATGACAAACCAAAGAATAGATAAAAAGTCTCTGTGGCTCCAATCAGTGTGATAAATGCCACATAGGGTACTAGGTGCACCTAGATAAGTCTCTCATATGGGATACAAACAACCTAAATTCTGTCAATTCCTATCAAAGTGAAGAAACGGGCCTTCGTGGGTCCGCGTAATAGGACAGAGAGAAGCCTACTATAGAGAGAGTTCCCAATAGGATGAGTGGCAAACGAAATTGCATTAGATAAAAGAAAGGTTGAGGCCCAAAATCAATGCTGGGAGCACTACCAGTTTAGAGCCAACCCACCCCAATATTAACACCAAGCCACAGAGACTAAACAAATATTAAAATCAAAAACGTAATCTGCATGGGAGTAAGCACTCCATCACTCGACGCATTTCGCCATAAACACTAGCGTCCTCAGGAGCATGCAGGAAATAATGCTCAGTCTGGCAGCACAACAAAAAATAAACAGCTTATTGTCCTATTGTGCGGACCCACGAAGGCCCGTTTCTTTACTTTGATAGGAGTTGACAGAATTTAGGTTGTTTGTATCCCATATGAATTATCTAGGTGCACCTAGTACCCTATGTGGCATTTATTACGCTGATTGGAGCCACAGAGACTTTTTATCTATTCCTTGGTTTGTCATTATGTTGTTCTGTTTCTTAGTAAATAAAATGTAACTTTTATTGGAAGCTATCTCAGTCTATCAATATCTTTGTTCTATCCATGTTCCAGGGTTACCCCCATTTCTGTTGCTGGATATTGACTGTCACTATTCCTGCGGGTTTTCTTTCATGCTTCCACTTCTTTACCTGCCTGACTATAGACCATATATTTCCAAGGCTGTAGGAAGAACTGAAATTAGCAGGATCACATCTTGCAGGACTCTGGATTGCAGCAGGACACGGAGACAGGATCCAGGCAAGGCTGTGGATGGTGGGCTCTGTAGAGCTAGGTGGTACAGCAGAACTCACAGCTAACAGGACTCTGGATTGCAGCAGGACAAAGAAACAGAAACCAGGTGGGACAAGGCTGTGGATGGTGGGCTCTGTAGTGCTAGGTGGTACAGCAGAACTCACAGCTTGCAGCCCTCTGGTTTGGTGATCACAGTTTGCAGGCCTCTGGATTGCAGCAAGACAAGGAGACAGGATCCAGGCAAGGCTAGGGTGATGATGAACAGTTCAAATAGGGACTAGATGAGGCAAGGCTAGGTAATGCAAGGCTGGATACAGGATTGCAGAGTAGGAGCTGGAAATAAGGGAGCAGAACCAACACCTCCTCTGTGACTCAATGCAAGAGCCTAGAGGGATGGGCGTGGCTTCCTTAAATAGCAAGCTCCACAGGTAACAGGTGAAAATGCAGCTAGCAGTAGAGAAATCCCAGATTGGAAGCAGTTCATGGACCTGAGAGCGGGAAGAACCGGCCTGGAACGGGGCAAATCAGATAATATCCTATTATTGTGGGCTCCAGGGCCGGAAGCATGATACTAGGGTCTCGACTTGATAAAGACCTATTACAGGTGGAAACATTGTCTTGTCTTAGGAGGAACTTTAATAATTATGCTGTATGGATGGATTTACAGAATTCTTCTTGAAAAGCAAAAAATATGGATGACCTTAGTCTCTAAGACATTGTCAGCAGATATGACATTCAAATATAGCATAGATTTTTAATGTTTTTTTTATATAAAAATAAAGCTTTGTCACTAGACTGAAAATTATTGTGCGGAGTCTGAGAAGGTACATGTGAGACAACTGAAAGTGGGGAGACCAGTAGTGATTCATGGTGCAGTGATTTCCTTTTGTAAATGTTGGTTGTGATCAAGCTACGTGCACTGCTAGAAGTTATAATGACCTCCTTTTCAATCTACCTGAGGACAGGTGTATCATTTTCATCTGGTTGAGACTACATAATCCATTCTGACAAGGTCATGCTGAAGGTTTGCAAAATTATCATTACTGATAGATTCCGCAACAGTGTTGCGCACGATACTGGGATGAACGTTTGACGAATTCCAGGACTATGCTGCAAAGGAGACTATGGACCCTATTACATACTTGAAGCTAACGTTAGTGCTCAGCTGTGTGAGTGTTAACGTTAGGTTAAGTGGCCCTAGCGCGGGACGACCATATTACTTTCAGAACGCTAACGGGTTAAAAAAAACGTTAGCAATTCAGAGATTACGCGATTTTACTGTACTTTGCGCTCCCTGTGCTTAACATGGGGAGCGCAAAGAGTTAATTAGCGTTAGGATTACAAAGTCCTAATGCTAATTACGCCCGCTATGGTTAATTGAAAATGTAACCACAGCTTGGAGCTGGTGCTAACTGATACCGCTCTGCAGAATCAGTTATCACCAGCTTCAAATCCCCCGCAAAAATAACATACTTACCTCTCATCCCTCAGCGAGAATGGCGGCTCGATCCACCTCCTCTGGCCGCCAGGAGCAGAGTGAGACTGGGGGGAAACGTTTCCAGTCTCCCTCTGCGATCACTCCTGAGGCTTAGTGCTGCGTTACGGGACAGGCTGACAAATTAACTCCTGTATTGTAATATGGAGCTAAAATGGGGCCACTAAGTAGAAACCGGCGTGCTCAGGTATTTCGCCTTAGCGTCCCCGTTTTAGCGGGCAGTATGGATAACTACCCTATGAGTTCAAATTGCTAGGACCTTGCCGTTAGGAAGAGTTATTGCACTGTGTAGGACACCATACGGCTGAGAACCTGCTCTCCGTTTCATACAGATGTGATACTGTATTATAGCAAAAATGATTTGATGGGGAAAAATGAATGAAAAGACATTGGGTGGAGAAAATATGTGAAGGTACGCATCACAGAAGTGTGAGGATTGGTGTATTGGTGAGTCATTTTTTATAACCAACAAATAAAGGTATAAGCAGCATTTTACGGCCACCGAATGTATACTTGGCAGGGAGATGGTAGGGTTTTTCTGCTGAGATGTGTGAAAATTCATTAAAATCCGTACATGTTGTAATTACCAGGATAATGTGTAATTTGAACCTTGACGGCAACATCCCATATCTAATGGCAAATCAGCAGTTAAGTGTCTTGATTCATTAAAACCAAACAATGGCTAAAAGACGTGCTCTTGGCCCTCCTGGCGTGAACCTGTCACACATCATGATTCTGCATGGGCAGACCTGTGTGTTAAAGATGTTATGAAGGAGGCTACCAACCTCTCTAGCCTTCTGCGTCCTAAGACCAAGGAACAATAAAGCCGGGTGTTTAAAGATAACCTTGAAGCATGTAATTAGAAGTAATTCTTTTTTGTTGTGTTTTCTATTTTTTTTGCTGTTGTTTGTTGGAACTGATGTTTAATGCATCCCGAGCCTTTCAAACACCAGCGAAGCAGCGGGCAGGCTTGTAGTTTACTGTGCCAGGTGTCCTCATTTCCTGACTACGCAGCTCTCTCTGACAGATCATAAGAAAAATAATTGCTCAACATCATTTTTTTTTTTTTAAATATTTTTTTTTTCGGGGTTTTAATTGCCAGTTAAGTCACCATAAAAATGATCCACATAAAAGGCAAAGAAGTAAGGATCGCCGACATAATAAAGCTAAAAGTTTTTTCCCGTTTCTTTACAAACTTTGCATTGCTCCTTCCTCCTTGTGACTGTAAAGAGTGCATTTAATCTGGATATTTGCAAACTATCATGGGACATTATTATCTGGCAGTCTACTCCTGTGATCAGATTTGCTGCCGTGTTCCTTTGATTATAATCTGACCATTAGTGATAACCAAAGCTGACAAATTGATGGGAAAAAATTCAATATGCAGTCTGTGCAGGAGGCATCCTGTAGAAGGAGAAAAAAACCATAAGAGGTTATTCAGTGAGAGACAATCTGGCCCTGAAATGTCACCGAACAGGGAATTGTCCCGTACGGTGACATTTCGGGCAGGGACGTACCTAGAACATTTGGCACGTGGAGCAGATCCTATATTTAGCACCCCCTCCCCAACTTTAAAATGTAAAAAAAACACCACACTTTTTTTAATGTTCTCAAACATATTTTTAGTTATAGCATTCTGGCAGGACATGACGTATTCATATAATAATGATATATTATGAATCTGCCAATGGTGGATCGTTCATGCGTCCTCTGTGCTGTGCAATAAGGGCCGAGTGTAGATTCTTTTTGAATAATTGTTATTTTTAAGTGATTTTACAAACTCACAACATATCCATCCTATAGTGGTTTTTCTTTTTTCTGTAAGAGACCTTTTTATTATCAATCATAGGACCTTATATGTAAATTCCAGACATTTTCGTTAAGTAGGCTGACTCCCTGCACTTCACGGAACCTGCGGTGAATGGTGAATTCACTTCAGGGTGGGGGAATTTGTTTCCCCCGAAGTGCAGGGAACAAAATGTTGGCATCATTTCAGTGCTCTGTGAGTAACCCCTTTAGTGGTGGGTTTTTTGCCGCCCCCTGGAAAGTGCCAAACTAGGCCTTGCCTACCCATGACATACTTGAAGGCTAGGGTCAGACGAGCGTGATTTCTACGGACTGTACGTCCGTGCAGTACGGACATCGTCAGTACGGATGACGCAGTAGTGGTCACACAGTCCGTTTTTTCACTGAAGTTATTTTTGACGGATGTAGGAGGGAAAAATAAATTACAATGAAAAAACATTCTGTCCGTCAAAAATGCTGGACGTATAAATGCAGTCCGTCTGACCATGCTCCATCACTCACACACAAAGCTATGCAGACGTTGTGGACGTGGCGCACTCTGCACGTCCGTTCTAGCAGTATTACGTTCTTGCCTAACCTGCGTCCGTTTGCAGCGTCCGTCATGCGTCCGCAGTTCAGTGCGGACGTACTTCATGTGTCAGGCTCCAATGGACTTTCTTTCATGCTATCATGGACGTACTTTTAGGCGCAATCACGGACGTGAACACTACGCTCGTCTGCCAGCAGCCGAAAATGAGTGAAATCTCAATGTATCCCTCCTGGTAAAATGCTTTGCAAAAATATATATTTTTTTTTAGGGTGTCACCCTAGGTGGTGTTGTCATCCGAAAATTTGTGAAATCTCAATGTATCCTTCCTGGTAAAATACTTTGCAAAATGTAAAAAAAAAAAATGTTTTTTTTTTTTAGGGTGTGACCCTAGGGGGTGGTGTCACCCAGTGCGGCCCGCCCCGCCCCCTAGGTACGCCCCTTATTTCGGGGCCATTCAGCTATTCAGAGAGCAGGCAGTTCGACAAATTTTGGCGAACTGCCAACACGTACAGTGCCTGTTCGAGTCCAGCGAAATCCCCCATAGAGAAGCAATGGTTAATCTATTCAGAGAACACCAACAGCAGTGAAACGTTACTGAAGTGCTTTGCTGTTCGGTGCTTTCATTCGGCAGGTTTATTCAGGCGAATCCCATAGGCTTCAATGTTAAAAATATTTCCGTTTTTATCCAATATCTAATAAACCTTTTATTATTTTATTCTGCAGTAAAAGAACTCTTTATTTATAGATATTTTATTTAGGATCTTTTAGCCATTTTCCTGGATTTTTTCAGAAAAAATGTTTTTCCCATTTTTTTAAAGGAGTTTTTTCTTTTTTTCTGTAACATACCTTTTTATTATCATTTATAGGACCTTTATATGTAAATTCCAGGCATTTTTGTCCAGTAGTTTTTTGACACTTTCAATCGTATTGATTTTTTTTTTTTTTACCCCGTTCGTCGGCTTGTTAGCTTTTTCCCTGCGGCTGGTCTGTGCTGTGATCGGTGGTTCGTCGGCTTTTTCTGACGTGTTCGGTGTGTTTTTTGCAGCGGTTCCAGAGGGTTTTTGGTGGGTGGTCGCAGGTTTTCCCTGCGTTCCGGGGACCCTGCAGTGAATGCTGAATTCACCGCCTTTTGGGGAACTTTGATTCCCCAAAGTGTGGAGAACGAAAGAGCACCGAGATGTCGGCAACATTTTGGTGCTCTCTGAAAAACCCTTAGTTGTCTAATTACCAAACAGTCAGGATGTTGGAGAGTTTCTAAAAACTGACTACTTTCTCTCAAATTTTGCAATACAGTTGTCCATGTACAACAATATGCAATTCGATAAAAAGAACCCATTGGCCAATATTTGTCAGTTAGTTAAGGCTAGGGTCAGACTGAGGCAGTGCGAACGCGCGTTCTGGCGCACTTAATCACGGCCGCACTAGTGCAGCAGATGCGGGCAATGACGGCCAATATACGAAGTACGGTCGCACAAGTCGGCCGCGCAACGCAAGTGGAAAGTGAACGCATTTTTTCGAGAACGTGAACCACTGTACTGACGCTACAGAGTGCGCTGCGTCCGCTAGAGGGTGTGATTGTGTGATTGGGAGACGTCAGAGCACGCGCTAATGTCCGGCAACATAACGTCCTCACAACAATGTTTATTGATGAATCCGTACAACATCACGGATGAAACTGCGCATCGTATGACCGCTATCGCGTATTCCGTGAAAAAATACGTCCATGTCTTCGAACGCACATTTTCACGGACACGTGAAAAATGCGTTAGTCTGACCCTAGCCTGAATCATACAGGGTTATTCAGAGAGAGGTGAAAACCAGGAGAATGACTGGAGACGTGAAAATTCTAGGTCAAAATAGACGATTTGGGAGATGGTGACAGTGAGATAAATGGGAGAATATTTCTGGATTGGCTATTTTGACCTAGAATTTTCACTTCTCCAGTCATTCTCCTGATTTTCACTTCTCTCTGAATAACCCTGATAATGTTCCATGTTGTCATTGAAATCTGTAGTTAATATCAGGGGTCAATTCCTACAAGAATAAGTGTGGGAACTCATGAATACATCTGGCCATGAATTGATGCCATTTCAGATGTAACCCACCAACTCCCACTCAAATTGATTATATATATATATGTTCTGCCCTCACGATGTGTCTGAGGTACAAGGCTTGGCAGGCAGCTAACATATTGTTAAGAAAAATCCAGAAGCAGATTGCATGAAGTCTTTCCTTTAATTTTATTTTAATTCTTATTTACATCAATCTTTTTTGTAAAACTGCAAAAGATACAGAATTATGAAAATATATTTGCCTAGGAATGCAAATCTACGCAGACAAGTGACAAGCGATGCTTCCTAGCTGTGAAAACATTCTTTAACTTAAAAACATTGACGCTCTACTTACAGATTTATAATTTCATGGCCTGTGCGAAAGAAGTGTGGAGCTGACTTTCTGTTGCTCTCTGAACATCAAATGGTTTCTGACCAGGAAGTAGCTGCAATGTATTGCTTTAGTAATGGCTGACAAATTAAAGCATCAGTCCCCTAATACATTAAATGCATGGAAATCTATGATTGCCAGAACAATATATTCTGTATGTATATAGACAGATAGATAGATAGATATTTGTTAAACCGTGTTAGTCCAGATGCCAAAATCACCAGAGTATAGCAGTACGTAGTGATACCTTTTTCACTGGAGTAACATTACAAGTTTTCGAAAGTATAATTCTCTTCTTCAGGTCTGGAAGCGATACTCAACAAAATCATAGCATTGGAAACTAAACAGCAGAGCAGAAGGGTAGGGGGTTAGGATGGGTTGTCATAAATACTAAATAGTGAAATAATATGGTCAAGAAAGGTAAACAGAGGAGAGATCATATGCCCATAAAACAACAGAGAAAAGCGTCATGATGAGCATCTGATGATTGTGCCTGAAGAGGAAGAAGTCAATGAGACAACTTCAAACCACAAAAAACCCACATAAACCAGGTATAAGTCTGAATGTTATGGGACACTATGGTAGAATTAAAAAGCCTGAATCTACACTACAAATATATGACCTTTTCTATTTCAAATGTCCTACGTTCATGAGAGTCTTTAAAATTTCCTTTGAGGACTTTAATCCTGAGGTTTTGTATGGAGTGGCCTGTTAGATTAAAGTGATGTCCCACTGGGGTACAATATTTATTTTTCTGATGGTTCTTGATGGAGTGTCTGTGCAGGTTCTTCCTGAGATTCAGTTGAAGGTCAGTTCCACCAAAATAGCAGCCCTTTTTAGAGGTTGTGCACTGGATCATGTATACCACATTGGCAGACGTGCAGGAGTATTAGCCCTTGATGGTGTATGTGGTGATATTGTGCCGGACAGTGCTGCTGTCCCATATATGTTGGCACAGATTGCAGATGGACTTGTTGCAGGGTATGTTCCGATTCTGGTTTCCATTGGTTCCCCATGCAAAAATAGTGGGGAAACTGCGTTCCCACACATTCCTGCTCAACTTCACCCCTAGTTAATATGGTAGTGAGTACCAAGAAATATGTTGGTCTGCTCTACCAGCATAATTATTTTTAAATCTTGGTATTTCTGCCATTCAAAAAAGCTTTGTAGCTGCAGGTTTTTATTGTATTTAAAATAAAATATGTTCAACTGCTGTCACGTGTTTAGACAATTTAAAAGTTAGCAATTGGAGCCTTGCTGGGGAAATTGGCTTCATAGGCTGAAGGCCTGAAAGATGCTCCATATCCCCGGATCGTTTTGTCTCATAGTATTGTACCACTGACTATCTTTTACCGATTGCACCCATATCCAGTTCTACAGAATATGTTGGTGCTTTTTAAATAAAGTATAATAATAATTGCTAGGGTTACTCTCCAATACACCCCTCGGTGATCTCCCTCCTAGGTAGCACTGTCATGGAGGATGGGGTCTCTGCTTGTTTAGCCTATACGGCAAATTCACTACCTTCTAAGACAGTGGTTCCCAACCTCGGTCCTCAAGTACCCCTAATAGGCCAGGTATTCCAGATATCTGAAGCACAGCACTAGGGTGATACGATTGCTGCTCAGTGATTGCAGTATTCAGTTTGCATTTCTCCATTTAATCCTTAAAACCTGGCCTGTTAGGGGGACTTGAGGACCGCAGTTGGGAACCACAGTAACCGGAAAGCATGAACCATGAAGAAGGGAGTGTGTTGGTCAGTGTGTATGTGGTGTGGTATCAGGTGCATGTAAGTGTACACCTATAAGTGAACCGAAGTGTGTGTTAGCAAGTATATGACTCAGTGGTGACATGCGCATGAATCAGTGAACATGGATCAGTGTATGAGAGTACATGCTGTAAATATGTGTGTGCACCTCTGAGAATTAGCCTCGATATGTGGTTTGTTAATCACAGATTCAGTTTAAGCAGAGATTCTCTAATGGTTGCTATGACCACAATGGTAGTCGTCCATGGGGTGTGGAGACTGTCCAAAATCACAACAAATCTCCCATGTGTGCTAATCGATGGGTATAACTGCCAAGGAAAAAGCCACCTGTGGTGTCCACAGGTTAAACTGTACCCTAACACTTGACGCAAGACTTTGGGATGATGCCTGCATTTTCTCATGAAATTGTGCATCCCCAACTAATATAGGAAATAGGGCCTGCAGTCACACAGAAAACATATGCAAACACCTCCGATGTAAACAAACACAACACTGACACTGTCTGAGATAGGTAATTTTGTAAGAGTTCTCATTAGGTTAGGACAAAACAGGACTTGCCGAGATGGGATACATTGACGTTGTGGCAGGTTTATGCAATATATAGTCAAATTTTGTAACTAATCCCTATTGTTTTTCCGAAATTGGGTGTTTTTAAAATCTTTAACGCTATAACGAAGTGATGTGTATTAAATTGTCTGAGACACCCTTTATGAACAATGCATGTACCGGTTGTGTGAGCATATATATACTGTATATACAGTATAAGTGCCTTGACCTTTACCATAGATGTGAATAGGGTCAATCAGAACATTTATTTCCAGTCTTCACTTTTATTGTGCCGTGTGAGACAGTTAAATCTGTTAATGGATCTATCAGTGGGGTTCTATTTGATGGTGAGCACTGAACAAATGTCACATATCTTTACATAAAAGCAGGGCCTATTCTAGGTAATGCACTTAATAACACACACTGCATGCCTTATACTATTATTAGTCAAGCCAGGTTCTGTCTTGTGAAGTGATAGGAGTATTTGATTGAACTGGCTCTCAATGCATTCAAACCCCTATACGGAGACCTCCTATGCGTGTGTGAGCATGTTTACAGTGTTTTTCATGGATCGGAGATATTGAGGAAAAAGGGAGGAATTGTCTTTTCCTGTACTTCTATTTTTATTCATAGCAATTTACTTTGCCAGTAACTTTCTGTAACCCCCCACTGGCTCTGCAGAGATTTTTTTTTTTATTTCTGAGATACATTGTACACTCCCTATCAAACACATGCCTACATTGTTTCAGCTTTCCCCATGCCTAGACTCTGCACAATCCTTGTCAAAATGTCTCAGCTTGGTGCCCTTGCCTCAAAAAATAGCTTTGGTGAAAAATGGGATATGGTGCATTTTGTAAAATTGACACACACACAATAACATTCCTGATATATGAGCAAAATAAGTTATATTGTGGCTTTTCAATATAATACCACAATACCAAAAAACTATATTTTCTTATATTTATTCCTATGTTTGCTTAGCCATAAGATCATAAAACAAAGTTCTCTCAATATGTTAGTCATTTCAGAATGACATAGAAATAAAAAGAAATTATTTATTTATTTATGGTTCATTCTTGTGAAACATGTTTAACAAATATTTGGTCTTTATATTTGTTCCTTATTCGCTGTATTATCTCACCTGAAACACACACTGTACTAAGCAGGGGACTGGAATAATATACCTTGGTATAAAAAGAAATACGTGTCTGGAGCTCTCTTCCCATGTAGCTGGTTGCACCTAGTGCCCATGGGACAAGCTTGATATGATATGGGAAGTGGGTAGTAGCATTCCCAAATATTCTTAAAATGGTAATATAATTTTGTAATGGTTGAGCTGTCCAATTTATCTATTTAACCCCTTCACTACCGATATCGAGATATCGAGGGCTTTAAAGGCACCATCTGGTGCCCCGATATTGAGCTATCTCAACATGCTGATCTGCAGCCCAAAAGCAAATTAATTTAATTTGCTGCAAACAAATTTCTTTTGCTTTTGGGCTTCAGAAGTGCCCCCAAAGCTTTAGCCCTGCGGGCATAATGCCCAAAGAGCTAAAACTGTAAAATTGGCAGCTGAAAGCTCTGAAATATCAGGCTTTCAGCAGCCGATGCAGGGAGAAAAAGAAGAAAATAGACCTGCTGCTCAAACGGCTGTAACTCAAATTGGCAGTATATGGTGCCATCTACTGGCTAAAAATAGGTTATTTATAGTAAGAAATTCAATGGGTATAAGCTCAAATGTTTCTTACTTTAAAATTAATTAAAAATGATTTTACAAAAAAAACACTATTTCTGACAATGCTTTTTTGGAAAATCACTTGGTAGTGAAGGAGTTAAGTAAGAGGTAATTGCTTAAATAACGTAAAGGGACACTCTACTCATCCTGACCACTTTATAGGACAGGATGTGAGGAGTGCCCCCCCCTTCACCCCCTCCCCTACCTCCACCAATCTGGTGAAAATACTGGGTGAAGTGTAGGAGTTTCCTCCACCTCACCCAGCATCACCAGCAGGCGGGATTTTTGAATTTCCCCGCTGCAGTCACCGGATCGTTCGCCAGTGACCTCAGCAGGCAGAAAGAGTGCTTACGTCACCAGTCGCGGAAGCGAGCGGTGTCAGACAGGCAGCGGATGGATCAGATCTGCACATGTGCACAGCTCCGATCCATTGTTCTACACAGGTGCTACGGACCAATTGTGCATCCTCACTAATATATAGAAAATAGGACCTGCTGTCACACATACCAGGGAGACCCTGAGCCGAAGAGAAGGAGTTGTGCCTGGCGAGTAAACATTGTCCAAAAATAAAAAAAAATAAAAAATAATTGTGAAGATTCTGTCAGCAACCAAAAGAGGGACCTCTATTTTTTAATAATTTATTTTATTTTGTTATTTAAGTAGCTAGTTATATTATACACTTGTTTACTGCAGATTGTTAAAGACAATGAGATGTAAAGGACTCTCCAGAGTACTGGGCAAAAATTATATGCATTAAGGCTAGGGTCAAACGAAAGCATTTTTACACGCGAACGTAAAAAGTGAGTCCGAACGCATTGACGTATTTTTTCACTGAATTCGCGAAAACGGTCATACGATGCGCATTTTCGTGCGTGATTTTTTACGGATCCAAACCAGGAAACTTTGGGTGTCTGGATGTTATGTTGGCCGGACACGAGCAGGGTCTGACGTCTCCAAATCACGCACACACGCCGCTATGCCGCCGCAGCGCACTCTGTACGTCAGTACTAGCGGTTCTGCATTCTCGAAAAAATGCGTTCATTTTCCACTTGCGTTGCGCGGCCGGACTTTCGTGCGACCGTACATCGTATATTGGCCGTCATTGCCCGTCATTTGCTGCTAGTGCGGCCGTAATTAAGTGTGCCAGAACGCACGTTAAAAGTGCGCTGGTCTGACCCCAGCCTTAAGGAAACAGAATGCATTTATTAACTGGTCATTATGTTTTTTTAATACACTGGAATGTGTACTTAAACCTGTCTTTAATTTGCTAGAGATCTGGGAATGAGAGGTCTGTCATTCTATCACGTCTGTTCTTACATCTTCTGTGCATTATAAAGCTACAAAGCAAAACTCGTGCAATTCTATTTTTTGCTGTAACCGCTGTTTTGTCTTTCATTGCTAGAGCTGGGGTATGCATAGAATTTTATATAGAGATATGGTAGAATTGCAAATCTTATTTCATTTTCGTTGTGTCACTTCTTGCACTCCAGGTTTATCACTTCCACAGGGTATCTGTATACTTTACATAATCCCCAAAGCACAGGAGAGTCGAGCTAAAGCACTGGCAATAAATATATTTGGATTAAAATGTATTGCAAATATATCTGTTGTTAGTTACTGTGAAGTTGTCCTCCATCCCCAATTTTAACCTGTCAGGGTCAAGTTGTGGGTCAATCAGCTCCTCTGTTTTTTTGGGAAGCTCACTGTCAGGGTTATTCAGAGAGCGTGAAACGCAGGAGAATGACTGGAGAATGAAAAATTCTAGGTCAAAATAGCCAGACCAGAAAAATTCTCCCTTTCATCTCACTTTCCAAATCGGCTATTTTGACCTAGAATTTTTCATTCTCCGGTCATTCTCCTGCTTTTCACGCTCTCTGAATAACCCTGTGTCTTTGTTTTAGCCACTCATCATAATCTCGCTTTAATTTTTAGTTCTTGTATTGTTGCATAAAGAATTACAGACTTGTGAAAGTTCTTTTCTGTTTGAACTATGCAATCATAGCTTTCAACATTTGAAAAACAAAATACAGGGCTACTTTGCAGCAGAGAATCCAGAGACACACACTGATAGATACACACAAGCAGACAGACACACATGGGCATCAATACAGGCAATCAGGGTTATTCAAAGAGAGCCGAATTGGTCCTGAAATTGCACCGAACAGAGAATTTCCCCAGACGGTGCAAATTTTGGGGGCATTCGACTATTCAAAAAGCTGGCAGTTCACCAAATATTGGTGAATTGCCAGAGAAATACGGTCATCTTCGATGGCAGTGAAATCCTAATAGAGAAGCAATGATTATTCTATTCAGAGAACACCGAACAGTAAAGAAATATCAGTGAAATGCCCTGATTTCCGGTGGTTTCATTCGGCAGGTTTAATCAGGCGAATCCCATAGGTTTCAATGTAAAAAAAATGTCCCATTTTTCTTAAATATTTATTCAACCATTTATTCTTTTCACTTGCAGCAAAAAGTCTATTGATTTATTTTGTTTTAGGATTTTTGTAGGCATTTTTCGAGATTTTTTTCGGCCAAATTTATTTTCTTCTTCTTCTTCTTATTATTATTATTATTATTATTCATAGGACCTTATACTTTATTTCCAGGCATTTTTGTGCAGTTGTTTTTTTTTTTTTTTTTGCAAACAACTTTTAAAAGTTGCGTGTTTTTTTTTCTTTTTACCCGTACGCCAGCTTGTCGACGTGGGTCGTCGGCATTTTTGCGCTGGATCGTCGGATGCATTCAGTGGGTTTTTGTATCGATTCAGTTTTTTTCAGAGGTTTCTCGGATCGATTCAGCAGTTTTGCAGTGTTTTTTCGGATGCCTTCGCTGCCCTGTTCCCGGGACTTCGTGGACCCTGCGGCAAATGCGAATTCACCGCAGGTCGGCGAATTGGACTAGCCAAAGAAAATGCACACTGGAGTGAAAGCAGGGTCCCTTGGCGGTATACAACGTGAAATTATTTTACAAATTGTGGTGGATCTCCCTGCCATCTATGTTTGTAGAACTGTATTCATCCTTCGACAGCTACTCACCAATGTTATGAAGCTCTTCATATTTTTACATTTAATATATGGATATGGCATTCTTATAGCACAAATAATGCACTCTCAGCAATGTATTGATGGAGACAGAATAGTTTGTGAATTCCAGAGCAGATAAATGTAATTATTGTTTACTTATTCTACAGACGGGAGAACAAACTGAGGATCCCTAATGGTTGGCTTTGTCATTTGGCTCCCGAAATAATACATCAGTTATCTCCAGACACCGAGGAAGATAAACTTCCATTCTCAAAGCACTCAGACGTATTTGCGTTTGGGTAAGTAATGTCTTTCTGATATGCGTTATGTTAAACAATATTATACTGTATATATCTCATGTATTAAGATGAGATCCACACAAGTCTGATACATTAGTGTGCTTTTATTACATTGAAATAAGCATTATCATTTCCTATTATTTATCATTTTATACAGTAATTGCAGTATGTACGTTTTGGTATATGGTATACATAGATACATATATCATAATTCTAATTATATTTGGTTTTAAAGCTAAAAAGGTCCACGCTTAGCCTACCTATTTTTTCATTTACTACAAAAATAAGGCAACAATTTGGACTCAATGGAATGACCCATATCAACAACACAAGATATGCACAAAAAGGTAGAACATTGTCAATAAGCTACACAGCATAGAAGGCCAAAATTCATGAAAATATATACAAGCACAGTACTAATTTCAAGAATTAGCTGCGACTGTCCAAAACCAAAAGTAATGAACTCTGTCCCAAATTTCCTTCCCTGCTTGATCCCTTATCCAGTAAACTACAGTAGGCCCTTCCGGCTTCCTTTTGCAGACATTCCATAATGCATCCAACTCATGTTCTATCACGTATATACATATTAAATGACAAGTAGCCCCTTCTGTGATCAAAAGGCCCATGCCATTCTATAAACCAGCCTCTAAATCACATAAACCACTTTTGAGTGAATGTACCTGCATGAAGTGTCAGTGTTTATGATAGACTTTGCATTGCATGCACTGTGTGTAACTACAGGCATGTTTATAATGTTGCCGACGCGTGCAGCTCAAAATAAATGTTACATACTAACCACTTTTGTCTGTCCCAACTAACCCCTTTTATGCTTCTCTATTCCTCCTGATGACTTTCCCTTTTCATTCGCCGCTTGTGTTTCTCTTCCAGTCTTCTCCCTGCTTATAATTAGGGATGAGCCGAACACCCCCGAGTTCGGTTCGCATTCGAACTCGAACTTTTCAAAAGTTCGAATTCGAACTCGAACACGAACTCAATACAAGTCAATGGGACTCCAAGTTCGATTTTTAGAGTGCCCTCCAAGATGCTAGATATATGCCATAAAAGGTGTATGGGGGTCCGGGTAGTGCCCTGGGGGACAGGAAACAAGGACAAAAAGTTTAAAAAAAAAAAGTTTTTAACCCTTTCGCTGCTGAGGCTTTTCACACTGTGCTGAGGTCATTTTTACCGGTTTTGCTCATCATGTTTAAACGTGTTTTGAAAGCTTATTTTAGTATATGACCCAGACATATTATATATCGTTTTTTCCGTCAGACTCGGCAGATTCATAATATGTCATTATTATATGTATACGTCATGACCTGTCTGTATATTATAACAAAAAATGCAATAAAATATGTATTTTCAATAATTTACAACGTGTAAAGTGTTTTTTTTTTCACATTTTAACATGCGAGCAATTGCGGTTATATTTTGTATGGGGTGCGCTTGTTAAAAAAATTAGAGATGGGGTCTCGTTACATTTTTTTTTGGGGAAAATTACACGATTTTTAACAAACGCACCGCATACAAAAATCGTTAGTGCAGCATCATTGTTCACATTATAATTGAAATGGGAACAATATTGCTACACTAACCAACCAAAAAAAAGAAAAAAAAAATGTTTACTTTTTTTTTTTAGAATTTATTTTAATTTTTTTTAATTTTTATTTTTAATTTTTTTTTTTTTACTAAAACTTTCACAGTCGTGTTTGGTATCGTTGGAACGGCCATACTCTGGCCAATCCAACAGTACCAAACTTTAACCCCTAGCTGCCACGGATCGGGAGATAGGGAGTTCATTGGAACCCCCTATCTCCACCGTTGGTTGCAGCTAGGGGTTAACTCCAGGACTGGCGTCATCGTGCTATGCATGATGACGCCAGTCCTCAGGGGGAGTTCCCGGAGGCTTGGCCGACATCCAAGATGTCGGCCAGCTCCGGGAAAGGATCACGAACCGGCGCTTTTCAGCGCCGATTCGTGATCCGGCACCCCAGGGGTTAATGCCAGGTACCATTTGGAAGGGCAGGCTGTGCCCTTCCAAATGGTGCCTGGGTTAACCCCCGCAACGCCGCCGATTGGGAGGGAGAGAGGTCCGAAGGACCTCCCCACCTCCCTTTCAGGCGCCTCCTCCGCACATGCGGGGGGGCGCCTGAATTAGGTGTCATCGCATCGCCGCGATGACACATAATGTCCCCGCCGGGCTCCCGAGTGCTGGGCTGACATCCAAGATGTCAGCCCGCACCGGGGGGGCGCAGCAATCCGCCGGAATCCGGCGGATTGCTGCCTCCTGTGCTCGGACGCGCTGAGCGCGTCCGTAGCACAGGAGAACCACTTGGCTGAGCGCGTCCATAGCAGCCAAGTGGTTAAAGGGACAGTGAGTTTTCCATGAAATAAGGGTTAAAAATAAAAATGAAAAATTCCTTCAAATATCGTGCCTAGGAGGTCCCCATAACCTGCCCATGAAGTGGCGGATTTCTAGGATTATAGAAACCTTTAAAAACAATGTCCGGGTCCGGATAGTGCCCTGGGGGACAGGAAACAAGGACAAAAAGTTTAAAAAAAGAAATTTTTAACCCCTTCACTGCTGACGACGTGTGGAACCCGTCCTCAGTTACTCCTGCTGTATGCTGAGGAGGACGTGTCCCACATGTCATCAGCTTTGCGGGACCCCCGGCGGAGATGCTCACCGGGGTCCCGCTGCGTTCTGACTACAGCGTCCTCAGACGCTGAAGTCAAGCTCCTCCCGATGTAAATTACATCATTACGCCATGCGCGATGACGTCATTTCCAGGCGACCCCCTGGCAATGCCGGGAGATCGCCTGGAAGGGAGGGGGGATCCGTTCGGATCCCTCCCAATTGGGAGGTCCCACAAAAAAAAGCCAGGCACCGCTTAAAAGGGGAGAGTCTCTCCTTTTAAGCGGTACCTGGCTTTAACCCCTTAGGCACCGGGTCGCACTTCGGCGCCTTGTGGCGCCAAAGTGTGGCCTAGCTCCGGTGGGGGCCGCCATCTTGGATGGCGGCTCCACCCCCGGGTCCCCCCTCACTGCCTGACGTCCTCACGCATAGCGTGATGATGTCAGATGGCTGGGGAACCCCTAGCTGCCGGAATCCCCTGGTGGAGATATGGGGTTCATTTGAACCCCGATATCTCCAGAACCGTGGCTAGGGGGTCATGGAGGGTGTCAATCGAAAGGCCTGAGGTATAAAGTAAAAAAAAAAACATGTATTTTTTTGCGTGTTATTTTTATTAATGCAGCAATATTGTTCACATTTCAATTATAATGTGAACAATGATGCTGCACTAATGATTTTCTTTCTATGGTGTGCGTTTGCTAAAAATCACATTCCCCCCAAAAAATTTAATAAGTCCCCATTTCTAATTTTTGTACAAGCGCACCCCATAGAAAATATAACCGCAAATGTTCATGTGATAAAAGGTGAAAAAAAACACTTTACACACTGCAGATGATTAAAAATTCAAGTTTTATTGCATTTTTTGTTATAATATACAGGCAGAACATGACGTATAAATATAAAAATTATATATTATGAATCTGCCGAGTCTGCCGAAAAGAACGATATTTAATATGTCTGGGTCGTATAATAAAATGTGGCTTCAAATCGCGTTTAAACATGATGAGCGAAAGCGGTAAAAATTAGCTCCGCACACAGCGGTGAAATGCCTCAGCAGTGAAAGGGTTAAAGGAACAGTGAGTTTTCCATAAAATAAGGGTTAAAAATAAAAACGAAAAATTCCTTCAAATATCGTGCCTAGGAGGTCCCCATAACCTGCCCGTGAAGTGGGGGATTTGTAGGATGTATGGAATCATCGCCATCACAGACCCACACACAACACCTAGCACTTCCAGTCTGCATACAATGTATCAAATTCATGGAACGGATTAATTAGAAGCACATGTTATTTCCAAACACTAATTAAACACCTGTTGTTTACGCCGTTTGAGAGCACAGGTCATTTAGAGGTGAGAATCTTTGCACCTAGACATTAGTTTTTAATTCAATATCTAATAAACCGTTGCTTATAATATTCTGCAGTAAAGAGTCTCTTTATTTCTAGATTTTTTTAGTATTTTTTTAAGCATTTTTTATACTTTTTTCAATTTTTTTTTTTTAGCTCGAGCCGAACACGCCAAAAAGTTCGAAGTTCACGAACTTTCGAACTGCCGCTGTTCGAATCGAACTCCGAACTGATCGAACCGAACAGCTCATCCCTACTTATAATCTGTCTTTTTATTTCCACTACACCTAATGATTCTCTTCCTATATTCAAGACACGTACAACATAACCTATTTCTTCCTAATCATTCACCCATTATTCCCTTACCACACTTTTTGTACTTCCTCCACAACTATTCCTAATGCTTTCCCATTACCTCCATTGTGTCCTTGTCTGATATTCCTCTCACCTTCTTGTGATATTAATACTCCCTGGTCACTTTCTTTCAGTATTTCCTGATATCCCTTGTGTTTACTTTCTGCAACTGCGTCTATCACCTTTCCCCTTCAGCTGTCTTCCCTTTCCCGTAACTAACCTCCCTCATAGCCTCCATTGTTTTACTATGTTTGCATGGTGTCCCACTGCTGATTGCCATATCTGCTCATTGAGGTCTTACCTTACAGCAGCAGTGCACTGTAGAAGTATGAGAAGAGGAATTATGATTATAACATCAAATTCCCAATTCTCTGCATAGAGTACTGCCAGCTCTGCACACAGGCATTTCATTAAGGAGATCTTGCAAGTCTGATACAAGATTCCTGTCTACCTTGGTTTTTTGGGGAAACCACCATTGTGCTACATAGCGACGAATTGTGGCGGATTGAGGTTATCATATTTGGGTGTGGCGCTCCACTTCACTATGTTACAAGATTCCTACCAGGTCCGATTCCAGAAAGCCCAGTATTCAAAACTAAAGATCAGCATAGCTGGAGCTTCAGGTCTCAGGCCACCATATCAAACAGTGGCATACATCTCTAATTAAATAAGCAGATCTTACCAGTTCAATACACACTATACTACTAGATCCCATGGTAGAACATCATAAAAAATGATACAACTACAAAACGGTATCAAAAGAATATATCCAAGTACACCACACACAACCCAGATTGGACAAACCCAAATTATATCTTCATCAAAGAATGAGTAATCAACATCACTAGAGAATATTCTTCACAACACAAAATACAGGGATAGCATCTCACTAGGGCTGTAATAAATACAGCAAAAAAACTATCATATTTATATTTGAGCCCAAAGTCTAGAATAACTGAGTCAGCTGTAATATAGGGTCATCACTACTAAAACAACATCTTCATGGGGGTTACAGTTCTGTTACGTAGACTGCTTGTGAGGTGCCACTGTGTGGCTCGGTAACATGTGAATGTCAAACACAATCCTCTTTCATCAGAACTTGTGATGCAGGAGCTGAGACCTCTGTTAGTGTTGTTAGGGGCAAGCCGACGAAGAAAGGAGATCAAGAGATAATGTAGCAATAACTCAGGTTTAGTGTAATAGAAGCAAATACAAAGTCCAGAACAATAAGCGGCAACTAAAGGTGGTCTTCTTAGGTAGTATTGAAACACAAAGTCCAGAATAATAAGGGACAACTAAAGGTGGTTGTTGCAGGCGACCTGGGTCGATGGGCAGGAGAAGGTAGCGTGGTCGTTGAGGCAATCCGGGTTGATGGGCAGGAGAAGGTACCGTGGTCGTTGAGGCAATCCAGGTCGATGGGCAGGAGAAGGTACTGTGGTCGTTGAGGCAATCCAGGTCGATGGGCAGGAGAAGGTACCGTGGTCGTTGAGGCAATCTGGGTCGATGGGCAGGAGAAGAACCGTGGTCGTTGAGGCAATCCGGGTCGATGGGCAGGAGAAGGTACCGTGGTCGTTGAAGCAATCCGAGTCGATGGGCAGGAGAAGGTAGCCAGGTCGATGAGCAGGAGATCAGAGAACGGAATACCTTGGAACTCAAGGGAACACTGGAAGACTGGAGCGGAGGCCACAGTATAACATGGTTAATGAACTGAGAAAGGCGGCAGGTTTAAATAGGGTTCAGAGGATCATAGAAACACTGCTCACCTGGGAATCGTAGGTGGAGTTGGGATACCTGAGTACTTGATAGGTTACTGGGAGGAATACGAGGATCTCCAGAACAGGTGTCATGCAGTACCCGTAATCAACCAGCAGAGTACCACTAGTTTCCTTATCTTAAGGAGATCTGCGATCGCTCGTGCGCGCTTAGTTTCTCGGCATTCGGCTCCTGTCGGCGTGGGGCAGACCTCGAGCTCTCTCCTCCAACTTGCGGGCAGAGAGCGTGGAGCGGCGCGCCACGAGGGACCTCGGGTGAGTATGCTATGTGTCCCAAAATGGCGGCCGGGGCCGTGAGCAGAGCGGGGCATGACAGAACTTGGAACAGGGCTCAGAACCTTATGAATTACACACATTAGATCAATGAATAGATATTTGTTTATATAGACATACATTATTGTATACATTATTCTTTATATTATTTAATCCTGTATATTGTAAATATACCATTGCTGAAGCCTGTGTATATCTTGTTTTCTTTTATGTATGTTAGACACCTTTCTATTCTTTCTGGAAGGGCCGTTACTTTTCTTTTATTTGTAGGCCATGGACTATAGTACGTTAGTTTGGCTACCTGATGACATACTGGTATTATTTTCAATAAAGATTGCTCTCTCTGTTTCCATTACTTTGGATAATCGACATCCCATTTCAGCTTCCGGTCAATTAGTCTGTTGCGTTATATCCCATACATACAGTTGGTTGAGCTTTCAGCGATCTGACCATGCATGTATGCAGCAAGGTGTGGTGTGAGCCCAGGATGCAGTGAATTGGAATCAGACAGGTTACAGGGACACAAAACAGGGTTTATTAAGCAAAGTAACAGACAGGAGATATGAACCAAACAATGGTAAAAGTATAACAGGAACCAACACAATGGAGGAGACTGGGCAAGATGGGAACAGACTAAAGATGGGAGGAGATGCAGGAAGAAAGGGCTTAGAGTCAACAGGAGGGCTGAGAATAGTGAGAGTGGGAGAACTGGATAGAGGAGAAGCTAAAAGGGTTAGAAGGCACGGGGAACAACAAGATGAGCATAGACTAGAAGGGGCTAGAGAAGCAAGGATACATAGGGGGAAACTGACAGTACATTAGGAATTGCAGACACTGAATAAACTGCAGTATAATACATATAACAGAAATATCAGAATACGGTCTCAGGCAAGGGGCAGGCAATAGAGTGGTCTATAGACTGGCAATCAGGATAGTCAAGTCTGAGCAAGGGGTCTGTTACACGGGATATCAAGATAACGGGTACAGGGAGCAAAGGAGGGTACCGGTAAATGTGGTAGTAGTGTCCAGAACAGTTAACAGAGGATACTAGGAAGTCTTTGGAAAGCAGGTCTGCACAGGAGCACACTCAGAGACTTCAATGAGGAAGTCTAGCAAGGAGGGCGTAGGAATATAGGAAACATATTTACAGATGCAAGCCATAACATCCGAGCATCGAGGGAAGTTTGTGGCACGGATGGAATAGGATTGGAACCATTATACTAAGTGTGGCTGTTACACTTAACTGCTTAATCCTAATGGCTTGGTTGGACTAGGGCAGTGTTTCTCAACTCTGTTCCTCAGGACCCACTGAAAAATACAGGTTTTCCAGATATGTGAAGCACAGCACAGGTGATATGATTTGCTGATCAATGATTTCAGGATTCAGTCTGCATTTCCCCAAGGTAATCCTTAAAAAGTCACCTATTAGTGGGTCCTGGGGACCGGATTTGAGAATCACTGGACTAGGGCAACTCATTAGTTACTTTCTTCTGGACCTATACTGTATAAAGGCTGGCTCTTTATGTCCCATTTGCTAATGTCTCTGACATCTATTATAGATTGTAGATTTAGTAGCTGCAGAAGATGATCCCATATGCTAGGATCTGCTTTGTCTTTATTTTCTTATCTGTATATTTTGCAGAACTATATGGTATGAACTGCATGCTCGAGAGTGGCCATTGAAGAATCAGCCAGCTGAGGCGATCATATGGCAAGTAGGAACAGGAATGAAGCCAAATCTTGGTCAAATTGGCATGGGGAAAGAAATATCTGTGAGTCTGTTAATTCTTTTCATGTATTCCTGATTTAATTTGCAAACAATGTTCGAATCAAATTTCATAATCCGAGCTCAATGTATGACTTTTGCATCATTCAGTATATATATATATTGTATATTTGCAATAATAATTTGGACTATGGTAAAATATGCTACATTTGCTCATGGAAATAAAAGTTGGAGAGGAAGGACACACAAGCAACTTATACCCTATATGGTGCGGAGTTGAGGAAATCAAAGCAGGAGAAGGATTTGGGAATAATCATAGACTTCAAACTAACAATGTGCAATGTCAAACAGCAGCTGCCAAGGCCAGCAAGGTATTGGCATGCATTAAAAGGGGAATTCACTCTCGGGATGAAAATATAATTTTGCCTCCTTATAAATCAATGGTCAGACCGCACCTTGAATATGCCATGCAATTTTGGCACCTGTTTTAAGAAACGATATTATGGCACTAGAGCAAAGACGGGCGACTAAATGCAAAGACGGGCGACTAAATTAATAAGGGGAATGGAAGATTTAAGTTATGAGGAAAGGCTAAAGATGTTCAGTTTAAAGACACGGTGCCTTAGAGGGGAACTGATATCTTTATATAAATATATACAGGGCCATTATAAACCATTGTCTGGAAACCTATTCATTGACAGGATTATATACACAGGACACGAGGTCACCCATTTATACTGGATGAAAGGAAATTCAGCCTAAAGCACAGGCAGGGTTATTTTATGGTGAGAACAATAAAGCTGTGGAATTCTCTGCCTGTTGAGGTGGTTGGGTCTGAGACTGTACAGACTTTTAAAAAACAACTGGATGACTTCCTGCAAAGACTGGGTTTTGTGCCTTCCTTTGGATCAACAGCAGTAGGTGATGTGTGAGAGGCTGAACCCAATGGACACATGTCTTTTTTCAGCCTATGTAACTATATAACTAAGGAAGGCACGTTTATATACAACAGAGATGTGGAGTAGGATTGCACATTATTTGCTTGGTGTAAAATAAAAGGTTCAAAATACAGAATTACGGTGTTTGAGTTAAAATAATTGTTTTAGTTCGCTGAGTTAACATATGTATGCATCACACCAGGCAATCAGATTTTATTTGTTGAATATGTAGAAAATATGTTTCCTGTGTGATATCTCAAAAGGGTAAGAAGTACAAGAGACGCTTGCCGCCCTCATTAATGTCTGAATCTGAAGTCTGCATACAGTTGTACCTTGCATGTGTATGTTTTATCTCCTATAAAACCTTTTGATCATCCAAGAAATTAATATATGCTACCCGCGTGTGTATTTTTAGGATATCTTACTTTTCTGCTGGGCTTATGAACAAGAAGAACGGCCAACTTTTACCAAACTTATGGAGATGCTGGAAAAACTGCCAAAGCGCAATAGACGCCTCTCTCATCCAGGACACTTCTGGAAGTCAGCAGAGTACGTGTTTATTCATTTTTAGCTTTATATTTTAATGACAGGAAAATTCTGCATGATTTACAGTGAATTCAGTGTGGGATGTTTCAAGTGATTTGAAACAAAGCAGTTAAATATTTTTAAAATTGAATCCCTGTTAGAAAGTCAGGACCTTTTTCAATGCAAGAGATGCTACTAAAAAACATTTCCTGGAAAATCTATTATAGCCCGAGGTTTCCATGTGAGAAGTCATTAAGTTTCCTTATGTATCTATTTACTTGTCAACTGAAAAAGTTGTCAACCGTTGAAATGCTTGGGAGAACACACACACTGTGTGCGCGGGGACACACAGACACACTGCGGGGTGGGGGAAAACACACACACTGTGCACAAGGGCCGTTCGGTGCCCATCTTACCCCTCCACTGGTCGGGCCCGGGATATGTCTGTGCCTCTTTCTTTCCTCTGCCTCTTTCTTTCTTTCCTCTGCCTTCTGTGCCTCTTTTTTTCTTCTGTGCCTCTTTATTTCATCTGCCTCTTTTTTTCTTTCTTTCGTGCCTTTCGTTTGTCTTTCTTCTGTACCTCTTTTTTTCTTTTATCTGCCTCTTGTCGCGCCTGCACGTCATCTGGTGGCGCCTGTGCGTCACCATAAGACGCCCACCTTCTGTGCCACTAGCAGGAGTCCTCTTTGAGAGCCACCACTGCAGGGTACACAAGCAAACAATGAGGAAGGGCTACAATGATGGAACCCGAATTGGGGCCGGCTGCGCTCCTAGGTTTCTGTGAGCCATAGGTAGTTGCCTAGCTTGCCTAGAGGAAGCACCAGCCATGCTAGAAAGTCATTATTGCACTGGGGGGATGAGGGTGTTGCTGAGGATGTCCACAGGACGTTTCCTATTTACCTTGTGCAAATCAATAACAAATGAATGCAACTAACACTAACTAAAATTACAAGAAAAAACCTGTATACAAAGATTGGACCATGGGTTTTCCATCGGAAGGGTTTCAAGATCAATATAGGATTATTCGTCTTGGTTTTGGATAGGAATGAATATGTTAGAGGACTAACCCTACGGGCTAGTATTGCATGCATATTTTTACCTTGTATTATTTTTGTGTTGAATTGCACTCAGATGTAGAATATTTTTATGCTGCGCTGATAATAATATGAATGCTATGGTTCTGCTTGACTAACATTTAGGACTTGGTTTTAATTCTTTCAGCTTTTTTTCTCGAAAAAGATTGTTGAGTTTCGACTGATTTTTTCCATTTACATACTCAAGTGAAATAATTTGGTGGCAGCCAAAAATCCCAAAAATGATGCTGTTCCAAAAAAATAACAGGCCATTAAAACACCTAGAAAAAGCACGTTCACTGCTAAGCATGCCTAATTGTAAATCCAATGTTTAATTGTTGGTTTCCATCTAATTTACTATTTCTGTACCTGAAAATCCATTTATCAACACGTTCCAGTTCTTCTTGATATATTTTCCGAAATCTAGTTACCGATAAATTCGTACTGAATCATTAATCTGAAATTTCCATCAGCAAATATAGGTGTGAGTGCTGATAATTGAGCCCTTTTTTATTTTTTTCTACAAGAATTTAAACGCTAATGTGGCCTTAATTAAAAATGTAGCAAAAACAAGGTAAATGTCTGTAAAAAAAAAAAAAAAAAAAAAATTTTGGTAAATGTCCTTAGAACGCAGCTTGGTTTCAGTAGGTAGGATTTACCTGAGCAGAGGTGCCGTGACGTGGCAGGTGAGCTTACATTTAATGGCCATTCAAATAAACGAAAACCTCTGATTTGTGTTTTGTTCCGCATGGCGCTACAGAAGTGAGCGCAAATTACAACTTTTTTTCTTGTTATGGTTTATACATGCTGGATACTTCTGGTCCACGCAGCCACTGTCATGCCAGCTGGGGATTCTGCAGTAAGGTCTCCTCAACAGAGAGGGCGCCATTCTGGTAATTTGCCTGCTGCACCTGGTCAGAGACCTAGGAGGCCTTTAAATACAAGTCACTGACAGAGCTCTGAGCCCTGCCGTGGTTTATTATACCCTACAGCGTGTTCCTGATTTGTCTATGTTTATGATCTTCTGGTATGACCTCTGGCTAGTATTCTTCACTGTGATTTCTACGTTTATCCATTCTTGGCATTTGTTTATTCCGTGTACCGACCTCTGGCTTGTATTGTACTACGACTTCTCGCCTGCTCCTGCTCTATACTCGTATGTATTGTTTGTCTGCTTTCTTTAGATTAGTACCAGGCCATTATTAAGGACCAGCTTCTCAGATTAGGGGTTTCCTCGCTTAGCTGGGTTTTGTCTGCGTGCTGGGTGACACCCTATCCTTACACACCCTGTTAGGGAATAGGAGCAAAACCATTTTTTTCTGTACATATGTAAATTTTTGTAATTGAGCCAGGTTAATTCAAGCCCTTAGTTTGACATTATTGTAGTACGTAACGTCCAAAGCAGTAAAATGCAGTATATTTTTTGACGATAAATAAGGTTATACAAATTAATTGGAGCAATGGGTATGAAAAGTTACAGTGACGACATATGCCTTCGTTGATGGACACTGATTTCTAGATGTTCTTATATTTTGTAAAGACTTGAAATATGTAAAGACTCATGAAATATACGGTTTATCTGTACATTTAGCTTCTGCTAGGGCATTGGTTCCCAGCTCTGGTCCTCAAGTACTTCTAACAGGTCAGGTTTGGCAGATATCTGATCATTGATTTAATTATTCCGTCTGCATTTCACCAAGGTAATCCTTGCAATTGGCCTGTTAGGTGTACATGAGGTCATGGTTGGGGACCACTGTGCTAGGGAATGGAGAGCTTTGGGAGCTTAACTGTCATACCAAAAGTGCCAGATACAGTACTTGATATATTGATATATATTGAGCTAGAATATGTAATTGTTATTTCTGAGGTCTCTTTTGGAACTCCTTATATTTTTAAAACTAACTGTGACATCTGAGATTTTGTGATGGCCCACAGAGTCAGATAATTCATTTCCTTTCTTGTGTGTGTTTTCATGTCTTTACAGTTGTTTATGCTCTGGTTTTCTTTCTTTCCTGTTTCTTGCACAGGCTGTGAAAAAATATCTGGCGAGGTTCCTTGGCATCAAAAAATCCCTTGTTCTACATCTGCCTACTCCCTCTCCCAAAACACTACTCTTCTCCTACTCATGCTGTGGAAAATCTGAGGGTGGAAGTTGAGAACGGGAGCAAACATCAGGAGCCGGTGGAGCCACATGCTGATAACTTGAGAGAAAGATGTGTGTTGCACTCGCCATGTCAACACGCAGGTGTATGAAACGAATACAAGAGGAGTTCAGATCTCTTCAGAGACATGAGTGCTGGAAGGGGAGCAGAATGACTTCTTCTGGCCAGATGTTCCAGCCAGAGATATTTGAGTTCTGGTTATTATATGCGCTGTATTGCTCCATAAGAGCCAGTTTTTGCACATACCTCTAAACTAACCTTGATTATGCCCCTTTGTCCAGCTAGGAGTAGCTTCAGAACAGTTTGTCACCATGGGTTCTGTAGGACTCTCTAGCATTACAGGTGTATGGGGGACCTCCTGAATTTCTAGAAGTAAAAACCAGTTATGTGTGCGTTCTCCACAGTTGGAAAACAACAGATAGAGATTCCAAAACTCCAATTATATATTTCTTTAAGATATGTTTGATGAAAGAAACAGGCAGGGAATTTTGAAAACCCACCTCAGTTTCAAGCATTGACTGATTACGTGAGATTGTCCGTTAGTGATTTGTGTGTTGGTAGCAGGTGGCCTTGGATTTCTGTCAACTGTATTTCTTTGTGTATGTGTGTTAAGTACAACAGGTTCAACAAGCATTTGCAAGCATGTTAGGTTCCTCCAGCAGTTTTCGAAGAATTGCAAAGAGAAATCGGGGAAGGGTATCTTTTGTTTTCGATTTTTTTTCTTTTAATTGTTTAATAACACAGTGCATCCATGCAACACAATTGAGCACCCCTATACCACATAGGCACTTAAAGTGTCAGTAATGCCTTAATATAAACTGTTGTAAAATAAAATGGCAAACTGGGAGAAGTTCTCATATTGATATAAAGGAATTACAGATGGTACATGCTTGTCCTGACCATATTTACTCCTGTTAGAAACCATGAAATTTTGAGTTATAGGTGACAAAGCCAAAGCATCATCATCACAGGACTCTGTTTAATATCAGAACTGTATTGATTTTGTTACCTGGTGTGTTGTTTCAGGCAAAACCAGGCATTTTGAAAATTTGTTCTTCTTGGAGAGGTAAAACGTAGGCATTTACACAAAAAGGAAATTTTTGCTCTGTTCATCATCTTATATGCGGGCTGTACGTTGGGCTTTTGTCTTTTAATAAAAATTTAAATGGGGGCTTATCACAGACTGTAACAGAATAATTCTTAATGTGTACATTTTTGCTTGATTTTCTCATATAGCATATATTGCCAGCATACTGACTTCAGCTCACCAAAGCTGTGCATAACTGGCCACCATAGATATCTTAGTTGTGTCGTACCTTTCCTTGACACATCATACTTTTTTTTTCTTCTACATGTTTTCTCCCCTTGTCCCTTTTGATTATTTTATAACTAAACCTAAAATATCATAGAACTATTTTACACATGCATATAAAATAATTTTCCTGGCTTACATGGCAGTATACAACTTTATTCTATTGTTAATTCTGCCATGGAGAATAGCCAGGAAAAGAGACTTACAGTAAGCATGAATTTCCCTTTTCCTGGCTGACCATGATAGCATAAACATTAGGATCTACTACACACAGCCATGGATAATAGCCAGGAAAATAAAATTATGGTGACTATGAATGGACTTTCCTTTTTCGTGTGTAATTGTGATACAGGAAGTACTTTGTAAACAATTTAAAAAAAACAAGGATGGCAACGCTCAAACCTGCAAAAATACAGGATAATACAGGATAATTGCTTGTGTGTTATTGAGTAAGATTCATTGAAATATTTTAAGTAAATTCAAGATTTTAGCAATCTGTACCTTTGTATTATTGGATATTGTTGTGAGATAAAAATTGGAGATGTTCTTAGGAGAGGGGTGAGATCTGCTTGGGTATCTATATATCATGTACTGGGAAGAATTTTAGAAAATGTTTCGTTTCCAGTCATCAAGGAATACATTTTCTGGGAGAGACTCATTTTTACGTTGAAGTGTTTAGGAGTAAATAGTTTAGTTTGAGTTCACATCATATATGACCAGCCACTAAGTAATAGACTATATGGACAAAAGTATTGGGATACACCTCTTAATTATTGAATTCAAGTGTTTCAATCACACCCATTGCCACAGGTGTATAAACTCAAGCACCTAGCCGCGCAGTCTGCAATTACAAACGTGTAAAAAAAATGGATCATTCCAAAAAGAGCTCAGTGAATTCAAGCATGGTACCGTAATAGGATGCCACCTTTGCAATAAGACAGAAATTTCATTTCTGCTAGATATTCCACGGTCAGTATAAGTTATATTATTGGAAAGTGGAAGCATTTAGGAACAACAGCAACACAGCTACGAAGCGGAAAAAAACTGTAAAGTCGCAGAGTGGGGTCACTGAGTGCTGAGGCGCATGGTGCGTGAAAGTCACGAATGCTCTGCTAGTTCCATGACTGAAGAGATCCAAACTTCCACGCGTTAATATCAGCGCAAAAACGGTGAGACGTGAGCTTCATGGAATGGGTTTCCATGGCTGAGCAGCTGCATCCAGGCCTCACAACACCAAGTACAATGAAGAGTGTCTTAAGGAGTAGTGTAAAGCACGCTGCTACTGGACTCTGGAAATGTGTTCTGTGGAGTCACAAATCACGCTTCTCTGTTTGGCATTCTGTTGGATGGGTCTGAGTTCTCCTGGTGGATCCCAGGAGAACATTACCTATCTGACTGCATTTTGTCAAATATACAGTTTGGTGGAGGAGGGATAATGGTATGGGACTGTTTTTCCGGGGTTGGTTTAGAACCCTTCCAGTGAAGGGAAATCTTAATGATTCAGCATACCAAGACATTTTGGGCAATGATTTTGTTGAGTTTGGGGAAGGCCCTATTCCAGCATGGCTTTGCCCAAGTTCATAAAGGTCCATAAATACATGGTTGGATGAGTTTGGTGTGGAAAAACTTGACTGGCCTGGAAAAGTGCCCTGACCTCAACCCCATCAAACACCTTTGGGATGAGCTGGAATGGAAATTGCAAGACAGGCCTTCTCATCCAACATCATTGCCTGACGTAACAAATGCTCTGCAGGATGACTGGGCAAAGATTCACACATAAACACTCCTAAATCTTGTGAAAGCCTTACCTGAGAAACTCTTATAGCTGCAAAGAAGGACCAACTCCATATTAATGTATATGTATTTTGAATATGATGTTAAAAAAGTCCCTGTTTGTGTAATGGTCAGGTGTTCCAATCCTTTTGTGCATATTGTGTATCATCTTATGGTGGCTAGCAGACAATTCTGCACAGATATCATTATGAGAGTTAGAAGATTAAAAATATTGTTCATGTTTAATTTTTTTGTCTTAGTTTACAGGAATATAGCTGGGATGATAGGTTCTGAACTTTAGATGGTGACCTTTATCTTACACAATGTCACACGGGTCTGCATTATAAGCATACAGGTGGATATGTTCTCCATGTTTATTACTGTAAATGTGATAAAGATGGAAATTTAAACTTGTCAGATATCTTGTTTTGGGTATATGTAGTGATCAAAATGATATTATTAGCATTCCAACTTCTAAAAACCACAAATAGAATCTAACAGCTGTATGTGGACTTAATGCTTGCATAGGGAAAATACAGTAACACTTTATATCTGTACTGCTCAGGAGGTTTTCTGCAAATATATATCTCCCTGAATCTTATTCATGTACAATAGTGAATGACCCCAGATCTCATCTGTTGTTCTGCCCTCTCACTGGCTGTCGTAATGAAGTAGTTATATTTGCTGAACTTTTTAGTACAATGAGGGTGAGAGCAGCTCTTTGCAGCTTCTTTACACTAATACTGGTTGAGAGGGCTGAGATCGCACAAAGAATTTATTTTCTCCCCAGGGAGAACACTAATCTAGCGTTAAAAATGAATGCAAATGGGGAATTGTATGCCAATTTAGTTTTTCACTGTACTACAATGCAAAATCAAGTGTTTCATGTGTTTGGTAATGAAAAGGTTGATCACCACAACTAACTACATTACTAAGACCAGGTGAGGGGACAGACAGTACTGGTAAATAATGATGAATATTTTGGAATATATTTTTTCTTGATATGATATGGGGTATAGTTTTACAATAAGTGATATGGCGTATGATATTGATATTTTATAGATTATAATGATAAGGAGAATAATTTTACTACTCAGGTGCTTTTCCATTTAAAGCTTTCAGGTGTTTGGTTTCTTTCACAGCTATTTTTCAACTCTCTTGCAAAAAACACATCAATTTCTTAGTCAAATGTTCATTGCACAACTTATTACTCTCTTAGTAAACTTATCTTTTTACTCCAAGCAGAAGAGGGGCCCATTAGCATTGGAATGATAAAATTGCGTGTGTACACAGGTGTGTAATTCACGTATTGTGTGCCAAACATATAAGTCTATTGCTTTTTAGACACAAAAGGTTAATAAGGTGAAAGCCATGTTAGTTATTGTGCTAAATCTTTGGTCTAGTGGAGTCTAAAATATACCCTTAATCTCCCTGGCGGTCCGATTTTGACATATTTTTATGTCAAAGTTGGTGCATTAATCCAGCCCCCTGGTGGTATTCCCGAGTGTGGCTTGGGGTGAAATTTCAATGCTGAAAACATTGACCCCAAGTCACACTCGGGCTGATACATACCTGTCCTTGCGCTCCCTCGATGTCCTCCCGCAGTCACCTCCGTCCGATCGTGGCGTCCTGCTTCCTGGTTCCCTTCTCGTGAGAAGGGAACCAGGAAGCAGGATGCCGCGATCGGACAGAGGTGAATGCGATTGTGGAAAGACATCGAGGGAACGCAGGGACAGGTATGTATTGAGGCTGAGTGTGGCTCGGGGTTACCATTTTCAGCATTGAAATTTAACCCCAAACCACACTCGGGAATACCACCAGGGGGCTGGATTAATGCACAGATTTCGACATATAAAAGGTTAAAGCTACTATATCATCAAACCTATCCTGTTAATGTTTTTAAGATACTTTCTTGGTCATCTGGGTCTTTTGTATGTTAAGGCCATTAACCAAGAAACCAGGAATGGGAAATAGAGAGTATTCTAAACCTCTTTTTGCCACAGTGGCAGATTTACTAAATTGCAAACTTTTAAATTGTTCTACATTTATATCTATTTTTGGTGTCTATAATTAGTAATCTGACAGTGGGACAAAATTCAAAGGTCTTTGAGGAAAATATAATCTAATGTAATTAGAAACTTGATAACAGAGAAACATAGAAACATAGAAAAATGTCGGCAGATAAGAACCTTTCGGCCCATCTAGTCTGCCCAATTACATGGATACTTTACCTGGATTTATCTTTTGTTTAGGATAGCCTTATGCCTATCCCATGCCTGCTTAAATTAAATTACTAGATAACCTACCTGTAGGATGAAAAATTGAGACTCTGGTCCATCTGCTTCAATTAGTCCAGTGTTAATATCGTTAACTAAAGCTAAATGGCCTTTTAGTCAAAGGACTAACACGAAAATGAAATTAAAATTAGTCCCTCCGTCACATGTTCATCTAGTTGTTTATTAGTTGTTAAAAATGTCAATGTTTTTTGTCATAGTTTTAGTCATCATAACATAGTTATAGTCTAGTTTTCGTCACTGAAAAAAACGTAGTCAACTAAGTCTTTGAGAAAATTATTAGCTGACCGATTTACTCTGAATTAGTCCTATCTGTGTTGTTTCTGATAATCCAAAGAAACAATAAGTAAGCTTTTCTTCATGACTGAACTCATCAGCTCCCTTATTAATCCCTTCACAACTAAGTAGGGTCTATTCACAAAGCACCAAAATTTCAGTGAAATTTCAGTGCTTTCCACTTTGGCCTCATTTCGGCGATTCTGTTTTGCTGGACTTCCAGTAAATTCACTATTTAGTGAATGGTTGTGCCGAATATGGAGTCGCCGAAGTCCCACAAAAAGTTGGAGAATGTCGTCGAAGAGCACAGAAAAGCACCGAAGGGTGCCGAAATGGCCTTGGCGAATTCCACCGAACTGCAAAAAATAAATGGAACTCTCCTACCTCTCTTAATAGGTGTTTAAACCAATAAAAATTAAAAATGTGTGTACATAATAAAAAAGGTCCTTAAAAAGTTTAAGTCCTTTACAATTAATTTTTTTGTTTTGTACTTGCCCTATTTGACAAGCATACGC
This sequence comes from Leptobrachium leishanense, assembly GCA_009667805.1. Classification (NCBI taxonomy): domain Eukaryota; kingdom Metazoa; phylum Chordata; class Amphibia; order Anura; family Megophryidae; genus Leptobrachium; species Leptobrachium leishanense. The sequence goes on along the minus strand of CM019063.1, from coordinate 133,255,096 downwards.
TGCCTTCAGCAGGCCAAATATGCTACTTCAGACAGGGCTCCACGCTGAACCAGCTGGAGGTCCGTGCTTTAGATACAAAATACCAACTGTTCAAGATGTTTTAGTACTTCGACAATAAAACCTTTCAGGATGCATTCCAGACTCAGAGTCCATATGCAAACTAATTTTGTTTGTAATAAATGAAAATCCTTTGGATTACTCAAAATTTAAACCAAATTGTGTGTACGCGATAATGGGACACAAGGAGATGCTTTTGAAAAATGAGCACACTCAATATCAGGGCACCAGCAGGTTCTTTTGAAGATCAAGTAAACGCGATCTTGCTACTGAATGGGCTTTGCACTGTATCCATTTCTGTAATATAATAATTATTTAAAAACGTTTGCTGAAAATTCTACATCTTAATTCAGATAGGCTGTTGCTATTGATTTATACAGAGGCAAAGCTGTTCTATTCATAGGTTGCTTGTTGTACACCTTTTTCCATTAAAGTGCATGAAAGTACATCACTACTGAGCGCTAAGATTACTCCCATGGCCTTCTCATTTACTTCTATACCTAACTTCAGTTCTATTACTTTGCTTGATTAACCCATGATCCAAAATGTAGTACATTGCTGTCATCTGCGTTAAATTTCTTCCTCCGGTTTTCTACGCAGTCCCTTAATTTATCTATCTCTATTTTAACAATAACATTTTACTCAGGCTGTATTACATTATCTAGATTAGATTTGTCTAAGTTGCAGATAACTGATGTAAGTCTATATGGGTCCATATAAGAAACCGCTCTTCATGCAACTTTTGGTAAAGCCAATTTGACCCCTATTAGTGTTTGATATTGTATTTATATTAGCTATCGAGATTTTGACCCCTTTAAACAATGTATATATCAGTACCATATCTGTAGCATGCTAAGCTTTTTGAATAAGAAGAAATGAATCCCGGAGGATTAAAAAAAATGGGTTGGCTTTATAAACTATTTATATGAAATTGAATACCATCTGACACAGGTGTCCTATTTACATTGACTTAAGTGCTGTAGATTTTTATTTTGTGACAGGATCAGCAAAGTACTTATTTCACCCAAGAATTTCATACCATTGATTTGCATATCATACATAGGTTGTTTCTTGTAACTAAAATTGTATTCACAAAGCACCATAGTTTACTTGTGTTGCAACGTTGATAAACATCGGCGATCTGAGAGAGGAATTGTCCTGTAGCAGGAGAAGCTTCGTTGGTGAAACTCCACTTGCCACTGCTTGAATGTCCTTTTCGAGAGATGCCAAAGTTTATCTCCGTTGCAACATTGATCAACTATATAGCTTTGTGAAGAAACTCCTTGATTTAACATTTGTACATTATCACTTTCACTTTCATAATTTTTTAGCATTAATGTTTTACTATAGAACTTTGGGTTGTTTTTACGCTCTTTTAATATACATCTATATTTTTTCATTTTCCAGTCAATCATACTTAATCCCTTACGGACCACGGGTCTTTAAAGTCAATACATTTATGACGTAACAGTTACATCATTGGTCCTTAAGGTGTTAATTGCCATTTTGCAAGTTCTGTTGGCATCTTTGTGTTTATATATAGGATGCTTATGATTAATTCAACTTAAATGCTTTAAATGCCTTTGCTTTTTTGCCTGACCCTTCTAATAAGCCATATTGGCTTAAATTTGTTTATTTTGAATTCCTTAATCATGAAGAAGATTTGAGTCCATGTATTTGTTTTGTAGATTCTTGACAGTGAGTGTGGTTTGTGTAAGAAAAATCCTTAAAACAGTTTCTAGAACTAGGAGGATGAAATGTGTAATAGAATAGAATGAACCCAATCTTTCAAATCTGCACTTTTATTTTGAATGTAATATATAAAAATAATGCATGGACAAAACTATTGTTTTAAACAACAATTCCTTTTTGGCACTTGTTGCTATTTTATGTTATTCAATCTAAGTGCCATAAAAAAGTAATCTAAGCATCTGTTGATGCGCTCAACTAAACAATGATTGCACCATGAAAGAACACAAGCTTGTGATATTTACTATGCGCTTGTTCACATTTTCGAAACTTAATGTTGTGCAGGCACCTTCTGAGAATTTTGTGACAATTGTTTTAATTAACAATGTTTTTTAACAAATCCTGGTTTCATGCTATTTCTTCTAAAATATATGCCTGTTTGTGTAAAGTTATTTAAAAGGAAAATTTGCTTTTTTTTGCAAATACGTTGGTAAGGCATAAGTGAAAGAGCTTATTTCTGCCCCTTACAATATGAAACTTGACAGCTCGTTAATATTAAACTCTTTACTACCATGTTCAAGTATGCACAATCTTCGGAAGCATCTGTAGGTGCCAGAAGATCGAGTATTCTCGATCTGATCTTTTTCTGAAGAAATGCTTAGGAATTTTGTTTATTGCAAACTAAATTCATTTACATATGACTCAAGAACATGTTCCTATAGTTGAGGCATATCAGACATTACAGACAATGTGCTGCAGCTCGGGCTACTGTTGTTAGTGTCTGTAAGGGACATGGACTCTATTCTGCATGTGTAACACGACACATGCTGTGGTAGAGAATTATAACCAGCAGGGAAAGCCCTTTGCCCGTCAAATGAGCATACTGTATTGTATTGTAAAAATGTACATATAGACATTACATACATTGTTACAGTGTCCGTAATGGAAAGTGGTTTTCCATAAACACATTAGTTTTTGACAGTCGGTTTATGGAAAACCACTTGGAAGAGGTGAAACATTAATCAAATTGCACAAGACAGAAATGTTTAGTTTACAGATAACAAAGAGTCTATTAGTTCAAACAGCATCTACAATTAATTAATACAAGGTTGAAGGAGACATAACCTCCAAAATAGACAAAAGACAACAACTGGAATAGCACAAACACAAAATAACAGACACCCTTGAAATATGCATTCTTTGCCACCTTGTCGATTGAATAATCTTAAGAAATTGGGGAGAAAAACACCCTTTAAATATATTGCAAGAACAGTAATGTACAGTAAGGCTCTTTAGTAAATCTAGCCTTTCAGTATGCCAAGAGTTAATGAATAATGTTACAGTAGACATTGAACTACAGAGATATCTTGGATTGGTAATATTATTATCCTTTATATAGCACCACATATTCCGCAGCACTTTACAAGGTGTACAGGGGGTTGATACACTAGAATACCACATATGTATGATGACCTGATTCAGGGGGACCCTGTTCCCAAGGGAACTTGCAATCTATGAGAAGCACAAGTATTTTGTGAGGTAGGCGCATCTATATCGTTAGGTGTCTTGCCCAAGGACACTTGCTGGCGGCATGTTCTAAATGGGATCAAATCGTCTTTCCATGATCGTAGATCAGGGACCTGGTGGTTAGGTTGAACCCGCTTCTTGGAAGGCGAGACTTGTTGGAGGGATGTGCTGAACGGAATTTGACTTGCTCCTCCATGGTCGAGGGGTAGAGGCATTACCACTGGACTCCACAGCTGATATTGTGTGGTAGGCAAGTATGTACCGTTGGGTATCTTGCCTAAGGACACTTACTGGAGAGGTGCTCTGGCTGGGATTCGAACTTGGATCTCCACGGTTATAGAGCAGTGATGTTACCTCTACTCAATCCAGCCGGTACAATATAGAGCTATTAAAATTTACCACCATTTAATTGCTTAATTGCAGTCCCTATATGGTTTAACAGGTTATCAACATGCTGCCCACTTTTGTTTGGGAAGAGTGGGAGACCTCTAAATTCACCTGTAGCTTTCTTCTGTACTTGGCAACATAATAGAAAAAATGGCAGAAAAAAGAAACAATTTTGGTTCTTTAAGACTGCTTCTCCACCATGTGCAGCAGGTGGGCAGTTGTGACCTGCTTGAAGAAAAGTGTCTGTATCATAGTTTTGTAAGAATTTTCGTTCCAGGTAGCATGAATATTTGTTTGATAAACTCTTCCTTGCATAATGGTTTAGTTGGGATAAGCTTACTGGAAGATCAGCTTACAAGTGAAGACTTCTTGAAAGCTCTTCTAAATCTTGGCATTTTCATGTTTCCTTGGATAAATAAGGTATCACTAATTTTATTCTGTTGTTTCACTGTACCCGCACTTAGTATTTGCCTCCAGACGCTACCATCCCAGATCATATTTTGTTTTAGTCATATTGTTCATGTCATGTTCCACAATACTTAAGTGCTTTCAATACAGTAACTTTATTATAATGCCATTAAAATAACTGTATCAAACAGGAAAACTTACAGGTTGGCTAATTGAACCCATGTGGAACAACATAGAAATAAGAGAATTCCCCACAGGACAGAAAATTCAACTTGTTAAATAGGTGATTAACGAGGCTTTGGGCTAGTAAAGTACAATAATAGTAAAATACATTAAAGGATGCAACTGTTTAAGTACTACACTGGATTTGATTCTCACTAGGGATGAAACAACTAATCGATAATGAGAATAGTTGACAACTATTTCCATTATTGATTAATCGGCTTTCGATTAATCGATCTGTGTACCACACACACCGTTTAGAGTCAGACCGAGTAAAATGTTATAATCTCAGATTCTGCTACATCCTGTGCCACCACCGCAACCTGCCTGTCACCCCTCTTTGGTCTGCAGCTCCCATTCTCTTTCTCTCGCTTTGGTGAAGTCCCTTCCCACACTCAGGTCCGGTCTTTGCCCAAACCCACTCCCTCTCACACTTAGGTCAAGTCCGTTGCCAAACTTACTCCCTTCCACCTCCGGACTCTCCTCCCACTCAGTTTGTTCATGAAATTATTGTAAAGGGACACTCGAATAAGCTAAAGTGTTCAGGCTGCATGGAGTGCCCCCTTATTCACCCTAATTTTGTGCTGACATCATCATGTCGATCTGATGTGCAACAACGTTCGTTTGGGGAGAATACAGACATGTGCTTAAGCTGCATGTGCATAATCGATCCATCACTGACCGGGTGCTCATGTACCTTGTGTGCAAAAAATATGCAATTTGCGTAGGTTTTTCTTTTATTCAATGAATCGAAAAAATAATTGATTATGAAAATAATCGTTAGTTGCATCCCTAGTTCCCATCCAACAATACTGAAGAATTTTAGTTAACCCCTTCACTATCAGATGATTTCCCATAAAATCAATGTCAGGAACCCCTGTTTTGTTTTTGTTTTTTAATCGCTTTTATACAGTAAAAACAATCATTGTATATACAAAATGTTTTTTTGACTGTAGTAACTCTATATAAAAGACAGACATCCTCATCTGCAGGCTACAACGTGATACTGCAGCTGTGCTCCTTTCTGAATCGGCTTGGAATCTGTGTTTTAGACACAGTCACAGCTGTTCGAACTGTTTTAGCAATTCAGCTGTCATGTTTGAGGTGCTACAACATTTAGGGAAGATTCTGGAGATATTCTGAATTTCATTTGCAATAAACAAAATTCCTTTGCATTGTTCCAGAATTAGCACAAATCGAGTATGCTCAATATCAGGGCACTAGCAGGTGCTTTGAAAATCGAGTATACGCAATCTTGGTAGCAAAGGGATAAATAGATGTGTTATTACCATTGAGGTCTGGTGTAGCAATGGGCATTACTGATCACCAGTTTTGATTGTTTTGTGTATTCCTGACCCATAGCACTCTGGATCCTGGGGTCACAGCTATAGCACAAGTGATTTAAAAGCTTGTTTCCTTGTAAAAATTACTGCATAGTAGAAAGAAAACCAAAATGCCCATATGATATTATAAAATATCACAGCATCACAAAGCTTTTTATCACTAAACATATAACACATTGATAACATCACAATCGCAACAATATCATAATTCACTAGATTCAATACAGATCTAGCAGCTCCTCACCTTATTGTTTTTATTTGTGTACCGAGCTTGCCAAAACCCTTTTACACTCATTGGTTACTGCTTTATTTAGTTATTGTTTTAATGTGTTTGGTGCATGACGTCTGCACATCTCTCAGATGAGGCGATTGTCTTGTTATTAGAGTTCAGATGTGTTTTTAAATATTCATTAAAAACCAGAGAATCAGATTCAAATCAGCACTTTGTCCATCTGCTCATTGTGTAAACACTTACATTTTTTTTTACAACTTTTTCATGTTCTGAAGTTTTTGTTAAGTTTCTATAGTTATGCGAACACATGGTATCACAGTATGCCACGTGGTTATTCTCTTACTTATTTCTGTGACATTTTTTGGTCGTTACAAAGGGGATGTATACATTAAATAATAACTGAAAGTCACGCGCTCTTTCTTCATTATTAAATACGGTCAATTTCTTGTGTTTTAGCTCTTTTTACATTAACTGAATTGTCTCAGCTGGCTGTCAGTACGGTAGCTTAATTTGCCCCTCCGGCTAAAAGTAAGAAATGAATAAACAGCTAAAAGCAAACGCGTATTTCCTAGATAACACATCTAAACAAAACAAAAGAAAGAAGAAACCAAAACCTATTCTAAATCAGAAAATTTCTTTGCATGGCACACTGTATTTTCAGTACATAATTTCTATGTTGTACTGCTGCAAGATAGATTTGTGATACTATTTACTTTGCAGATGGCTAATAATGTGTTGAAGGTGGAGATTAACTGTGCAGACTTGAAGGGACAATGGAATAGACTGTGATTAAGAATCAAAATTAGGGGGCGGGCAGGTTGGGAGTGGGAGGGACTTGCATTGTAAATTTTGTACAGAAAACATTTCTAACATTTTCTACACTTTCAGAAAGTATTTATAATTTTCTGCTGAATGTCAAACTGCTGAAAAATTCTCTACAGATGGGAGCTAGTTAAATATAACGATATGGTCAAAGCCCAGTGCAGCTCTCTGCCTCAACGGAGCTGCTTTGTGCTACGACCGTGAATTGATCTTTGAAATATGTGTTTTGGATTTTTTTTTCTTCTACCCTGCCTGTGTTTTCTCATGCAGTGTTTTCGTAAAAGTGCCGCTGTCTCTTTACTTATGCCAATAAAAAAAAAGGATTGCATCAAATTTCATATTGTGTTCAGAGTTTTTTTTTTTTTTAAAAATTGTTCCTAGTGTTATTATAATGCAATCGTTCTGTATTAGCAGACAATTTTTTTATGGCTACAGTGACATCATCATGATTATTAAAAAATATCCTCTTGTTCATGGATATATCTACTTGAGATAGAGCCAATTTTAAATGCTTCATTTTGCCATAAGAAAAGAGTCAAAGGGGAAAAGGTTTACTGGTTATACTATGCATCACAATTCAGAAAACATTTTACAATGAGAAAATTATAATAGTAGAGCAAAATGAAGATAAGGGAAGGAGATGGATTGGGCACATCAATATGTTGAGCCAATGGGTGGAAATCTATACATAAAAAAGTAAGGAGGGGGCTGGCCAAGACTGGAAAAATGTAAGTAACTACTACCAGCAGCTTAACAGCTTTATAGGTTGCTGCCTCAGTATATACAGTCAGGTCCAGAAATATTGGGACATCGAAACAATTCTAACATCTTTGGCTCTATACACCACCACAATGGAGTTGGAATGAAGCAAACCCAATGTGCTTTAATTGCAGACTGTCAGCTTTAATTTGAGGGTATGTACATCCAACTCAGGTGAACGGTGTAGGACTTACAGCAGTTTGCAGATGTCGCTCCCACTTGTTAAGGGACCAAAGGTAATGGGACAGAATAATAATCATAAATCAAACTTTCTCTTAATACTTGGTTGCAAATCCTTTGCAGTCAATCACAGCCTGAAGTCTGGAATGCATAGACATCACCAGACGCTGGGTTTCATCCCTGGTGATGCTCTGCCAGGCCTCTACTGCAACTGTCTTCAGTTCCTGCTTGTTCTTGGGGCATTTTCCCTTCAGTTTTGTCTTCAGCAAGTGAAATGCATGCTCAATGGGATTCGGGTCAGGTGATTGACTTGGCCATTGCATACCATTCCACTTCTGTCCCTTCAAAAACTCTTTGGTTGCTTTTGCAGTATGCTTTGGGTCATTGTCCATCTGCACTGTGAAGCGCCGTCCAATGAGTTCTGCAGCATTTGGCTGAATGTGAGCACATAATATTGCCCAAAACACTTCAGAATTCATCCTGCTGCTTTTGTCAGCAGTCACATCATCAATAAATACAAGAGAACCAGTTCCATTGGCAGCCATACATGCCCACGCCATGACACTACCACCACCATGCTTCACTGATGAGGTGGTATGCTTAGGATCATGAGCAGTTCCTTTCCTTCTCCATACTCTTCTCTTCCCATCACTCTGGTACAAGTTGATCTTGGTCTCCTCTGTCCATAGGATCTTGTTCCAGAACTGTGAAGGCTTTGTTAGGTGTTGTTTGGCAAACTCTAATCTGGCCTTCCTGTTTTTGAGGCTCACTAATGGTTTACATCTTGTGGTGAACCCTCTGTATTCACTCTGGTGAAGTCTTCTCTTGATTGTTGACTTTGACACATATACACCTACCTCCTGGAGAGTATTCTTGATCTGGCCAACTGTTGTGAAGGTGTTTTCTTCACCAGGGAAAGAATTCTTTGGTCATCCACCACAGTTGTTTTCCGTGGTCTCCCGGGTCTTTTGGTGTTGCTAAACTCACTGGTGCGTTCCTTCTTTTTGAGAATGTTCCAAACAGTTGTTTTGGCCACGCCTAATGTTCTTGCTATCTGGATAGCATGTTGGATGTACATACCCTCAAATTAAAGCTGACATACTGCAGTTAAAGCACATTCAGGGTTATTCAGAGAGCGTGAAAAGCAGGAGAATGACTGGAGAATGAAAAATTCTAGGTCAAGATAGCCGATTTGGAAAGTGAGATGAAAGGGAGAATTTTTCTGGTTTGGCTATTTTGACCTAGAATTTTTCATTCTCCAGTCATTCTCCCTCTTTTCACACTCTCTGAATAAATCTGATAGTGTTGGTTTCATTCCAACTCCATTGTGGTGGTGTATAGAGCCAAAGATGTTAGAATTTTGTCGCTGTCCCAATATTTCTGGACCTGACTGTATGATACATAATAGAGAACAAACCAAAAAAGTAGAAGTGCTTGGTTGTAGATGCGCTGCTGTAGCCCCTTTCTTCCTTAGTTACATGAATAGCACAAGTAACAAGCATTTTAATGCTACATTCCTTCTAAGTGTTGTAGACCATTATTACAATCAAGGTAGTCACTATATATAATTTTTTTTTAAATGAAAAAGCACCATTCGTGTCAGGGTAGCACCTGGCGTGTGCCATGATGGGACCTGGTTCAGGGATTAGGGGGTTTTAGCCCATTATGCAGGGGCACACACAGATGGTACCTTTTGTGTAAACAGTCACATGGGGTGTTCCAATGCGCAGTACGAGAGGGTAATCCAGATTATGGTCAGTAGGCGATCCGTGGTCAAGGAGCTGGTACCAGTTGGTAGTCGTTAGGCAAGCAGGGTCTTGTACACAGTAGAATCAAGAGTAACCAGGAATAGGTCTGAACTAGTTGAGGGGTATAGACTCAATACTGAGGCGAGGTATACAGGGGGTGTTGTCCTTTATTTGAGACAAGTAGCACTTTTCACATAGCTGTTTCTGGAGCAGGCACGGATCCTCACAATTCGTCCTTTTCAAATGGATTGTGTTGTGCATACTCAATATGGTGTGCACTTCCTGTTTTGCTTGTCCAAGCTCATGAGAAGTGAGATTTGCATGATGTAATTTCCTGTTTGGACCAGAACCAATATGGTGACTTGGTAATAGATGGCCTACTTGGAAAATAGGAAACCAATATGGCGGTCACAATGTATGGTGACATAAAACACTGTGGAAAATATTGTATTGTAAATAAATATACAGAGCAACATCACCATAAAGAGTTTGATGAAAGAAGACATTTCAAAATTTGTGAACCCACACATAAAGATCCAATGGCGTAACAGACACACTAGGGTGCAGGAGACAACATACAGCAGAAACCAATATGGGGCTACTATAAATAGCAACATAAATACCTACAAATGATAGTCATGCTAATGTCATAGGAAGGAAGATCCAGTGTAAAACTTTTTAAAAAACATTATGCAAAATAACGAATCAATGCAATTTTGCAATCCTATTTTATTTTGCTAGCCAGGTTTGAGGTGACAAGTTCTAGTGTAAAACATATGCCAATTCAAATATCATGACTAAAAATAGCTACATCATAAACAGTAACATATAAGCAAAAGTCATAAAAAATTAAATTTGAGACCGAGCATTTTCCAACTATATAAAATAATGTGTAATGATACAAATCACACAAAGCAAGGTACATTAAGACTTTCATCTGTCTTCAGGTATCGAAAATGGATTTACCTATGGGAACAAGTGGCAGGCAAGCTTCTTAAGAATTTGATAGCCCAATTGCAAGTTATCGTGACTCATTTCCCTAAAATGTTTAGCTACCAGCTTAGGTCTTATGCTGTGACATGTGGCCTTTTAAACTGTGGGCATATTTTCCAACATAGCCCATGCATCAACAAGTAAAGCAAAGTCTGTGTGGTTTGTGTCCGAATATATACGTTGGCCAATTTTAAGTAAAAAAAAAAAAAAGTCACTGGATGGTAACCTGCCATTGTTTTATTTTAAATTTGTTTTTCTTTGTTTTTTTTATTCCCCTCTATATTATTTATGTGCCCTCTATTAAAAAAACTTAATGGAAAGAAAAATCCTAAGCAAAAAGCAGTGGAATAAATTTCAATGTAAATTGACAAGCCTTAGTGACAAATAGACATGAGCAGGGTTGAGTATGCACAAAAAATCTACACAGGACAGTCTGACACTTAGGTAAGCTCAATCAGAAGATATTCTTTTTTTTTTAAACTCTGTTTTATTAGAGAAAGTGTATACATGGGAATACAACAGAAAAGGAAAAAAGCATAATGTCCAATGGATGGAGCCTAGACAGAAACAGTGATGGAGTATAAATAAGAAAACAAAAAGGGAAAGTCAGGCATCAAATCACAAGGAAAATAGCACGTAAAACATATCACAAAACCTGGTGGACCAGTAGGAGTAGGTAATGGATGCCCCATCCAGTTCGAGGTTCTGCATTTTAGGAATAAGAAGCAATTACCAGAGGAAGAGCGTGAAGAAAACCTGAGAAGAATTTATAGAAGGGAAGGAGGGGGAAAGGGGAGAAGAGAGAATTATAAAAGAATAACGTAGCAAAGAAGAGCGAGAAAGAGAGGGAGGAGAAAGAGAAGAAAAAAAAAGGAGGAAACACATCATTACAGACGTAGATAAACAAATACAAGATAACAATCAGACATCAAAAGGCACAAGGGAGACCTCAACGAATCCTCGAAAGGGGGGACTCAATCCACCGGGTTACCCTCAGGTTCCAATCATAGAGATGCAGTGTATCTTTCCCAATAGAACCATTTCAACACGAAACCGTCCAACACCCCTCTCAGGTCGGCGTCCAGACGGTCCATAGATCGAAGCTCCTCCACTTTGTTGACCCATTCTCGAAGAGAAGGGATCCGAGTGGTGCGCCAAAGGGCTGGTATCAAGGCACGTGCCAATAAGAGTAAGAGGAGCAACACAGAGCGCTTTAGAGTCTTGAGGTGTTGTGCAATGTGAAAGAGCAAAAAACAATCTGGGGTAAGTGGCAAGTCAACGTCAGTCACTTGAAGGATAGTATCACAAACCATCCTCCAGAACCCCAGCAATCGGGGACAAAACCACCAGATATGGAGAAACGTACCCACCTCTTGTTCACATCTCCAGCAGTCCGAGGAGACTGACATGTAAACCCGGTGCAAGAAGCTAGGGGTCCTGTTCCCAAAAGAATAGTATCTTATAAGATGTCTCCTGGAGTGGCTCCGCATCCTTTATGAGTCAGGGCATATGTCCTAGTCCATTATGTATCAGATAAAGAAGTGCCAAGTTCCATCTCCCATCTGGAGACAAATGGGGGAGTATCAGAGTCCGCCACCAGCATTAAATCATACAAGGTCGACACCTCGTGCGCCAATGGTCTACCTAGTTGGCAGAAACGTTCAAAGGGCAACAGCTGACGACTCAGGCTGTAGCCACAGTTGAGTCTTCTCAGATAGGATTTTAGTTGAAAAAAATTAAAGTGTTCCAGGTGGGAAGGAGGACCCACAGGTGCAGATCGTGGGAGAAGATCGATATTCCCGTCCAGAGGTAGATCAGAAGCTCGAAGCCTACCTGAGTCCGTCAGGCATTTCAACACAGTCCTCGGAAGACCCAGGTTATGAACCAAAGGCAGTAAAGGAGAGATAGTAGTGGATAGCCCAAAGATCAACTTACTTTTATGCCAAGTACGTAGAGTTAACGACACCGGGTTATGGTCCATTCGTAAAGCACCAGTCTGAAGGGGCAGTAGCCAAGAAATCAACCATAAAGGGCGATCCGATAGGGCACGTTCCAGATCCAGCCAACATTTATCCAAACAGGTAACTGACCAATCCACCATTCGCGCCATATGGCAGGCCAAATAATACTTCCTGGGGTCAGGAAGAGCCAAGCCGCCTCAGGATTTAGTGCGGCACAAAACTGCAAAACCCATACAGGGATGGCCACGGGGCCAAATAAAACGCAGTAACTCTTTCCAGAGCGCAACAAAAAAGGCAAGCGGGATCGAAATTGGGAGAGCATTGAGAAGATAAAGTAGCCTCGGCAGTAGGTTCATCTTAAGAGCAGCGACTCTACCCATCCAGGATAGCATCCGGCCACCCCAATCCGCAAGATCTTCTCAAAAGGAGCCCAAGATGGACAGGAAATTAAAGTCATAGAGTTGCTTGGAAGATCGTGCCAACCACACCCCTAGGTATTTCATGCGGTGAGTGCAGTAGCGAAACGGGAAGTCGCAACGAGCTACACTGAGCGTAAGAGGATCCAAAGAGATGTTAAGGAGTTCGGATTTGTCCTGGTTAATGCAGTATCCGGCCCTGGTTCCATAGTCCTCTAGTTCATGCAAAGTTGCCGGAAGGGAGGTCTCCGGGTTCATAAGAAAAAACAACAGGTTGTCAGCGTAAGCCGAGGCCTTATGATCCGAAACATGGCCTCTAAGGCCCGAAATCTGAGAGTTACACCTAATCGCTTCTAGCAGTGGTTCAAGGGTGAGGGCAAATAGAAGGGTGGATAACGGTCATCCCTGTCGCGTCCCATTTTGAACATTGAGCGGATCCGATAAACCTCCATTGGCACAAACTCGAGCAGTGGGGTTATGATAAAGTGCACCCAGCAACCCAAGGAAAGACTCACTCACACCAAAGAGCTGTAGGACCGAAAACATAAAGCTCCAGCGAACCCCATCAAAGGCCTTCTCTGCATCAGTAGATAGTGGGAGAAGGCCCGTGAGCTTAGCCAGGCCTATAGTGTCACGTCCTGGGTCTCTGGCGCCCCCTCTGGCTTCAATGGACATTGCTTTTAGTTCTGGACATTTGGTTCACGTCCAAGCCTGGACCTCACCTGGACTGATTGTTCTCATTTAGTATGTGCTATATAAGCAGGCATTGCCCTAAGAAGGGCGCTGCCTCATTCTGATGTTTCAGTCTCCTTTGTTCCAAGCCTTGATCTCCTTGATCCTTATTCACATACCTTGCAGTTCTGGTAGGGATCTGTTACTCAGGTTCTCCTGTATGTGTTCTAGTTACCCTTTATTACTTTACTTTCAGGTTTTGGGTTTACTCCTCCGCCAGTTCTGTGTTTACATCTGTTTATAATCTCTCAGGTCCTTGGTTATTCATTCTGTTTTGTTCATATGGTTCCTGTTTTGTATTTATGTTTGCATTTCATGTTTATTCTCTAGGTTTAAACAGGTTTATGTTTTCACTCATGTTACTCTAGTGTTTAGTTCTCTTATGTCTTTCTGCCTATAGTTTCCCAGGTCCTTGGTTGTTCATCTGTTTATTTATTTAGTTCAGGTCTATGGTTTAATTCTAGTGCTCAGGTTTTTTGTTTCATTGTGGTGTTCTGGTCCCTTGCTGTACATAGTACTGTTGTAAATAAATCCCTTGTTTTGTTTATACTTCTATGGGTCATGTCTGTTAACTGCTCAAGTAGCTCACACCCCTTCTGTGCCATGTCAGGTCAGGCCCACCGTCACATATAGCCCCTAGAACACGAGTCGTCGCATCTCTGGCTTCCCTGCCAGGGACGAAGTCCACCTCATTTGCATGAACCAGGGATGGCAAAAGGAGTGCGAGACAGTTTGCCATGGCCTTGGCCAAGATCTTAAGGTCAGTGTTCAAGAGGGAGACAGGATGGTAATTCCGAACATCCGATTCATCTTTTCCTGGTTTACATATAACTGATATAGTAGCTGAGAGAGCGTGGGCATGGAATTTCCCTCCTTCCCTCAATGCTAGGAAGACGGACAGCAAACTGGGGACCAGAACTTCCGAAAAGGTCTGATAATACTCTGACGGCAAGCCATCGGGGCCCAGGCATTTACCTCTCTTAAGACTTTTAATGACCTTCCGAATCTCATCTGTGGTGATCGGTGCGTCCAGAAGGGAGTACTGTGCAGGAGACAAGGCACGGTTGAGCTTGCCTATCAGGTAAGTGTCAATCTCTGCTGAAGTAGGTGCAGATTGATGGCTCATCCATGTTAAAAAAAGTCCTGATAGAATCACTGAAATTCCCGGTCAGCAATGGACAATGATCAGACTACGTCTGAGACAATATAGCAGACTCGTCCACTAAGAGCACATCTCGTTGTTGCACAAACATATAATCCAATCTCGAATAAGTAGCATGTACAGACGAATAAAAGGTATAATCCCGCTCACCAGCGTGGACGGCCCTCTACACATCAACCAAACAGAAGATATTCTACTCAAAATTGTCATACCTTCTGCATAATGAAATTTTGACTTGAATACCCCACGTCAGGATGTGCTTTAAACTCTACAAATATGATTAACCCTTTCGCTGCGGTGGACGCGCTCAGCGCATCCAACCGCATGTCACGTTGCGTGCGGAGGACGCGCTGAGCGCGTCCAGCCTTTGGGGTCAGCGTTCGGCCGGGTTCCGGCCGATCGCTGGCCCCTCCGGTGCAGGCTGACATCCTCGATGTCAGCCCAGCATCCGGAACCGCCGCCGGGCTAATTAGGTGTCATCGCGGCAGCGGCAGCGCGATGACACCTAATTCAGGCGCCCCCCCGCATGTGCGGAGGAGGCGCCTGAAAGGGAGGGGGGGAGGTCCTTCGGACCTCTCCCCCTCCCGATCGGCGGTGTTGCGGGGGTTAACCCAGGCACCATTTGGAAGGGCACAGCCTGCCCTTCCAAATGGTACCTGGCATTAACCCCTGGGGAACCGGATCACGAATTGGCGCTGAAAAGCGCCGGTTCGTGATCCTTTCCCGGAGCTGGCCGACATCTTGGATGTCGGCCAAGCCTCCGGGAACTCCCCCTGAGGACTGGCGTCATCGTGCATAGCACGATGACGCCAGTCCTGGAGTTAACCCCTAGCTGCCACCAATGGTGGAGATAGGGAGTTCCAATGAACTCCCTATCTCCCGATCCGTGGCAGCTAGGGGTTAAGGTTTAAAGCTAGGGGTTAAAGAGCATGGCCGTTCCAACGATTCCAAACTCGAATGTGAAAAAAGTTAGTAAAAAAAAAAATTATAAATAAAAAAAAAAATATATTTAAAAAAAGAAGGTTTTTTTTCTTTTTTTTGGTTTGTTAATGCAGCAATATTGTTCCCATTTCAATTATAATGTGAACAATGATGCTGCACTAACGATTTTTGTATGCGGTGCGTTTGTTAAAAATCGTGTAATTTCCCCCCAAAAAAAATGGAACGAGACCCCATCTCTAATTTTTTTAACAAGCGCACCCCATACAAAATATAACCGCAATTGCTCGCATCTTAAAATGTGAAAAAAAAACACTTTACACATTGCAAATTATTGTAAAATCATATTTTATTGCATTTTTTGTTATAATATACAGACATGACATAACGTATACATATAATAATGACATATTATGAATCTGCAGAGTCTGACGGAAAGAACGATATATAATATGTCTGGGTCATATACTAAAATAAGCCTTCAAAACACGTTTAAACATGATGAGCAAAACCGGTAAAAATGACCTCAGCACAGGGGCGGGAAAAGCCTCAGCAGCGAAAGGGTTTAAATAGACATTTAATGTTGGGCACATAGTGCATTTGGTAGATCATTGGACAAGCTGACTGTGTGCTACTGATTGGTTCACCAAACAACTACTCACTAACAGATTCCTTAACTCAAAGCTAAAGTTTGTTTTCTTAACTCCAAGCTAAGATTGTAAAGTATGTGTCAGAGTCTGTGGCAGCTGAGTTCATGTCAGAACAGGGGTGGACGGACCTTTTGGGCAATAAGGTACTGCCCAAGGGCCCAGGCCTTGGAGGGGCCCCATGATGGCCCCCCTAAGGCTTGGTCCGGAGTACCATTTCAGTTGGGACCCATGCCAATGCAGGTAAAAGTCATTGGTAAATAGTTTCAGCAGCCAGCTTTGGGAGGGTATGCAGTATATTTGCCCTGCTGTACATAACTATACCAACATTACTATAGCAGTGAGTGATGGCTGCTGCAGCGCAACAGCAGCTATAATTTTCATTTTTTAAAAAGTGTGAAGAAATAAATGTAGTAATTCAACAATGTACTTATGGGTGGTGCTTGTATGTGATTTGCATGTGGGCAGGCACCATGGGGGGCACCATTATTTCCTATTGGCCAGGGGCCCCAAGAGTTGTTAGTCCACCCCTGTGTAGGAGCAGTCCTGCATAGAGCCAATTCAAGTGAGGATGATATTGTCTGGAGACCAACCGCAGACAGACCTGTGCACCTGACATTACAGCCTCTTTCTGGTCATTCCAGACCAGGTGTTGCTGTAGCCTGATACTCAAGTCTCAAGTCTTGAATACACCCAACCCTGGTTTTCTACTCAGCTTGCATACACGGATGACCAATTAAGCACTGGCTACTTTCAATAAAAATCTATGCCTCCCATCAGCCAGTGCTTCAGCATTGCTGCCGGCTAGCTCACAGAGACTAGACCTGTGTTTTACTGCTCTGTTACCTGCTATTTACCATGCACTGTTAGCCATGTTCCCCAGCCTCTCCAAGTGTCTCCTGTTCTCCAAAGTTCCTCGTACCTTCCAAGTTCCTCATTCTTTCAAAGTTCCTCTTGTCTTCCAAGTTCCACGTGCCCTCCAAAGTTCCTCGTATCTCCAGGTTCCTGCTATGGTCAGTTCCCAGCAATTACATTTCCCACTATACTCAGCTTGTTGGTTCCCCTGAAACTTGTATTCCACTTCCACCCATCCTTCTGTGTGTGTATCACTGCATACCAGGCGCATAATCCAGCTAAACCGGTACCTTCCCGGCAGGGCCGGATTTTGAACTAGGCAGAGTAGGCATGTGCCTACAGGTGCCTGCCACAAGGTACCTCTGTAAAAAAATAAGTGTTTTTTTCTTTTTAGAATTTACAATAATTTAGACCACAGAATCTCTGGAGCCCTAAGGGCTACAGAAACATATGAGGCATCATTGGAAAGGTCAGATTATGGCCTTTCCGGTGATATTACCAGATTAGATTTATTTAAAAATAAAATAATATTTTTCTCATTTTTTTCTAACACAGCAATATTATTCAGTTTACAAATATAAAGTGAACAGTGATGCTGCGCTAACCTCCTCATTTCCCACACTGCCAGCAAGTGTGGAGCTGATGATGCAATGCATTGTTTCATCGACAACTTAGACCGTGTCACTGCAGTGAGGAGAGCTAGGGGAACTTTGGAACCATGTATCTCTGAATTGTACACCACACAAGGCAAAGTGAGGTGTCATTGGAAAGGTCTGATCTTTACAATGATACCAAACATGACCATGTAATGTGTAAAAATAAAAAAAAGTAAATGCAAAATTAATTTTCTTCTCTGGTCTACGGCAGAGGCAATATATGCTTTTACGTATAAAACAAACAATGCCACTGTACTAACTCAACTAAGGCAACAGACTCTGCCCCTTCTTATGATGATTTGAGTGTACAGAGAAACTGTTTAAATTTTTTTATTTTGCCCCAAAACTAAAATTTAAAAACTCCGTTTGGCATGTTTCTTTTTTTTTGGGGGGTGTGGTTGTGTGGGTGTGTGGGGTGTGGGTGCTCCACATTTCTGTGATAACAGACTCCTGAGATGCAAATCCGGCTCTGCTTCCCGGTATACTCATCTAACAGATATAGACATAATAGTAGTGGGAATGGGGACAAAAATGAAATCTAGGCAAGTTGAAAAGAAATGGGGCAGTGTGGGCATAATAAAAAGGAGACAAACAGAAAAGAAATGGAGCAATATAGGTATAATAAATGTGGGCAAACTATAATGGGCAATGTGGGCATAAAAATATGGGGCACACTGAAATATATATTAACCTATCTGCCGGATATACTGTATATACCTATATGTCTTTGTGGATTAAGCTATCCGGCTAGTAATTATATTGAAACTATTCCGACTTTACATTTGCACGAGCATTTGTTGCGCACACATTTTTGTAGGAGGAAAAAATAATATTTCTGCAAACACCAATTACTAAAAATGTGAGCGAGTGTATGGTTAGGGAATCCCAGCACACACTACAACATTAATAACTTTTGAATGATTTAGGAAGCTGGAAAATGTGATTTAAACCAGAGAATAGCTTTGTGACAGACTGTTGCATGTCAAAACATTTACAGAATTATTGATGATAGAAATGTTCTCATTGATCTCTACACTGCCTTCTAGACGTGGTTTCTTTGTTCTTGCTCCAAGCTTTCCACTACTCACATAAATCACTAGCTAATAAAAGAAATAAAAAGTTTCCCTATTGAAACAAAACAATGCTTTTTGGACAAGAATACAATGGCAGTCATTTAATATAGATTGAATTTACAATAGAAAATGTGATCACACACCCTCAGCTCTGAGAGTTCAAATTCAAATGAAATTCACAACATTTACTAATATCAGTATTGATCAAATAAAATTCAGATTGATTCAAATTGAATCCAAAGCGAAGTATATATATTTGTAGTTTTTCTACCACATAAAGCTAGCCATTTCTTGCAAGACTCTAATAATGGTATAAAACTCCTGAGGTTGGGGAAAATATAAGAGGTTATTCATAGAGCATGGAAATGTCACCTACATTTCGGTGCTCTCTCATTCCCCACGCTTTGGGGAAATCGAATTCACCGACCCTGCGGTTAATTCAGCATTCACTGCAGGGTCCCCGAAGTGCAGGGTAAAGCCGCCGCAAAACCGACGCATCGATCGGAAAAAGCGCCGGAAAAAATTGGAGCGACCTGAAAAATGGCACAGAAAAAAAAACAACACACCTGGTGAACCACCGCAAACCCGCTGAATGCGTCCTGTGATGTAGTGCATGGATTGCACTGTGTATTCAGTTGTATTTTTTGTTTTAAGGTTTAGGTAATAACCCCCAGGAGGGAATATGTTTTGTGTTGCTGCAGGTGTCCCTGCAATTAAGGGTTTAAATGGCTCCTGCTTGAGGGATAAGAGCCGACAATCTGCAGAACACAGCGCTGACCAGCGCTGGAAAAAGCCGACAAGCCGACGAACGGGGTAAAAAAAAAAACACACACCAAACCTATTGAAACTGAAAAATTTGACCCGCTGAAACTTTGCAAAAAACTACTCGATGGAAATGTCTGGAATTAACATATAAGGTCCTATGAATAATAATAATAAATAGGTCTGTTACATCAAAAAGAAAACCCACTATTTAAAAAAATGGGAGAAACAATTTGACAAAAAATCCTGAAAAATGCCTAAGAAATCCTAAAAAATAAATAAAGAGACTTTTGATGCAAATTAAAAGAATAAATAGTTTAATAGATATTGAAAAAAACAGGAATATTTTTACATTGAAACCTATTGCATTCGCCTGAATAAACCTGCCTAATAAAACCACCGAAAATCAGGACATTTCACTAACATTTCGATGCTGTTCGGTGTTCTCTGAATAGATTAACCATTACTACTCTATGGAGATTTCACTGCCACCGAAAAGCAATGTATTTCGCCAAAATTTGGCAAACTGCATGCTTTTTGAATAATCGAATGCCCACGATATTGCACTGTATGGGAAAATTCACCGTTCGGTGCAATTTCGGGGCCAGTTCAGATCTCTCAGAACCCCTATAGTTAATGATTTGGTTCATCCTAATTGAATTTTTTGGAGGAACCTAATCTTGGCATGAACAAGATTCACTTTGTCCAAATTGTCAAAAAATTCATATGATACCTTTTTTTAATTTTTTTTTTTAAATCTAGTGAAGAGTAGAGTACAATTGATAGAAAGGTCCTGTTCATAATTTTCCCAGCATGTCACCAGCTGAAGTCTTTGACGTATGGTGATTGTCAGCGCAAGAAATGGTTTCCTAGCAACTTCAGAAAAGAAAAATAAGAAAATGAGGGGGGTGCCCAGAAAAAAAAAAAATCTTATTTGAGATGCTTTGGTGAGAATGAGTTTGCCCATATTATATAGGCATAGCCTGCCTGGAAAAAAATAAGTTGTAGTGGCATTCCTATGTTTCGTTTTAACCCTTTCACTACCAAGCACTTTGTGTTGAAAATAAAAAGAGAGCTGTTATTTAAAATATAGGAAGCATAGTCACCATTTTAATGTAGGATAAAAATGTAGTCGCGTATACAGATTATTATTCAGATTATTATTACATTCACTGGCCACTTTATTAGATACACCCGTGCAATTGTTTAACACAAATTGCTAATGTAAATCTGCTAATTTTTAACTTTTCAGTTACTTAATCTTTATAGAAATATTGGGTTGAAATGTTCTAGGCACTGGATAGAGATCTATATAAAAACCGCTTAAATCGTTTATTATTAGCATCCACTCAGAAATTGCATTTGTGTAAATTCCAGTAAATGTGGTAAATAGAGATAAAATAAATGGTGAGATCTCCTGCTTATGGGGATTTTTTGCGATCATAATGAGATCATTAGCAATGCAGTTTCGGAAAGTACCAATAGACTATAAAACCAATATATATTTGTGGACATGCCCATGTATGAATATTACATGATTTGGTTCATCATGTATCTGTTCTACAATTTCAGCAATTATTAAACAATGTGATTCGATCTGGGCCGAATTGAATTTCACGCAGAATTTAAGAGCCACCTGAATCACCAAATTGTTTGTTAATGAATATTATTCATTACTCATTTTCACTCGAGATAACAGGATCATGGATACCAAAAAATCCAAAGTAGCTAGTATGCATGCCAGCTGTCTGGTACAGGCACTGCCACGCATGCTAGTTTGTTTGGACCTGCTTGGCATCTTCAAACAGGCTGCAGAACATATCATCTGTTCATTTTAAAGGGATATGATATCACACAGGCATGTCATATCCTTTTAAAACATTGCTTCCCAAACCTGTCCTCAGAACCCTCTAACAGGCCAGATTTTAAGGATTAACTTGGGGAAATGCAGACTGAATCCTGCAAACACTGAGCAGCCCATTACACTCACCGGCCACTTTATCAGGTACCCCCGATCAATTTCTTGTTAACACAAATTGCTAATCAGCCAATCACATGACAGCATCTCAATGCATTTAGGCATCTAGATGTGGTGAAGACGACTTGCTGAAGTTCAAACCGAGCATCAGAATGGGGAAGAAAGGGGACTTAAGTGACTTTAAGTGGCATGGTTGTTGGTGTCAGACGGGCTGGTCTGAGTATTTAAAAAACTGTTGATCTATTTTCACGCACAACCATCTCTCGGGTTTACAGAGAATGGTCCAAAAAAGAGAAAATATCCAGTGAGTGGCAGTTGGGTGAACGAAAACACCTTGTTGATGTCAGAGGAGAAAGAGCAGACTGTTTCGAATTGATAGAAAGGCACCCAATATAACCAAGGTATGCAGAATAGGGATGAGCATTCGGTTCAGATCTGTTCGGGGTTTGCATCGAACATGAGCCGTTCGGAAGTTCGTGAACTTTGAACTTTTTGGGACGTTTGCCAAAAGTTCTAAAAAAATTGGTTTGAAAAAAGGTTAGAAAATGCTTTAACCCCTTAAGGGCCGCTGACGTACCCTGTACGTCCTGTCCTCGGGTCTCCCTTAGACCCGCGGACGTACAGGGTACGTCAGCGGCGCCAAATCCCCCTCCCGCCCGATACTCACCTCCCTCGTCGGATCCCACGGCGATCTGGCAGGGAGGAAGCCTGCCCATGTGATTTACATGGGCAGGCGAGGCTGATGACGTCGCCACGCTGCGTGGTGACGTCATCAGAAGGTGCCCCCATGTGTTTCAATGGAGGGGAGGGGGGGCTCCTTCGGAGCCCTCTATCTCCCCAACCATTGAAGCTAGGGAGATGCCGTTTGCACCGCTGGAGAGGGGAGAGCCTCCCCTTTCCAGCGGTGTATGGCATTAACCATTTCGCCGCCGGATCACGTTGCGGCGCCAATTGGCGCCAAAACGTGATTCAAACCTGGAGGGGGCTGACATCTTGGATGTCAGCCAAGCCTCCAGGTCCCCCCCACCCACTGACAACCTCACCATATGTGTGAGGATGTCAGTGGGCAGTTAACCCTCTAGCTGCCATGTAGAGATAAGGGGATCCTAAGGATCCCTTTATCTCCCGATCCATGGCAGCTAGATGGTCATATTTGCCATCATTTAAAGGCCTGATTATGGCCTTTCAAATGATACCAAACATTTAAAAATAAATGTAAAAAAAAAATTAAATAATAAAAAAATTAAATAAAATAAAAAAATGTTTTTTTTTAAAAAGTTTTTTTTGTCTGGGGGGAGTTTAATTAAATAGGACCTAGGCTGTCATCTAAAAATAATTAGCACAAAATGGTCAGAATGAGCGCAGCGCACATAGGTGAACTGGCTCAGCAGTGAAAGGGTTAAAAGGTAAAAACATGTAAAAATTGGGTATTTCTATTCTCGAGATAAAATTTGGAAACTATGTAGCCGGGGTCTTTATTGGTGGTTATAGCTTTAGGGGATTAAATTACGAAAAAGTGTGTTTTTACCATTTTTTTCATCATATTTCATATTTTTTTTATATTAAATTATTGGATATGATGGAAATAATGGTATTTCTAGAAAGTCCATTTAATGGCGGGAAAAAGGGTGTATAATATGTGTGGGTTGAATAAACGAGTAAGAGGAAAATTTGACCTAAACCCTAACAGCGCAGAAACGTAAAAACAGCAGCGGTCACTAAAGGACGGATTTGTGTAAAACCGCCCGGTCACTAAGGGGTTAAAAATACTAAAAAATCTAGAAATAAAGAGACTCTTTACTGCAGAATATTATAAGCAACGGTTTATTAGATATTGAAATAAAACGGTAATATTTTTAACATTGAAGCCTATGGGATAAAACATTCTTGTTACCAAAACAACAGGCAGACACGGCCCTCTAATCAGGCACTGTAGAGGGCAGCCTGCCGGGGCCTCCCAAGGATTCCCTTGAGGAGCATGCGGCCACCGGATGACAGAGCTGCGACTGCGCGGGCTAGCCGCCCGGGTGCATGTGGCAGAGACAGGCGGCGCAGGGAGAGAGCCACTGCACCTGCGGTCACGGCAGACTGCCCCCACAACCAGGATCCAGGGAGCCCCCCACTGACCACCAGGCTAAGGTAAGGCGACACATTTCTAAAAAAAATTAAATCCGAGGATATATTTAAATGTCCCCAGGAACATAAAATAAAACTTTTTTTTTTCTTTCTCTACCTTGCTGAATGTATTTAATTATATATATTAGATACATTCTGCCAGGTAGAGGGGGGTGGCATGTGGGCTGCGCGGGGTCTCAGGCAGTGGTTTGTTTTTTTTGTGTGTATATTTTTAGTAAATTTATAGGGGAAGGTAAGGTATGATATATATATATATATATATATATATATATATAGATAAGATATATATCTATATTCTTATAAATATATATATCCAGACTTGTATTACACACACATTTTGGCAACTAATTCCCCCCCCCCCATTTGGCTGATCCCTCCAGAAGAAATGTTGAAACCGATAGAGCGGAGAATAATATATATATTCTCTGCTCTGTCAGTTTCAACATTTCTTCTAGAGGATCAACCAAATGGGGGGGGGACATTTAGTTGAGATTGTCCACATGCCACCCCCCCATGTGCGTATGTGTATATATGGTCTGAGGTCTGTGGGTGGGTGTATATATATATATATATATATCTGCGTGTTGATATATACGTATATATAGGTCTGCGTGTTGATATATACGTATATGTCTGTGTGTGGTATCAATGCATCCCTACTCTATACACAGTGCTTCGTGTCCCTATAATATACAGTGGCAAGAAAAAGTATGTGAACCCTTTGGGATTACGTGGAGTTTTGCATGAATTGGTCATAAAATGTGCTCTGATCATCATCTAAGTCACAACAATTTGAAAAACACAGTCTGCTTAGAATAATACAACACAAACATTATCAGGGTTATCCAAAGAGATTCGAAAAGTCACCGCACGTTCGGTGACTTTTCGTTCTCTTCAATTCCCGATCCCATTTCGGTGACCCTGCGGTGTATTCAGCAAGCACCACAGGGTCCCCGAATTGCAGGGAAAAGCTGCCGCAAACCTGACGAAAACTCACCGAATGCACGCTGAAAACAAGCAAAAACATCTGGATTAACCTTCGAAAAACCCGAACAGGAGCCGAACAGGAGCCGAAAAGGAGCCGAATCACACAGAGCCGAAGCAGCTGTGTCATAGAGGAGGCAGTGAATAAATTAGCAAAACCATTTGTATGAATCTGGGAAAATGAAACGCTGTTTGCAAAGAAACTACTGAGCGAAAATGTCTGAAATTTTCACAGGAGGTCCAGGGAATGATAATAAAGAGGGCTGTTACAAAAAAAATAAGCAAACTGAAAAAAAAAAAATACAAATCAGACTTTTTTTTTTTTTTTTAAAAAATTCAGAAAAATGCTTAAAGTATCCTAAAAAATCTATAAATAAAGAGACTTTTTGCTGCAGAATTTTATAATGAACGGTTTATTAGATATTGAATTAAAACGGGAATATTTTTAACATTGAAGTCTATGGGATTCTCCTGAATAAATTTGCCGAATGAAACCACCGAATGGCAGGGCATTAGGGGAACCTTTCACTGCTGGTTTGTGTTCTCTGAATAGCCGAAGCAGTGCTTTTTCATGGGGATTTCACTGCCCTCGAACAGGGACCGAACAGGCACCGTATGTGCAGGCAATTCGCCAGGATTTGGCGAATTGCCTGCTCTCTGGATAGCCGAATGGCCAGGAAAGGTAACCGAACGCTGATTTTCAGCGTTCGGTTACCTTTCTCAAGCAATTCGGATCTCTTTGAATAACCCTGTATATGTTTTCATGTTTTTATTGAACAGAACATGTAAACATTCACAGTGCAGGGTGGAAAAAGTATGTGAACCTTTGGACTTAATAACTGGTTGACCCTCCTTTGGCAGCAATAACTTCAACCAAACGTTTCCTGTAGTTGCAGATCAGACCTGCACAACGATCTGGAGTAATTTTGGACCACTCCTCTTCACAAAACTGTTTCAGTGTAGCAATATTCTTGGGTTGTCTGGTGTGAATCGTTCTCTTAAGGTCATGCCACAGCATTTCAATTGGGTTGAGGTCAGGACTCTGACTGGGCCACTCCAGAAGGCGTATTTTGTTTTGTTGAAGCCATTCTTTTGTTGAATTACTTGTATGCTTTGGGTCATTGTCCTGCTGCATCACCCATCCTCTGTGGAGCTTCAGTTGGTGGACAGATGGTCTTACGTTTTCCTGCAAAATGTCTTGATAAACTCTGGAATTCATTTTTCCATCAATGACAACAATCCGTCCAGGCCCTGAGGCAGCAAAGCAGCCCCAAACTATGATGCTCCCTCCACCATGTTTTACAGTGGGGATGAGGTTTTGATGTTGGTGTGCTGTGCCTTTTTTCTCCACACATACAGGGTTATCCAAAGAGATCCAAATTGCTTGAGAAAGGTAACCGAACGCTGAAAATCAGCGTTCGGTTACCTTTCCTGGCCATTCGGCTATCCAGAGAGCAGGCAATTCGCCAAATCCTGGCGAATTGCCTGCACATACGGTGCCTGTTCGGTGCCTGTTCGAGGGCAGTGAAATCCCCATGAAAATGCACTGCTTCGGCTATTCAGAGAACACAAACCAGCAGTGAAAGGTTCCCCTAATGCCCTGCCATTCGGTGGTTTCATTCGGCAAGTTAATTCAGGAGAATCCCATAGGATTCAATGTTAAAAATATTCCCGTTTTAATTCAATATCTAATAAACCGTTCATTATAAAATTCGGCAGCAAAAAGTCTCTTTATTTATAGATTTTTTAGGATACTTTAAGCATTTTTCAGAATTTTTTTTTTTTTTTAAAAGTCCGATTCCTTTTTTTTTTTTTCAAGTTTACTTATTTTTTCTGTAACAGCCCTTTTTATTATCATTCCCGGGACCTCTTGTGTAAATTTCAGACATTTTCGCTCAGTAGTTTCTTTGCAAACAGCGTTTCTTTTTCACACAATCATACAAACGGTTTTGCTAATTTATTCACCTCCATCGTCTGCGGTCTCAGCTGCTTCGGCTGAGTGCGATCGGCTCCTGCTCGGGCTTTTTCCGTGGTTTTCACAGGTTAATCCAGATGTTTTTGGGGGTTTTCGGCGTGCATTCGGTGGGTTTTGCGGTTAGTTTTCGTCAGGTTTGCGGCAGCTTTTCCCTGCAATTTGGGGACCCTGTGGTGCTTGCTGAATACACTGCAGGGTCACCGAAATGGGATCGGCAAAAGGAACCGAATTGAAGAGAACGAAAAGTCACCGAACGTGCGGTGACTTTTCGAATCTCTTTGAATAACCCTGATAGCGTTGTGTGTTTTTTGAGTTTTAATGTGGATAAGTGCAAGATGATGCACCTGGGACGTAAAAACCCAAGGGCTGAATATAGAATATTTGATACAGTTCTAACCTCAACATCTGAGGAAAGGGATTTAGGGGTTATTATTTCAGAGGATCTAAGGGTAAGTAGTCAATGTAATAGAGCAGCAGGAAATGCTAGCAGAATGCTTGGTTGTGTAGGGAGAGGTATTAGCAGTAGGAAAAGGGAAGTGCTCATGCCACTGTACAGAGCACTGGTGAGACCTCACTTGGAGTACTGTGTGCAGTACTGGAGACCGTATCTCCAGAAGGATATAGACATCTTAGAGAGAGTTCAGAGAAGGGCTACTAAAATGGTGTACGGCTTGAAGGAGAAAAGTTACCAGGAAAGGCTTAATGATCTTAACATGTACAGCTTGGAAAAAAGACGAGACAGAGGAGATATGATAGAAACATTTAAATACGTAAAGGGAATCCACAAGGTAGAGGAAGGGAGTATATTTAAAAGGAAACAAAATAGCAAAACAAGAGGACATAGTGTTAGATTAGAGGGGCAAAGGTTTAAAAGTAACATCAGGAAGCATTATTTTACTGAGCGGGTGGTGGATACATGGAACAGTCTTCCAGTAGAAGTGGTAGAGGCCAAAACAGTAATTGAATTTAAGCAAGCATGGGATAGGCATAAGGCTATCCTAAACAAAAGATAAATCCAGGTAAAGTATCCATGTAATTGGGCAGAGTAGATGGGCCGAAAGGTTCTTATCTGCCGACATTTTTCTATGTCTATGTTTCTATGTTTTCCAAACAACTCAATTTTGGTTTCATCTGTCCACAGAATGTCCACATCTGTCCACAGTAGTGCTGTGGAACATCCAGGTGCTCTTTTGCAAACTTCAAACGTGCTGCAATATTCTTTTTGGACAGCAATGGCTTTCTCCGTGGTGTACTCCCATGTACTCCATTCTTGTTTAATGTTTTCCTTATTGTAGATGTGTCAGCAAAAATTTTAGCATGTGCCAGAGATTTCTGTAAGTCTTTAGCTGACACTCAAGGATTTTTTTTTACCTCATTAAGCATTCTGTGCTGTGCTCTTGCAGTCATCTTTACAGGATGACCACATCTAGGGAGAGTAGCAACAGTGCTGAACTTTCTCCATTTGTAGACAGTCTGTCTTACCGTGGACACATGAACATCAAGGCTTTTGGAGATACTTTTGTAACCCTTTCCAGCTTCATGCAAGTCAACAATTCTTGATCGTAGGTTTTCTGAGAGCTCTTTTCTGCGAGTCATGGTTCACATCAGGCAGTGCTTCTTGAAACCAGTAAACCCAAAACTGGTGTGTGTTTTTAAAGGGCAGGACAGCTTTCAGCAACACATCCAATAATATCACACTGATTGGACTCAAGGTTGGCTCACTCCTGGCTCCAATTAGCTCTTGGAGAAGTCATTAGGCTAGGGGTTCACATACTTTTCCCACCCTGCACTGTGAATGCTTACATGTTATGTCCAATAAACACATGAAAACATATAATGTTTGTGTTGTATTATTTTAAGCAGACTGTGTTTTCAAATTGTTGTGACTTAGATGAAGATCAGAGCACATTTTATGACCAATTCATGCAAAACTCCACGTAATCCCAAAGGGTTCACATATTTTTTCTTGCCACCGTATATGATCAGGGGTTACCTATTTTTTATATTTTTATACTATTCCTATTAAATTAACAGTAATTTTTGATGTATTTTATTCAGTAGAATTTTTTTTTTGCCTATATAACATGTGCTTTGTGAAAATAAAACGGTTTTGTGTGTACATTTTAATTTAGTTAGTGGATTCCTGTCCAGTGTGGTGAGAAGCAACGTAATGCAGTGTGGACACGCTGCGAGGTGGAGCGGAGGGAAGTCCAACCTGCAAAATGTTTATTTATCTTCGCTTCAATACGCTTTGCGTCGCTACACGCTCAGTGTGTCTCAGCCTTTATTCCCGCATCGCTAGCTTACCGAATCAGTTTGTATACTTGTACTGACCCTGCTTGTTCTGAGGACCCGATCTGTTGACGACTTTGCTTGCCATTTGACTATTCTGTGTATTCCCTGCCTGTTCTGTTTGCTTCCTGTTGCTACTGGTGTGCGCCGATTCTCACCATATACAGTAGCGCAGTACAAGTGCCTAAACATTGCTGACCCGGTTTTGTTATAGCTGCTGATGTAACTGAATAGATCGGGGATCTCTTCTGCATTACCAAAACCTCTACCACTGCACTCTTCCACAATACCTCAGAGGGGTTACGGTGTGAAGGCACTTGCTGCCACCAAAGGCAAAATATTTGGGAGCACTGACGCCTATACCAGATTCATATCATTTTAATATTGGACCGCAGGGTCCAACACTGCACTCTTCCACAATACCACAGAGGGGTTACGGTGTGAAGGCACTTGCTGCCACCAAAGGCACAATATTTGGGTGCACTGCCACTGACGCCTATACCAGATTCATATCATTTTAATATTTGACCGCAAGGTCCAACCCTGCACTCTTCCACAATACCTCAGAGGAGTTACGGTGTGACGGCACTGTTGCCGACACTAAAGGCCCAATTTTAAAGCACCTATTGTTACTTTCATCCAAAGCCTGCATAAGTTTCAGCATAATTTAGCCAAAAAAATCACTAAACTTGTTCTGCGTGTCCTAAAACGTCTCCTCTTTTCATACAGGCTGCCGCCCCAAACAGTTGTTTATGAATAGATTGAAGGAAAACCATTTACCGTCATTTGAAATGTAATTTTTTTGTTTTTAAATGTTTCTATACATCCTACAAATCCGCCACTTCACGGACAGGTTATGGGGACCTCCTAGGCACGATATTTGAAGGAATTTTTAGTTTGATTCTTAACCTTTATTTCATGGAAACCTCACTGTTTCTTTAAAAATGTTTTTTTTTTTTACTTTTTGTCCTTGTTTCCTGTCCCCCAGGGCACTACCCGGACCCCCATACACCTTTTATGGCAAATATCTTGCATATATGCCCTCTTTGAGGGCACTCTAAAAACCGAATTTTCAGCCTAGAGGGCATATATGCTACATATTTGCCATAAAAGGTGTATGGGGGTCCGGGTAGTTCCCTGGGGGACAGGAAACAAGAACAAAAAGTAAAAAAAAAAAAGTTTTTAAAGGGACAGTGAGTTTTCCATGAAATAAGGATTAAAAATAAAAACCAAAAATTCCTTCAAATATCGTGCCTAGGAGGTCCCCATAACCTGCCCGTGAAGTGGCGGATTTCTAGGATGTATAGAAACACTTAAAAACAAAAAAATGACGTTTCATATGACGGTAAATGCTTTTCCTTTAATCTATCCATAAACACAGTAACCCCTCTGTGGTATTGTGGAAGAATGCAGGGGTGGACCATGTGGTCCTATATTGAAAAGATATGATTCTGGTCAAGGCGTCATTGCACCCAGATATTCTGCCTTTGGTGCAAGACTGCCAGGCCAGCAAGTATCATCATACAGTAACCCCTCTGTGGTATTGTGGAAGAATGCAGGGGTGGACCTTGCGGTCCTATATTAAAAAGTTTTTGATCTGGTAATGGGCGTCAGTGCACCCAGATATTGTGCCTTTAATGCCAGGCCAGCAAGTATCATCATACAGTAACCCCTCTGTGGTATTGTGGAAGAATGCAGGGGTGGACCATGTGGTCCTATATTGAAAAGATATGATTCTGGTCAAGGCGTCAGTGCACCCAGATATTCTGCCTTTGGTGCAAGACTGCCAGGCTAGCAAGTATCATCATACAGTAACCCCTCTGTGGTATTGTGGAAGAGTGCAGGGGTGGACCATGTGGTCCTATATTGAAAAGTTTTTGATCTGGTAATGGACGTCAGTGCACCCAGATATTGTGCCTTTGGTGCCAGGCCAGCAAGTATCATCATACAGTAACCCCTCTGTGGTATTGTGGAAGAGTGCAGGGTTGGACCATGCTGTTCAAAAAATTAAAATGATATAAATCTGGCACAGGCGTCAGTGCAGCCAAATATTGTGCCTTTCATGGCAGCAAGTGCATTCACACCGTAACCCTTTTGTGGTATTGTGGAAGAGTTCAGTGCTGCAGGTTTTGTGCATGCAGAAGACATACCCGATCTATTCCGTTACTTCTGCATCAGGGGATTGATAGCTGCTGATCCAGGACTGATTCATTTTTATAAATGTCAGCCGGTCTACAGAGTCGGTGGACAGACGCACTCTTTTGTCTGTGACAAAACCTCCAGCGGCACTGAACGTCCATTCGGAAAGCACGCTAGATGAAGGGAAACCTAGTAGCTGCATAGCATATTGGCTAAGTTCTGGCCAGTGATCCAATCTCAACACCCAGTAAGCCAGTGGATCATCTGCTGGAAAGGTATCCAGGTCTGCCCTTGCCCCTAGGTAGTCCTGCACCATATGGTGAAGACGCTGGCAATGGGTGCCTACATTTGACGTCCCTGGGCGTCGAGGACTAAAAAATGTAAAAAAGCATCAGTCAAGCGGCCCTGGCCTTCACCACTATTCCTCTGATCACCCGCAGCCTCAGAAGCACGTGTGTCAGCACTTGGTAATCTACCAGTGCCTGGAAAGGTGTTACACAAGTGTCGCTTTAGAGCGTCCTCAAGTTTTGTCATCCTGTGCTCCCTCTGTGCGGGCAGGATGAGCTCTGCAACTTTCCCCTTGTATCGTGGATCAAGAAGGGTTGCCAACCAGTAATGATCCCTCTCCTTGATAGCACGAATCCTGGGGTCCTTTAGCAGGCTTTGCATCATTAGGGAGCCCATGCAGCGTAGGTTGGAGGTGGCATTAGCTTCCGAGTCTTCCTGGTGAATGAGGATGACCGTATCGTGCACTTCCTCCTCCCAGCCACGCACTAGCCCTTCTGTTTCTGGGCACACAAAACCCTCCCTTGAGGAATCCCCACCTTCAATGCCCCCACTACTTAAATATTCCTCCTCCTCCTCATCCTCCTCATCCTCCTCCTGTCTGATCTGAGTAGGACCCGCTGGAATGCTGTCTGCGGAAAGACTGGGGCCTTGAGAGCTAGGGAAGGCCTCCTCTTCCTCCCGCTGCTCTGCCTCTAGAGCCACATCTATAATTCCCCGCAGAGTGTGCTCCAGCAGGAACACTAAAGGAATTGTGTCACTGATGCATGCACTGTCCCTGCTCACCATCCTCGTTGCCTCCTCAAATGGTGACAGTACAGTGCATGCATCCTTGATCATCAGCCACTGCAGGGGGGGGAAACCAAGTTGACCTGAACCTGTCCTTGTGCCATACTCACACAGGTACTCGTTGATGGCCCTCTGCTGCTTGTGCAGACGCTGCAGCATTGCTAATGTCGAGTTCCACCTGGTGGGCATGTCACAGATCAGACGGTTTGTGGGAAGGTGGAACTCTCTTTGAATTTCTGCCAGGCGAACGCTTGCTGGGAATGACCGTCTGAAGTGGCTGCAGACTTTTCTGGCCTGGATGAGAAGCTCTGGCAGCCCTGGGTACTTGGTTAGGAAACGCTGTACCACCAGATTTAGGACGTGTGCTAGGCATGGTACATGCATCAATTTACCCTTGCGTAGGGCAGAGAGAAGGTTGCTGCCATTATCGCAGACGATCATTCCCAGCTCAAGCTGGTGTGGTGTTAACCATCTCTGCACCTGCCCCTGCAGAGCTGACAAAATTTCTGACCCGGTGTGTCTCCTGTCCCCTAAACAAACCAGCTCAAGCACAGTATGGCATCTTTTTGCTTGAGCCATTGCGTAGACCCTGTCAGGCGTCGGTTTAACTTCCACGTCGCCAGAGACAGAGAAGGAGGAGGAGGAGGAAGAGGTGGTGGTGGTGGAGCAGACAGATCTCATACAAGCAGCTTTCTGGAGGCGTGGTGGATGAACAAGCTCCAGCACAGAGCCCCATCTTGGATCCCTCCCAGCTGCAATCAGAGTTACCCAGTGTGCCGTGAAGGAAATGTAACGACCCTGTCCATGCTTGCTGGACCACGTGTCTAAAGTCACATGCACCTTGCTGCTGACTGCCTTTGCCAATGGCTGGATAACATTGTCTTCCAAGTGCTGGTATAGTGCTGGAATGGCCTTGCGTGAAAAGTAATGGCGTTTTGGAACCTGCCACTGTGGTACAGCACATTCAGCAAATTCACGGAAGGGAGCAGAGTCCACCAGCTGGAAAGGCAGCAGCTGCAATGCGAGTAATTTTGCTAAACTGGCATTTAGACGCTGTGCTTGGGGATGGTTGGGACTATATTTTTTCTTTCACTGCAGCAGCTGCGGCAACGTAATCTGACTGCGTAAATCTTCAGCTACTGGGATGATGTCACATTGTGAGGAAGGACCTGGTACATGCATTACTGTAGCATCATCCCTGTCGGTGGAGGTTGTAGGCAATGACATGGTAGGACATACAGTGGGGGTAGAGACAGATGAGGAAGAGGAGGACCTACACAAAGTTTTGCGCCAACGGGATGTGTGGCACTTATTCATATGTCGCCTCAAGCACGTGGTACCCAAGTGTCCGGTGTTTATCCCACGCTTCAGCCTCCTCTGACATAGATTACAAATAGCAACGCTGTGCTCTACTGCACATTTCTTAAAGAACTCCCAGACAACAGAGTTCCTGCATGTGTTCTTTGAGACAACAGCACTCTGCACCGGAGCAGCTCTGACATGTGATGCCTTGGACTGGCTAGTGCTACGGTTGGTCACAGAGGATGTTGTGCCTCGTGTTTGCTGTGCCTCCTCGTCCCCCTCTTCCTCACTTAATTCCTCTGTTCGATCTGGCACCCAGGTGGAGTCAGTGACCTCATCATCATTGTCATCATCACCCCCTATCTCCTCGTCACTGGAGCCAACTTGGCAGTATGCTGCAGCTGCTGGGGCAACATGAGTGCCAGTTATTTGTGTGTCATCACTGGTACCCCCTTCCTCTAGGTTGATTATACTCCCTTGCTCAACCTCAGAGATTGAATCAGAGCTTCTGTACTTGCTGCGCATCCTCAAGCAGCATGTCACTCTCATTGTAGTCAAACAATTCAGCTGACTCCTCCGTGTGTGATAGCGAGGCTACGGCAGGAGTAGCTGTGGACATGGAGGCTGCATTAGATGCTTTGGCAGCTGAGGTGGACTGTACAGCACTAGAAGGCTGGCTGGCAGAGGACTCGGAGGATGAGGATGGCCTGGTTAGCCAATCCACCAAGTCCTCTGTATGTTGCTGCTGCTTAAGACGGCCAGCACCAGTTAGAAAGGACAAGCGTGCCCCTGCAGAGGATGCACCACGTCCACCCCGACCAGAGGCACAGCCTCCCAACACAGGGGCTGCTTGCCCTCTTATCTGTGTCTGAGAGCGTCTGCCTGTCCTTTTTGTTCTTTCAGACATGGTGAGTGATATAGATTAATATATACAGAACTCTGATTCAACTCTGGTATAAAGATTTAAAGAACTCTGGTATAACCCAGTGAGACACACTTATAGCTGGCAGCCAGTGACAAGAGACAGATCACCTCAATTCACAAATGTTTTGTAGAAATTAGTGAGCCCCAAAATAATGCGTGGTACTGGTTGTGTGACAAGAGACAGATCACCTCAATTCACAAATGTTTTGTAGAAATTAGTGAGCCCCAAAATACAGCGTGGTACTGGATGTGTGACGAGACACAGATCACCTCAATTCCCAAATGTTTTGTAGAAATTAGTGAGCCCCAAAATAATGCGTGGTACTGGTTGTGTGACAAGAGACAGATCACCTCAATTCACAAATGTTTTGTAGAAATTAGTGAGCCCCGAAATACAGCGTGGTACTGGATGTGTGACGAGACACAGATCACCTCAATTCACAAATGTTTTGTAGAAATTAGTGAGCCCCAAAATAATGCGTGGTACTGGTTGTGTGACAAGAGACAGATCACCTCAATTCACAATGTTTTTGTAGAAATTAGTGAGCCCCAAAATACTGCGTGGTACTGGATGTGTGACAAGACACAGATCACCTCAATTCCCAAATGTTTTAAAGAAATTAGTGAGCTCCAAAATACTGCCTGGTACTGGATGTGTGACAAGACACAGATCACCTCAATTCCCAAATGTTTTTTAGAAATTTGTGACCCCCAAAATACTTGCTGGCAGTGACAAGACACAGATCACCTCAATTCCCAAATGTTTTGTAGAAATTTGTGACCCCCAAAATACTGCGTGGTACTGGCTGTGTGACAAGAGACAGATCACCTCAATTCACAAATGTTTTAAAGAAATTAGTGAGCCCCAAAAAGATTTGCTGGCACAGTGACAAGACCCAGAAGATCACCTCAATTCACAAATGTTTTAAAGAAAGTTGTAAACCCCAGAAAAACTTGCTGGCACAGTGACAAGACACACATCACATAAATTCCCTCATATTTGGTAGAAATGAGACCCAAAAAGACTTGCTGGCACAGTGACAAGACCCAGAAGATCACCTCAATTCACAAATGTTTTAAAGAAAGTTGTAAACCCCAAAAAAACTTGCTGGCACAGTGACAAGACACACATCACCTAAATTCCCTGATATTTGGTAGAAATGAGACCCCCCAGACCCCCCCAGTAGCGTGGCAGACCGGCAGTAACAAGACACAACTATCTCCTTTGAAATCTCCTCTGAAATGCGTGCAGAATCGGCGCGTGGAAACGTTATATAGTGTGCTGCGGGACTTAGCTCTGTGAGCCCATGATTGGGCAAAATTTGCCCAATCAGGACTCTGAGCGGTGATTGGCATAGTGTTGAACCAGTCTTGCACCAGACCTGTGGTCAGGTGCAAGGCTGTAGCCAATTACGAGCTTCAGGCCAGTGGGAAAATGCATTGTGGTCCATAGTGGTCGAACATGCGGCGAACACTTGGAAATGTTCGGTGTTCGCGATCTCATCGAACAGGCCAAGTTCGGGTCGAACCCCGAACCGTCCGAACCCGAACCGCTCATCCCTAATCACTAATGTAGAATACCATGTCTGAATGCACAGCACGTCAAACCTTGAAGCGGATGGGTTACAGCAGCAGCAGACCACACTGGGTGCCACTCCTGTCAGCTAAGAACAGGAAACAGAGACTACAATTTGCACAGGCTCACCAAAATTAGACAAGAGAAGACTGGGAAAATATTGCCTGGTCTGATAAGTCTCAATTTCAGCTGTGACATTCAGATGGTAGGGTCAGAATTTGTCATAAACAACATGAAACCATGGATCCGTCCTTCCTTGTATCAATGGATCAGGCTGGTGCTGGTGTAATAGTGTGTGGGATATTTTCTTGGCACACTTTGGTGGGCCCCTTAGTACCAATTGAGCATCGTTTAAACACCATGCCCTACCTGAGTAGTGTTGCTGACCATGTACATCCCTTTATGATCCCTTCTAATGGCTACTTTCAGCAGGAAAATGCACAATGTCACAAATCTCTAATCATCTCACACTGGTTTCTAGAACATGACAGTGAGTTCACTGTACTCCAATGGCCTCCACAGTCACCAGATCTCAATCCAAAAGAGAACCTTTGGGATGTGGTGGAACAGGAGATTCGCATCATGGATGAGCAGCCAACAAATCTGCAGCAACTCTGAGATTTTATCATGTCAATATGGACCAAAATCTCTGAGGAAAGTTTCCAACACTTTGTTGAATCTATGCCACGAAGAATGAAGGCAGCTCTGAAGGCAAAAGAGGGTACCGAGTACTAGCAAGGTGTAGATAATAAAGTGGCTGTTTCGTGTATATCACCTGTGCTGTGCTTCAGATGTCTGGCAAACCTGGCCTGTCAGCAGGTCCTGAGGACAGATCTGGGAAACACTGCTTTAAAGCAGTTTGCTCTAAACATTGCCCAGCTTTGCAATGAGAATGGAGTTTCCCCAAAAAACATTTGTTTGTTTTGCTCTCTCTGACAATAAATATGGTGGCACTGCTTTGAGTTTCTGTTCTTGCATTTAAAGCTGTTGACCCTAAGCTTCTGATATGAAGCCCGCTGCTGTTGTGAACATATTATAACAGGCTTGAAAGGTGCTGGTGCACCCCCTTACAGGATATTGTATGTATGTACAGTATATGACCTCACTAATATGTAATAATATGAGTCGCACCCATTATTGGCCCATTTGTGCCCCAAACACTGTGCTACGTAAATAACTTTTATTCTATGTGTCAGGGATCAGCACCCGTGTGCGCAACAATCAGTGCTATCCATGAAAAGTGCTGCTTCGGACCTGTCCAGCACTGATAGGGGTTAAAACCAAAGTAGCACCAAACACACCACACCCTCTTCTCTGCCTATCAATAAAAGAGTATCCTCACCCTGTGCAACTTGGCTTTGCATTGTCAAGTCTCACCTTGTACTATTCAGACCTGCCTTCCTGTCTCTGTTGACAACCGTGTACCAGACCCTGATTAACCCACCGATATTGCCTCCTCAAGACACCAAGTATGTGGGGGCTACCGCCTCTCTTCCCAATAAGGACTCCATACAGGTCAGTGACTCCCCCTGTGACAACAAACCTGAAGAAAAGGAACGTCCTGCAGCAGTACCACCTCATCGTGTGGGTACTGTTATGACGGGCGATTACACTGTCCAGAACACCCTGGAAGGCAAGACCGGTACCACATCCAAAGCCAAGACTCGGAGACGCCAGAGGAAGAAACACGGTCAGTCTGATCATACGAGACCCCTGGCTGAAGAGTCTGAAGACCTGGTGCAGCTTGCCCCACTACCTTCTGCCTACGTGAACACAATATATTCAGGTGCCCTTGGCCTCTATTCATGCCCATCTGTCTCCAGGTCTCTCCGTGATTTTGATAGGTCTATGTGCTAAGGCCTTCTACATGACGAACCAGGACCCTATACTGTCCAGGGCTCCTTTTGTCTTACCCACCTGGGACCAGGTGACAGCAACATGGACTTATTCCCCTTGCCCACTGGTGCCCAGCTTCCAGTCGAGTGTGGATCGTCCAGTGGCCGCTGCTTCGAGAGGGGATTCTGTCAGGGATCAGCACCTGTGTGCGCAACAATCAGTGCTATCCATGAAAAGTGCTGCTTCGGACCTGTCCAGCACTGATAGGGGTTAAAACCAAAGTAGCACCAAACACACCACACCCTCTTCTCTGCCTATCAATAAAAGAGTATCCTCCCCCTGTGCAACTTGGCTTTGCATTGTCAAGTCTCACCTTGTACTATTCAGACCTGCCTTCCTGTCTCTGGTGACAACCGTGTACCAGACCCTGATTAACCCACCGATATTGCCTCCTTGCTGCCAGCCCTTTGATCCACGGACCGTCCTGACTACTCTTTGCCAACTCCCTTTGTACCTCGCCACGGACTCAGACCTGCCTCAGCCAACTTACTCTCAGGTACCTCCAGTATATCCCTGCCTAAAGGGCTCTAACCACCCGTACATGGGACCCACCACGGCGTATGCCAGGTGCCACCCTGACACTATGCTATTTTGAAGGATTACAGGACTAAATTCTTTCTGACGCTTTTTATGCTTGTTACAGATATAGAACATTGAGTGATTTACAGTATGTAGGTAACTGCTCCCTAAGCTTAATTTCCCCTAATTACTTACACCTTATTAAATTTGCACTAATTGTTAACAAGTTATAAAGACTGGTCTATTTCCTAGGTAACCAGATTGTTCTATCTTTACCTTCTATGAATAAAGATTGATGGAAGGTGCTCTGTGCACATTCAAATAGAAAGTGCTATTTTAAGATTCAAGATAAAAACCCAGTCAGAATTATTTTCTTCTATCTACACAAGCATGGATCTGAAGCTATACATTATATATATATATAATATATATATATATATATTAGCATTTTAACTTACATTCGAACTGAATGTTGAGGACAGCCTCATCCTGGACCTAGGGTATTGTGAAATATAAAATATTATTCAAGTTATTATAATCATGATCATTAATAAAGCACCACAATTTTCCAGATCGTTTAGAAGGAGGGTAAATAGACAAGCAAAAATGGCACAAAATTATTTTTAAGACCGGAACAACAAAAACTCGTAATATAGTGCAGCGGTTCCCAACCCCTGGTACGCGTACCCCCAGGGGTACTTACGAGGACACCCAGGGGTACGCGTTAAAAAAAAATGCAGCAGCTCGGGTCACATGATGTTCAGTGCAGGCCTTCCCTGCCACTGGAAGCACACACAGTGTATTAGTGTAGGTCAGGCCTGGACTGACCATCGGGCAACTGGGCATTTGCCCGGTAGGCCGCTAGCCTCCCGGGCTGGTCGGTGGCTACCCTCCCTTGCTGGGCAGCCGGCCAATACAGCCAGCCACCCGGCAAGGTAGCATAGGCCGACTGAAGAGGGAGGACGGCCGGGGTAATCAACGGGTGCCGGCTAGCCTTCAGCCCCCTGCTGATTAGGTCACACGGTGCACTGCATGACGTCATCAGCAGGGATCGATGGCCTGCTCCCTCACAGGACACACACCGCGCGTGTGGGCCGGATCCTCCTGCGCACGACAGGATGGCTTCCGCAGACTAGCCACGAGGTATGGGGTGGGGAAATGACATGCTTGGGGGGGGGGTGACATGCTTTGGGAGAGAATTTATATGGGGAGAGAATTGATATGGGGAGAGTCTCGAGAATTGATATGGGAAGAGAATTGATATGGGGAGAGAGAATTGACATGGGGAGAGAATTGATATGGGGAGAGAGAATTGACATGGGGAGAGAATTGACATGGAGAGAGAATTGATATGGAGAGAGAATTGATATGGGGAGAGAATTGATATGGGGAGAGAATTGATATGGGGAGAGAATTGATATGGGGAGAGAATTGATATGGGGAATTGATGTGGGGAGAGAATAGATATGCGGGGAATTGATGTGGGGAGAATTGATATGGAGGGGAGAGAATTGATATGGGGGCGAGAATTGATTTGCTGGGGGGACAGTATTTATGAGAGTGTCACAGATCTCCTCAGTAATGTGCAGTGTTTATGAGGGTGTCACAGAGCTCTGCAGTAATATGCAGTGTTTATGAGGGTGCCACAGAGATCTGCAGTAATGTGCGGTGTTTATGGGGGTGCCACAGAGCTCTACAGTAATGTGCAATGTTTATGGGGGTGCCACAGAGCTCCACAGTACTGTGCGGTGTGTATGAGAGTATCACAGAGCTCCACAGCAATAAAACTCACAGTAGTGTGCGCTGTGTAGTAATAAATGTGGGCTGCTCACTCCAAAATGCCTGGGCCTATATTTTGTCCCAGTCCGGGCCTGGTGTAGGTTATAACACATGCACGGCGCTGGGCATCACCCCTTTGTGTCTCTGGTTAAGCTGGGCACCCCTGTGCCTTGCATGTGTTATCATGATATCTGAATATTTTTGTTATCTATAACGTATTTACTGGATTTGACTCAAAGGCTATTTCAGCCTGTATGCTAATAATACAGAACCCAATTGAAATTGTGTGTAAGGAGCGTCGCCGCCGGCGTAATAAAAAACCTAGTGCTGGCTCATAGTAAGCTTCAGGAGTAATTACCAAGACTCACCTCCACCATACAGCGCACAGGTGTTGTCTAATCTAGCTGAATATTCCATGCTTAAAACCCAGCCACACCTAAAGCTCAATGCTTTTTCATTGCCTTGGAATCTCCAAGCTGGAAGGAGCTAAACCAGTCTTGTCCAGATCACCTGAACACCAGTTTCTGCCACAGTTCCTGGTAAAGACCTTCTGCCGCAGTTCCTGTTAAAGACCTTCTACCACAGTTCCTGTTAAAGACCTTCTACCACAGTTCCTGTTAAAGACCTTCTGCCACAGTTCCTGGTAAAGACCTTCTGCCACAGTTCCTGGTAAGTACCTTCTGCCACAGTTCCTGGTAAGTACCTTCTGCCACAGTTCCTGGTAAGGACCTTCTGCCACAGTTCCTGGTAAAGACCTTCTGCCACAGTTCCTGATCCTGTTAAAGACCTTCTACCACAGTTCCTGTTAAAGACCTTCTACCACAGTTCCTGTTAAAGACCTTCTACCACAGTTCCTGTTAAAGACCTTCTACCACAGTTCCTGTTAAAGACCTTCTACCACAGTTCCTGTTAAAGACCTTCTACCACAGTTCCTGTTAAAGTCCTTCTACCACAGTTCCTGTTAAAGTCCTTCTACCACAGTTCCTGTTAAAGTCCTTCTACCACAGTTCCTGTTAAAGTCCTTCTACCACAGTTCCTGTTAAAGTCCTTCTACCACAGTTCCTGTTAAAGTCCTTCTACCACAGTTCCTGTTAAAGACCTTCTACCACAGTTCCTGTTAAAGACCTTCTACCACAGTTCCTGTTAAAGACCTTCTACCACAGTTTCTGTTAAAGACCTTCTGCTGCAGACCCGTTTAAAGATCTCCTGTTGTCGACTCCTCAGAATCCTTAACCCACTATCCTGCAGAATCCTCAAACCCGCTGCCCTGCATCCTGCAGAATCCTTAACCCACTATCCTGCAGAATCCTCAAACCCGCTGTTCTACGTACCCAGGACCCCTCTACAGATACAGAACCCTCTGCATTCCCCAGGACTCTCAGCCTACAACTAATTCTCTGCTCTTGTTTCCTATTTTTCTTAAGAACTTCCTCCAATATCCATTATCCTAACTAGGTCTCTCCCTGTTCATTATCTGCGTTTGCTTCATTCTTATAGAGCTATTTTATCTTTAGTTCTAGTCTACCATTCCTGCCTATTATTTATCTATAACTTCAGTTACCCATTGATATCCTTTACTCAGCATTCTCCTTATGTTGCATACCCTTCCTATATTGTTATAGCCTTTAGTCATTCCTTTCATGCTCTCAATAAATCTGTTTATATAAATCTATCTGCCTTGTAAGATCCCATTCATTGCATATTGGCTTGACCTTGCTGCCCCGGAACCTGTATCCTGACATTGTGCTAGATAGGGGTTCCATCTAGAGCTTAGAACCTTTCATTCCAGCAATATTTCTGTACAAGGTAAATACATGATTTATTTAAAATGCTAAATTACATTATTTTAATCCCTTGGCTGTGGAAGATGTGCGGGGGATGTTATAGGGATTCCCAGCAGCATGCAGAGGATGTCCCCCACACTTCATGGTTTCCCCGCAGCCTCCGTGAGTCTGGGAGGAATCCCGGGCTGGTATGACTTTCTGGATGTCAAACCATGCCTTGGGACCTCCCCCTGCCCAGTGACATAATTTCGCAAGGCAGCGATGATGTCATAAAGGGACCTCCAAACAGCCTTGCAGAAAAAATCCCAATACAGGAGATACAGGTGTCATTTGGACCCACCGTATCTCCTCAACCAATCTCATCAACTTAAAGATACTGGGCCATGCTTAGTGTCGTTGGAAAGGCCAGAGCATGACCAAGTTCCGTGTAAATATAAAAAAATATTTTTTCCTTTTTTTTCAGTTCAGCACGATTGTGCAATTTTCAATTATAAACTGAACAGTGATGCTGCACTACCTCACCTTCTCATTTCCCTCAATGCCAGCAAGTGAGGAGGTGATTGCCTAATGTTTTATTATGCATTGTTCTATCAGAAACCTAAATCGGCGCACGGCTGCAAGGTGTACAGAGGTTCCTTTGGAACCCTGCGTTTCTGATTTTTATACTGCACAAAGTAATGTGCAGTGTCATTGGAAAGATCAGAGTCTGGCCTCTCCAACGATGCCAAATATGGCCATGTAATATGTGAAAATGGAAAAAAATAGTAAATGCAAAATTCTTTTTTTTTCTCTTATTTCTAAGGCAGTGGCATTATGTGCTTTTACTTATAAAGCAAACAATGCTGCTGCCCTAACTCACCTTCTCATTTCCCATGTCAAGACCAAATGTGGAGGTAATGGCGCAAAGCGTTAGTACACATTAGTCCATCTAAAACACAAGCCGTTTCACTGCTGAGAGGACAGTGGGGATCCTTTGGGCCCCTGTATTTCCATTCTTTACACCCCACAAAGTCATGTTAGGA
The DNA here is from genome assembly GCA_009667805.1 of Leptobrachium leishanense. NCBI lineage: Eukaryota > Metazoa > Chordata > Amphibia > Anura > Megophryidae > Leptobrachium > Leptobrachium leishanense. The sequence goes on along the minus strand of CM019063.1, from coordinate 133,212,146 downwards.
GTCATTGGACAGGTCAGAGCCTGGCCTTTCTATTGATAGCAAACATTACTATGTTAAATGTCAGGTAATAAAAAAATGAACACACAAATATACATAAAATTATTTTGTAATTTATTTTTTTTGTTCCAAAACAATGGCATTGTCCATTTTTCACGTATAAATGAGCAATACCACTGTTGTTACAAACCTTCTCATTTCACATGCAGTGAGCAAGGTGTTTTATACAGAGTTATATTACTAATAAAACACAGTGGTTTGGATGATTAAATGTAAAAAAAACTATTTTAGAAGCTGTAAATGATTGAATTCTCAATGGAAATTTGCTTATTTTAAAAATATTTTGCTTTAGTATGACGTATACATATAATAATGTTATATTATGAGTCTGCTGAAGTGAAAATAAGAATATATAATAAATCTGGGACCTACAATAAAATATGACTTCAAATCACATTTACAAATGATTAGCACAAAACAGTCAAAATTAGCTCAGCACACAGGGGTAAAATGGCTCAGCAGTGAAGGGGTTAATAATTTAACTATTTTGGAACAACAATCTCAATGCAAAATTGCTACTTTACCCAATATTTATTTGTTAACTATGCATTCCATGTTCCAAATGAAATTTTGTGATAGTATTTTTCAACAAAAAAAGAGAGCACCGAAATGTCACATTTTGGTGCTCTCACATTCCCCACACTTCGAGGAATCAAATTCCCCAACCCTGCAGTGAATTCAGCATTCTCCGCAGGGTCCCGGAAGTACAGAGAAAAGCCACCAACCACATCCGAAAAATCAACGAAAATCCCGCCGATTCGATACGAAAAACTGGATTGATCTGAAACGCCGCAGAAAACCCATCGAACGTACACCACAATCTGCGGCCAAACATGTCTGAAAAAAGCCAACAATCCGCCGAACACAGTGCCAATCAGCTGCCGGAAAAAGCTGGCAAGCTGACGAACGTGGAAAAAAAAGATTGGAACTCCAAAAAATTTTAAGCGCTATTTGCAAAAAAACTACTAGACAAAAATTTCTGGAATTAACATATAAGGTCCTATGAATAATAGTAAAAAGGTCTGTTACAGAAAAAAAAAAACGCGATTTAAAAAAAAAATCTGAATCTTTTTGCAGAAAACCCCCAACAAGTGCCTAATAAATCCTAAAAAATAAATTAATAGACTTTTGATGCAAATTAAAAGAATAAATGGTTTAATAGATATTGAATAAAAACGGGAATATTTGTAACATTGAAACCTATGAGATTCGCCGGATTAAACCTGTCGAATGAAACCACTGAACATTAGGGCATTTCACGGACATTTCTTTGCTGTTCTGTGTTCTCTGAATAGATTATCCATGGCTTCTCTTTGGGGAGTTTCATTGCGGCCGAACAGCACTGTATTTTGCTGGCAATTCGCCAAAATTTGGTGACCTGCCTGCTTTCTGAATAGCCGAATGGCCACGAAATGTCAGCGTTTGGGGAAATTCACAGTTTCGTGCAATATCGGGGCCAGTTCGGCTGTCTCTGAATAATCCTGAAAGTGTTTGGTAGTCAAGGAGTTAATATAAGTGTGTTTCTGAGACTGAGATTTATTTTTAAAGTATTACAATTCAATTGAAATAAGATCACAGTCAATAACTGTAATAGAACTGTCAAATTTATGCTATGAAGAAAAAATTCTGTGTAGAATTGGATGGATGAGATCTTTAATTTTTGGAAGGGTTATTCAGAAAGCACAGAAATTTCATTAAAATTTCGGTGCTTTCTAGTTCGACGCACTTCAGTGCGCTTCAGTGATTCCATTTTGCTGACCCTGCGGTGAATTCACTATTCACTTCAAGGTCCCTGAAGCGCGCCAAACATATAGCTGTTGAAAACCGCCGAACACAGCCGAACTGCAGGAAGAAGAATGGAACGCTGCTAGCCTTCGAATAGGTGTTTAAACCAATAAAAATGCATTACAATGTTCGTAAATAATAATAAGTCTTATAAAAAATTATAAAAAGGTCTGCTGCAATTAAAAATAGCCATTTAAAATGAATTGGGAATCAAAAATTTCATCTAAAATATATAATAAATGCACAAAGATATTCTAAAAATAAATAAATAAAAAGACGGTCTGCTGAAAAGAATAAACGGATAAAGAAGAATGAAACAAAAAAAGGTAGTGTTTTTTTTACATTGATTCCTATGGGATTCGCCTATTTAAAGCTGTTGAACTGAATCACTGAAAATCAGGGCATTTCACTGAAAATTCAGTGCAGGTCAGTGTTCTCTGAATAGATTAACCATTACTTCTCTATGGTTCAATTTCACTGACACCAAAGGTCGGTGATCTGTGGCGAACTGCACTGTATTTAGTGAGTTGACAGCTGAGTAGACGATCTGCCATGAAATTGCAGTGTCCTGTGAAATACAATGTTCGGTGCAATTTGGGGGCAAGTTCGTCACTTATTGAATAACCCCTTAGGTTGACTTTTGTCTTAACCATATTAGATGACATTCCACCTGGATCTCATTGGAGATAGTATTACATTCTTTCTGGGATATTTTTTGATTGAGTCCTTCATCATGACATGACTGGATTAGGCAGTGGCTGAGTGACAGACAACAGAGGGTTGTGGTAAATGGAGTTTATTCGGCGCAAGGTCTTGTTACCAGTGGGGTACCTCAGGGGTAAGTACTTGGACCCATTCTCTTTAATATTTTTATTAGTGATATTGCAGAAGGTATTAATGGAAAAGTATGTATTTTTGCTGATGACACAAAGATTTGCAACAGGGTTGACGTTCCTGGAGGGATCAACCAAATGACAAATGATTTAGGTAAACTAAAAAAATGGTCGGAGCTGTGGCAATTGAGTTTTAATGTGGATAAGTGCAAGATAATGCACCTGGGACGTAAAAACCCAAGGGCTGAATATAGAATATTTGATACAGTCCTAACCTCAACATCTGAGGAAAGGGATTTAGGGATTATTTCAGAGGATCTAAAAGGTAAGTAGTCAATGTAATAGAGCAGCAGGAAATGCTAGCAGAATGCTTGGTTGTGTAGGGAGAGGTATTAGCAGTAGGAAAAGGGAAGTGCTCATGCCACTGTACAGAGCACTGGTGAGACCTCACTTGGAGTACTGTGTGCAGTACTGGAGACCGTATCTCCAGAAGGATATAGACATCTTAGAGGGAGTTCAGAGAAGGGCTACTAAAATGGTGTATGGCTTGAAGGAGAAAAGTTACCAGGAAAGGCTTAATGATCTTAACATGTACAGCTTGGAAAAAAGACGAGACAGAGGAGATATGATAGAAACATTTAAATACGTAAAGGGAATCCACAAGGTAGAGGAAGGGAGTATATTTAAAAGGAAACAAAATAGCAAAACAAGAGGACATAGTCTTAGATTAGAGGGGCAAAGGTTTAAAAGTAACATCAGGAAGCATTATTTTACTGAGAGGGTGGTGGATACATGGAACAGCCTTCCAGTAGAAGTGGTAGAGGCCAAAACAGTAATTGAATTTAAGCAGGCATGGGATAGGCATAAGGCTATCCTAAACAAAAGATAAATCCAGGTAAAGTATCCATGTAATTGGGCAGACTAGATGGGCCGAAAGGTTCTTATCTGCCGACATTTTTCTATGTTTCTATGTTTCTATAAGTACAATACGATCCTTTGGGGATATGGTTTTAGTAGCTCACGTCCTACCTAGTAGATTTAAAGAGAAAACAATTCTCATTGTGACTTTCTTTATGAATTGTGACAACATAGAAAAATTTCAAAGATTGCAATCAGCATCTGAAGGTAAAGAGAGTTAAAAAAAACCATCAGAAACCATAATTTGAATATCTTAACTAGGAGAAGGTGATATTGAAGACAAATTTGTTTTTCAAGTCATGTCAAAAGAATTGAGGTCATTATGTAAAGTAAATCCCACAGTAGATGGATGTGGCAGAGCTCACTAACCACACGAAAAGTAAAACACATGGCAAGAATTGTCCTATTGATGTTTAATCCTCTGCATCTTTCAAATACAGTTCTTGGTGTCAAGCAATGACTCCTGTAATAGAGGGATTCATATACATGGACAATCAAGTTGGTTCAAAAACACGTGGGCCGTAGGTGCAGATGATAAAAGGAATAATGGACATCCATCAAAAAGTTTATATTTTCTGTGGTTTTTAGAAAGTATTTTACCAGGAAGGATACATTGAGATTTCTCTCGTTTTCAAGTATGTCCTGGGTGGTGAGTATGTACCGTTAGGTGTCTTGCCCAAGGACACTTACTGGAGAGGTGCTCTTGCTGGGATTCCAACCTGTGTCTCCACGGTCTCCATGGTTATAGAGCAGTAATGTTACCTCTACTCCACCCAGCTGGTACATATTTAGGCCCTGTAGCCAAATAATTCATCCAAGTTAAATATACAGTATTAATTGAATATAGACCAAATATGAGTAATATTTTTTATATTTTTATTTCCATCAATTGAATAATTCTGGTTTTGTATATCAGGGTTATTCTCCACCACTTTCCATTTTAAGATACCTCTGCATAAATTCAAAGGCTGAGTTTCCCGTAAGCTCCTTTTATGAAGTTATTCTTTAGAGACCAGTTACACTTTAATGTGTTTGTGTTTTGGAGAAGTGATTGTATTTGTACTATGAGAGGAAAAGGATGGGTGGAGTACTTTCCTGGGATATGTATAGTTCACACAAAATGTGTGTCCAAAGAAATTAAGTCGGGATTGAGATAAATCCTTGGAATCGGACCGTTATGGTTGGTTGCACCTGTGACAGCTGTTCCTTTGATCCACTTTTAAAAATATATAATTATGAATGTTTAGATCCACAACACAGTGGCACTAACAAAAAATAAAATGATAATAAATTTGATAATATCAGGTTACATTAAAAGAAGGGAATAGTGTTGTGGGTTTAAATTAGTTTTTTTTTTATAGTGAAGATGACTTAAGATCAGGGAGTTAAGATAGGGTTAGTGCAGGGATCTCAAACTCCAGCCCCTCAGATATTTCTGAACAAAACTCCCATGACTGGCCATCTAATGCATCCAAAGGATTCTGAGATTTGTGGGTTAGAGGATTTAACCGCTTGGCTGCGGAGGACGCTCTCAGCGCATGTCGTCGCGTATGCTCCCAGCATGTGGACGATGCGCTAACCGCATCCTCTCAGCGCAGCCATGATCGCCCAGTATTACATGGATGTCAGTCACTTCCCCCCACCCACTGACATCATCGCGCATGAGCAAGATGATGTCATAAAGGGACCCCCCTCCTGAGTATGGAAATCCCTGTGATGGTGGTACAGGGTTCCTTTGAATCCCCATATCTCATGAGCCATACCATACAGGGAGTCATGCATGGTATCATTGGAAAGGCCAGAGCATGGCCTTTCCTTTGATTCCAAGCATGACCGGGTCATTTGTAACATTAATAAAAAATAAGTAATAAATGATTTTCCTTTTTTCCTTCTACGTAATGCAGCACTATTTTTCACGTTTCAATTATAACGTGAACAATGATGCTGCACTAACCCAACTTCTCATTTCCCACGATGCCAGCAAGTGTGAAGGCGATGGTATAATGCATTATTATGCATTGGTTCATCAAAAACCTAAACCGCCGCACTGCTGATTGTTGCAGCGGGCACTTTGGAACCCTTCGTCTCTGATTTTTACACCATATAACGTCAAATCAGGTGTCATTGGTAAGGTCAGAGTCTGGCCAGAGTTTTTTATTCATTTAATATGTATACACCTTTTCCCTAAAAAAAAGAGTGGTGCCACATGTTTGTAATCCTTTTAATTGTAAGTCTTTTCAATACCTGACCAGCGCAGTTCACACACTGACTCCTGCTTCTGCTATGCACTTGTGTGGCACATATAAAACAACCAACCCTGCAGAGACTTGGATGGTAAAGCACATGCCATTACGACAGGAGGAAAAAGCTGGTAATATCTTCTTTTAAATTAGAATGACTACTGTCTTAAATGTAGGAATAGATCATTTTACAATTGCTAACTCATAGTTTAAAATAACAAGTAGTTTAAGAAATAACTATAGGGGTTATTCACTGAGCACCGAAATGTCTCCAACATTTAAGTGCTCTGTTGTACCCTGCACTTCGGGGAATCAAATTTCCCCACCCTGCGTTGAATTCACCATTCACCGCAGGGTCCCCAAATTGCAGGGAATTGGCTGCCGAATGCTACCGCAGCCAACCCGACAGCCTTCGCAAACCCGATGCAAACCCATCGCCAGCCGTCGCCAACCTGCCAGACATCCGACACAAACACGCCGGACAGCTGCCAAACACAGCCGACAAGCCACTGAGCGCAGCACCAACCAGCCTCAGAAAAAAGCCAACAAGCCGCTGGACGGGTAAAAAAAAAACAATACTATTGAAAGTGGTAAAAAAGAAACACTGTTTGCAAAAAACTGCTAAGCGAAAATGTCTGGAATTAACATACAGTCAGGTCTAGAAATATTGGGACATCGACACAATTCTAACATCTTTGGCTCTATACACCACCACAATGGAGTTGGAATGAAACAAACACAATGTGCTTTAACTGCAGACTGTCAGCTTTAATTTGAGGGTATGTACATCCAACTCAGGTGAACGGTGTAGGACTTACAGCAGTTTGCAGATGTGCCTCCCACTTGTTAAGGGACCAAAGGTAATGGGACAGAATAATAATCATATATCAAACTTTCCCTTCTTAATACTTGGTTGCAAATCCTTTGCAGTCAATCACAGCCTGAAGTCTGGAACGCATAGACATCACCAGATGCTGGGTTTCATCCCTGGTGATGCTCTGCCAGGCCTCTACTGCAACTGTCTTCAGTTCCTGCTTGTTCTTGGGGCATTTTCCCTTCAGTTTTGTCTTCAGCAAGTGAAATGCATACTCAATGGGATTCAGGTCAGGTGATTGACTTGGCCATTGCATAACATTCCACTTCTGTCCCTTCAAAAACTCTTTGGTTGCTTTTGCAGTATGCTTTGGGTCATTGTCCATCTGCACTGTGAAGCGCCGTCCAATGAGTTCTGCAGCATTTGGCTGAATGTGAGCAGATAATATTGCCCGAAACACTTCAGAATTCATCCTGCTGCTTTTGTCAGCAGTCACATCATCAATAAATACAAGAGAACCAGTTCCATTGGCAGCCATACATGCCCACGCCATGACACTACCTCCACCATGCTTCACTGATGAGGTGGTATGCTTAGGATCATGAGCAGTTCCTTTCCTTCTCCATACTCTTCTCTTCTCATCACTCTGGTACAAGTTGATCTTGGTCTCATCTGTCCATAGGATCTTGTTCCAGAACTGTGAAGGCTTTGTTAGGTGTTGTTTGGCAAACTCTAATCTGGCCTTCCTGTTTTTGAGGCTCACCAATGGTATACATCTAATGGTGAACCCTCTGTATTAACTCTGGTGAAGTCCTCTCTTGATTGTTAACTTTGACACACATACGCCTACCTCCTGGAGAGTGTTCTTGATCTGGCCAACTGTTGTGAAAGGTGTTTTCTTCACCAGAGAAAGAATTCTTCATTCATCCACCACAGATGTTTTCCGTGGTCTCCCGGTGTCTTTTGGTGTTGCTGAGCTCACCGGTGCGTTCCTTCTTTTTGAGAATGTTCCAAACAGTTGTTTTGGCCACGCCTAATGTTCTTGCTATCTCTCTGATGGATTTGTTTTGTTTATTCAGCCTAATGATGGCTTGCTTCACTGATAGTGACGGCTCTTTGGATCTCATCTTGAGAGTTGACAGCAACAGATTCCAAATGCAAATAGCATAGAGTTTTCTTATCATTTTTGTAGAGCAGGACATTTGTGATTTCAAAGAAGCAAATTTTTTTCCCCGATAATCTCTTGGCACATACCATGCTTTTCCTGCATCACGGCAAAATTACAAGTGTCAGTGTCTGGCCTTTCCAACGATACCAATTATGAACATGTAATGTCACCCATTTAGACTGGATGAAAGGAAATTCAGCCTAAAGCATAGGAAGTTATTTTTTATAGTGAGAACAAGAAAGCTGTGGAATTATCTGCTTATCTGCCTGTTGAGGTGGATGGGTCAGAGACTATACAGACTTTTTGTTAAATCTTATATAACCTATATAAATTGGGATCAAGACTAGGCATGAATAAGAATTGAGTGACATGACAACAGATGTTTTGCAGTGACTTCGCTCTATCTATGGACAAAACTGACCAATACGAGGTTATAAACTCGCTTATGCTGCAGATCTGTTCCTGAAATGCTCTGGCCACTAAACAGCTGAATTACCATTTAAAAATAGTAGGGTTCTGAGTAGAAAATAGAATAGCTGCATTTTGTATGTATATAAACACCTTGTTTCCCATCAGGAGACACACTTACACACTCACAAACACACATTCACATATACACACATTGTCAGTTGTCACATACACTCTCACACATCGCAACGTCCACAGAAGCCGACCATATCTATTTTCGCTGCATTTAAGATTCATTGTTGCAACTGACTCTCCGAAAACGGCAAGACAACACCTTTGTAACGTCTTCTGTAAGTAAAGACTCTTTTTATGAGCCGAACTGGCTTTTCTTATCAATACAATTATTAAGTCGTTAAGTATGAACAAAGCACAGATATTGTGTATTATGGTGATAGTTTACACTTTTAACCGCTTTGCTGAGGAGGATGCGCTCAGTGTGCTGAAGACACGATGAGCGTGTTTTGTCTTTGCAACGCCGGATCGTGGTCCTCTCCTAGAGGTGGCCGCCATCTTGGATGTCGGTCAAGCCTCCGGGATCTCCTCCCGCCCACTGATGTCATCCCGCATGGATGAGATGATGTCAGTTCAGGAGTTAACCCTTAGCTGCCACCTATGGTGGAGATAGGGCGGTCCAATGACCCCCCCCCCTATCTTCTGATCCGTGGCAGCTAGGGAGTAATGTTTGGTATCATTTGAAAGGCCAGATCATGACCAGGTTAAAAGTTAAAGAAAAAAAAAAAGAAAAAAAAAAGAATGTGGTTTTGGTTTTGTTTTTGTATTAATGCAGCCCTATTGGTCACATTTCAATTATAATGCTACACTAACGATTTTTTTTGGGGGGGGGGGGGTTTAGAAAAATCCATGTAATTTTTCAGAAAAATAAAGTGATGGGATCCCAGTTCTAAATTTTTTTACAAGCATACCTCCATAGAATGAATAACTACAAAGGCTCAGATGATAATATGTGAAAAAAAATTATTTTACACGCTGTAGATTATTGGAAATTCTCTCTTTTCTTTGACATTTTATGTTATAGCATTCTGGCAGGACATGACGTATACATATAATAATGATATATTATGAATAAACATGTGCACAGCGCAAAATTTCGTTTTGAACTAATGGATTAGTCCTAAAATGCAATTTATTTAGTTGCTAAAGAAATTCGTTTTCAGTTCTTTAGTATGAAAACTAATTTCATTCATCCGAAAACCACTGGATACATTTACTATTGTCGTGGTCCCTCTCTGTATAGAACATCCTCCTCAATTTATACCTTTCTCTGTATAATGTATACAACATCCTCCTGCATTAATACCCTCTTTGTATAATGTATAGAACATCATCCTGCATTGATTAATGCCCCTCTCTGTATAGAACATCCTACTGCATTGGCATGTGGAGGGTTTAGAACTTCGGAATGCAATGCTTATCCAGCACAGGAAAGGGAACTTTTACTTAAACTTTGTATCTCTGTGGGGGAGACACAGGAATTTAAAAGCAGGGGAGAGGGAAAATATTAACGTAAATCGGTCTGGAAGCTCAGAGAAGAGATGACTGGTGCAATTTTTTTTATAATAAAATAAAGCACTTTAAATCCAGGGAAAACATTCAAATCACACTGAAGGCTCATAATGACAGAGTAACTGTGAGAGCTGGATACTAAATGTATCAGACATAAAAAAACTTTATAACAAGCAGCACTGGGAGAGGAAAGGGACTTTATATAAAATTTGTATTATAGATGAGGAAAGGGGGATAGTGCTCCTGGATAATATGAAATGTATCAGACCTAAGCCCCTATTATGCAGAGCGGGAGGGGAGATAACACACGTTTTATAAAGTCCCTCTCTTCTCCCATCGCTGCTTGTTGTAAAGGGGATTTTACTATCCAGTCCTCCTCTGTCATTAGCTTTCAGTGTGATTTATTTGAATGTTTCCTTCTCCAGCTGCTTTTATCATCTTGTCTGCCTCATAGACATGCAAGGGTTAAGTAAAGGTTTCCTCTCCTGTGCTGGCTGTCTGTGCTGCGAGTGAGTATTCTGGAGCTCTATCACTGTCAGAGTTTCGGGTAGGCGGTCGGGAAGGATTACGCATACAAACCTTTTCTGTAGCTTTGCAATGTTGAGCTTTTCATTGCTGGTCTCCTTAACTCATCAACGTAATATCACAAAAAGGACTGAAACTAAAATGTAGTGCATTTTTAGTTTCTTTCGTTTTTTGTACTGAGCAGTTTCGTATCTCTTGAGTCATACTATACTAAATTATCCCAAAATTCAGACTAAATCGTTTTAGTACTAAAACGAATGCAAATGTCTAATTATGAATCTGCAGAAAAAAAGGATATATATATATACAGTGGCGTAACTTATGGTGTCACCCCCCCCGAGTTTTACGGATTTTTTTTAACTACTCTTACTCCGAAATCAGTACTCCCATATAACACTGAATGCTCATGCACAGCGCACATTACTGTGAGGTTTATTGCTGTGGAGCTCTCTCATATGCTCGAACACAAATTTTGGCGAACTGCCAGCAAGTACAGTGCCTGTTTGAAGACAGTGAAAGTGAAGGCACACATGGATATATATTGCCCCCAGCAGCTCTGGATATATTACCCCCAGCTCATATATGGATATATTGCCCCAGCTCACAATTATATATTGCCCCCAGCAGCTCACCCATGGATATATATTGCCCCCAGCAGCTCACCCATGGATATATATTGCCCCCAGCAGCTCACCCATGGATATATATTGCCCCCAGCAGCTCACATATGGATATATTGCCCCAGCTCACATATTGATATATAGTGCCCAGCTCACATATTGATGTATAGTGCCCAGCTAACATATTGATGTATAGTGCCAGCTCACATATTGATGTATAGTGCCAGCTCACATATTGATGTATAGTGCCAGCTCACATATTGATGTATAGTGCCAGCTCACATATTGATGTATAGTGCCAAGCTCACATATTGATGTATAGTGCCCAGCTCACATATTGATATATAGTGCCCAGCTCACATATTGATGTTTAGTGCCCAGCTCACATATTGACATATAGTGCCCAGCTCACATATTGATGTATAGTGCTAATTCTGCAAAATTACAAAACCTCACAGAGACCCCCCCCCCTCGGTTACGGTATAATAAATAAACAGGAGGACCACCTGAAAAAGACTTCTAAGAACTTGAGTTGAAGACACAGAGTGGATCTGTACCGATGTGAGGATGAGGAGAGAGGCAGACTGTGACAGACAGGCACGGCCCCCGCATGCTTCTGAAGAAAAGGTGCCACGCGGGAGCTGTTAGGGCGGACTGCCACTGATGAGACGTTAGCGACAGCGTCAGCCCGTCGGACGGCCGACGTGCCGCTCCCTCTGGCGTGTGGCGTCACGCGTCAGAGGGGGTGGGATCAGCGCAGCCATCTTTGATGCATCATGCCCTTACGGTTACGGAGGGTGACACACGACCCGCCCTTAGGGTGACATGCACCGTCACCAAAGTAAGACTTTGAGGTTTGATTTTTGAACCGGCCCCTGGGGCCGCACTGCAGGTTACTAACTTTGGTCCAAAGTTAGTAACCTGCAGTGTGGCCCCAGCGGCCACCGGTTCAAAAATCAAACGTCTTACTTTGGTGACGGTGTCACCCTAAGAGCGGGTGTCACCTGCTGTGGGCCGCACCCCCCGCCCCCACCTAGCGACGCTAGTGTGTGTGTATATATATATATATATATATATATATATATAATTTGTCTGGGTTGTATAATAAAACAAGACTTCAAATCGCGTTTAAACATGATGAGCAAAAATGGTAAAAATTAGGTGAAATGGCTCAGCAGTGAAGGGGTTAAACAACGACTAGATGTTTTCTTGTACAAAAATATAATATTAGGGGTTATAATATTTAATATGTGGGTAAAAGCTGCTTGATCCTTGAAAAATCTGACTGCCATTATGGGGTCAAGAAGGAATTGTTTCACAGTATGTTGCATACTTGGCGACTTCAGACTATTTTTTTTTGCCTTCTTTTGGATCAACAGCAGTAGTTGTGCGAAATGCTGAACCTGATGGACACATGTCTTTTTTCAGCTTATGTATCTATGTAACTATATTGTATATGGTGTAACAATGTGTCGGTCATCACAGCAAACTTTCTCAAACATGCTTGAGCAAGGTCGCTGTGTTGACCAAAACAATGCTACACATTCTTCAATAAAGCCACCCGATAATTTGGAGTGCCTAGTACCCTCTTTTATTTTGTCTAAAGGAGTGAGGTAAGGCTGGAATGGACAGAACCAAGAGTGATAAATAGAAACAAGCTGCCAAAACAGGTTCTCAGACAAGCTGGATCAAAACCTAGAACAAACTAACACGATAGGAGTGTTGTTTTGGGTAACAGGTCATAAAAGGGGGAAGGAATAGGTGTTCTAGTTGGGTTAAATACTTTTGGAAAGTGTTGGCTCCATAACTAATCTGAACTTGACAGTCTTGAAAGTAACTGTAACCACGTGCCAAAAGATACTAGACACGTTTTGGTATTTTGGATTTTAAGAACCCAGATATAGAAGACAAGCTGATTAAAATCCTTCTCTTATATGTAGCAGTCCCAGAAATATCTCAAGTTATCAGATAAACCTTGATAACCACATATACTAGTACCCTATAGCAGCACTATCTGCTAGCTTGCAGAATATGTTCAGAGAGAAATTGATTGACCAAGTAAAGCAGTTCTTTAGGATGATGAGGTATCACGATCAGGTGATGTTATTTCATTTAATCAGCAGATTCTTTGTACATAATGACAGAGGTCCACTGTGTTATCTCCAAAGGGCCCAGTCCCATTGTTTCGTTAGTCCAATTAACGTCATTTTGCTCATGACCCTACTCCATCCTGCATCAATGTTCCATCTTTGGACAGCTGTTTGTGTCACCTTCATGGCGCAGGGATACAGGTAGAACCCAAAGTTGAGGTCACAAAGCCAGCAAACAGCTTGTTGTGGAAGAAAACAGCAGGGTTCCTTCACAAGGAGCAGGTAAAATAATACAGGTTAGATAAAGCAAATCAGGTAGTATAAACACACAGTACACAGGTCTAGCCATGAATGTTATTGATAAGGTATCTGAGGCTAGGGGCAGCTCCCTTAAGGCTAATGTCAGACAGACGCATTCTGAGCACGCTCTGTGTGCGTGCATAACAGACAGACGTACTGACGGAAGATACTGTAGACACCACACGGTCCGTTTTTGTTGCCGGACATAGGGAAAAAAAGGAAATTATGGGAAACAAAATTAATATGGAAAATGATAAAAATTTGAAAAGGATATGAAAAGCCATTCTGTGAGTCATGGGTGCTGGACTTCGCAAATGCACTGCGTCTGACACCTCCTCATCACTCACACAGAATGCTACGCGGACGTGGCGCATTCTGCGCGTCCGTCTAGCGGTTTTACGTTCTTGCCTAACTTGCGTCCGTTTGACATGTGCATTGTATGTGCACAGTTCGTGTGCAAGTACTTCGTGTGTGCGTCTCTATTGATCATGATTCTATGCTACGACGGACGTTAAACTGTGAGGCAACAAGGACATGATCACTGTGCTCGTCTGACGCGGCCTAAATAGGAAGCCAACAGATTAAGAAGGAAGCCAATGGGAGTGATATCTGATGAACGAGGTGGCCAGGGAATTGGGCCACCCCTTCCAATCCACCGGTCACCAACCATCATTTTCCAGCAAGATGGTGCACCACCACATTGGGGACTGCATGTTCGTGGGCTCCTAAATGAAAGATTTCCAGCCCGGTGGATTGGAAGGGGTCGCCCAATTCCCTGGCCACTTCATTCACCAGATATCACTCCCCTCGACTTCTTTCTATGGGGTTATGTTAAAGATATCGTGTATGGAACAAAGGTACGGGACATCACTAATATAAAGCAGAGGATCACTGATGCCATTGCCACCATTGATGAGGGTATGTTACAGCGAACATGGCAAGAAATCGAGTACCGTCTTGATGTGCTTCCTGCAACTAATGGTGCCCATATAGAGGTGTATTAAATGAGGCAAAAAACTTAAATATATACGTCTCATTTTGTAATAATTTTCACTTATCTGTCTTTTCATTTGCCTTTGTAATACATTTTTGAAATTCTAAAGCGACTGTATCCACACCCTGTATTATGTATAGGCTATGATAAGGGCCAGTTTTATTTTATCTAGATCTTAGGGTTTGCTAAGTATGCTAAGGGCATCCCAGAACTGACACATGAAGAAGTGACGTGTGTCCTATAAATCAGGAATATCTGGCAACCTCACAAACACATACAGAATACATACCACAGATAAAAAGACCACAATATTCAGTTCACCTTTTACCAATGATTTGTAAAATTACTTGTAAGTAATTTTTAGCCTATTTGGGTTAGGTTTCTGATTTTTGTAGCTTTCGATTGTCAATTCTTTTTAGCATTTTAGATTTGATTCATTATTTTACTATTTCACTGAGGAACATAGTTTAAAAAAAAATTAAAGGAAAAATCTACTGCAGAGCAAATAAGATAACAGAAATATAATGTCAGATCTCATATACCTGTAACAAGATTTTCCCAAGTAGCTGGACATGTTACTGTAACATATTTTTCAGTGTATTGATTAATTTTTAACTATTTTATATATGAGGGGTATCCTGACTTCAGTCACCAGGGCATGTTTCAACTTGTCCTCACATGCATCAGTCAGTAAACCTATCTACTTGACAGATTCACATCTGCTAATGAGTCACCTGACCCCATGCAAGTCTGTGCTGAATACATGCACCTGCAATCCGTCAGTGCGACAAGAAAACAGTCATATTATGCAAAGCCGTTCCTATGTATAATGTGATGTTATAAAAGTTGCATGGCATATCAAACGCTGGACGCAGATGCATGTTTGTTACATACATTTAGGGGGTTAATTGGATATAGGGGGATCCATGGTCCAACTATGTACGTGACCTTGTTTGTATTCACCTCTGGTCCATAATATAGGGAATATTTTATCAAAAATAAATGACATACAGTTGATCATTTAAATAATAGACACAGTTAGAGCCAAATGTTTTTATAGTCTGAAACACAGAAACCGATATGAAGTTGATAAGTGAGAAATCAAAGTCAACAAAGTTTACCAATAGCGTAATGACCACTTCATCTATCTTTTCTGCTGTGCCTTGATCTGGCTCCCACAAAGAATCGGATTAGTCTGAATCCCTCTTTTTATTTAACGTGATTTCCATCTAGTCGTTCAGAAAGCGCATACATTATCTGGGGTAGGGCATTTTAAACATGAGGGGGGTGGAATAGCTATTGAGAAAATATGGCCTTTTCACCATATGCCACTAATAGTCTCCAAAAACTATGGATGGATTTGTGATTGGATTGTATGAAATGTATGGATAGACAGTTAAAGCAGGTCCATTCAGGAGTAAATGGAATGGAGATGTTGAAACGATGGATCCCAAAACATCTAATTTCATCCCAAATATTTGGATCTGAGACAGGCAATGAAATAGGTCAGCCATAATAAAATCATTTATTTTAATAGAAATATTCAACCATACGTTTCAGCTATGCGACAGTATTATACACGAGCCATAAAACTATCGTGGAGTTGATTCTCATTGCAAGAGGGCTTGCTTGGAATGGAGGGCAGGTGGCCATTGCCTTCCGTACCACTCCTCTGGTGAGCTATTACACAGGAAAAAAGTGACATCCAGTATATGTACTGTACATGCAAAAGCTGAAACTGGTGGGAATTTCTTAAAAAAACAAATGTGGCATTCTGGGCTCTGCACTTACAAATAGTTATAAATGGAGCCAATATTACTTCTGATTCGGATCAGTATGTCCAGATAATAAGAGCATTGATGCTAGGGTCAATTACAAATCACTTTTGTTGCAAATGGTCATTGGAATTCGGACATGCTGGGAGTAATAAAGGTCATCAGCTTAGGTAAGGCATTTAAAAAGGATTCCAGGGAGCACATGGATGATGGTACGAACACACAGCCTTTAAATGTAAGATATAGAAGGCATGGTGTAATATAGTATGGACTAAACAGTGAAACACAAGCCTTTTGATCATATCATTTATTCAGACATAGAGGCAGTGGCGACTCTAGGAACAATATATAGGGGGGGCACATAAGATACCACAGTCAATACTGGGGGGGCACTAATAATTTTCACCACTTAATCACACCATTGAAAAAACTGAAAAAAGTGTATATAAATAAGATTCCATAATCCCACAGGGTTATTCAGAGAGAGGTGAAAAGCAGGAGAATGACTGGAGAATGGAAAATTCTAGGTCAAAATAGCCGATTTGGAAAGTGAGATAAATGGGAGAATTTTTCTGGTTTGGCTATTTTAACCTAGAATTTTCCCTTCTCCAGTCATTCTCCTGCTTTTCACCTCTCTCTGAATAACTCTGCCAGAGTAATGTGTTGCAATGATACCTTTTTGTTGTACTAACCTGATACATAAATTCAATATTTTATTCGCTGCAATTCAGTGGTTTTCGCTGACGTCCGATGACTTCTTCAACAACTCCACTTTTCTGAAATTACGGTGACCATTTGCTAAATAGGGAATTCACCATATTTTCACCTAAATTGATTCCCCGAAATGTGACAAAAAGCAAAGGATCTTAATATGAATTGATCCTCTAGATTCTAACTTCCATAATAATCCCTAAAATGCCATTAAAGCAAATAAATGCAATAAAATATTATAAACAGTGTGCATGTAGCCTACCCATTAACCCCTAAAATGCCATTAATCAAGGGAAACCATGAAATTAATAGACTGAGGCATGTAGCCTTCCCATTAACCCCTAAAATGCCATTAGTAAATGAAAAGATAAAATGAATATTGCGAGGAATGAAGCCTGCTCTTTACCCCTTAATATACAACTAAACCAAGACAAAAGCAAAAGTAATACACAATGTAAAATATACTCTGACCCTGTCACTACTGAGCCATTTCCACCCTGTGAAAAAAAAATGTTTTGTTTTTATTTTATTATTTTTACAATTTTGGCTTTACACTGAATATGGTCATGTTGGGTATCATTGGAAAGGCCAGACTCTGCTCTTTCCAATAACATTTTGAAAATGTGGGGGAAGCTGGAGGCTGAATCCTGGTGGGGGGGCACATGGGGGGCAAGGAATAAACTAGGAGGGGGCAATTTCCCCCCCTGGAGACACCTATACATGGAGGATTCCTCCTAGCTCTTCTCAGCACAACATCTGCAATAAAGAACAATTTTTTGTACAAATGAATGATGCATTTGATTATTAGATGGAATGTAGCTGATACAGAACACAAATAGATAACATCACATGCCAGCCATCATCAACAGTGAGTTCTTCGGTTGTTAGTAAACCAATGAACTGTAGGTAGGTCAAACCTGCGGCATGTTTAGTTCCTCAGCTGCTGCAAGTGCTAAGTTAGCAACTTGGCACTGAACACTGTACTGCAGTTCAGCACTGCTAATTTAGCACTTGCAGCTAAGTCGAGAGGTGCTGCAGAGTAGCTGAGTGTGACGTGGGAAAGATGGCCGCTTCCATGGAGCAAATAATCCAATAAGGAAATGTTCAGGTCAGGTAAATAAATATTTATTCGAACATGGTAAACATTAACACTAAAGTTAAAATGGACAACAGTGGATATGGCAGAAACAGCACTTTTCAATAAGCAATCCTTCGCCGTTTTGCTTCAATATTCACAGCCAAAGAGTTCAGTGAGGCTGCCGCAGCAAACCAAACTGCTGCAATGAGGCAATTCAGCAGCTGCTGAGGAACTGAACAGGCCTCTGGTCATATACTTGAGACTCGAAGGGCTATGAGTGCGACAATGTGTCCCGGATTTAATATGCAATAAAATGCTATACTTGCGCATAGTGTGTCGTCATTTAATTCAATAGCACATAAAACACTGTACAGGCGTTGTATGTGTTGTACCGACACAATGTGATATCCTCCTAATTATTCCACCTCATGTTCAGGACAAATTATGAGAATTGAGTGATTTTGTTGGGTTTTTTCCCCCAACAGATGAAGAATCAAGCGGTAACTAAAGTGTGACAGAAACATCCTGGGTATGCAACCAGAGACTCCTTTGGGGGATTTTCAAATCTCTTCAATTTAGCTGATATCTCCTTTATTTTTTGTGAGAAGGAGGGGACTGCATGGGTGCCAGCTTTACACAGAGAGTGAAGGTTAATCCTACAACAGTCCCAGGCACAGTAGCTGAAGAGCTGCCACACAAGACTCCCACTGGGTAATTAGCACTTAGAAACTTCAGATGTAAAAGGCCCTGCGAGAGGTGGGGTTTATTGGAGACTGAATGCAAAAAAAGGAGGAGAGCGAACAGGAGAGATGGCTGGATAAGAGTGTACGCTAGAAAGAACCATGAAAGTAAGGTATTTTTTATGTGTTTGCTAGTGGGGTTTATATTTGGAATTCAACAAATCCGAGGGTTATTAACTGGTGTTTTTTGTAGGTAAATATTTCCATTTTTCCAGATTATGTACCTTGCAGGTTTTTTGGTCTTACACTTGCATTAGCACTGTTAAATTCAATACTGAACCACCTAATGGATTGAAATGAGCCAGAAACAGGGATTTTCCTAAAATAACTCACTGTATTACATTTCTATGACAGAATTATTGAAATGGCTATTTTAGTCAAGGCGATGAAGGTTGCTGTAACCCTTATTCATGCACGCTTGTGTGATATAAACTGCTTGGACACATAAATTGGAGGAAATTGTTATTATTTATTTATTTTTACCTTCATTGTTGTCTTATTTTTACCAGTTTTCTGTGTGTGCTATTAAGTTACACAGAAGCAAAGCATCTCAGGGCGTAGGGTGTTAAATATGATGACTACACTGGAGGGAAATGGGATATCAGATGATGGGAGGAAGAAGACACATTGTATGATGTCATAGGAAGATGCTCCTGTCATTAGCTCATTCTAATCATCTCTGTACTGACGTAAAGGTCCTAGCAATATGACACACATAATGCAATGTATGCTAGTGACACCTATGCTATAGGCTCATTATTAACCCTTTGCAGGTGCCTTATTGAAATGCTTATTTCGTCTGCCACATATTAATTGAAAAATGGAAACAAATGCTCTTGGTCTGAATAGTTGCCTGTAGTTGGTTAGACATGATAGGAATTGCAGTCCTCATCTACTGTTGTGCCAAATGTAAGATGCAGCTGCCACTGTATCCCATGGGGGGGGGGGTACCAATATGTTATTAGCCTCACTCAGTCTCATAAAAACAACGTGAGCCAACAGGTAGTCCGTCCTATATGTGTATTGAAATGCAAAAATGTAGTTGTTTTTCGAATAGTTATAGAATGGGGGGGGGCTCAAGGTGTGACACAAGTATTAACCTTTAAGGAATACTTTTGAAATACAAGGAAGGATAAACGGAGAGGTAAAACATTAACCCCTCCTAACTCCACATGCACTCCCTCCTGTTAAAACCTAGAGTTTGAATTAAAAATGACCTTAAATCCAGACATGACATGCTCCTGGCTTCCTGCGAGTTGCTGCATAGTCATGACCCAGGTCATCCACATAATCCAACGGCTATCAGTGCCGTTCAAATTGAGAGCCATTGGTGGGAGCTAGGTCCTAATATCCAGAAACCTGAGCTGAACATTCAAGTTCTGGGCATGATTAATCCCTTGTACTCGGAGTGCTGAATCAGCCCTCTGAGACAACCATTCCTTGGTTGGGAGAAGGGGGTGTCCCTTTTTTTTCAATTTTTTCTGTCACTTGAATACCAAGCCACTGAGAATCACTCATTTCCCAGCTCCCTGTACTTCTCATGTCCTTTAAAAGCTATAGAGTATGTAATAGTACCGTAGACTGCCTGGCAAGCTGAGACATTGTAGAAATCACTTTTCAGCTTGAAGTAGGATCTAAGACGTTTAGAATTGGCAAGATCAGTTAAAATAGTTAACCGTTAACTGACAAGTGCTAACAGCTCACTTGGAATAGGGGTCCATGCAGGTCCCAACTCACCATTGGGCCTACCAAGCATTTGCCGGGCAGGCTGATGGCCTAGTAGGCCAACCAGCTGTCGGGGCCTCAAGCAGGCCGATTGGCCACAAAAGGTTTCCATTAGGCCCATCAGCCGCAGGGGCCTGGATTATGACAACCAGCTGCCAGGACCTCTATTACGGCCATCGACCACCAGGGCCACGTGAGCCAACAGGTAGTCCGTCCTATATGTGTATTGAAATGCAAAAATGTAGTTGTTTTTCGAATAGTTATAGAATGGGGGGGGGCTCAAGGTGTGACACAAGTATTAACCTTTAAGGAATACTTTTGAAATACAAGGAAGGATAAACGGAGAGGTAAAACATTAACCCCTCCTAACTCCACATGCACTCCCTCCTGTTAAAACCTAGAGTTTGAATTAAAAATGACCTTAAATCCAGACATGACATGCTCCTGGCTTCCTGCGAGTTGCTGCATAGTCATGACCCAGGTCATCCACATAATCCAACGGCTATCAGTGCCGTTCAAATTGAGAGCCATTGGTGGGAGCTAGGTCCTAATATCCAGAAACCTGAGCTGAACATTCAAGTTCTGGGCATGATTAATCCCTTGTACTCGGAGTGCTGAATCAGCCCTCTGAGACAACCATTCCTTGGTTGGGAGAAGGGGGTGTCCCTTTTTTTTCAATTTTTTCTGTCACTTGAATACCAAGCCACTGAGAATCACTCATTTCCCAGCTCCCTGTACTTCTCATGTCCTTTAAAAGCTATAGAGTATGTAATAGTACCGTAGACTGCCTGGCAAGCTGAGACATTGTAGAAATCACTTTTCAGCTTGAAGTAGGATCTAAGACGTTTAGAATTGGCAAGATCAGTTAAAATAGTTAACCGTTAACTGACAAGTGCTAACAGCTCACTTGGAATAGGGGTCCATGCAGGTCCCAACTCACCATTGGGCCTACCAAGCATTTGCCGGGCAGGCTGATGGCCTAGTAGGCCAACCAGCTGTCGGGGCCTCAAGCAGGCCGATTGGCCACAAAAGGTTTCCATTAGGCCCATCAGCCGCAGGGGCCTGGATTATGACAACCAGCTGCCAGGACCTCTATTACGGCCATCGACCACCAGGGCCTCTATTAAGCCCATCAGCATCTTTTAAATTCTTATTTTTTTTAATTTTTTAAAGACCATTTATTACTTTTATTTTTTCATCCAAGTTTTTAAAAGACCTTTTATATTTTTTGTATTCTTTAAAATACATTTTTGTTTCTCCTTTTTTAAAAGACTTTTTAAATTGTTTTTGTAACAGACCTTTTCATTATTTTTTTGAAGGACCTAATTTATTATTTAGGCACATTTTTATTGATTCTCATTCCTATTAAGAGAATAAGAGCCTTCCTATTTTTCTTTCAATTCGGTGGAATTCTCTGAGGCAGTTTGGTGCTTTTTGCCAACATCCAATAACTGCTTTGGCGACTCCGTTATCAGCAAAATACAGTGAACATTCACAATAGTGAATTCACTGAATTTTTGACGACATGGAATCACCGAAATGCTTTGTGAATAGACCCCTGTGTGTGAATCTGTGACACTGTGGAGGTTATTCATTAACATCTGATATTGCCACCGAATTGAACTGTATGGGGAATTTCACCATAGGTGCAATTTTGAGGCAACTCGTCTATTCACAAATCTGTCAATTTGCCACATACAGGCAAATTGACAACAAAATATAGTGCAATTCAGAGGCACCGAAATTATCTCATTGAGAATTATCGATTTGTCTATTCACAGAACACAGAATCACCGAAGTTTCACAAAATGTTCCTGATATTCAGTGTTTCAAGTAAACGGCTTATTGGCTAAGCCAATAGGTTTGAAACTAATAAATGGAATATCTTTTTTTAAAAATATTTAAAGGACCTTTTTTATTTATTTAGACACATTTTTAATACATTTTTATTTGATTAAGCTCCTATTAGGAGAATAGGAAACTTTTTTTTTTTTATACTTGGTGGAATTCGCCAAGGCTAATACGGCAGATAACGTCCATGTCCGGTAACTGCTTTGGCGAAATTATGCAAAATATGGTGACCAATTGATAATGAGCGAATTCACCATATTGTCAATGAAATGGAATCACCGAGAGCTGAAATAAGCGAATTGCAGAGCGCTGAAATTACGTTTAATTTCGGTGTTTTGTGAAATGACTCCTGTGTGGGTATGTGGAAGTGTGACAGTGTATGGGTGCGACATTGTGAGTAGATATATGGATGCTTGATTCCCTCAAACACACTGCACACATTACTGTGCGTTTTATTGCTGTGGAGCTCGGTGATACACTCTTACACACTGCAAATTACTGTGAATTTTATTGCTGTGGATCCCTGTCCACACTCATACACACACCACATATTAATGGTTTAGGTGTCTGGTGACGGTTAGGTTGGGGTGTGTGTGTATTTATGTGTCTGGTGTGATTAGGTAGGTGTGTCTGTCTAGTTTATGGGGTGATTAGGTGTGTGTAGGCAGGGCAAATATACAGTCAGGTCCAGAAATATTGGGACATCGACACAATTCTAACATCTTTGGCTCTATACACCACCACAATGGAGTTGGAATGAAACAAACACAATGTGCTTTAACTGCAGACTGTCAGCTTTAATTTGAGGGTATGTACATCCAACTCAGGTGAACGGTGTAGGACTTACAGCAGTTTGCAGATGTGCCTCCCACTTGTTAAGGGACCAAAAGTAATGGGACAGAATAATCCCATTTATCCCACTGCACTTGCTTGGGTTGACTCCTATTTATCCAACAGGTCCTTCTGTGTGTCCTTTGCTGGTAACTCCTCCTCTTCATTGCCTCTATCTGTTGGTGTACCTCAAGGCTCTGTCCTTGGTCCTCTGCTCTTTTCCATCTACACCTCCTCCCTGGGCAAAATCATCAACAGCTTTGGCTTTAATTACCACCTCTACGCTGATGACACTCAGATCTACCTCTCTACCCCTGATCTCTCTCCCCCTGTCCTTTCAAAAGTCAGTGACTGTTTATCTGGCATCTCCTCCTGGATGGCCTCCCACCACCTAAAGATCAACATGTCAAAGACTGAGCTCCTACTTATTCCTCCCTCTAATGCCTCCCCACCTCCTGACTTCTCTATCACGGTGGAGGGTATCACCATCTCCCCATCAAACCAAGTTCGCTGTCTTGGAGTTACACTGGACTCTGCTCTTTCCTTCATCCCCCACATCAAGTCTCTTTCCTCCTCCTGCCGATACCAACTGCGTAATATTTCCAGAATTCGGCCATTTCTTACCGCTGTCACCACAAAACAACTCATACACGCCCTGGTAATCTCCCGACTCGACTATTGCAATAATCTCTTATCTGGCCTCCCTCTGTCCCGCCTCTCCCCCCTACAATCCATCCTGAACGCCTCCGCCAGGCTAATTCACCTCACCCGCCGCTCTGTCTCTGCCGCTCCCCTCTGCGAGTCCCTTCACTGGCTCCCCATCCACTGCAGAATTAAGTTCAAAATCCTTATCCTTACCTACAAAACCCTCACTAACTCAGCGCCCCACTACCTGTCCTCACTAATCACCAAATACACCCCAGCCCGCTCCCTAAGGTCAAACAGTGACCTGCGCCTAGCTTCACCCCGCATCACCTCTTCCCATGATAGACTGCAGGATTTCTCACGCGCAGCCCCCACTCTCTGGAACGCTCTCCCTCGTGCTGTCAGACTTTCCCCTAACTTCTCTTCCTTCAAACGCTCCCTGAAAACATTCCTATTTAGGGAAGCCTACCACCCAACTCACTGACGCAACCATCAATCACTCTCACCTTACAGTCCTCTCCTCCTGTTTCCAACCCCAACCCTCCTAGATTGTGAGTTCCTACGGGAATAGGGCCCTCATCTCCTCCTGTACTGTTTGTCAAATGTTGTTCAATGTATTGTAACCCTGTCTGTACTGTGCTTATTGTACAGCGCTGCGGAATATGCTGGCGCTTTATAAATAAATAATAATAATAATAATAATAACCATAAATCAAACTTTCCCTTCTTAATACTTGGTTGCAAATCCTTTGCCGTAAATCACCTGGTTTCATCCCTGGTGATGCTCTGCCAGGCCTCTACTGCAACTGTCTTCAGTTCCTGCTTGTTCTTGGGGCATTTTCCCTTCAGTTTTGTCTTCAGCAAGTGAAATGCATGCTCAATGGAATTCAGGTCAAGTGATTGACTTGGCCATTGCAAAACATTCCACTTCTGTCCCTTCAAAAACTCTTTGGTTGCTTTTGCAGTATGCTTTGGGTCATTGTCCATCTGCACTGTGAAGCGCCGTCCAATGAGTTCTGCAGCATTTGGCTGAATGTGAGCAGATAATATTGCCCGAAACACTTCACAATTCATCCTGCTGCTTTTGTCAGCAGTCACATCATCAATAAATACAAGAGAACCAGTTCCATTGGCAGCCATACATGCCCACGCCATGACACTACCTCCACCATGCTTCACTGATGAGGTGGTATGCTTAGGATCATGAGCAGTTCCTTTCCTTCTCCATACTCTTCTCTTATCATCACTCTGGTACAAGTTGATCTTTGTCCATCTGTTCATAGGATCTTGTTCCAGAACTGCGAAGGCTTTGTAGGTGTTGTTTGGCAAACTCTAATCTGGCCTTCCTGTTTTTGAGGCTCACCAATGGTTTACATCTTGTGGTGAACCCTCTGTATTTACTCTGGTGAAGTCTTCTCTTGATTTTTTACTTTGACACACATACACCTACCTCCTGGAGAGTGTTCTTGATCTGGCCAACTGTTGTGAAAGGTGTTTTCTTCACCAGGGAAATAATTCTTCATTCATCCACCACAGTTGTTTTCTGTGGTCTCCCGGGTCTTTTGCTGAGCTCACAGTGCGTTCCTTCTTTTTGAGAATGTTCCAAACAGTTGTTTTGGCCACGCCTAATGTTCTTGCTATCTCTCTGATGGGTTTGTTTTGTTTCTTCAGCCTAATGATGGCTTGCTTCACTGATACTGAAGGCTCTTTGGATCTCATCTTGAGAGTTGACAGCAACAGATTCCAAATGCAAATAGCACACTTGAAATGAACACTGGGCCTTTTATCTGCACATTGTAATTGGGGTAATGAGGGAATATCACACACCTGTCCATGGAACAGCTGAGAAGCCAATTTTCCCATTACTTTTGGTCCCTTAACAAGTGGGAGGCACATCTGCAAACTGCTGTAAGTCCTACACCGTTCACCTGAGTTGGATGTACATACCCTCAAATTAAAGCTAACAGTCTGCAGTTAAAGCACATTGTGTCTGTTTCATTCCAACTCCATTGTGGTGGTGTATAGAGCCAAAGATGTTAGAATTGAGTCGATGTCCCAATATTTCTGGACCTGACTGTAGGTATATACTAGGGATGTGTAGGCGCATGTATAAGTTCTCTGTGATGCAGTTCTTTGAATTGCTGTGATATGCAAGTGGCTTCTGCAATAATAAACGTTTTGGTTATTGCGTGGAGGCTTTTTATCTCACTTTTTGTCCTCCACCACAACTCAAGTAAGCACTGATTTACCCTACGGGTCCAAGCATCCACTACAACTGGTCATGCCTAGCCTCTGCTGACGAGGGTCCAATAAACCCGAAACAGCGCTGGCTTTGACCACTTGAATAAACCTGATCTCTGCTAAAAAACCAGCCATCTAGTATGCCATGGAATTGATTTGAAGGGTTCTGTGTGAAAACAGACCCAGAATGCAAAAAAGTGAGACAGAGGTCATTTGCATGTTTTACCCAGAGTTCCTTGCTGCATATGGGGAATGTAGCACAGGAGATCTTTGAATTGCTGTGATGTGCAAATGGCTTCCGCAGTAATAAACCTTATTGGTTAGTGTGTGTGTGTTTGTTTCTGTACTGCGGTAGTGGGTTGCTCACTTTAAGATGCCTGGGCCTGGGTTATTGTATTTAAGGTTTTTCACTGACCACTGTGATTTCATTGAAATACTTCACTGAACTACAGTAGATCATGTACAGAGACAATACAGTAGTTTGTGCTGATGTTACTTAGCATAGATTTGAGCAAAGTTTCCATTGGTGTTTCAGTCAAAGCTGTCTAGAGTTGTACTTACTGTTGGTGTTCGTTGAAGAATTGCTTTAAATCTCTCAAGTATCTTCACTGGTGTTGCAAACAATGGGAGAACAACACTGAATAGAGAATAGCCATAAGGGGTTATACACACCCCGCACTTCGGGGGAATCTAATTTCTCCACCCTGTCATTCCCCACACTTCGGGGAATCAAATTTCTCCACTCTGTCGTTCCCCACACTTCGGGGAATCAAATTTCTCCACTCTGTCGTTCCCCACACTTCGGGGAATCAAATTTCTCCACTCTGCGGTGAATTCACCGCATGATCCCCGACGTGCAGGTAATCGGCCGCCTAAGGCTAGGGTCAGACTAACGCATTTTTCGCGTTGTCCGGGAAAAAGTGCGTTCGAACGAATGGACGCATTTTTTCACGGAATACGCGATAGCGGTCATACCATGCGCATTTTCATCCGTGATTTTGTACGGATCATCAATAAAACACTTTTTGTGTCTGGACGTTATGTTGGCCGGACATTAGCAGCGTCTGACGTCTCCTAATCACACACACACGCCGCTAGTGGATGCAGCGCACTCTGTACGTCAGTACTAGCGGTTTCACATTCTCGAAAAATTGCGTTCGTTTGCCACTTGCGTTGCGCAGCTGCACTTTTGTGCGGCCGTTCTTCGTATGCTGCCCGGCATTGAACGTCATTTGCTGCTAGCGCGGCCGTGATTTAGTGCTGCTAAACGCACGTTGATGCTGCGTTAGTCTGACCCTAGCCTAATGCTACCGCCAGCCCGCCACAAAAATTTGAAAGACAAGCTTTCAAGAGGATTCCTCTCCTTCAGGTGTCATGCTAAGGGGCACAAGGGTAGAGGGTTAGATGTCATAAATAGTATGGTTAACAAGGACAAATAAATACATGAGAGATCCTGAGACATGATAGGCACATAAAACAACAGTGATAAGATCATGACAACTTTTTGTCTTTTTCTGTCTACCCTGTTTTTTTTTGTCTTTCTTTCAAGTTGTCATGATCTTATCACTGTTAAAAGATTGTCTTTTAAATGTACTGTTAGTCCAATAAAAAAAGGTATCACTACGTACTGCTATACTTGTGATTTTGGCATCTGGACTAACACAATTTAGATAAGTGATGCATGATTACTTACAGGGTTATTCAAAGATTCAAAAAGTCACCGCACTTTCGGTGACTTTTCGTTCCCTGTACTTTGGGGCAATTCGGCGATCCTAGTTCGCCGACCCTGCGGTGTATTCAGCAAGCACCGCAGGGCCCCCGTAGTGCAGGGAAAACCCACCACAAACCCGCCGAAAACCCGCAGAAACAGCTGGATTAATCACACCGAACACGCCGGAGAAACCCGACTAGCTGCCGAACACAGCGCAGAGCAGCCGCCGGAAATACCCAACATGCAGACGAACGAGGTAAAAAATAAAACAGTACGCTTGAAAGTTTGAAAATTATAACGATGTTTGTAAAAAAAAAAAGATAAACTACTTAACGAAAATGTCAGTAAATTACATATAAGATCCAATGATAATAAAAAGGGCTGTTACAGAATAAAGAAAAAACAATTAAAAAAAAAAGGAAAAAAAAGTTTGCCTAAAAAAATTCTATAAATTCTGCTTACTGCAGAATATAATAATAAACGGTTTATTAGATATTGAATTAAAACGGGAATATTTTTAACATTGAAGCCTGTGGGATTCTCCTGAATAAACCTGTTGAATGCAACCACTGAACAGCAGGGCATTTCGGCAACTTTTCACTGCTGCATTGCTTCTCTATGGGGGAGTTCACTGCCCTTGTACAGGAACAGTATGTGCAGGCAATTCGCCAACATTTGGCGAACTGCATGCAATCTGAATAGCCGAATATCCAGGAAATGTAACCGTACGCTAAATTTCAGTGTTCGGTTACATTTTGGGGCCAGATCGGCTCTCTTTGAATAACCCTGATAGTGTGTCATCACCTCCATACTTCTTCCTAGAAGGGAAATGAACAGCTGAGTTATTGCAACAGCATTTTGAAAGAGACACTACCTCCAAAAAATTAGATAAACTTATTGTGTTTATTTTATGTTGCAGATCTCTTACACGTGCTTTGTTTTTCTTTTTGTATGTTTAGTTAAGAAAATATTTTTCTGTCACTGGGTGGATACATTTTGTGATCTTTTGTGTTGTAACTCCCCCCCCCTCCCTCTGCAGTATATTTACATCTCTTGCTTCTCACTGTGTGGCATTGAGCAGAGAATTGAGTGAATTGGTCTGTAGTCCAAAAAACCAACTTGCATCATTGTATTGTGTGGGATGTATTCAAAGGGCATCACGGGGGGGGGGGGTTAAGCCTTTTAAGCTCCCTGTTTTATCTCAGCAACACAATAGACCCCCTTGCAGCCTTATCTCAACATTCCCTCCTCCACCCCCATTGACTCAATACTGTAGAAGCTAAACCACGGCTATAAAGTAAGATTTTTGCACAAATTTTGGTACATGTAGAACCTGACCCTTCCCATGCAAATCCTGCTATATTCTTTCTGGCCACCAGCTTCACCTTCCCTCTGCTCCCATTTGTTCCACTTACCCCTGTCCCATGTGCATCTCATGTTTGTGCTTCTCATTGTAAAGCGCTACAGAATATGCTAGCGCTGTATAAATGTCTGTAACTGTGAGAAAAATCTACAAAATGGAAACAGGAGATAAAAACCTAACTTTATTCTTCCCTTTTAAATATAATTACTTCAAACAAAGGGAAAAAACAGCAGCTCGTGTTTTATATTGTGGTTTTGTTTATAATGCATAAGTAATCTAGCTACAGCTTATGCTAGTGGTAGTGTCCCTTTAACGGTTTTTTTTTATGGAAGAGCGCTCAGTGTTGCAGGTTTTGAAACACAAAGGGCACTGTCAGCTCCCTACAGCTAAAACTGGGATGCTAAGGTGAAATATTAGTGTTCCCTTAGTGTCCCCATTTTACCTGTAGATTATGGGGCAGCCACTGAATCCAGCAGCTGCCCCATAGCAGCCTCTATGGTCCAGGATGCTTGGGGCAACACTAAAATGCCATCCCAAGCATCCCCTCCATGGAGTCCATAGGAGTCTCCGAGCCAAGGCACTTGTTGAACTACCATGTCTAAGTCAATGATTATTTATTCATCATTGGTTTACACTAATGTGGTGAATTCATTTTCTATTCAACAAGTTTACATATCTTATTTTCTATATAAGTCTAAGATTAACTCCATATAATTCATGTAACTGGATTTTGGAGCCTAGTCCTTTGCATCACAAATTTGTAAACTACATTTCATATCAAGCATATTCAGTCAAAAGGTTGCCGCCACATCATGCAGTGCCGGAAAATAGCTACTTTATTTATTTGTAGGCAATTGGACAATGATTCCTGTATGATTTAGTCACTGACAAATTTGTCCACAGAATAAATAAGTGCCCAATTGACGTAGATTTATCTCCTCTGTCTAAACAAGTCTAAAACTGTGCCTTGTACACCTGTAATCAGGGACATCATTTCTATTTGTCAGGATCACAAGATGTAGTCACGAAAAAAAAATCAGTCCCTCTGCAAGTGGCCAAACTGAATATCAAAATATTATATGTTGTCTAAAGTGTCTTTCACAATGACTTTTAATAGATTTCTACATTATCGTTTAAACGTTTCGAAACTTCTCCGTAATGGTAATATAGCAAGAGATATTTATACATTTATACACGCACTTTAAATGACCCGGGATGCATTTCTTCTACACTATTACATGCACTGAACTATAAAGGTTAAACACTCTCTGCCATTTACTGAATGGAATATGGAGCTCTGTCATATATTTTTATTTGTTTTCCTGCTGTTGTTTATGAATGTGGATTTTCGAATCAAACATTAGTCGCCTGAATGACTGCAAATTATCTCATGATGTCTAAACTGTTAGAGTGAATAACAGTTTTCAAACCAACAAGGACACATTGTGCGTATAGATCTGCTTCTGGGAATAACCCAGGCGTACGTATCCCATTAAAAGACATAACTGATCGCTGGCTGTTTCATTGTTTTTGACATATCTTGTTGTATGTCACCGTTTTAATTGTTAGTTCCGTTTTCTGCCCCCACTGCTCACATGCTTTTTGTCCCCCTGATTTTGTACTTCATATAGTTTATTAAAAGGAAGTGAACACAAAGAATGTGAACTGGGGTGAACTTTATCGTTTTGTTTCCAAAACTAGCAATTGTAAACTATTGTGGGATTAATTCAATAAGTGCTGGTGTTTGCTGAACTTGCAAACACCAGTGAACATCTCCATTATTACACCGGCGACAAATGTCATCTCTTCACAAAGTGGGAATCCAAACAGTGCTAGGAGAATCTTCAAAGTGAAGTATCCCCTGCCACTGTTTGGCTTTTCCTTTTGTCGTCATTGCAATGCAATAACAGTAATTTTCACTGGCGTTTGCAACTTTTGCGAACACCTGATATTTAATGACCAACCACTTGCCTAATATTGTGTAGGCCCTCCTCGTAGTGCCAACACAGCTCTGATACATCAAGATATGGACTCTACGAGCCCTATGAACGCCTGTGATATCAGACACAAATTAGCACAGATCCTTTAAATCCCACAAGTTGCCAGGTTGGACCTCCAAGGAACAGATTTGTTGTTCTAGCACATTATTATTATTATTATTATTCTTTATTTATAAAGCGCCAGCATATTCCGCAGCGCTGTACAATAAGCACAGTATAGACAGGGTTACAATACATTGAACAACATTTGACAAACAGTACAGGAGGAGATGAGGGCCTATTCCCGTAGGAACTCACAATCTGGGAGGGTTGGGTTGGAAACAGGAGGAGAGGACTGTAAGGTGAGAGTGATTGATGGTTGCGTCAGTGAGTTGGGTGGTAGGCCTCCCTAAATAGGAATGTTTTCAGGGAGCGTTTGAAGGAAGAGAAGTTAGGGGAAAGTCTGACAGCACGAGGGAGAGCGTTCCAGAGAGTGGGGCTGCGCGTGAGAAATCCTGCAGTCTATCATGGAAGAGGTGATGCGGGGAGAAGCTAGGCGCAGGTCACTGTTTGACCTTAGGGAGCGGGCTGGGGTGTATTTGGTGATTAGTGAGGACAGGTAGTGGGGAGCTGAGTTAGTGAGGCTTTTGTAGGTAAGGATAAGGATTTTGAACTTAATTCTGCAGTGGATGGGGAGCCAGTGAAGGGACTCGCAGAGGGGAGCGGCAGAGACAGAGCGGCGGGTGAGGTGAATTAGCCTGGCGGAGGCGTTCAGGATGGATTGTAGGGGGGAGAGGTGGGACAGAGGGAGGCCAGATAAGAGATTATTGCAATAGTCGAGTCGGGAGATTACCAGGGCGTGTATGAGTTGTTTTGTGGCGACAGCGGTAAGAAATGGCCGAATTCTGTAAATATTACGCAGTTGGTATCGGCAGGAGGAGGAAAGAGACTTGATGTGGGGGATGAAGAAAGAGCAGAGTCAAGTGTAACTCCAAGACAGCGAACTTGGTTTGATGGGGAGATGGTGATACCCTCCACCGTGATCGAGAAGTCAGGAGGTGGGCGGCATTAGAGGGAGGAATAAGTAGGGCTCAGTCTTTGACATGTTGATCTTTAGGTGGTGGGAGGCCATCCAGGAGGAGATGCCAGATAAACAGTCACTGACTTTGGAAAGGACAGGGGGAGAGAGATCAGGGGTAGAGAGGTAGATCTGAGTGTCATCAGCGTAGAGGTGGTAATTAAAGCCAAAGCTGTTGATGATTTTTGCCCAGGGAGGAGGTGTAGATGGAAAAGAGCAGAGGACCAAGGACAGAGCCTTGAGGTACACCAACAGATAGAGGCAATGAGGAGGAGGAGTTACCAGCAAAGGACACACAGAAGGACCTGTTGGATAAATAGGAGTCAATCCAAGCAAGTGCAGTGTCACCGAGACCCAGAGAGTTGAGGGTCTGTAGAAGGAGGGGGTGGTCAACAGTGTCAAAAGCAGCCGAGAGGTCAAGCAGGATGAGAATAGAATAGTGGCCGTGTTTTTTAGCAGTTAGGAGGTCGTTGGTGACTTTGGTGAGGCAGTTTCAGTTGAGTGTAGGGGACGGAAGCCAGATTGCAGGGGGTCAAGTAGGGAATTGGAGGACAGGAAGAGGGAGAGGCGGTTGAAGACTAGTTTTTCTAAGAGCTTAGAGGTAAAGGGAAGCAGGGATACAGGACGGTAGTTGGATGGAGAGTTGGGATCTAGGGATGGTTTCTTTAGTAAAGGGTAACTAGCGCGTGTTTGAAGGCGGATGGAAAGGAGCCAGTGGAGAGAGATAGGTTGAAGATGTGTGTGAGAGCAGGGGTGAGGGAGGAGGAGAGGGAGGAATTAGATGTGAGGGAATGGGGTCGAGCGGGCACGTGGTGAGATGTGAGGAGGACAATAAGGAATTGACTTCCTCCTCAGTGGTTGGAGGAAGCGGCAGAGGGTGGCAGATGGGACCTGTGGGAGTGGAGGTGGCAGATAACTATCTTGTGTTGGGATGTTGCTTCTGATAGTTAAAGTTTTACTGAGGAAGTAGTCTGCCAGCTCTTGAGCGCTGAAGGCAGCTGAGGGGGGAGGTGCAGGTGGGTAGAGGAGGTGTTGAAGGTGACCAGAGCCGTTTAGGTTGGAGGACAGCGTAGATATAAGAGATGAGAAGAAGGATTGTTTGGCCAAGTGGAGGGCAGAGGTGTATGACCGGAGAATAAACTTGAAGTGAACAAATCAGCTTCAGAGCGGGATTTCCTCCAGGCACGCTCTGCGGTGCGGGAGCATCTTTGCAGGTAGCGAGTCTGGAGGGTGTGCCAGGGCTGAAGCTGGCGCGTGGGGCCTTACAGAGTCGAAGAGGAGCAAGAGTGTCTAGAGCAGAGATAAGCGTAGTGTTGTAGTGATTAGTGGCAGCATCAGGGCAGGTGAAGGATGAGGTATGAGGGAGGTGGTGAAGTAGGTTGGAGAATTGATGGGGGTCCACAGCCTGTAGATTCCTGCGAGTGTGTGTGCGGGGTGGGGGAGCAGGGTGTTTAGGAAGTCCAGATAGGTTGAAAGAGAGAAGGTGGTGGTCAGAGATGGGGAAAGGGCGACAGTTGAACTCAGAAATGGAGCAGAGGTTGGAAAAGACAAGGTCAATAGCGTGACCATCGCGGTGGGTAGGGAGGAGGGAGGATTGTGTGAGTCCAAGGGAGGACGTGAGTGAAAGAAGTTTGGAGGCAGCAGGGGCGGAAGGATCGTCAATGGGAATGTTGAAGTCCCCGAGAACTAGGCATGGAAGATTAGAAGACAGAAAGTGAGAGAGCCAGGTAGCAAAGTGGTCAAAGAACTGGGAGGTTGGTCCCGGTGGGCGGTAGATGACTGCCACCCTGAGGGCCAGAGGAGAGAACAGGCGGATGCAGTGTGTCTCGAAGGAGGAGAAGGAGAGGGATGGGGGTGGAGGGAGATGCTGGTAGGTGCAGGTGGGAGAGAGCAGGATTCCGACCCCGCCACCATTTCTCTCCCCGGTCTGGGGGTATGACTGAAGTGTAGACCGCCATGTGAGAGAGCAGCAACGGAGGCCGTGTCAGAGGGAGTTATCCAGGTTTCAGTTAAAGCTAGGAGGTTGAAGGAGTTTGAAAGGAAGAGGTCATGGATTGCTGTGAGTTTGTTGCACACAGAGCGAGCGTTCCAGAGGCGCAGGAGAAAGAGGACAGGCGCTGAGGGATTATGGGGATGAGGTTGCTGGGCTTGCAGGGAGGTGATTTATGTGCGATGGAGATAGGATGAGAGGGAAGTATTGGATGTGTTGTGGGGCCAGGGTTAGGGGATATGTCACCTGAAGAGAGTAGCAGCAATAGGGTGAGAAAGAGAAGGTGGGAATGGGATTGTGGGAGTGGGAGTGATTGGCAGCGCGAGAGTTAGAGGGAGACCATGTTCTGAGGAAACAAAGGAGCTCATGCGAGGCCATCATGTGGGACGAGAGGAGGGAGGGAGAGATGCAGATAGTGTAGGGGTCGGTGGTAGAGGGGCAGGAGTTCCATTTAAGGAGAAAAGTAGAAGTAAAGAGTAGAAGCGTGAGAGAAAGCATGATATAGACGTGCGTTTACCCAGAGTAAAAGTGGGCCTTGCAGTTCCTTCCTCCAGGAAACAACTCTGGATGTCCACTTAAAAATGCCACTTGCAAATGACACTCAGAGCCTGGCTCAAAGAGCCTGCTATAGTAGTGATATAGGGCGGGCTGATTGCATTCAGCAGTTAAAATGTAAACACCTGGGAAGGTCAACAGCTGAAGCTGAATGGGCTGTGTCAATAGGGTAGGAGATTCACATGCTAATTAGCAAAGCAAATGGTGGAGAAAAACAAAAATAAATATAAATAAAAAATAGAAAATACCAATATGCAGGCGATCAGATGATCAGATGAGATGTGGGTGTCTGAATAATGGGTGACATCCACAGATGCTCAGTCGTAGTGAGATCTGGGGAATTTGGAGGCCAAGGTAACACCTTGAGATCTTTGTCACGTTCTTCAAGAGATTCCTGAACAATTTAAGCAGTGTGGTAGAGTGCATTATCCTGTTGAAAAAAGCCACTGCCATCAGGGCCCACCATTGCCACAGAGGGGTCTACTTAGTCTACAACAATCTATAGGTAGGTGGCGCATGTTAAGTGTGTTCTGACCCCTTTCTATCATAGTCAATATTAGTTTTATCAGCAATTTGAGCTGCAGTGGCTCTTCTATGTTATTGGACAGTGTCGGACTAGCTCACCTTCCACTTGCATCAGCAAAACACTTGGGCGCCCATGACCCTGAAGCCAGTTCACCTGTTGTCCTTCCTTTTACCACTTTTGATTGGTAATATCCACCAATACATACTGGGTACACCCCATAAGACTTGCTGTTTTAGAGATGTTGTGACCCAGTTGTCTAGTCATAGCTCGACAACTGGGTTAGAGCCCTTACCATAGTCACTCAGATCTTTTCAGTTGCCCATTTTTTTCTGCTTCCTACACATGGAATTCAAGAACTGTCTGTTCACTAGCTGTCTGATATATCCCACTCCTTCACAGGTGTTATTGTAAATTGTTATTGTAAAGTGTTATTGTAAATCACTGTTAATGTGACTGATCAGTGTGACTGTGTGTATATAATAATCAGTTCTGATGGTACTTTTGATTGGTATATCTCAAGTAATGCATGTCAGCAGTTTTTATGTCGAGTGATGTCCAAACATTGAAGCTTGAGCTCATCATGACTTAGTTATCATTTCACTTTTCACTAAGCCTATTTAGGGGAATGGACCTTGGTACACTTGGTACAATAGCCCTGTTTATCTGAACCTACAAAATGATTTTACTTCTTTGACCCCTGCCTCGGCACCGACCGCGGTGTTCTCTCATTGTGCATGGGTATGATGACGTCAGAAAGGGACCCCTCCGCCCCCCTGCTGAGCAGTGAATTCCCTATGGTGGACATACAGAGATCCTCGGGACTTCTGTATCTCCTGAGCCAAAAAAGGTAGAGATACATGCAATGTGTCATTGGAAGAGCCAGAAAAGGAACAAGTTATATGTAAAAATATTAAAAAACAATTTTTTTTTCTTCTTCTAATGCGGCACTATTGTTCTCTTTAATTATAAAGTGAACAATGATGCTGCACTAACTCACCTTCTCATTTCCACGATGCCAGCAAGTGTGAAGGTGATGACACAATAAGTTATTACACATTGGTTCATCGAAAACCTAAACTGCTGTGAATGCTGCAGGGGGGCCCTTTGGAAGTCTGCACCTCTCATTTTTACACCATACAAGGTCATCTCAGGTGTTATTGGAAAAGTCAGAGTATTTTATTCTTATGTATACACTTCCCCCCCCACAAAAAAATTTATGTGGCCTATATTCTGCAAAAGAGTGGTGCCAAATGTTTGAATTTACAATTAAAAGGATTACAATTTAAGTCTTTAAATTACTGACCAGTGCAGTCCACACACTGACTCCTGCTTCTGCTATGCACGTCTGTGTAGCTTACATAAAACAACCCTGAAGAGGCTTGCCTGGTAAGTAAAGCACATGCCATTAGGACAGGAGGAAAAAGCCGGAAATGTCTTCTTTTACATAAGAATGACTGGCTATTGCTAAATGTAGGAATAGATCATTTTACTATTGCTAACTCATCGTATAAAATAACAAGTAATTTAAGAAATAACTATGTCTTACAAAATACTACTGCTGTAGCCTCAACTGTCCCATTACACCTAAGAGTTAAGTGTAAGGAAGCAATTTAAAAGGAATTTTTTTTAAAAAAAAAATAAGATTTATTTATTGCCATGAGTTTTCTTATTTTTGTAGCGCCAGCCATTTGTGATTTCAAAGACGCAAGCAATTTTTTCCCGATAACCTCTTGGCACATACCATACTCTTCCTGCATCACGAAAAAATTACAAGTGATTTTCATTTTGTTAGACCCGGATAGTTTAATATTAAATCGTAAACAGACTTATCATGCATCAGATATTACAAGACGTGTTTTGGTATGTTAACCAGTAAAAACATATGGCAATCTGGTTTTCTCTTACTTTCAGCATCTTAATACTTATGTTTTGGGTTTTACAAATTGTACATTTTGCAGAAACACTATGTACCAGTCAGCCATGGGTAACCTTTACAGCATTCCAAAGCAGAACTGCGAAATTTATTAAATAAGCACTCAAAATAAAATTAAGAACCAGATGTTGATCGATTGCCATTATTTTATTCTTTAAATATTTTACAAAATTATCCGTTAAAAAGGAAATCTAGAAAATAACTGCCAATACAGAAAACAGCTGTAGGGATTATGAGACCCTAGTGAATATTGTATAATTTAGCATAATTTGTTTTAGGTTTACAGAATAGTTTGATGTTACAATGAGGAGGTCTGCTATTGTTGTTCAAGGAACCAGTTACAGAATCCATATATCCAGTGAAAAAAAGGAAAGGTAGCCTGTTAAATTTATATCATGGGTCAGCAACTTTGGCCCTCCAGATGTTTTGATTCTACATCAAATATGATGCTCAAACAAAGTATCATCTGCGTGTCTGGAGGGGGGGGGGCGAGGTTACGAACCCAGGATGCAGTGAAGACTTACCAACGTTGAGTAAGGTCCAAAAAACAGGGTTTTATTGAAATACACACAAGCCAGAAAAAGCGTAGACAAGGAGCAGGACAGGAATAGCTGATCACAGGGGAATGGCAGAGAACAGTAATAAAGAATGGGATGAATAGGGCACAAGACACCGCAGGGACCTTACTGGACAGGAAAATGGCTGACAGGAGGCTCGCTGGATACACGAGACAGAAAGACAAAAAACAGGTTGCAGGGCTGAAGCTTAGAGTTCGGGTGAACTTGGAGATACAGGGGTTCTTGTAGGCACAGGATACTTGGAGGCACAGGGGTTCTTGGAAGAACTGGGGTTCCAAATGGGTAATCCGGTAACAAAGTCCAAAGGTAAGCTGTGAGTCAAGGACAGGTAGCAAGCTAGCAGAGTCGTTAAGGAAAGCCAAGGGTTCATACACAGGGAATCAAATGAAAAGTCACGAAAGAAAGCTTCTAGGCTCCTAGCTGGCAGGACGGACACTCAGCAATGGATAATGCAGAAGCATTACATCATGGGTGTTCCACCCTTAAGTAGTGGAACACAAGCCGGTAATTACGAAGCGTCTGTTCAATCTGCATTGCTGTGAGAAGAGGCTAGGAGCTGAGTAGGGCAGGTCATGGTAGGTCCTGCCAGGCTTTCTGTTTGGAGCAGCACTGGGTTTGCCTTTCTTGTCACGGCGGATCTTTACTGGATTGTGGGGGGCACTTGGCAGGAGTCATGACACAAAGCTTCAAAATATCTGGAGGGCCAAGATTCCTGACCAATGTTCTACACAATAAATGTATTTTAGGCCGGGCTCAGACGAGCGTTTTGCAGAACAGAAGGAACGTCCGTGAGAATGGACTTTCCTTCCACTCTGGCGCCTGTCTGGCCACCGCGCTGAGCGCAGTTAATCCGCACAGTGTTGCAAGGCTTGATCCTCCTATGGAGGATCGCACTTTGTAGCCCCGTCGAACGCGCGTTACAGCGCTTCGACGGGGAGGCTTTCAGAATGTCCACAGTGCGCCCGCTGTAGCACGCACAATTCATGCTCGCGCTACAGCATGTGGGTGGCCTCGTCGCAGTATCACTATGCTAGGACGGACGCCGGGAGGCTCGTCTGACCCTTGCACAGCCATCTACCATGACCACAAACTGGAATCTGTGTAAATCAAGATAGACTGTGTGACGGTGTGCAGGTGTTGGGTAACAGATGTCTGGGAGAGTAACCGAGGGAAAGTATATAGGACCCAGAATCCTGCACAGCGTCTACCCTCTCATACAGGTGTTGCCAATTAATCGATTAAAGCCACAGGTAAAGTCCCAGGCTGCTGCTAGATAGAAGTGTGTTTAATCAAACTGCTCAGAGCAGGGTGTGGAGCAGATGCACTTCTAAAGAGATGCTGTGTTTTTTTCTTTTATTTGAGATTATGGTTTTGGGATAGTTAGGAGTGCTGGATGTTTAGTAAAATCTCTCATTTGAGTACGGTTTTCTTTTGTATTTTTTTTTTTTCGCTGAATCACCAGCAATAAGTGATTCCAAAGCCTTGTCTGCTGTTTGCTGCTATATGCTGGAATAAAAGACCTCCAATTTGCACAAGTTTCAAGTCTGCAGCTGTTTCTTCCATAGAGGACCGTGTTG
Organism: Leptobrachium leishanense; assembly: GCA_009667805.1. Classification (NCBI taxonomy): domain Eukaryota; kingdom Metazoa; phylum Chordata; class Amphibia; order Anura; family Megophryidae; genus Leptobrachium; species Leptobrachium leishanense. Next base: position 133,172,923 of record CM019063.1, on the reverse strand, counting down.
TTTGGCTGGAACCAAGGATCCCGAGCTGTTGCTATACTACAACTGTTACACATCTTTTATTAATTGGACAGAAACGTAATACTAGCAGTCAATCTCACTTCTTATAGAAGAGCAAACTTTTTTTCATTTGTTTTCAGAAAGCCTTAGCCCAGGGGTTTTTTTTGCGCCTGAACGGCGTACCGGCACCTCTTGGCAGGGCCTAATTTGTTACCGTGGGATGTTACTGATCCGCGGGATGCACTGCCACCCAGTTGTTGCGCCACTGCTCCTTGGCTGTCAGTGGAGGTGTCCCATGCCCAGCCAGGCCAGCTGCTTGCAGAGACTGCAGAGTGCTAACCTGGCAGCGGTGCGCTCCTTCCCCTCTGCCGGCACCGCCCCAATGCCTGCAAGTCGTCGGCGCAGCTGATTAGGTCACTCATCAGCCACGTGACGTCATCAGCGGGGGTCGACGGCAGGTGTTCTGGCTCCAGCCTGCCTCCGGACGTCTCTGCCAGCCAGCTTGCTACGTGACGTCCCTCTCATGGCTCCCACAACCCATGAGGTATGCTGGGGGGAGGAATTGCTATTGGGGGATTGTCACGGATCCCCCTGATTACCAAGATGGTGGTCCCTATTACGCAGACCGCTCACTACCCTTCCGATCCTTAGAATGGTCGGCACGTCTAGACAGATACAGAATACGTAAGATAGGTAGACACAAAGAACGATACTAGGAGGTACACAAGACCTAGAATGGTTGGCTCTTCCCAAGACCTAAACAATAGAAGAGGTAGTCTGATGCGTGCTTAGGATGCCACACAGACTGACCACAAAACCAATATAGAAGAGTAAACGCCAATACCAGGAGTGTTGCACAGAATGGTTAATAAGCCAATGCCAGGGGTCGGTACACAGAATGGTTCGTTTGCCAATGCCAGGGGTCGGTACACAGAATGGTCAGTTTGCCAATGCCAGGGGTCGGTACACAGAATGGTTCGTTTGCCAATGCCAGGGGTCGGTACACAGAATGGTCAGTTTGCCAATGCCAGGGGTCGGTACACAGAATAGTTCGTTTGCCAATGCCAGGGGTCGGTACACAGAATGGTCAGTTTGCCAATGCCAGGGGTCGGTACACAGAATGGTCAGTTTGCCAATGCCAGGGGTCGGTACACAGAATGGTCAGTTTGCCATGCCAGGGGTCGGTACACAGAATAGCCAAAAATATACAATAGAATGCAAGAGCTCTGCGGGAAGTAACTACCACGTCAGGGCGCCGGTTGTTCTGCGAGTCTGGGCTTTAAACCCGGCGGGTCCGCGTCAGCCCGCCAGGCCCCGCCCCCCGGCGTCCCCACGTGTGCGGAAGCGACCGCAATATCACTCGGCGCCTGGCTAGCGAGCAGCGAGGAAGCTGCTGCCAGGCGCCGGGGGGTACGGGGAGCCACCGTGACAGAACCCCCCCTCTACGGGCGGCCACTGGACGACCCCCAGGGGCACGGGGATGAGCCAAATAGAAAGCCCTCACCAATCGAGGAGCATGAACCTCAGTAGCCGGAAGCCAAGAGCGATCCTCCGGGCCGTAGCCCACCCAGTCAACCAAGTACTGAAGGACTCCCCTAGACACCCTGGCGCCCAGAATGGCCTTGACTTCAAACTCCTCCTCGCCCTCCACAGAGACAGGAGGAGGAGGGACACGGGCCCTGGTGTACCGATTACACAAGAGTGGCTTCAACAGACTCACGTGGAACACATTGTGTATCCTGATATGGGAGGGTAGTGCCAAAGCATAGGAGACCGGATTGATGCGCCGCAGAATCTTATAGGGCCCTATGTATCTGGGTGCCAGTTTCATAGAGGGTACTAAAAGCTTGATGTTCCGTGAAGAAAGCCAAACCCTGTCCCCAACTTGATACACGGGTGCCGGCCTCCTGTGACTGTCTGCTTTGATTTTCTGGATAACGCTACTTTCCTCCAGTGCCCGTTTAACCCTTCCCCAAGTTTCTTTCAAAGACACTAAATGCTCATCCAGAGCAGGAATCGCGGTATCAGGAAACGTAGCAGGGAGCACGGGAGGATCAAAACCGTAAACAGTGAAGAAAGGTGAATGTCCTGTGGATTCGCTCACTGCATTGTTCAAAGCATACTCTGCCCATGGTAGAAGATCAGACCAGTTGTCCTGTTTGTCAGATATAAAACATCTTAGATACTTTTCTATATTCTGATTAGCGCGTTCTGCTGCTCCGTTGGTCTGGGGGTGATAGGCCGAGGAGAAAGATAAGTCTATCCCCACATTCTTACAAAAACCCTTCCAGAATCTAGAGACGAATTGGGTACCCCTATCGGAGATAATCCCAAGAGGAATACCGTGTATGCGGACCACATTGTTTATGAATATGGGCACCAGTTCGAGTGCCGAAGGTAGTTTACGAAGAGGAACATAGTGGCCCATCTTGGAGAACCGATCTATGACCGTGAGTATTACAGTATTACCTCTTGACTCGGGTAACTCTACTATAAAATCCATGGCTAAATGCGACCATGGTCGTTCGGGGATTGGCAGAGGCTGGAGTAAACCAATGGGCGCTGTTTTGGGACTTTTATGTCTTGTGCACACCTCGCACACCGTTATGTAATCTCTAACATCACGGCGCACCGTGGGCCACCAGAGGAGCTTACGTATACTAGACAGTGTTTTGGTGATCCCCATATGCCCAGAGGTTTTGTTATCATGATACAGTTTTAATACTTCTTCCCTTTCGTTCTCAGGTACAAAGAGTTTCGCAGGAGGTCTCCCCCAGGAGCTGTACCCTGGGCGGTCTGCAATCTTAACATTAGAGGAGACGAGACACTAATCGTGGTGAGAGCTATAATTCTTTCCTGGGGTACAATGGGATGCTGATCTTGGATGTTATGTTCGTAGGATTCGTACTGTCTTGACAATGCGTCTGCTTTAATGTTTCTTGACCCAGGTCTATATGTGAGGACGAAATTAAAGCTTGAAAGAAACAATGACCATCTCGCTTGTCTGGCATTCAACCGTTTGGCGTCACCAATGTACGTGAGATTCTTATGATCGGTAATGATGACAATGGGGTCCCTAGACCCCTCCAATAAGTATCTCCACTCCGTCAAGGCTGCGATAACTGCTAACAACTCTCTATTTCCGATATCATAGTTCCTCTCTGCCGGGGACAACTTTCGGGAATAGAAGCCGCATGGATGCAAGGGTTTGTCGGGTGCCTCCCTTTGGGACAAGACTGCACCAAGACCTAGCTCGGAGGCGTCAACTTCAACTTGGAAAGGCAGAGCCGGATCAGGATGTCGGAGAACAGGGGCAGTCGTGAATGCCTGTTTGAGGGCCTCGAAGGCTTGCCTGGCCTGGGGTGTCCATTTCTGATTTCCCACCCCTTTCTTAGTCATGGCCGTGAGAGGAGCTACCAAGGCCGAAAAGTCTTTAATGAACCTTCGATAATAGTTGGTAAAACCTAGAAACCTCTGGATGGCTTTAAGCCCTTGGGGTAGGGGCCAGTCGAGGATTGCCGACAATTTACCAGGATCCATCTGAAACCCCTCAGGGGTTATGATATACCCAAGGAAGTGCACCATCTCTATATCAAAGAGGCACTTTTCTAATTTGCAGTATAAGCCGGCCTTCAATAGTCTCCTTAACACTTGTTGCACATGGGTGTGATGGGTCTCCTTATCTGGAGAGTATATCAGGATGTCATCGAGATACACTATGACGAATGTTTGCAGAAAGTCCCTTAGAGTGTCATTTATGAGATCCTGAAACACAGCTGGCGCGTTACATAACCCAAAGGGCATTACCAGGTATTCGTAATGCCCGCTACGCGTATTAAAAGCCGTCTTCCACTCATGCCCCTTTTTCACCCTTATCAGATTGTAGGCCCCGCGTAAATCGAGCTTCGTGTATATACGGGCCCCTTTCAGTCGGTCGAACAACTCTGTTATAAGGGGAATAGGATATGCATTTCTTATGGTTATTCTGTTTAAACCTCTATAATCAATGCATGGTCGCAAGTCTCCCTCTTTCTTGGAGACGAAAAAGAAACCAGCTCCTGCTGGGGAGGAGGACCGTCTAATGAATCCACGCTCAAGATTCTCTTTTATATATTCCTCCATAATATCGTTCTCCTTTTGCGACAAGGGGTATACATGTCCTCTGGGAGGCATGGTACCGGGGAGTAACTCTATGGCACAGTCATACGGGCGATGTGGGGGTAAAACCTCAGTCCTGGCCTTCGAAAAAACCTCCTTTAATGCCTGATAACAGTCAGGGACTACTGTGGATAAAGGAGGTGCTGTGGCGATATTAAGGCTACCAATAACAGTGACTCTGCCCATGCATTTCAACTGGCAACTGGGGCCCCAACATTTTATGTCTCTCTGGACCCAATCAATCACCGGGTTATGCTCAGTCAACCATGGAAACCCCAGGACGACGGGGCATGAGGGAGAGTCAATAATCTGGAATCGTATGGTTTCCTGGTGCAAAACCCCTGTTTTCATGCATACCTCTATAGTGTCGTGGGTGATGTGGGGACATGACAAGGGTTTCCCGTCTATGGCCTCCACCATTAGGGGTCTTTCTTTGAGAACTAGAGGCATGAGGTTCTTAGAGGCAAACACTCTATCCATAAAGTTACCTGAGGCTCCAGAGTCTAGGAACGCCTCAGTCTTGAGGTGCACCCCCTCCCAGGTTAAGGAGATGGGCACCAGAATCCGGGTTTTTTTTTTTCGTTATCAACAAAGGAGGCATAGAGTGAACCGATTACCTGGCTAGTAGGTGTTCTCTGGCCCGGTTTGCCAGTGTCACCCCTGCCACCCCTGGGTCTTTGAGGACATTGAAGACGAAAATGCCCTGCCCCGGCACAGTAAAAACAGAGCCCCCTTTCCCTTCTGTAAGTTCTCTCAGCCTCTGAAATACCTGTTCTACCTATCTGCATAGGTTCCACGACCGGTAGATCGGTTCTTACTGGCTCTGGAGTACCTGACGTATTGGTGTGTCTGGGTACCAAGGGTAAAGGAGGCAAAAGCCTTCTGGGTCTGTCTCGAGAATGCCTCTGTCCCTAATTTGGTCGTCCATGGCAATACAGAAATCAACCAAATGGTCCAGATGTTCTGGCAACTTCAAGGGAGCCAGCTCAAACATCAAGGCCTCGTTCAGGCCTTCGGTAAACGCCAAGGTTAAAACGTCGTTAGGCCAGTGTACCTCAGAAGTCAAGGTCTTAAATTCTATGGCATAGTCGGAGACTCTCCTATTGCCTTGCTTAATGTGGAATAAGGACCTGCCTGCATTGGTGGCCCTTCTAGAGGGATCAAACGTACGTTTTAGTTCAGAGGTAAAGCCCTCATAGTCATATATGATAGGTTTTTTGTTTTCCCACAATGGCGTGGCCCACAGTAACGCTTTATCAGTTAAATGATTAATTAGGTAGCCTACTTTGGCTTTATCGGATACACAGGACCCTGGATTGTTCTCGAATAGAATCTCCAGTTGGGTCAAAAAACCCCGACACAGGTTAGGCGTACCATCATAGCGTACGGGTGCCTTCATACTGAGCCTACACCCCTCGGGTGAGGCCGAACTGGCCCTAGGCACTACTGGTTCTGGAGGACTTGCAGCACCAGTAGTGGATCGATTCAACAGGGTTTGCAGAGCAAGAGCAATTTGGTCCATCCTGTGGTCCTGCTCTTCTTGTCGGGCTGCAATTCTTGTCAACTGAGATGAGAGGTCTGCGGGATCCATTGGCCCTGACGTAATGTCACGGATCCCCCTGATTACCAAGATGGTGGTCCCTATTACGCAGACCGCTCACTACCTTCCGATCCTTAGAATGGTCGGCACGTCTAGACAGATACAGAATACGTAAAGATAGGTAGACACAAAGAACGATACTAGGAGGGTACACAAGACCTAGAATGGTTGGCTCTTCCCAAGACCTAAACAATAGAAGAGGTAGTCTGATGCGTGCTTAGGATGCCACACAGACTGACCACAAAACCAATATAGAAGAGTAAACGCCAATACCAGGAGTGTTGCACAGAATAGTTAATAAGCCAATGCCAGGGGTCGGTACACAGAATGGTTCGTTTGCCAATGCCAGGGGTCGGTACACAGAATGGTCAGTTTGCCAATGCCAGGGGTCGGTACACAGAATGGTTCGTTTGCCAATGCCAGGGGTCGGTACACAGAATGGTCAGTTTGCCAATGCCAGGGGTCGGTACACAGAATAGTTCGTTTGCAATGCCAGGGGTCGGTACACAGAATGGTCAGTTTGCCAATGCCAGGGGTCGGTACACAGAATGGTCAGTTGCCAATGCCAGGGGTCGGTACACAGAATGGTCAGTTTGCCAATGCCAGGGGTCGGTACACAGAATAGCAAAATATACAATAGAATGCAAGAGCTCTGCGGAAGTAACTACCACGTCAGGGCGCCGGTTGTTCTGCGAGTCTGGGCTTTAAACCCGGCGGGTCCGCGTCAGCCCGCCAGGCCCCGCCCCCCGGCGTCCCCACGTGTGCGGAAGCGACCGCAATATCACTCGGCGCCTGGCTAGCGAGCAGCGAGGAAGCTGCTGCCAGGCGCCGGGGGGTACGGGGAGCCACCGTGACAGGGATAAATTGACATTGGGGAGAAATTAATTGATATTACGGGATAAATTGATATTGGGGAGAAATTAATTGATATGGGGATAAATTGATATTGATATTGGGAATTGATATGCTGGGGGGGAGAAAGTAATTGTATTCTGGGGAGAAATTAATTGGTATGCTGGGGGAGAAATGCGTAGGCGTTGAATAAATTGATATTGGTACATTACTGTGTTTTATTACTGTGGAGCTCTGACACCCTCATACACACTGCTGGGGGTTTTATTGCTGAGAAAGGATTTTACCAGGAAGGATACATTGAGATTTCTCTCATTTTCAAGTATGTCCTGGGTGGCGAGTATGTACCGTTAGGTGTCTTGCCCACGGACACTTACTGGAGAGGTGCTTGTCGGGATCGAACCCATGACTCCACAGGCTCTCTCCACGCAGAGCAGTGATGTTACCTCTACTCCACCCAGCCGTTACTGATATGCTCGCACACACTGCACTTTGCTGGGGGTTTCATTTCTGTGGATTCTGATATGCTCACACACACACACTGCACATTATTGTGAGTTTTTTTAGTGCTACATACCCCCGGGGTGATATATGGCTATGTTTGTGAACGTATGGCTGTGTGTGTAAATGCATGTATTTGTCTCTTAAACAGGCTGCTGTGTGTAAAAGTCTGCATCTGTGTTCTTGTCACAGTACGGCGTTGCCCCCTTGCCCTGCACCCAAAGGGATGGTATCGCCACATTATCTGCTGCCTGAACTCCACAAAGTAAGAATGACTTGTAAAATTGCCTCTGTCCTCAAAGGGTTAATAAAGGAGTATTTATTAGGACACAAAAAATAGTCCTAATAATCACCGTTTTTGCCTGGCCGCGAGAGTACCCCACCTATTTTTTTTCCAGAAAAAAAGCACTGCCTTAGCCTATAAAAAAATATATACATTTAAGTTAACCTCAAATGCCCATTAAAATAGTAGGTCCACATGCCCCCATCAAGAGAAAGGTGAAACTCTGGAGAACTGTTGGAGAAGTGAAAATTCTAGGTCAAAATAGCTCTCCAGAGTTTCACTTTTCTCTGAATAATCCTGATAGTGCCTGTTAAGGAGAATCAAATTGGAAATGCCCCTACCTAAGTGCCTTTTGAATGAGCTACTATTTTTATAATTCTCCTTGTTAAATTATGACCTTAAGCAAACCAAAAAAATATTGTAATTACTATATATGGAATCCCAAAAAAGTCTGTCATTCCTTCTTCATATATCAAAACAGAGAAAGATGCTGCGCCACACTGCGCCACTGATCAAAGGAGACAATAAAACCAACCACACCGGGATATGGCCGTTTCACGTCTGACTATCTCGTGGTCAGTCAGAGCCGTTTATTATTTCAACATCCAATAGAAACGTTCGTTGTGGAAAAGAGGTTTCTAACCACCCAACATAGGAATGTGATATAACAGCCAATCCGCATACAGATACATTTCCACTTCACAGTTTAACCAACACGGTTTAACAAACACTTATTACCATATATGGTTTACAAGAAATCTTTTTCCTATCTTCCCGCTTCTGCGCACCTTTTCCTGCACTGAACATAACAGGAAATTGGCCACACAGGCCATATTCTATGTAAGAAAAACTGTCCACATACAGAATTTGACACAGGAAATGAAGGGGAAAGTTACAGCCTATTTTATCAGAACAGGCTTTTCACACCAATGCATACTGAAATATGGTACGCATTTCAATCACAGGACATTTATAATCATACAGAAAATTAACCCCTTAAGGACCAGTGACGTAACTCTTGCGTCATAAGTGCATTGACTTTAAAGACCCTTGTCCTTAAGGGGTTAAGAACTACCAATCCTATTAAAATACCTTTCACTCCTGGGTTAAAAAAAACAGTGATTCGGATCTTGCGCTTTTCAGCGCGGGCTTACTGTACTTTGCGCTCCCTATGCTAAACATGAGGAGCACAAAGTCCTAACAATAATTACCGTCCTGCTGGGCTTAACACGAACGTTAACCACAGCAAGGACCTGGTGCTAATGGATTCCGCTTCTGCAGAATCAGTCAGCACTAGCTGAACCCGCCCCCCAAAAAAATCACATACTCCCTTTCATCCCGCAACGAGAACGACGGCTCGATCCGCCTCCTACTTGCTACTGGGAGCAGTGAGAGACTGGGGGAGAAAAGTCCCTCAGTCTCCCTCTATATATCACTATGCCGACCTGCCAGATCTAGCAAGGCGATATCTTGCAGGTCATGTGACCAGCAGCAGAAGTCCTATGGACTCCATGGAGGGGATGGTTGCGGCGGCGCTTAGCGTTGCTGCGTGCATCCTGAGGCTTAGCGCTGTGTTACGGTGCAGGCTGCTGGTTTAGCGGCTGCACCATAATATCACACTAAAACAGGAACGCTAAGGAGAAACCTGCAGATTTTTCACCTTAGCGTGATGGTTGTATAGTCATTTTTGCCCGTAGCCATTTATGCACCACAACCACAATTTTACAGGGTCATGAGGTGCATCTTCCAAAAGGTCTCCTGGATGACAGCCTAGAGATCAGGGACATGCCGTCAGGGTAGGCAGAGCCTCACCTGCCATTAAGCAATAAAATAAAACCTACTCACCTGCTCCCCAACGCCCTCTGCCTCTGCGCGCAGTGCGTGTATTCTTTTTACAGCCTGCACAATTTGCGTATTGGGATAGCTAATCACAAACCACAGTAAGTTAGTTAATTTCTGTGTGTATCTGGCTCTGATACTAGCCAGTGCCTCGCCAGCCACGGACCTCACTGTAGGTCCCTGCTAGAGATCCTTGGTAATTAGGAGATCTGAAGGAGAATAGTTTATAACAGGGCTGGGCCTTGTCTCACGGCAGGTGTGATACAGTATGCAGAGCTGAGTGTACCAGAACAGATATTGACTAATCTCAAATCCAAGTTGTGCTTTCCCCTTCAGAAAATTGTATTTCACTATTTTGTCCATATTTGGCCATTTGAAGCTGGTTTATAGCAGCAAAATGTTTCTAGAGAATTTGTATAAAATATATTTTACATTTATGATGTTAAAATTGGGGGCAGCAATTGAATGAGAATCACACTCACTATTTCTATTGATTTCAATGCGGTTAATTTGTATTTCAACTCAAGAACTAATTGCACACTTGAAACTCCATATGAATGGTGTCAAGACTTTTCATCTAAAGGTTTTTTTTCTGAATTCTGTGTGAATAGTGAACTTTTAGATGAGTTGTACGATAGTTGTTAATCCTTTTTTTCCATGCCAGGTGTTTTATGCCTTAAAGTACCAATGGAAGTAATTAAAGAATTATGAGTAGCAAAAGTATCACTTATGCTGTTCTTGGGTCTTAGAGGTAGGAATTCTAATATGAAGAAAATTACACTGAGAATGAACAGCAGCCATGGTGGCTTGTTCTACAGTGGATGCCTACTCAGGTATCATAATGTTTTAGCTAGTTGGTGCCACTATAGAGAGGACATAATCACTAGGGATGAGCCGAACACCCCCATGTTCGGTTCACATTCGAACTCGAACAATTTCAAAAGTTTGAGTTCGAACGCTAACACGAACCGAACTCCAAGCAAGTCAATGGGACTCAAAAGTTTGATTTTTAGTGTGCCCTGCAAGAGGGCATATATGCAAGATATTTGCCATAAAAGGTGTATGGGGGTCCAGGTAGTGCCCTGGGGGACAGGAAAAAAGTTTTAAAAAAAATCATTTTTAAAGGAACAGTGAGTTTTCCATGAAATAAGGGTTAAAAATAAAAACGAAAAATTCCTTCAAATATCTTGCCTAGGAGGTCCCCATAACCTGCCCGTGAAGTGGCGGATTTGTAGGATGTATAGAAACATTTAAAAACAAAAAAGTTACGTTTCAAATGACGGTAAACGGTTTTCCTTTAATCTATTCATAAACAACTGCTTGGGGCGGCAGTCTGTATTAAAAAAAGGAGACATTTTAGGACACGCAGAACAAGTTTTTTGGCTAAATTATGGTAAAACGTATGCAGGCTTTGGATGAAAGTAACAATAGGTGCTTTACAATTGGGCCTTTACTGTCGGCAACAGTGCCGTCACACCGTAACCCCTCTGTGGTATTGTGGAAGATTGCAGGGTTGGACCCTGCGGTCCAAAAAATTTAAATGATGTGAATCTGGTAATATAGGCATCAGTGTCAGTGCAGCCAAATATTGTGCCTTTGGTGGCAGCAAGTGCCTTCACACCATAACCCTTTTGTGGTATTGTGGAAGAGTGCAGGGTTGGACCCTGCGGTCCAAAAAATTTAAATGATATAAATCTGGTAATATAGGCGTCAGTGTCAGTGCAGCCAAATATTGTGCCCTTGGTGGCAGCAAGTGCCTTCACACTGTAATCCTTTTGTGGTATCGTGGTATTGTGGAAGAGTGCAGGGTTGGACCCTACGGTCCAAAAAATTTAAATGATATGAATCTGGTAATATAGGCGTCAGTGTCAGTGCAGCCAAATATTGTGCAAAAATAACAATTCCCAGATATTTTGTAGAAATGAGACCCCCAAAATAGTTGGTGGCAGTGAGAACATAAAGATTAGAACAATTCCCAGATATTTTGTAGAAATGAGACCCCCCCCCCATAGCTGCTGGCAGACTGGCAGTGAGAACACACACTAACAATCTCCTCTCAAAAAACACGTGCTGGGGCTGCAAGGGACACCTTTATATAGTGTGCTGTGGGACTTAGCTCTGTGAGCCCATGATTGGGCAAATTTGCCCAATCAGGACTCTGAGCCGTGATTGGCATAGTCTTGCACCTGTCTTGCACCTAAACTGTGGTCAGGTGCAGGCTGTAGCCAATTACAAGCTTCAGGCCAGTGGAAAAGTGCATTGCGGGCGAACATGCGGTAAACACGCGGAAATGTTCGTAGTTTGCGAACGGGCGATGTTCGAATCGAACTCCGAACACATCGAACTGAACAGCTCATCCCTAATAATCATATAGCAAATTGTCCTGCTGTCACCCAGTGAGGGTGTCCAGTACTAAAATGCTAAGGAAGTGCTCTCTGCACAGGAGATCCAACAATCCCCGACAATTGTTTCAGACTCATTTGCCCTGGTCAGCAGGGTTTAGCACCAATTAATGGTATTTATTCAGCAGTCTCCAGATACTGTAAACTCTGCTCTTTATCTGCCTTTTTTGTAGTAGGGAGTGGGATTTTCTTGTTGTTCTGTGCTTGAAGAGAGCACTGAGATCAGGTTATGGAGTGAGGAGACCAGAACACAGCTCAGCTGTAAACCACATCCACTGCTGTAGTCTACACCAGTGGTTCCCAACCGCGGTCCTCAAGTACCCCTAAACAGGTCAGGTTTTCCAGATATCTGAAGCACAGCACAGGTGATATGATTTGCTGCTCAGTGATTGCAGGATTCAGTCTGTTTTTCTCCAAGGTGATCTGTAAAATCTGGTTTGTTAGGGGAACTTGAGGACCGTGGTTGGGAACGACTGGTCTACACCATAAAAAGGTAAGTTTAAAAGGGTTATTCAGAGAGAGACGATCTGACCCCGAAATGTCACCGAACAGTGAATCTCCCGGGACGGTGCTATTCAGAGAGCAGCCAGTTCGCCGAATTGTGGCGAATTGCCTGCACGTACGAAGCCTGTTCGAAGGCAGTGAAATCCCCCATAGAGAAGCAATGGTTAATCTATTCAGAGAACACCGAACAGCTGAGAAAAGTTCTCGCTTATTGCTCATTTGAACATTACTAAAATAGAATAGTTGTAGTTCTTTCTGTATACCCTACGCCAAGCAAAGTTTTCAAATGTCTGTGTACTTTTTTGTTTCTTGGATCTGTTTTCAGTTTTTTTATTTAACATATGATTATTTAGATGCTGTCGGTGGTCAGTTACGAATATTATAGATAAAGCATAATGCAATCTTCTCTATTCATTTTGAAAGTTCTAATGATCCAATTGTTATAATTGCACACCAGCAAAAGACAAAAAGATCTTCTCCACTCATGTGTAAAGGATGCACATCTGATCTTGGTAATTCAATTGTAGCTATATTCCAGAACATTCCGTTTACCTATAATTCCTCTCAGAAGGTCGACTCGTCGCTGTACTGGGTAACTTTTCATCATGTTGCTGTGGGAATACCTTTTCAACATGTGCTAAAGGGAGCTGAAGAATTGATAGAATCCAGTCAGCAGATGGGTGTAAGCAGGTTTTGTTTTTTCGAGTGGGGGTGCAAATACTCCTTTTGCAATTAAATATTGTTAATGTATAATGTAATTTTATTATTTAGTTGATGCTAATAGGGATTTGCATGGCTGAAAAATTTGTTTAGTTTTGTTTTGATTTTAAATAATTTTGTAACTAATTTAGTTTCGGATCGATTCGAAATTTCGGATTAATTCGAATTTCATATATCAATTCAATAGTTGATATCAATTCGAATTTTGGATCACTAAATAATACCCCAATTAAACAAATTTTGCTGTTAAAAGACAATCTAAGGTTAAATATTAAGCTGTGTCACAGATTTAGTATTTAGTCAAATTAAACAGTGAAACAAAATTTGTTTCATAAAGTCCTTTACTGACTATTACTTGTATTAAAAGTTAAGATCAATTCGTTATTTGATAGTTCATTTCAAATTCGATAGTTGATAAATTCGAATTTCGGATCGCTAAATAAAACCCTGATTAATCAAATTGTGCTGTTAAAAGACAATCTAGGGTTAAATATTAAGCTGTGTCACAGATTTAGTATTTGAGTAAACTTAACAGGGACAGGTGCTTGTGAAACTGAAACGAAATTAATTTGTTTCATAAAGTTGTTTGCTGACTGCATTACTTGCATGTATTTTAATTTTAAGATCAGTCCAATAGTTGATATATCAATGCGATAGTTGATATCGATTCGAATTCCGGAACACCAAAAAAAAATTATTAAATTTTTTTTCTTTTATGATGAAGACACAGTGTAAAACAAAATAAATTCGTTATACACCGTTTTGATCCAAATTCATATCGTATCGATTCATTATTCGTGAGTACTTCCGAAATACAAATTAATGGATTTCGTTCTGAATTTTTACGAAACGAATGCACGTCTCTAGATGCTAACATAGTTCTCATAATTCTGGTGAACTAGAAAAATGATCCCTATAGATCAGAAGCCTCACAAGCAGTGCTGCATGTATAGACAGTCCCTCACACCGCAAGCTGCATTGAATCAGCAGAGGAATAGTGCTGTAAGGCTGTGGACAACAGATCCTATATGCTTGTGACCCAGGGGGATACTTAAATCCTGGTCCCCATCCTAAACCTCCTTTTGGTTCAATGCCCCATTGTTTCAGCAACCAGAGTCATATCAGACAGCCTTTCCTTTACCATTTAAAACCTGTGACGATCAGGTTTACGATCGCATTGGTCATATATATTGCTGCAATTTATGATCCCTTAGTGAGAAATTGCAGAGCACTCAATTGGTTCCAGCATTGGGCACCATCATCCTCCATCATGGACATTGCTAAGTGAGGGTCATCGGGCATATCTGTGTGATTGGACCTCAGCGATGAAGTTGGTGCATTTACTTCTCAGTCAGCATGCAGCCAGGTGTGCCGACTGAGTGGAGCGCTGTGATATAGGACAACTCTTCCGCTCACAGCTGTCACACTTTCTGATAATGTGCCCATGGAAGTGAGTGACAGTAAAATTTTGAAAGGAAATAGCATGCTGACACATACAGTGGAGAGCAAAAGTCTACACACCCCGTTAAAATGTCAGGTTTCTGTGATGGAAAAAGAATGAGACAAAGATAAATAATTTCAGAACTTTTTCCACCTTTTAATGTGACCTATAAACTGTACAACTCAATTGAAAAACAAACTGAAATCTTTTAGGTGGAGGGGAGTAAAAATAAAAGAATAATAACATAAGTGTGCACACCCTCTTATAACTGGGAATGTAGCAGTGTTCAGAATAAAGCAATCAAATTCAGAAGCATGTTAAATAGGAGTCAGTACACACCTGTCATCATTTAAAGTGTCTCTGATAACCCCAAATAATTTTCAGCTGTTCTAGTAGGTCTTTCTTGACATGGTGGTGGCAGCATCGGGCTTTGTGGCTGTTTTTCTTTATGTCACGGTAGGCGCCAACTTGAAACATCATAGAAACTAAAAACAAGGAGAAATTTAGCCCTTGAGGCAGGTTAGCTGATGGTTTAATACAAGACAGATAAGAAATACAGATTCCGGGGCAAGAAATAGACCAGACTGAAACACAAGGGACAGGAGGGCAAAGAAGAAAACTAAAGGGATCCCTATCACTGGGGAAAAGATCCTTTAATGGTCTTTCTATGGAAGCCTCACAAAGGATGACAGAGCCAGAGGAGGGGGTAGAGCAAAGGTTAACAAGACTGAACAGGAATCCTAAACTGGAGAGGTCCTTCAGATGGCCTCTAATAAAAACTGACTGAAACAAACCAAACACATACAACATGAAACATATATAAGATTAGTCAGGACTAGATCCAGGGATAAAGAGTCAGAATCGTTAGACAGGCAAAGGTTGGCAACAGATCAAAATGCTATATACAAGGAGCAGGCAGAAATGGATAGTCAGGAAAACAAGCTGAGGTCATAACCAGATAAACTATACATGAATGTAAAGCAGCAACTGTCACATCTTCGGTCCCTGCAGTGCCTGGGGGGCCTGGGCACCCGGCGGCATCGCTGGCTGGCCGGGTGCCAGGAGCTCGAGCTGGCAGATCGGCTTCTGAGGGGGTGGGGCTTGACGTGATGACACAGAGCCACCGGCCTTAAATACAGGGCACGAGATTCAACACGTCGCCCTAACGTGGAGTCATTCCCGCATTGCCAGCTGATCTCATTTCTGTGTATTCTGCTAAATTGCCAATTCTGCTCGTACGAGGACCCTGCTTGTGTTTTGTGACCCGGACTGCCTGTTGACTATTCTTATGCTCTTGCCCTTTATTCTTGTTTGTTGTGCTGTATGTACCGATCATACCATATGGTCTCTGCAGCTTGCTGAACATATCAGCCTGTCATGTCAACTGTCTGGTATTTAGGCTAGGGTCAGAGTGGGGCAGTCGGAACGCGCGTGCAGGCGCACTAAATCACGGCGGCAGTAGCAGCACATAAGGGCCAATGACGGCCAATATACGCAGTACGTGCGTACGAAAGTGCGCCGACACCACGCAACCAGCAAATGAACGCATTTTTATCAGAACGTGAAACCGCTGCTACTGACGTACAAAGTGCGCTGCGGCCGCATGCAGCGTGTGTGCGTGATTAGGAGACGTCAGACGCTGCTAGTGTGCGCCTACATAACGTTCAAACAGCCGGATTTCCCTAGACTTCTTTTTACCCCACCGTCATGAAATACGTCCAGAATTGCGCATCGTCTGACCACTTAAGCGTATTCGTGAAAAAATGCGTGCGCACGCACGACGTACTTTTGACGGTGGCTGCAGAAAATGCGCTCATCTGTCCCTAGCCTAAGCCAATTCACAAGTCATATCGCAAGGTCTATGATTGTGGGTCTGCCCTGCAGGTTGCTGAATCTATTAACCCCTCATGTCAACTGTTTGATAGTAAGCATATATACAGTACACTTCATTCTGTATTATCACGCATTGCGGGCCTGCCCTGCAACTTACTGAATTCATTGTACATGCATTATACGTTGCTGAGCACAAGTATATGGGAGTCCTCTCTGTTGCCAATCCTGCTTGTACGACTACCCTCTCTGGTGCCAACTTGGAATGTACTACTGACTATGCTTTTTCTGAACCAAGTTCTGTTTCTGTCTTACTATACTATCTGTGTATAGTTAACTTGCCTTCACTCAGCAGACACTTGGTCACGAAATCACTTGCTGCTGAGTGGATTCTAGTATTATACATCACCTCCCTGGATGGGAGTGCTAGGTGTGGCAGTTGTAACTATCAAGTCAAGTAGTAGAGTAATCTGTCCATAAGGATCCAAACAAAGCTGATCTTAGGTGAGCGCCATCACGAACATGACAGCAACGCTGGAAACAGGGACCAGGACAAGAACACACAGGACAGTAGCCACTGAGAACTTTTATCAGGTCACGTCTTTGCTGCTGGCAGTTACTATATATAGGGAGCAGGTCTGTGTGATTGGACCATGTGACTCCAGACCATAACAGCACAGCAGAACCCTGGAGCAGCTTAAGGCCGCATAGCCAACTACAGAAAGGGAAGACTAGAGGTGAATGCCTCTCACCACCAGGGGGTATGGCTGAAAACAGAGGAAACGTGACACTTTAGCTGAAACTGGGGCCTTAGTCGTGGTAGAGGGAATTATGAACAGTTCCAAATACACGTCAATATTGGCACAAAACCTTCGGGCTCTTGCTAGAAGCTGAACATGAAGAGGAACTTCATATTTCAGCATGGCAACGACCCAAAGCATGCATCCAAATCAACAAAGGAATGGCTTCACCAGAAGATTAACATTTTGGAATGGCCTAGCCAGAGCCCAGACCTCAATACGATAGAAAATTTGTGGGGTGATCTGAAGAGGGCTGTGCACTGGAGATGCCCTGACAATCTGACCGATTTGGAGTGTTTTTGCAAAGAGTGGGCAAATATTGCCAAGTCATGATGTGCCATGCTGATAGACTTATACCCGAAAAGACTGATTTCTGTAATCAAATTGAAAGGTGCTTCAACAAAGTATTAGTTTTAAGGGTGTACAGACTTATACAACCATATTGTTTTATTTTTTCTCCCTCCATCTAAAAGATTTCATTTCAGTTTTCAATTGAATTGTACAGTTTATAGGTCACATTAAAGGTGGAAAAAGGTCTGAAATGTTTTATATTTGTCTAATTTTTTTTACATCACAGAAATCTGCCATTTTAACAGGGGGTGTGGACTTTTTCTATGCACTGTATAGGGAGCATTTCCCTGTCAAATGAACCCAACTTGTCCTGGGCATGACAGCCGCACTTTAACACCTCACATTGAACTAAAATATTGCGCATTGTTTATTGCCATAAAAGCACATCTCTGTCCCTCACATTCACACGTTTCCGCACAGCACCTTTACCCAGCTCATTACACTATACTTTGGAATATGTCTTCCTAATCTAGAATCCAATTTACTTGTTCAAAAAAAGTTTTCTCCAGTAATGAAGCAAAGAAGATAATGTCATTAAAACCAGCAACGGCTTTCAGTTGATTTAATGAAGTATCCTATTCCACTCGGCTATCCACTGACATTTCTATCTATTGTACAATACTGTGTTTAACTTAGAGAAGTGGAAGGGAGAATTCAGCGATTCATTGTATTTACTACTTTAATGAAATAATAATTATGTTTGTAATTAAGGGTTTCCACCTTACAGATAGGCCGATAGAAAGGTTGATATATTTTCTTTTACTTTTTTTTCACATAAAAATATTTAAATTGGCTCTCAAACCTGGATTGAAAAATCACCATTTAAAGAACCGATATAAAAAGTTTTATTTTTAAACACTTAAGAGGTTATTCACAATTCCAAAGCACCGTTGTTACATATAGTGTTGAAAATGGCGGTAGTATGAAAAGTGCTGGCCTATAAGATTAGGCAGAAAGAGGCAAAGCAATTTATAAGAGCTTCCAAAGCACACACAGAAGAGAAAATAGCTCAGTAAAAAAGGGGGACAAAACATTTTTTAGATACATAAACGAGAAAAGAAAAGAAAAACAAGGATTAGTTAGATTAAAAACAAAGGAAGGAAGGTATGTAGAAGAGGATAAAAGTCTCGCTGACTGCCTCAATGAATATTTTTGTTCAGTCTTTGCAGAAGAAAAGGAAGGAAAGGGACCTCAGTTAGGAGGAAACACTAAAGAGACATTTACATATGAGTTTACAGAGGAGGAGGTTCTACAGCAGCTGTCTAAAGTAAAGACAAGTCAATGGGGCCTGATGGGATCCACCCTAAATTATTAAAAGAGCTCAGTGATGTAATAGCAAAATCGTTAACAAGGATTGGTTAAATAAATCTGTTAAGGGGAGTTGTCCCAGAAGACTGGAAATTAGCAAATGTTGTGCCCATTTACAAGAAGGGTAGTAGGGAGGAATCGGAACTATAGGCCAGTTAGTCTTACGTCAGTAGTGGGGAAATTAATGGAAACCATGTTAAAGGAAAGGATTGTTGAACATCTAAAAACACATACAGGGTTATCCAAAGAGCTCCGAATTGCTTGAGAAAGGTAACCGAACGCTGAAAATCAGCGTTCGGTTGCCTTTCCTGGCCATTCGGCTATCCAGAGAGCAGGCAATTCGCCAAATCCTGGAGAATTGCCTGAACATACGGTGCCTGTTCGGTGCCTGTTCGAGGGCAGTGAAATCCCCATAAAAAAGCACTGCTTCGGCTATTCAGAGAACACAAACCAGCAGTGAAAGGTTCCCCTAATGCCCTGCCATTCGGTGGTTTAATTCGGCAAATTTATTCAGGAGAATCCCATAGACTTCAATGTTAAAAATATTCCCGATTTAATTCAATATCTAATAAACCGTTCATTGTAAAATTCTGCAGCAAAAAGTCTCTTTATTTATAGATTTTTTTAGGATACTTCAAGCATTTTTCTGATTTTTTTTTTTTATTAAAAATTAGATTTTTGTTTTGATTTTTTTTTTCAGTTTACTTATTTTTTCTTTTTTTTTTTAATTCAAATTTTTTATTTTGAAATATGTCATCATACAAATAAACGTAAAGTTAGGGCCTCGCAGGGCCGCACATAGTCATCTGTAATAACTCAGCATAAAGAAAAACAATATATGGACATCTATAAAGTCATCAAAGAGTAACAATAGGACAGCAAAAAACATCCCCAGATGGGGGGTCTCATCTATAGAGAAGCAACAAAACTTCTGATAAGTCACATAGAGAAATATTAGAGTCAGGTAGCAAGAACTAAGCATCAGAAAATAATATTCAAAGAGTCCTCAACCAACAACGCAAAGAGTGTGGGGGTAAAAGGGAAAAATAAGGGGGGGGAACAATAGGGGAAAAACACATGCATGAATCAAAAAGAGTCCTCAAGGCGTATACTAGAGGTGAGAGGGTCATAAAAAAAATAAAAAAATAAAATAATATTGTCAGCTTGTAGCCAGCATAAATCAGCATAAAAATGGGGAAAATCTCTGCATGGGGGTGTCATCTCAGGAAAGCATGGGTCAGCAACAGGCAGGTCAGCAAAAACACATAGCACCCCAAACTCCTCAGCCTGTGTCCAGCGAGTAGGCCGCATAGGAGGAAAAAAAAAAAACCAGCATATGAAAGAGAAAAAGCAAAAGTCAGCTAAGTATGGCAGGTATTCAAGGGGGAGGGCAAAATGTCAGCAAAAGTAGAAAGCAGCGGGGGGGAATATGGGGATCTCTCAGAAAGAGCACAGCAAGGGGTTGCCGCAGAAAAGCGGAAACATGGTTCAATAGTCCCTTTCAGCCCATATCAAGATGCGGCCGCAACCGCTGGACAGGCAGCATACCACACAAGAGGCTGAGGCATCCAACCATAATAAGACCGAGACCACAGGTGCGACCTCCGAGCCACATCGGAAACCGAGCTGCTCCGTGGTCTCCTTTGCCAAACGCTCGGGGCCGGTTCATACGCAGTGTCGGGGAACGCATCCGTTTTATTTTTACTGCCGGCCGTGGGAGATCTTCCTCAGCATGCATCTGACGAGGGTCCACAAAAGTCAGCTCATCCTCCAACTCAGCACACCCCAGCCCGTCTCCATCACTCTGCAAGTGGTGGGCAGCTTCTTCCTCGTCGGCGACAGACGTAGCCTCCCACGTGTCGTCCTCTGCTAGGTCCGCTTCCACCCGGCCCGTCTTCCACGCGGGCATCAGACGCCCCCACGAGGCCCGAGAAATCGGGCTATCTTCTCCCCCTGGCAGCTGCTCCAGGCAGGCCTCGAGGGCCGCGAATGCAGCCTCCATGCCCCTGGCAGTGGGGGTCCGCTCCAGACTGCACCACCTCACTCCTTCCCCCAAAATCATCTCCGAGGGGACAGCCAGTACAGCCGGAAGATGGGGGCCCTCCATTCCTACAACCACTGACCGTCCAGATTAGGCTCTCTGCAGGGGAGATTAGGAGAAGCGATCGTCCCGGAGCAGACTTGTAGGCCTCAAGATGGCCGACGGGTACTCTGACCTGCCGGGGAGTTGCGGCAACTTCTCAGCTGTGCTCCGGAGGGGGGGGTAAAAACGGCCCCGGAGCTTGTCCCGTTGTGGCCAGCAGTGCAGGGACCTCAGTAGTCTACTTATTTTTTCAGCCCTCTTTATTATCATTCCCTGGACCTCCTGTGTAAATTTCAGACATTTTCGCTCAGTAGTTTCTTTGCAAACAGCGTTTCATTTTCACAGATTCATACAAATGGTTTTGCTAATTTATTCACTGCCTCCTCTGCGCCTCAGCTGCTTCGGCTCTGTGTGATTCGGCTCCTGTTCGGCTGCTTCGCTGTGTGTGATCGGCTCCTGCTCGGGTTTTTCGAAGGTTAATCCAGATGTTTTTGCTTGTTTTCGGCGTGCATTCGGTGGGTTTTGCGGTTAGTTTTCGGTGGGTTTACGGCAGCTTTTCCCTGCAATTCGGGGACCCTGTGGTGCTTGCTGAATACACCGCAGGGTCACCGAAATGGGATCGGCAAAAGGAACCGAATTGAAGAGAACGAAAAGTCACCGAACGTGCGGTGACTTTTCGAATCTCTTTGGATAACCCTGATAGATTACAGGATCAGAAACAACATGGGTTTACCTCAGGGAGATCATGCCAAACTAATCTTATTGATTTTTTTAATTGGATAACAAAAATAATAGACACAGGTGGTGCAGTAGACCTTGCTTATTTAGATTTCAGTAAGGCTTTTGATACTGCTCCGCATAGAAGGCTTATCAATAAATTGCAATCTTTGATCTTGGATTCCAATATTGTTGAATGGATTAGGCAGTGGCTGAGTGACAGGCAACAGAGGGTTGTGGTAAATGGAGTTTATTCGGCGCAAGGTCTTGTTACCAGTGGGGTACCTCAGGGGTCAGTACTTGGACCCATTCTCTTTAATATTTTTATTAATGATATTGCAGAAGGTATTAATGGAAAAGTATGTCTTTTTGCTGATGACACAAAGATTTGCAACAGGGTTGACGTTCCTGGAGGGATCAGCCAAATGACAAATGATTTAGGTAAACTAAAAAAATGGTCGGAGCTGTGGCAATTGAGTTTTAACGTGGATAAGTGCAAGATAATGCACCTGGGACGGCAAAACCCAAGGGCTGAATATAGAATATTTGATACAGTACTAACCTCAACATCTGAGGAAAGGGATTTAGGGGTTATTATTTCAGAGGATCTAAGGGTAAGTAGTCAATGTAATAGAGCAGCAGGAAATGCTAGCAGAATGCTTGGTTGTGTAGGGAGAGGTATTAGCAGTAGGAAAAGGGAAGTGCTCATGCCACTGTACAGAGCACTGGTGAGACCTCACTTGGAGTACTGTGTGCAGTACTGGAGACCGTATCTCCAGAAGGATATAGACATCTTAGAGAGAGTTCAGAGAAGGGCTACTAAAATGGTGTACGGCTTGAAGGAGAAAAGTTACCAGGAAAGGCTTAATGATCTTAACATGTACAGCTTGGAAAAAAGACGAGACAGAGGAGATATGATAGAAACATTTAAATACGTAAAGGGAATCCACAAGGTAGAGGAAGGGAGTATATTTAAAAGGAAACTAAGTAGCAAAACAAGAGGACATAGACTTAGATTAGAGGGGCAAAGGTTTAAAAGTAACATCAGGAAGCATTATTTTACTGAGAGGGTGGTGGATACATGGAACAGCCTTCCAGTTGAAGTGGTAGAGGCCAAAACAGTAATTGAATTTAAGCAAGCATGGGATAGGCATAAGGCTATGCTAAACAAAAGATAAATCCAGGTAAAGTATCCATGTAATTGGGCAGACTAGATGTGCCGAAAGGTTCTTATCTGCCGACATTTTTCTATGTTTCTATGTTTCAGAAAACTAGAAATTGAAAGAGACAGGAGAAGGCTCAGATCAGTACTTAATTTTCACTGATATTCACAACAACGGCAAACACTGACTGTTTTGAATAAGCCCTCTCAAAAAAACTTGAAGCGTTGAATTGGTGGAATGTGTCCAGTCTTATTTAATGTTTCTTAATTTGTTCTTTTATCTTCAGCCTTTTGTCCCAGCATTTCTTTTCACAAGCACTCTGTAGTTGTCATAAGAAACCTCTTCACAAATCAATGAAGTGATGGAGAATTGCAAGCGAATAGTCCATTATAGATAACAGCTGAACTTGAAAGTGTAACAAACTCTAGGGTTGGATTGTAGACAAGTGCTAGGCTAGAAAATTCCATTCGACAAATTTTGGATTTCCAATATTAGGGATTCAGAAGCATTTCCGAAACTGCCATTTTGGATGAATAGGATTTCTGTTATTTTGGGTTTGGAAGCATTCCGGAATCATCCTATATTCCGCTCACCAAATTTAACAGGCTGGTATATATTTGTATTGATTTGGTAATATTCAAATTGAATGTGTTTTGTTTCAGCGATTTTTAGGCTAGGGTCAGACTGAGGCAGTGCGAACGCGCGTGCAGGCGCACTTAATCACGGCCGCACTAGCAGCAAATGACAGGCAATGACGGCCAATATATGAAGTACGGTCGCACAAAAGTCCGGCTGCGCAACGCAAGTGGAAAATGAACGCATTTTTTCGAGAACGTTAAACTGCTACTACTGACGTACAGAGTGCGCTGCGTCCGCTAGCGGCGTGTGTGCGTGAATTGGAGATGTCAGACGCTGCTAATGTCCGGCCAACATAACGTCCAGACGCAAAAAGTGTGTTTTATTGATGATCCGTACAAAATCACGGATGCAAATGCGCATCGTATGACCGCTATCGCGTATTCCGTGAAAAAATGCGTCCATTCGTTCGAACGCACTTTTTCACAGACAACGTGAAAATGCGTTCGTCTGACCCTAGCCTTAGAAATTCAGGTGCTTCCAAATCAATGAAATTCAGTCCGCACCGAAACGCAAATGTCTACTAGATACCAAGTCAAGCTGAAACCTAATCAGAGCTCTGGTAATATTAGCAATTCCATAGACTCTAATGGCTTTTGTACGTTTGCCTGGGCATTGGTTTACACCTGACTCAGAATCTAGCCCCTGTCTTTCAAATCATCTGTTGCATTGCTCCATCACTTCACTTCTCAGTGAATAACACCTTTTGATTTATTGTTGTCAGGATCCCTACTCAGTCCAGGGCCGGCTTGTAGGGATCCTGGTGCTGGCCACATCACACCTCTTTCAGTTACTGCTTTCTCGTGGCCATGCATACTGACCTCATGTGACTTTGGACAAAAGGCCCGAGAGTTGTAGCAGTCAGTGTCAGATGATTGGTACAACTGATGCCAGAATCCCTGCATGACCAAAAACTAACTGCCGATTGGCCAGAGAACAGTGCATTCTATTCACTATAATGGTATATCAATACAGTTTACATTGTTAATTCTGTATTTACATTGAAAAAGTCCCGCAATTTCACAAAGATGTACAGACTTTACATAGGTAAAAACAAGAATACTTTTAAGACTTTAATCACGCCCACTTTATTATGACAGTTTCTGTTTTCCTGTTGAACAAAGTAAGTACGAGCCTTCCTATAGATAAACATTGCACACGTTTCCATGGTAATTGCTCCTTATTTATGCACTTTGCCCTCACATATTCCATTTCTTCATTCTAGCTGTCATCACACCTTGTTTAATAATTTCATAATTACCTATATATACTGTATTTATACTTTAAGAACAAAGTTACTTACCATTAGATAGCGAACCCCGTATTAATTAAATTATTGCAGTTATGCAAGCACGATAATAACTGTATGGAGATATATATAGGGGTCAAGTCCTGCAGGAACGCTTGGGAACACCGTTCACTCACTATTTTAGCAGGAGGAACATGGTTCCCTTTCGGCTTATATCCTGGGAAGCTGCAATACCATTCTATATAGACAGTTTTATAAAACCACCTATATTTAAGGAGTTTTCCTGAATTTAAGTATGTTGAGAAAGCATGGGAATGACAATTTCTCATTGTATGCCTGAGGAATGGCATTCTTATGCATAAAGAAGTGCAGCAGCTGCTGCGGCTCCCATTAAGCTTTGAGACCAGACTGTACAGAAATGTTGGTGAGTTCCCACACTTATATTTTTAGAACTTGATCCCTGGATATATACATATATTTGCATGTGTGTGTCCGACTGTCTGTAACTTTAACAACCTCAGATAAATCCATAATAAATACACACAATATGAAATATGCAGCCTCTCAAAAGAAAGTTCAGACATTTTGATCAAATTTCTCACCTTGAGGAATTGTAAATGGCACATCAAAAGTTTGTCCTGTATAGAAATGAATCTTGCAAAACCTATGCACAAAATTTATTATTTTGAGATGACTTGATGACTGTGGAAAATGTCTTTTAACAGAAATTACGTAAAACATCTTCCAGAAGCACTCAATCTTCACACATTAACAATTTCATAGGGCCACCTTTCACAGCAACTCCACCTTTAACCCTTTCACTACCAAGGGCTTAATGTCAACATAATATTATGGTAAGATTTATTTTAAAAATGGAATGTGTATTTAATGCTTAAAGGGACACTTAAGGATGAAAAGAAAAAAGAAATCAGAAAATCAGAAACCAGCGGTTTTAACTCTTAGTCCGTGCTAAACCCCACCAAGATTTCCCCAAAGTGTTTTAAAACTCACCTCTTCTATCATGCCGTGGACTCCACTATCCACTTTTTGCTCGACGGCACCAAAATAATAATTAATATGAGCATGTTAAATGAGTTCAATTATTTGTGTATTACAGAATTATTGGTTGGATGAAAAGTTGTAGACAATAGATAGTGTCACTTATTTTGCACATATTATTTTGCAGCAATGATGCTGTTTGGCCACAGGGAAGGGAGACGGGCTGTAGCACTTGGCATAAAGCTATGGGTTGTTGTTACGTCCCCAGCCCCCGCAGCGCGGCCTGGGGGGTCTGGGCATGGTTCTGTGTCGCTGGCTGGCAAGGTGCCAGCACTTTGTGATGGCCGATCGGCATCTGAGGGGGCGGGGCCTGGCGTGGTCATGAGAAGCCACCGGGTTTAAAGCAGGGGGGCACAAGAGATTGCTCAGTGCCCTGACGTGGCGTTTAGTTCCCACATTGCTTGATTTATTGTGCTTTGATTTACCAGTTGCCAACTCGTTTCAGTTTGAGGATCCTGCTCACGTTTTCGACCTGGCTTTTCATTTTGACCATTCTATTTGTTGATTCCCAGTTGGTGTTCTGTATAGCGGTTTTATGTTTCACCATATGTGTCTTAGTTGTGGGTCTGCCCTGCCACCTTGGCGAACCCACATCTCGCTTTTGGTCGCAGTTGAGTTCATTGTCAGGTATAAGTCCTAATCACAAGGCATACGATTGTGTTACGATCTGCCATACAAGGAGATCAGGGGAATTTACCAGCGGTTTACATTCTGCCCTGTTCGGTTGCTACAAAACCATTAAGTCTGCTGATTGTGTGACTACCCTGCAGTCTGCACAATTCATCAACCGCAACAATACTCTGTGTATAAACCACATCAATACTCTGTATCATCCACATCAATACTCTGTGGATAAACAGTTGTGCAAATAACTATATTCATGTACCCAGGTTATGTTTACAATTGACTGAAGTTCGTGTGTGTGCACTAAGCAATCTTTTGGTCTTGAAACCATTGAGCTTAGGTGCTACTCAGGCTTGTCGTTATACACCCTGGCTAGGGAGATCAGGTCGATTAATACGTCCTGCTCTGTCTGTAACCTGGTATCAGATACGTCTGTCCACTACGATCCCAACTACGCTACTCCAGTGTGAGCGCTATAGTGCCCGTTACAGTTGTGCCATGCTGCTCCACGATGGTTAAGCCCGCCATGTGGCGTTTGAGCCTGCCTGCCTGCCTCCCGGCAAACCCACGACTTTAATTGTATAATCTATTGGTTGTACTGACAGAACTGTCAGTAAATAAATAGATGAAAAAAATATGTCCAAGGAACACTCATATCTCCACTATTGCGGTCACAAGAAATAATAATTGGATGTGCATTTTTCAGGTTTCCATTTTTACTTGTGACATGATGGTTGCATCCAACAAATTTAAAGGGATACTCTATTAAAAATGGAGCTCCATTTTTAATGCTCTTAAGTAATTGGGCAGAGGCTGATGGCCATGGTCACCTTTCTCCAAGAAATCGAGTACCGTCTTGATGTGCTTTGTGCAACGAATGGTGCCCATATAGAGGTGTATTAAATGAGGCAAAAAAACTTAAATATATACGTCTCATTTTGTAATTTTCACTTATCTGTCTTTTCATTTGCCTTTGTAATAAATTTTTGAAATTGTAAAGAGACTTTATGGACACCCTGTATATTTTATTTTAGATGATTTTACTCACCTTTTGTTCCCTGGCACTCTCAACTCCTCTTTAATTCTGGGGCTTAACTTTGTAAGTCCTTGAAGCTTTACTGTGCAATTTGCATTGCTACGCAATCTGTGTATCGTAGGAACTGCATATTGCGCACTGCTATGTTCACAAGTTCCGTAGCACCTCTGCAGAACGATGGATATGAGCTGTGCGGGCATGCACAAATCCGATCTATCAGACCACTCGCTATCGTGAGTGGTCTCAGAGAGTGAGTGTAGTCAGCATTCACTCTACATGCTGTCGTCACTAGTGGCTAACTGGTGACCGGCAGCTGGGAAATTTAAAATCCCAGATGCTGGTGATGCTGGGTGGAGTGGAGGAAAGAGCTGTACTTCACTCACAGGGTTATTCAAAGAGATCCGAATAGTGCCCGAAAGTTAACCAAACACGGACATTCATCGTACGGTTAGCTTTCCTGGCCATTCGGCTATTCAGAAAGCAGGCAGTTCACCAAATGTTGGCGAATTACCTGCACATACGGTGCCTGTTCGGTGCCTGTTCGAGGGCAGTGAAATCCCCATAGAGAAGCAATGCTTCGTCTATTCAGAGAACAAAAACCAGCAGGGAAAAGTTGCCGAATTGTCCTGCTGTTCGGTGGTTTCATTCGACAGATTTATTCAGGCGAATCCCATAGGCTTCGATGTTAAAAATATTCCCGTTTTAATTCAATATCTAATAAACCGTTGATTATAATATTCTGCAGTAAAAAGTCTCTTTATGTACAGATTTTCTAAGGATCTTTTAGGCATTTTTCGAGATTTTTTTTGCGACACTTTTTTTCCGTTTTTTTCTTTTTTTCTGTAACAGACCTTTTTATTATCATTTATTGGATCTTATATGTAAATTTCAGACATTTTCATTTTGTAGTTTCTTTGCAAACAGCGTTTCACTTTTCAAACATTCAAGCGTACTGTTTTTTTTTACTCCTTTCATCTGTGGTGTCGGGTTTTTCCCGCGGCCCTTCATAAAGGGTCATAATGCTGTGATCGGCTCCTGCTCGGGTTTCTCCGGCATGTTCGGCAGGGTTAATCCAGATGTTTTTGTGGGTTTCGTGTGCATTCGCCGGGTTTTGCGGTGAGTGGTTTGCATCGGCTTTTCCATGCACTACGACGGCCCTGTGGTGCTTGCTGAATACACTGCAGAGTCGCCGAAATGGGATCACCAAATCGCACCGAATTGAAGAGCACGAAAAGTCACCGAACATGCTGTGACTTTTCGATTCTCTTTGAATAACCCTGTCAGTGTTTCTGCCAGATCGGGGCTGCAGGGACTCCACACATTCTGACCATTTTAAAAACATAAAGGGATTAGGAAGGATGAGTAGAGTGTTCCCTTAAGCATGCAGCACAATTCTAGGAATAAACAAAAACTAATCATCACGTGGAGAAGGTGAAGCTTAATTTTCCCAGCAACTTGCATTTTTACGATAAAAATGGCATGATTTTCTTCTAATGAGTGTTATATGACTTGTTCTCAGAACAGGTATGCTTTAAATCAGAAAAGGGATTTGCCCTAAGTGTAAAGAAGTGCTTGCCTTTGAATTTATCTCATTACGCATTGTGCTGACAGACAACTACATGCACAGGTTTGAGTAGCCAAATGAGTAAAAAATTTATTCAAATCATCACTTTTCTATTTTTAATGTTTCATCTCATTAACCACTTTTGATGTTCATGGATTTCTCAAATACAGTAAAGAGAAACAGTAATATCTCTGGTTTGCTAAATGCATTATAGAATTTTTTTCCATTTCAGATTTTGAGTATTGTTACAAACGCTTTCTACATGTATTCTTAATATTTCTATGTTTTCCATTAATTCAAGGAAATATCGTGGACATTAGGAAGATTATATTCAGTTGATTTGACATTGGTTGCTTCTTTTTAAAAGATAGTAGTGATGAACTGGAAAATTATTGTAATATTTACATGGTCATAATGCTGGACTATGGCAGCCTAGGAATGAGGAATGGTTTCACTGGTTCCTGCCCAGGGCCTTTCAAAGCAATGTGAATATCACCAGTACAAGAGTCAAGAGAAGCACTCTGCTGAAATATAGGGCCACAGGCTTAAGCACAAACATGCCGGGAAGTGAATAAAGACTCATAAAGAGTTTTTGCCGTGAGACGTTAACCTCTAGTGGCTCTCTATTATAAATGAGCAGCAGAGTACGCATTTCGAGCTGGTAAAAATATTAGCTCAAGTTAACAGCGGTTTGCATATACACAACCTATGCCTGTGATATAGTATGAAACAGCTGTAATTCCTGTCTGTGAAAATAAATGGTAGATGCTATGGTTCTCCATCCGGCACAGAATGACCTCTATCATTCAGTCCGTAAAATACCTTCCTGCATGTACAAATCCCTGACTGATTGCTTCCCCCAAGGTTAACACAGGGCTCTTCACACATACAAACACATGACACACACCCCCACCACACAAATGTCCCCTCCACCATTCCAGTACCTTATATTTGTGATTCCCCTTTCACTCCTTTTTATATACATATTGAATATATAGTAGACACTATTACAATTGTGGCCCGATCCAACACTTCTGGCTGCCGGGAGCAGAGTGAGACTGGGGGGAAAATTTCCAGTCTCCCTCCACAATTACTCCACGAACCTGCAGGATCTCTCGAGTGAAATCCTGCAGGTCAGCTGATACAGCAGCACAAGCCTCCATAGTGTCCTATGGACTCTAGGAGGGGTTACTTGTGGCGGTGCGTTAGTGTCACAAGTATCCAGTGGCTTAGCATTGCATTACAGGGCAGGCTGCCGAATCAGTACCTGCCCCATAATATATTGATACAATGGGGCCGCTAAAGGGATACCTGCAGGCGCAAGTTTCCCACCTTCGCATCCCTGTTTTAGGGGGCACTATGTAATATTGCCAGAGTGTCCTTCCTTGATTGAAAGTTGAATTGCTTCTTAATTTGCTGGATTATCCTGGAGGTGTGGATGGGAGAGTTTGGGAGTGACAGTAAAACCAGGAGTGGCTGGAGAAGGGATTATGAGGAGCAACTGTAGGAGAAGGGGTGAGAAGGACAAGGCAGTATGGGAAAAGAAGTCAGTGTGTAGGCGTCAAGGGGAAGCTGTTCCTTGCAGGCCAGGCACACACATTTTAGTCACCTGAAGGAAGATGGTATGAAATCACACATCAAAATATAGGGTCTCGGGTCTCTTCATGTAACGGGGAGCCCCCTATAGGGTGAGGGGGAACCCCCAATCTGCAGAGATGAAGCCTTAAGGACAGGTATACAGCTTCCAGGGAACAAACCAAGATATTAACAGAAACTAGAAAGATCCCTAAGCCCTGACTGAGATCCTTGAAAGATGGTCTCGAAATACTACCTAGGCTAGGTTTGCAAGATGAATAAAACATAAACCAGACAGACAATAAATGCAGGTATACAGATTCCAGGGAACAAACCAAGATATTAACAGAAACTAGAAAGATCCCTAAGCCCTGACTGAGATCCTTGAAAGGTGGTCTCGAGATACTAACTAGGCTAGGCCTGCATGACGAACAAAACATAAACCAAACATACGATGAATGCAGACATACAGATTCCAGGGAACAAACCAAGATTTTAACAGAAACTCGAAAGATCCCTAAGCCCTGACTGAGATCCTTGAAAGGTGGTCTCGAGATACTAACTAGGCTAGGCCTGCATGACGAACAAAACATAAACCAAACATACGATGAATGCAGACATACAGATTCCTAAGCACGGTACAGTACAGGGGACAGACAGAAGAGAGATCCAAATACAAGAGCCAAAGGTCATACACGGAATATCATACTAGAGGGGTCAGGCAAGAGAGGGATCCTAAATACATGAGCCAGAGGTCATACACAGCAAATCAAAGTAAACCAGCATACAGGGACTAGGTATGAAAGACTATCCTGGTCCAAGGATCAAGGGGAGTCCTGGTCGTACTTATAGGGCAGAACAGGTCATGTGACCGTAGGCCAATAAGCCCAACAGATGGCCTGCAGGCTGAAAACAAAAATAAACAGGAATCCCTGCTACCACCAGCAGGGGGCAAGGCCAAGACGTGACACTTCAAGAGGACAATCCTGGGTTCGTAAAACAAGATATAGGCCCCTATCAGGTCCCCTGAGCTAAAACCGGGATGCTAAGGAGAAAAAGTAGCGATTGCTTATTTCCCCTTTGCGTCCCAGTTTCACCAGCGGATTACGGGGCAGGTGCTGAGTCCATTAGGATCGCGGATGCTTGGGGCAGCACTAGAGCCCTGTCCTGAGCATCCACTGCTATGGACTCCATGGAGGCTTCTCCTGTCGTGTTACATGACTGGCAGGACCTCGCGTCTCACAACATCCTGCTGGTTGGTGGAGTGATTGCGAAGGGAGACTGGGGACTTTTCCCCCCAGTCTCCCTCTGCTCCCGGCAGCCAGAAGCTGCAGATTGGGCTGCCATTTTCGCCAGGAGATGAGAGATGAGTATTTGGTTTTTTTAAGCGGCTTTTCAACTACTGCTAATGGATTCTGCAGCAGTGGAATCAGTTAGCAGCAGCTCTGAGCTGGTGTTAACCTTTTGGTTAGCGACAGCTATCAGTAACTAGCGTTAGGACCTTGTGATCCTAACGCTAGTTGATCTCCTCTTACACTTTGCGCTCCCCATGTTAAGTATAGTAAACTCATGTTATAAACCGCTGATACCGATTCGCTAATGAGTTTTTTAACCCGTTTTTTAGCGAATCGGAGGTGATCTGTGCGGAGCGCTATCATCTCTTTTAAGATGGCGCTAAAGTGTATGCTAGAGTTAGCTTGAAGGAGGTGATCGTGCCCATAGAATTGAAGAGAAAGAAAAGAATATAGAAGCCTATATGCAGCAGGCCCATGAGTTTGAGGAACAGTTCCTTTCAGATTGGCTACATCTGCATTTGAGATACAGCAGGCAGTTTGTACAGAGTCGCAATCGAACTCTGGAATCCATCAAGCAATGACAACAAGACTGTAAGAGAGGTAAAGACCAAGGAGGGCTCGACCGACAGTGGTCTCCCAAGCGTTTTCATTTGAGCAGACCTCAGCACCTCAGGTAACTGTAGTTTCTGATGTTTACCTAAAATGTCATATAGCTCTCTAATCCATATCAAATGTACATTTAGGCTGGGTCACACGAGCGCACATGAGCGTGAAGGGAACATCTGTCAGATTGGGCGCTCTCCCCGCCCGGGCGACCGTTTAGCCACCTCACTGAGAGTAAAACTCAGCCCCACAAAATGCAAGCCTCCTATTGAGGAACTTGCTTTGTAGACCCATCCTACATTGTCGTAGCTTTTTGACAGGGAGAGTTTCAGCACGTCAGGTGTAACGTGCAATACTATTATGCATGTTACGCCGTGTGGCCTTCCCTGTCGAGCTGTCATAATGCTTTGATGGACGCAGGGAGGAAGGGTCACACAGACACACGCAATGCACTTGTGTGACCGCAGCCCAAACCAGACTTTGTAAAACCATCAAAGTCCACAGGATTTTCTGAATTGTAGAGGTTATTGAGAACTATGGTTCTGTATACCTGAGACTCAAAATTGAGTACTTTGTGTATGTCCTGCATATAATCTTTTGCATTTCAGCATTCTCTCCAACAGAAGACCAGCAGAAGGAATTAGAGGAAGAATTCAGCTTTGGTGGCTCACATTCATTCCTGGAACTCCTGTTGGATAAAGACTATGTGGCCTTCATTGCTCATCATGCCCGGAAAGTGCTGGGCATTTCGTCTTTGCATCTTCACATATGCTGCTCACAATATCTGGATGCAATGATGCAGTAGAACTTGTATACCACACCCTTTTCATCGCCGGAATGTCTTTGCCTTGCAACCCACGGACATACAGTATATATTATGTACTTTGCTTTCAAACTTATACTCCCTTCAGACTGCTCTTCCAGTGGCTCATCAGTGCTGATGAACTTGTCCTGTATGTTCTGTTCCCACCTTCCAGATAACCGTGGTGCCCTGCACCAAATAATTTACAGTAGAGGACGTAGGGGTGCAATCGAAGAACTTAAGGAGTGATAAATTGCAGGATAGACATTGGACCACATTCACTGCCCACTGGGAGCTGAAGAGAAGGACAAGACAGATGACATCCTACTTTCAAATGTAAAGTGGAGTTGAGTGAGCTTGTGGACCTTTATGTTTTAAGCACTCATTGAGCCACAAAGCACCAGCACCCCTCCCCATTCAACCTTCTACTTCCATGTAGATGCTGGGGGTATCCTGCTGGTGCCTCTTTCTCCACACCTACTTCTACCCCAGGCTACACCCATACAGCCTACACCTCATCTGGACCCAAGAGAGGTACAGGTAAAATGGATTATGCATTGTTTATAATTTATAAATCACTGGCCTTATTTTATGTTTAATTTTTTTCGTTTATCTGTACCTAGGTCTTTTTGTACCTTTTTTTTTTTTTTTTAAAAAAAAAGGTATGCAATTTAGCTTAATTTTTTTAGTGGAGTGTCCACTCTGTTTACATGTTTATAGTTAACGATATTTAACTTTCTCATTTCTATATTCGTATATTTTGTGAAATGTATACAGAGAACGTTTTACAAAAATAATTGGATTTCAAGGTTTACTTAACAAAAATAATCTACTTTTGGTAACTGTCTTTCGTGTGCTTCACATTAAACTGAAAATTTTGAACTTATCATCGTGACAGCTTTTTTCATTACATCGAATTATACTTTTATCAAGTATCTTTATGACATGATTATGTTCATAGTCGGCAATATATTGTGACACATGTCTAGATGTAAATGAACATAGACTTTAATAATTTTTTGCCATGGTAACGTCCATTCCCAAGCATGTCCTACGTACATCCCTACTTTAACAAGTAATATAGATGTCATTTATTTCCTTGTGCTAAATTTATATCAAGTTTCGTTACTTACAGCATATTATCAAATTGAATGCAAACTGTAGCTTGGCAAAAATATAAATAAATTTTACCAAAAAGTAGGAAGCTTCTGTTGATTTTCCATCTTGCCTCACATTTAAGGATTTTTGGTTTCGTTCAAACACTTGCAACAATAAGCCCATGGAAAATGTATTAATTACAGACTAGAATGTACTTAATAATGAGTTAAAGATAATAATATAGTGTTTATAATATATTTTACTGGGAATATCCAAGTATATCCAGAGTTACTTATACAGTTACAAGTTTTTATAATGCGCTAGTGAAGTAGCGGGGTGCATGTGGGCTTGGTGGGAAGATGGCGTAAGAAAATAACAATAGGGATTATGGAGTGAGCCGATGGGCTTCTCTAAAATAATGTGCTTTAATAGACTTCTTTAAGGACTAGAGTGAGTGAGAGAGTCTAAAGTTATGGGGGAGGGAGTTCCATAGAAAGGGGGCAGCTTGGGAGTAGTCCTAAAAAGCGAGAGTCGGGGGTGCGGGTACGAGGAGACAATAACTTCCGATCATTGGCAGAGTAAAGTGGTCGGGACGGGATGTACCTGCTAGGAAGGAAATGTAAGCAGGGCCCAGCTAGGGAGTGCTTTGTAAGTGAGAACCTGTATTTTGAATTGGATTCTAAAGGGGAAAGGAAGCCAGTGTAGAGACTGACAAAGGGGCAATGTGCGGGAAGTGAGGTAGATGAGCCTGATACAGGCATTCATTACAGACTGCAGAGGGAGAATCTGGAATCTCTTAAGGCCAGAGAGAAGGAGGTTACAATATTCAAGACGGGAGATAATAAGTGTCACGTCTCGGTCCTGCCTCCTGTTGGTGGTAGCAGGGATTCCTGTTTGTTTTCGTTTTCAGGCTGCAGGCCATCTGTTGGGCTTATTGGTCTGCGGTCACATGACCTGTTCTGCCCTATATGTAGGGCCAGGATTTCCCTTAATCCTTGGACTAGGATAGACCTTATTCTACCTAGTTCCTGTGTGCTGTATCATTGTTACTCTTTTTCTGATATCCCGTGTATGACCTCTGGTTCTTATGTTTGGATTTCTCTCTTGTCTGACCCCTGAAGTATTTCTGAATTCTGATATCCCGTGTATGACCTCTGGCTCCTATGCTTGGATTTCTCTCTTGTCTGTTCCCTGATGGATTTCTGATATTCTGTGTATAACCTTCTGACTTGGATTTTTGGACCTCTCTAGTAATTAACCTTGTCTGTTTCAGGTATTATTGTGTTTGTGCATTTTGTAGCTGTTTTCACTCAGCAGACATTTGGCCACGAAGCCAATTTGCTGTTGAGTGGTACTCAGGACCTTATCTGTACTCCCTGGCTGGGAGTGTCTGGTTCATCAGTCTGTACTATTGTATCAGTATTGAGTGCTGCCCTGCAGCTTGCACAATTCATTCTGTCTTGCCAAATACCTTCTAGTTCTAGTTTTGCTATCCTCTGTATTGTTGGGTTCTCTAAGTTGTCCATTGGTCTCGAAACCTTTGGAGCTTAGTAGCAGTTTAGTTCTCCTGTAATACTCCCTGGATTCGAAGTATAAGTCTGAAGGTATTGTGCTTGATCCTGTTACCTCTGCAGATTAAAGGCTCCCCATCACCCTATAGGGGGCTCACCGTTACAATAAGAGCTTGGATGAGCAATTTAGCAGAGTCCTGATTAAGACAGGGACGGATGCGTGCAATGTTTTAGGTGGAGGTAGCAGAATTTGGTTAGCGACCGAATGTGAGGAGTGATGGAGAGATCAGAGTCTGAGAGGAAGAAGTTATAGTGGCACCATTCACCTGAAGGAAATGGGTGCAGGAATGTTGGTTTTAGAGGGAGGGAAGATGAGAAAGTTCAGTTTTAGAGCAGTTAAGCTTAAGAAAACAGGAAGACATCCAGTGGGAGACAGCCGACATGCAGGCAGTAACACGTTCCAACCCAAGAGAGAGATCAAGGGAGGAGAAAGCTAGATTTGGGTGTCATCAGCATAGAGATGATATTGGAGCCCATAGGGAGAGATGAGGTTGCCAAGAGCAGTGGTATAGATTGAGGAGAGTAGGGGACCCAGATCAGAGCCTTGATGTACCCCAACTGAGAGAGAAACTGGGGGTGAAGAGGCACCAGTTAAGACACACTGAAGGTGCGAAGAGAGATTTAGGAAGAGAACCAGGAGAGAGTGGTGTCGCTGAGGCCCAGTTGATGCAGCGTGAGGAGCAGGAGAGGGTGGTCAATAGTGTCAAATGCAGCGAAAAGATTAAGGAGAATGAGGGAGAAGTGACCTTTGGTTTTAGCAGCAACTAAATCATTAGTCATGCTCTTTATCTTGACCTAAAGAACACCCAAAAATGTAAACACAAACTACATGTTATAAAACAAGTTTAACCCCTTAACGCCGCAGGGCGTTCCATGCCGTCCTGCATTTGGCGGGCTTTAATGCCGCAGGACGGCATGGAACGTCCTCGGCATTAGGAGCCCAGCCGGCGGTAATACTTACCTCCCCGGCGGCTCCCACGCTGATCTGGCTTCGATGAAGCCTGATCTGCGTATTTTCAAGCCTCCCGGCGCACTGACGTCATCGCGCTGGCGCGATGACGTCAGTTTCAGGCGCCCCCCCCCCCGCCGGAGCATGGGGAAGCGCCTGGAGGGGAGGAGAGGGATCCTTCGGATCCCTCTATCTCCCTATCGCCGGGTGTTACAAGGCTGTGGCCAGCATCGCTGGAAGGGTCACAGCCTGACCTTTCCAGCGATGTGTGGGGGTTAACCCATGAGTTGCCAGGTCGCGACCGGGCACTAATTTGTGCCCGATCGCGGCCTATTTCCAGTGGGGCCGCCATCTTGGATGGCAGCCCCACCTCTGGGTCCCCCCCCGCGTCAACTGACACATCGCGCCATGCGCGATGATGTCAGTTAACTGGGGAAGCCCTAGCTGCAAAGGGATTTCCTATGGAAATCCCTTGCAGGAGATGGGGGGTCTTTGAACCCCTTTATCTCCTGATCGGTGGCAGCTAGGGGGTCATGCCTGATATCGATGGAAAGGTCTGAGCATGGCTTTCCAACGATATCAAACATGACAATGAAAAAAGTAAAATAAAAGTGTAAAAAATAAAAATTAAAAAACAATTAATTAATTAATAAAAAATAAAAACGTGCTTTTTTTTTTTTTTTGATGCAGCATTATTGTTCACATTTCAATTATAATGTGAACAATGATGCTTCACCAATGATTTTTTTTTGGGGGGGGGGGTTAGCTAAAATCACGTAATTCCCCCCCCCAAAAAAAAAAATGGGTTCCCAAGTCTACCCCATAGAATATAACCGCAAAGGATCGGATAATAAAATGTGAAAAAAAAAACACTTTACACACTGTGGATGATTGAAATTTTATTGAAAATTCACATTTTTTTACATTTTTTGTTATAGCATTCTGGCAGGACATGACGTATATATATAATTATGATATATTATTAATCTGCCGAGTCTGCCGGAAAGAACGATATATAATTTGTCTGGGTGGTATAATAATACGTTACTTAAAACCGCGTTTAAACATGATGAGCAAAAACATCAGCAAACTTCACTTCCGAAAGAGCGCCAAAGTCGTAAAATTACTCCCGTCCTTAAGGGGTTAAACTGATTTATCAACTTCATAAATATAGGAATTTTATTTTTTCTGTTATGAAAAATATTAAGGGCCATATTTATTCTCTTAAAATGATTAGTGAACTAGCTTTGTTTAAAATCTAATATAATGTATAAATAAATACAAAAGTTATTTAAATCTCATGGTCACACATCTATTTCTTCTTTGGACTTCCAGTGGGGTCAATTAAAGCATTGCCCACCATTGAGTTGGATAATATCACCTCTCTATCATCTTGTCATAGCATGATGTATGACTGTCTCCAGCTCCCTTGGGAAGAAAATAAATTTGAAAATGAATAGAAGTATAATCTTAATATATGATTATTTGAGATCAACATGTTCTCTATACTGTATAACCTAAGATTATTTCTAGTATCAATTAAACCATTAAAGTTTGCATTGGAGGCAGCATATGGTAAAAATTTACAAATTAAAGCATTCTTTGAATAGTGCACCTCCCTGATCCCTCATTGTCACACATCAATTCAAAATTCTTTCAGTCAAACATTTCAATTCTATGCTTGGAATATGGAAATCCAGTTAAGAGGTCTGGACCCCATTCACAGAGGAGCGACCTATTAAACCTTACTTTATTGAATAATTAATGGATGAATCACTCTTCCTAGATGTATAGCAGGTGAAACGATTATCCTACTGTCTGGATATCATATTGAAGTACCGTACTTGATTTCCCTGACAACCAGGCCCGGACTGGAACAAAAGTTAGGCCCGGGCATTTTAAGTTGAGCAGTCCACTTTCATCTATAGGGATGAGCTGTTCGGTTCGATCGGTTCGGAGTTCGCATCGAACATAGCCTGTTCGAACTACGAACATTTCTACGTGTTCGCCGCGTGATCGCCCACAATGCACCACAATGCATTTTTCCACTGGCCTGAAGCTTGTAATTGGCTACAGCCTTGCACCTGACCACAGGTCAGGTGCAAGACAGATTCAACACTATGCCAATCACGGCTCAATCATGGGCTCATAGAGCTAAGTCCCGCAGCACACTATATAAGGTTTCCACACAGCGCTTCTGCACGCGTTTGAGAGGAGATTTCATAGGAGATTGTTGTTGTGTTAGTGTGTTCTTACTGCCAGTCTGCCACCAGCTACTGGGGGGGTCTCATTTCTACCAAATATCTGGGAATTGTTGTAATCATTGTGCTCAGTCCCAGCAACTATTTTGGGTGCTCAGTAATTTCTGCAAAATATTTGGGAATTGAGGTGATCTGTGTCTTGTCACTGCCAGCAAGTATTTTGGGGGTCACTAATTTCTACAAAATATTTGGGAATTGAGGTGATCTGTGTCTTGTCACACAGCCAGTGCCACGCAGTATTTTGGGGGTCAGTAATTTCTACAAAACATTTGGGAATTGAGGTGATCTGTGTCTTGTCACACAGCCAGTGCCACGCAGTATTTTGGGGGTCACTAATTTCTACAAAATATTTTGGAATTGTTATAATCCGTGTGTTCTCACTGGCTGCCACCCATCAGGGGGTCACACTGATTTAAAGGAGGTTTCTGAGATTTGTAATCTGTGTCTTCTCACTGCCAGCTATCAGGGGGTCACACTGATTTATAGGAGGTTTCTGAGACTTCTAATCTGTGTCTTCTCACTGCCACCCATCAAGGGGTCACACTGATTTAAAGGAGGTTTCTGAGACTTGTAATCTGTGTCTTCTCACTGCCACCCATCAGGGGGTCCCACATACTTCTAGCAGATTTATGCGAATTGTAATTTGTGTCTTCTCACTGCCACCCATCAGGGGGTCCCACATACTTTTAGCAAATTTATGCGAATTGTAATTTGTGTCTTCTCACTGCCACCCATCAGGGGGTCTCACTGATTTATAGGAGGTTTCTGGGAATTGTAATCTGTGTTTTGTCACTGGCTGCCAGCTATCAGGGTGTCTCACTGAGTTATACCAGAGTTCTGTAAATCTTTAATCTTTATACGAGAGTTGAATCAGAGTTCTATATATATTTAATCTATATATCACTCACCACGTCTGAAAGAACAAAAAGGACAGGCAGACGCTCCCAGACACAGATAAGAGGGCAAGCAGCCCCTGTATCGGGAGGCTGTGCCTCTGGTCGTGGTGGACGTGGTGCATCCTCTGCAGGGGCACGCTTGTCCTTTATAACTGGTGCTGGCCGTCTTCTTAACCTGCAGCAACATACAGAGGATTTGGTGGATTGGCTATCCAGGCCATCCTCATCCTCCGAGTCCTCTGCCAGCCAGGCTTCTAGTGCTTTACAGTCCACCTCAGCTGCCAAAGCATCTAATGCAGCCTCCATGTCCACAGCTACTCCTGCCGCAGCCTCGCTATCACACACGGAGGAGTCAGCTGAATTGTTTGACTACAATGAGAGTGACATGCTGCTTGAGGATGCGCAGCAAGTACAGTGTTCTGATTCAATCTCTGAGGTTGAGCAAGGGAGTATAATCAACCTAGAGGAAGGGGGTGCTAGTGATGACACACAAATAACTGGCACTCAAGTTGCCCCAGCAGCTGCAGCATACTGCCAAGTTGGCTCCAGTGACGGGGAGATAGGGGGTGATGATGACAATGATGATGAGGTCACTGACTCCACCTGGGTGCCAGATCAAACAGAGGAATCAAGGGAGGAGGAGGGGGAGGAGGAGGAGGAGGCACAGCAAACACGAGGCACAACATCCTCTATGCCCAACCGTAGCACTAGCCAGTCCAAGGCATCAGATGTCAGAGCTGCTCAGGTGCAGAGCGCTGTTGTCTCAAAGCACACATGCAGGAACTCTGCTGTCTGGGAGTTCTTTAAGAAATGTGCAGCAGACCCCACCGTTGCTATTTGTAATCTGTCAGATGAGGCTCAAGCGTGGGAAAGACACCGGACGTTTGGGTACCACGTGCTTGAGGCGACATATGACCTCCTGCCACACATCCAGTTGGTGCAAAACTTTGCGTAGGTCCTCCTCCTCCTCCTCCTCATCTGTCTCTACCCCCACTGTATGTCCTGCCATGTCATTGCCTACAACCTCCACTGACAGGGATGATGCTACAGTAATGGATGTACCAGGTCCTTCCTCACAATGTGATAGCATCCCATCAGCTGAAGATTTACGCAGTCAGATTACGTTGCCGCAGCTGCTGCAGCGTAAGAAAAACTATAGTCCCAACCATCTGCGGGGAATTATAGATGTGGCTCTAGAGGCAGAGCAGCAGGAGGAAGAGGAGGCCTTCCCTAGCTCTCAAGGCCCCAGTCTTTCCGCAGACAGCATTCCAGCGGGTCCTCCTCAGATCAGACAGGAGGAGGATGAGGAGGAGGATGAGGAGGAGGAGGAGGAGGAATATTTAAGTAGTGGGGCATTGAAGGTGGGGATTCCTCAAGGGGGAGGGTTTTGTGTGCCCAGAAACACAAGGGCTAGTGCGTGGCTGGGAGGAGGAAGTGCACGATACGGTCATCCTCATTGACCAGGAAGACTCGCAAGCTAATGCCACCTCCAACCTACGCTGCATGGGCTCCCTTATAATGCAAAGCCTGCTAAAGGACCCCAGGATTCGTGCTATCAAGGAGAGGGATCATTACTGGTTGGCAACCCTTCTTGATCCACGATACAAGGGTAAAGTTGCAGAGCTCATTCTGCCCGCACAGAGGGAGCACAGGATTAAAAAACTTGAGGACGCTCTAAAGCGACACTTGTGTAACACCTTTTTCAGGCACTGGTATGTTACCAAGTGATGACACAGGTGCTTCTGAGGCTGCGGATGATCAGAGGAATAGTGGTGAAGGCCAGGGACGCTTGACTGATGCATTTTTTAATTATTTTAGTCCACGACGCCCAGGGACGTCAAATGTAGGCACCCATTGCCAGCGTCTTCACCATATGGTGCAGGACTACCTAGGGGCAAGGGTAGACCTGGATACATTTCCAGCAGATGTTCCACTGGCTTACTGGGTGTTGAGATTGGATCACTGGCCAGAATTTAGCCAATATGCTATGCAGCTACTGGGTTGCCCTTCATCTAGCGTGCTTTCTGAAAGGAGGTTCAGTGCCGCTGGAGGTTTTGTCACAGACAAAAGAGTGCGTCTGTCCACTGACTGTAGACCGGCTGACATTTATAAAAATGAATCAGTCCTGGATCAGCAGTTATCAATCCCCTGATGCTGACGTAACGGAATAGATCGGGGATGTCTTCTGCATTCACAAAACCTCCAGCACTGAACTCTTCCACAATACCACAAAAGGGTTACGGTGTGAATGCACTTGCTGCCATGAAAGGCACAATATTTGGCTGCACTGACGCCTTTACCAGATTCATATATTTTTAATATAGGACCGCAAGATCCACCCCTGCACTCTTCCACAATACTACAGAGGGGTTACTGTATGATGGTACTTTCTGGCCTGGCAGTCT
Source organism: Leptobrachium leishanense (assembly GCA_009667805.1). Classification (NCBI taxonomy): domain Eukaryota; kingdom Metazoa; phylum Chordata; class Amphibia; order Anura; family Megophryidae; genus Leptobrachium; species Leptobrachium leishanense. The sequence continues at coordinate 133,130,751 of CM019063.1, read as the reverse complement.
GGCACCAAAAGCACAATATCTGGGTGCACTGACGCCTTTACCAGATGCATATCTTTTTAATATAGGACCGCAAGGTCCACCCCTGCACTCTTCCACAATACTACAGAGGGGTTACTGTATGATGGCACTTGCTGGCCTGGCACCAAAGGCACAATATTTGGGTGCACTGCCACTGACGCCTGTATCAGATTCATATCCTCAGAGGGTTTACTGTGTGACGGCACTTTTGCCGACGCTAAAGGCCCAATTTTAAAGCACCTATTGTTACTTTCATCCAAAGCCTGCATAAGTTTCACAATAATTTAGCAAAAAAATCTGTAAACTTTTTCTGCGTATCCGAAAATGTCTCCTCTTTTCATACAGACTGCCGCCCCAAGCAGTTGTTTATGGATAGATTAAAGGAAAACCATTTACCGTCAATTGAAATGTCATTGTTTGGTTTTTACATATTTCTATACATCCGAGAAAGCCACCACTTCACAAGCAGGTTATGGGGACCTCCTAGGCACGATATTTGAAGGAATTTTTCATTTTTATTTTTAATCCTTAACCCTTTCGCTGCTGAGGCTTTTCACACCTCTGTGCTGAGGTCATTTTTACCGGTTTTGCTCATCATGTTTAAACGCGTTTTGAAGGCTTATTTTAGTATATGACCCAGACATATTATATATCGTTCTTTCCGTCAGACTCGGTAAATTCATAATATGTCATTATTATATGTATACGTCATGACCTGTCTGTATATTATAACAACAAATGATATAAAATATGTATTTTCAATAATTTACAATGTGTAAAGTGTTTTTTTTTTCACATTTTAACATGCGAACAATTGCGGTTATATTTTGTATGGGGTGCGCTTGTTAAAAAAATTAGAGATGGGGTCTCGTTACATTTTTTTTTGGGGAAAATTACACGATTTTTAACAAACGCACCGCATACAACAATCGTTAGGGCAGCATCATTGTTCACATTATAATTGAAATGGGAACAATATTGCTGCATTAACGAACCAAAAAAAGAAAAAAAATGTTGTTTTTTTTTTTAAATTTTTCACAGTAGTGTTTGGTATCGTTGGAATGGCCATGCTCTGGCCGATCCAACCATACCAAACTTTAACCCCTAGCTGCCACGGATCGGGAGATAGGGAGTTCATTGGAACTCCCTATCTCCACCGTTGGTGGCAGTTAGTGGTTAACTCTAGGACTGGCGTCATCGTGCTATGCACGATGACGCCAGTCCTCAGGGGGAGTTCCCGGAGGCTTGGCCGACATCCAAGATGTCGGCCAGCTCCGGGAAAGGATCACGAACCGGCGCTTTTCAGCGCCGATTCGTGATCCGGCTCCCCAGGGGTTAATGCCAGGTACCATTTGGAAGGGCAGGCTGTGCCCTTCCAAATGGTGCCTGGGTTAACCCCCGCAACGCCGCCGATCGGGAGGGAGAGAGGTCCGAAGGACCTCCCCCCCTCCCTTTCAGGCGCCTCCTCCGCACATGCGGGGGGGGCGCCTGAATTGGGTGTCATCGCGCTGCCGCGATGACACCTAATTTCATCGGCGGCGGTTCCGGATGCTGGGCTGACATCGAGGATGTCAGCCCGCACCGGGGGGGCCAGCGATCGGCCAGAACCCGGCCGAATGCTGACCCCAAAGGGAGGACGCGCTCAGCGCGTCCTCCGCACAGCAGGAGCCATGCGGAGGACGCGCTGAGCGCGTCCTCCGCATGGAAGTGGTTACTTCATGGAAAACTCACTGTCCCTTTAAAAACTTTTTTTTTTTACTTTTTGTCCTTGTTTCCTGTCCCCCAGGGCACTACCGGGACCCCCATACACCTTTTATGGCAAATATCTAGCATATATGCCCTCCAAGGAGGGCACTCTAAAAATCGAAATTTCAGTCCCATTGACTTGCATTAAGTTAGAGTACGAATCCGAACATTTGAAAAGTTCAGGTTCGAGCGCGAACTGAACTCGGGGGTGTTCGGCTCATCCCTATTCATCTACTGTGATACAGAAACACACACATGTACTTAAACAGTCCTCGATATGCACCCCTATACCCAAACCACCATATATAGGCCTACACACCCATATTATACACCCATACGGGTGCACAGCAATAAAACTCATAGTAATGTGTGGTGTGTTTGAACATATCACAGAATCCACAGCAATAAAACTAACAGTAACGTGCAGTGTGTATGAGCGTATCACAGAGATCCACATCAGTAAAACTCATAGGGCTATATTACAATCTTCACGCAAAAATCCTTGCGCGAAGTGCAAATTTTTGCACCAAGCGCTAAACTTTTGCTCACGCAAATCACCGCTGGAATTACAATCCTTGCGTGTCTTTTCATCTACGATCAATAACGCGCGCAAACAGGACGAGGCCAAATGCTCGCGCAGTGCCATCTCACGCAAAAACCAGTGTGCAAACAATCCGAATTAAGAATCACAATTATCTCATGTTAAGAAATTGCACCTGCCACAGTCAATCTGTGCATATATGCTGCAGCGATAATAAATGCACACACGACTTCTCCATTTTATTGGTTTGGTATGTTTAGAATGTGCAACTATACTTTGCTGCATATTTTTTTTTGGGCTGGTGTATTTTGGTTTGACCAGGTCGGTCAGATTTGCCGTTAACCCCAGCTTTTTGCAGTTGCTAAAATTATGCGTGAAAACGCTACTCGGTAATTACCGCAAATAGATTGTAATACCATCCTCGTACCGGCGCACATTCGCATTTGCGCTCACAATGTTAAGTATAGGACGCACGCAGTACAGTAAGCTCGCGCAGGTTCACCTGCGGTAGACTATTGCACGCGGTTGTTGTGCTGACTATGTAATACGGGATTGTGCGCAAATAGTTTTACCCCTCGCTTAATGTTTTTTTGCACCGGCGATTGTAATATAGCCCATAGTGAAGTGTGGTGTACATTGGTGTATATGAGCGTATCAGATCTCCACAGAGATAAAACTCATGCTCATGCACACCACACATTACTGTGAGTTTTGTTGCTGTGGATTTCTGTGATCTGCTCTTACACACCGCACTTTGTTGTATGCTTTACTGCCGTGTAGCACTGTGATGCAGAAAGGTTGTAGAAAGCTTAATATAGAGAGGTGAGATCTTCGGCAAGGCATACATGAGAACCATCATACAAAAAATAAATGCAGGAAATTAATACATTTTAATTAGATACGGTTTTCTGCAGTCTCTTGTGTCGGTGTTTCTATCAGTGTCTTTGCCAGCACCTGTTTGTCAGTCAGTATCTTTGTCATTGTCTGTCTTCTTTCAGACTCTGTCCGTGTCTCAAAATCTTGGTCAGTGTTTTTGTCATTCTCAGTGTACCATCGTCGATGTCTTTGTGTCTTGTCAGTGTCTTTGCCAGTGGCTCCATATGTGTTTCTGTCAGTGGCTTTCAAACGCATGCCTTTGTCATTTTGTTTATGCCTTTGCCAGTGTCTCTTACGGGGTTATTCAGAGAGAGGTGAAAACCATGAGAATGACTGGAGAAGTGAAAATTCTAGGACAAAATAGGCAATCCAGAAAAATTCTCCCATTTATCTCACTTTCCAAATCGACTTTTTGGTCTAGATTGTTCTCTTCTCCTTCCATTCTCCTGGTTTTCACCTCTCTCTGAATAACCCCCTTAGTCTGTGTGTGTCTTTGTAAGTGTCTGTGCCTCTTTCACTATTTCTTTGTGATTCTGTACATCTATCAGCATTTCTGTGTGTACCTGTCAGTGTCTCTGTGCTTTTCAGTTTCATTTTATCTGGCTGTATTTGTGTCTGTCAGTATTTGTGCCTATGTTTGTGGATTTGTTGTCAGTGTCTCTGTAAGCCTCTTTGTATCTCTGTGTCGTCGTCCTTGTTAGTGTCATTGTGTGTCTATCAGTGTCTTTGTGTCTGTTGGTCACACTCCAATTTTCTGTATCTTTGTGTCTGTGTGTCTGACAATGACTGAGGGTGGGATATTCTAAACGATCAATATTCTCCATATTAACTCCAGAGTTTCATTTAATCACCCTAACAGTAAAATTAACCTATCATAACTAAGGTCCTGTCCCCCATTACCCCTAACCTAATTGTGGTCCTACACTCCACTATTAACAGTATCCGAACTAAAGTCCTCACCCCCAGTAACCCTATGCTAACTAAGGTCCTAACTTTCCTATTAACCCATTCCTGAGTATCTAAACCTTCAATTAACCCTAACCAAACTAAGGTCCTAACCACCTATTAACCCTATGCATTAATATGGCAGAAAACCGGGATATCTCTCATCCCATTCGGGGAGGAGGGGATGGCAAGAGAAAAAAAAGGGCAAGACGAGGAGAATGGAAAAGAGAAAAGGGGTGGGAACGACTGAGTAGACCCCATGTCCTGTATCTTCATGGCAATGCCAGGTGCCTGAGCCACGAGTCCCAGACCCTCAGGTAAACGTCAAGGTTGTCATGAAATTGCAGAAGGATACTGCACTGCTGGGAAAATAGAATAAAACTTAGCTTTTATTGGTGCATTGAGCAAAAAACAACCAGGACGACAAGATTAAAAAAATCTCAGCAGCCTTTGTCAACAGGTTAACTCAATGTATCTGGCATGAGAAAAGATAGGGCCTCCTAGGGTCCATATACATAAGGAGGTGACACAATAGAAAAAAGCTCCGGGGTACCAATACACCTCAAACCTACTTATAGCTGGTAAAGCAAAAAAACAGGCCTTTGTGTGTCTGCAGTAATAGGAAAAGGAGAAAATTACTCCAAAAGGAGTGTACCGGTAAATACAATGCCTGGTATGCCTTGGTAGGATAGGGATAGAGGTAGATCTGCAAATATCCAGGGCTGGGAGCGCTCCAACCAGCATATGCAGGGCTGCAGAGATTAGGGTGACAGAAAGGCTAACAGAGATCAACAAGAGTAAAATAAAATGCAAATTGCTTCACTCCATTGCTCTACGCGTTTCGCTATGGAGATTGGCTTCATCAGGAATATACAGAGTGACTTACAGACAAGTTGTGTATAAAGAAATAAGCCATTTCAAAAGCCTTGAGCTCCAGGTGACGAGCAGCACTCGCTGAGGCTGAATAGGTGAGTTTTTTCACCCCCAAAAAAAGAGAACAATTATGCCTCTTTTTCTGGACCCCCTGCAGTGTACATACCACCCCTGGTGATGCTGTCGCCACAACCCTCCATTTGCTTTTGCAGAGGTTTGTTTTGACTTACTTAATTTTATTTATTATACTTTAATTCCATATAATTGTGCCTTGTACTGCTTTAATATGTAGCACTATGCTCCAGGAGGCATATTGCCTCATACACATTGCTCTGCAACCCCCCCCCCCCCCCATCACTCTGCACTTCTCCTATGACTCTTACCTGCTGTTCCGCCACAAGGATCATGTGGAGGAAGTTAGGAGTGAGAACTACAAACTCAAATTAACCAATTATCAGATCTTTAGACGGCATAGGACACATAATGCGCGTATGAACAGGCCAGTTTCACACAGCACATAGTGATGAGGCAGCTATGGAGATATGAGACCCTGTTTACCTGTCTCCCTCTTGTCGGCTCAATGCGCGTGCCAACCGTGCCCAGTTCCCATAGCACCCTGTGTGTGCACAGCTCACACACCCCAAAGGCAGGCCCTGTATGTATGTGATTGTACGCTCTGCATGCATTGCTGATATTACCTCTGTCTGTGAAAATGTGTGCAGCATGTGTGTGCAAGTGCAAACGTATACCTAGTGTGAGAGGGAGTTTGGGCCAGATAAATAGGTTATTTCTTTCAGGGCCCACTTTCCTCTTGTAAAAAGTGGATCCATTGTCATTTTTTTCCTCTCAATCCAGTACCTACCTCCAGTAATATATTTATATGTTATGCTATATGGCCCTAATAGGACATTTAACTCCCTGGCGCTCTGCATCACATCCACCTGACCCTTTCAAATCATATCACATCAGTAGAATATACATTACTGAGATAGGGGTACTTATCATTTATTTTTGGACATGCAAGGGTATATATTGAGTAAATGTTGAGAAAAACTGGCTTAAAGAGTGCATACATCACGTGAAGTAATCATTACGTGTGCTTTGTCTTCTCTGTAACCAGGGGAATACAATTCTTCTTTGTAAGTCGTAGCCTGCAGTGGAAAAAACGCTTTTTATTATGAATTTGCCTTCATGTTTAAATGCCTCTTACAAGGCTGAACTTTTTAGTCACTGTCAATCACGTTTCCTGACTGAAGGCGTAAAAAATTAGAAGTATATGGCAGACAAACACTTGACATGAAATCTGTGATATACACTGTATACATGCTAAGCTTGGCAGCGATAAATTCAATGCTGGATCTGATCTGCCATTTTTGTGAGTTATCCTAATCCCTCGCAAGGGACATAGTTACAGATCTAAGTTACTACCAGTTTCACATAACAGACTATAAAAACTTCAAAGAAAAGAAAATTTATGAATTACAAAACGTAACGTGGATATCCTGGATGTTTGATTGTCCTGAACTTTCGGAAGAGAATTTTCTGTCAAGGTCAGATTCAAAACAAATCCATTGTTAAGTAACTATGAAATTGGAAGCTTGCTTACTTGAAATATGATTTTGGTTTATTTTTAACCCTTATTTGTTTTAAAAATACAGTTTGAAGGATTTAAAACATTTATTGAAGACGTAGAATCTTTTATCATATTTTATTCAGTGTGCATAATCTACTGTCGCAGCACATCTAAATATGACATAAAATAAAATGCAAATTGCTGCATTCCATTAATCACTGGGGGTTATTCTGAGAGAACCGAAATGTAACGACACTGAATTTCAGCGAACGGGGACATTTCGGGGCCATTCGGCTATTCAGAGAGCAGGCAATTCACCAAATTCTGGCAATTTGCCTGCACGTACGGTGACTGTTCGAGGGCAGTGAAATCCCCCATAGAGAAGCAATGGTTCGTCTATTCAATAGAACGCCGAACAGCTGAGGAATGTCATTGAAGTGCCCTGCTGTTCGGTAGTTTCATTCGTCAGGTTTATTCAGGCTTCAATGTTAAAAATATTCCAGTTTTAATTCAATATCTCATAAACCGTTTATCATTTTATTCCGCAGTAAAAAGTCTCTATTTTATTCATTTATTTTTCATTGTTTTCTCAGTTTTCTGTAACAGAAAACCAGCCACCCACACACAACTCCCACCACACAAAACCAGCCACCCACAACTCTCATCACACAAAACCAACCACCCATACAACGCCATCACACAAAACCAACCAACACACAACTCCCAGCACACAACTCCCAGCCACCAACACACAACTCCACAAAACAAGCCAACCACCATCACACAAAACCAGCCACTGCAACAAACACACAACTCCCATCAACAAAACCAGCCACATGTGTACTTTTGTTCATAGCATGAGGATGGATATGTTGTGAGTTTGCAAAATCACTTAAAAATAAACAATTATTCCAAAATAATCTACACTCGCCCCTTATTGCACAGCACAGAGGACGCATGATCCACCATCAGCAGATTCATAATATATCATTATTATATGTATACGTCATGTCCTGCCAGAATGCTATAACTAAAAATATTTTTGAAAACGTTAAACTGCTTGTGATTTTTTTTGTTTACATTTTAAAGTTGGGGGGGGGGGGGTGCCAGATATAGGATCTGTCCCGGGTGCCAAATGTTCTAGGTACACCCCTGCATACAGGCTTGTTCCTATGTTATTTTATGTGTTTATTTTTTCTTTGACTTTTATTTTAATTACATTGTTTTTATGTGGTAATAAAATCCTTTTAAAAGAAGAAGCACCGTTGAGGAATATTCCTAAAGGGCTTTTCCAAGGGGTTGTGCCGTAAGAACAACCCCCGGGTACAGTAAGGAGAGCCACCTGGGGCTCATGAACATGTGAGTGGGCCAATTAATGCTGAGAAGAAATATTTTAATCTATGCAGTTCTATACTATGCACATTTTTTCTTGTTTCAAGGCACTTAAGGCATTTCAAGGCCTTCAAGGCACATAAAGTTAGAGCAGCTAATAGGGCTCAATAAAGTGTGACCATCTATTCATTTTGCACAGTATACTTGATACCAATAGATATACTACACCATGATAACCGCAAACTCCATCTTTGTAGTTAATAAGCTTCCCCGTAGCTTGCAGAGCTCTGTTTTACTGTCATTTCTCTTTACCTGTAATACATTGTGTTATGTAACCTGAATCTGAAAATAAAAATAATTTTAAAAATTTATGAGGTTAATGTAAAATGAGTGGTTTTAGGTAAATATTTTACGGCTCTATTACATTCTTCGCGCAAAAAATCTCGCGCAGCGCTATTTTTTTTTTGCGCGCAGCATTAAACGTTAACGTGCGTAAATTAACGCTGGTATTGCAATCCGAGAGCATTTTTTCATCCGTCAAAAAATAACACACGTAAAAAAAAACCCGTGCAGAAATCAGATTGGGCGGACTGTTTTTTTCACGCGATTCATCCAATCTGAATTAAGAACCTCAATTGTCTTCCGTTCAGTTTTTGCGCCTGTCAAAATCAATCTGAGTATATATGCTGCAGCAACAATAAAAACACGCACTACTTCTCAATTTTATTGTTTGGGTATGCGTAGAATGTGTAACTATACATTGCTGTATTTTTTTTGGGACTGGTGTATTTGGTTTCGGCCAGGACGTTCAGATTAGCCGTTACCATCAGTTTTTAAAAGACGTTAAAATTATGTGCGCAAACGTTGTCCGTTAAATTTTGCGCTAAGATTGTAATACCATTTGCGCACCAGCGCACAAACGCATTTGCGCTCACAATGTTAAGTATAGGGCACGCGCAGTACATTACGCTCACAAAGGGTTCGCGCAGGTCCACCCACTTTAGACATTAACGCGCATTTTATGCGCGGACATTGTAATACGACGTTCTGCGCAAGAGGTTTTGCCCCTCACGTTAATGCGTTTTTGCGCACGCGCTAACGTTTGCGCGAAGAATGTAATAGAGCCCATAATGTTTCTAAAAATAATTATTAGTGAGAACTTTTTTTTGCCAAAATGTTTATATAAAAATAATCATTATGCAAAATTATTTTTTTAAACAAAATAATTAATTTTAAATTTTTTTTTTAGTTTTTTCTATAAAAAAAGCTACAGTTTACCTGCTCTCCGTGACATTACCTGTCAGCTTCGAGTTGCCAGCAACCCAATGAGCTGGCAAGCGAGAGCTTCGCAACATGATCCTGGCATTAGTAAATCCAGCCGGATGCCTTTGCAACGATAGTGAGCTCTTCACAACTCTGTTGATTTACTACAGTGGTTCTCAATCCTACCCTCACATACTGACAGGCCAGGTTTGCCAGATATCTGATGCACAGCACAGGTAATATAATTTGCTGCTCTGTGATTGCAGGATTCAGTCAGCATTTCCTTAACCCCTTCCATGCGGTGGACGCGCTCAGTGCGTCCAACCGCATGTCACGTTCCATGCAGTGGACGCGCTGAGCGCGCCCTCTCTTTGGGGTCAGCGTTCGGCCGGGTTCCGGCCGATCGCTGGCCCCCCCGGTGCGGGCTGACATCCTCGATGTCAGCCCAGCATCCGGAACCGCCGCCGGAGTAATTAGGTGTCATCGCGGTGGCGCGGTGACACCTAATTCAGGCGCCCGCCCCGCATGTGCGGAGGAGGCGCCTGAAAGGGAGGGATGGAGGTCATTCGGACCTCTCTCCCTCCCGATCGGCGGCGTGCAGGGGGTTAACCCAGGCACCATTTGGAAGGGCACAGCCTGCCCTTCCAAATGGTACCTGGCATTAACCCCTGGGGAGCCGGATCACGAATCGGCGCTGAAAAGCGCTGGTTCGTGATCCTTTCCCGGAGCTGGCCGACATCCAAGATGTCGGCCAAGCCTCCGGGAACTCCCCCCTGAGGACTGGCGTCATCGTGCATAGCACGATGACGCCAGTCCTGGAGTTAACCCCTAGCTGCCACCAATGGTGGAGATAGGGGGTTCCAATGAACCCCCTATCTCCCGATCCGTGGCAGCTAGGGGTTAAAGTTTGGTACTGTTGGATCGGCCAGAGCATGGTCGTTCCAACGATACCAAACACGACTGTGAAAAAGTTTGTAAATTTAAAAAAAAAAAAAAAATTAAAAGCAAATTAAATTTTTAACAAGCGCACCCCATACAAAATATAACCGCAATTGCTCGCATGTTAAAATGTGAAAAAAAACACTTTACACGTTGTAAATTATTGAAAATACATATTTTATTGCATTTTTTGTTATAATATACAGACAGGTCATGACGTATACATATAATAATGACATATTATGAATCTGCCGAGTCTGACGGAAAGAACGATATATAATATGTCTGGGTCATATACGAAAATAAGCCTTCAAAACGCGTTTAAACATGATGAGCAAAACCGGTAAAAATTACCTCAGCACAGGGGCGGGAAAAGCCTCAGCAGCGAAAGGGTTAAGGTAATCCTTTAAAATCTGGCTTTTTGGGGGTATTTGACGACGGGGTTGAGAACCACTGCTTTAGTACATACTGCCCCTGGAATCCATAGGACTCCATGGAGCCAACTGTGCTTGCAGGAACAATGGAGGAAAAGCAAAAAGGACACTGGGAATTATTTGTTCCCAGTCTTTTGCTGCATATGACATGAGGAAGAGGTGGAATGTGCTGCTTTCTTTGCTGTGGAATCAGAGGTAAGTTTGGGATTTTTAGAGCTATTTATTAATGTGTTAAGTGACTTTGCAGAAGCATGCTCACTTAACACCAAGGGCCCTATTCCAAGGTTGGTGTTAGTCAAACACTAATGGAAATCTTTTATGCCAGACGTTTTCCATTAGCATCTGCCTTTTAACACCTCTATTCTGACTGAGCTGTTTTCTCAGTAGCTCGAGTCACAATACAAAAGCATCACCGCTAATATCAGCTCCAGGAGTCCATAGGACTCAATGAAGCAAGACGCAATCTTGCTCAAGCTCTGCAGGGGTTTGCAGGTCTGGCTAGGACAGCAGAAGGATTCACGGAGGAACACTGGGAACTATTTGTTGCCAGTGTTCTGCTGCCCACAGAGAAAAAGGTGATTGATCACACCCCTCTCTTCACCGAGAGATCTGAGGTGAGACAGTTTAGATACTGTCATGCCATACAAAGCATCCCTGATCAAAGCCAATCAAATGTTTTACACACAAACACACTGACCACACACATAGGGAATATAGAAACAAACAACACATATTTATCATATGGTAAAATACTCACTCATTGCATCATACAGCTAATAGGCCCTATTTTGATCGAGATAACAAGTATAATGGCCCCACTTCTTAACAGCTTTACACTAAAGAACCCAGTTGCTATCCCTGCCACGTTGCCAACGGCTGTGCTTTAAGGCTAATGTCAGACAAACGCGTTCTGAGCACTGTGCGTCCGTGCACAACTGACGTACTTTCTGACTGATACTGTAGACACCACACGGTCCATTTTTTTGACTGACATTTTTTTTGACTGATGTAGATGGGAAATAAAATATGTAAAATGAAAAAAATTGATACATGATATGAAAAACCATTTTGTCCGTCAAAAATGCTATACACCCATTGATACTTAAAGGAACATTACCACTAAACATAAGCTGTAAGTTGATTACTTGTGCATTACAAACAAAACCACTTTATAAAACAAGTGCTATTGTTGGAATCCATTGCATATAAAGCGGGAAAATAAAGTGCCCTATTCCCTGGTAGGCGCTAAAATGGAGGCACTGACAGGGAACCTGCGCCTGCAGGCTTCCCCATAGTGTCCCCATTTTAGCACTATATTCTGTGACTAATTCAGCAACTCCGTATCACTCTGCTCCTGGCGGCTAGAAGAAGCAGTGCATCGGGCCACCATTCTCACCGTGGGAGGGATGAGAGGGGAGTTTCTGATTTATTGGGGGGGGGTTAGCTGGTGCTAACTGATTCTGTAAAGTGGATTCATGTCACACCAGCTTCTGGGTGCCGGTAAAAAAAAAAATCTACTAACCCATCCCTGTGGTAATTAGCGCTAGGATTTTGTAATACCTTACTTATCCTAATGCTAATTACTGATTGCACATCCTATACTTAACACAGGGTGCGCAAAGTACAGTAAGCTCGCGCAGGCTAACACAATCACTGATGCGCTAATGGATTTTTTGTACCTGATTTAGCGGTAGGAAGGTAATATGGATGGCACGTGTTAATGTTACTTATCCTGATGTTACGCTTACTTACCCAAACACTACAGTTTCCATTCACTAGGGAATAGTGCCCGTAGTTGGGCTTTTACTTACTGTATCTATTTTGTGAATTACACCCATGATGAAACATTTACCTAAATCTGAGGGCAAGTCTCGCTTTACAGCGGTGGTATAGGATAAAACAGTAGTGAAGAGGCAGAAGGTTAATGTTTAAATAAGGCTTCAGGGGATCTGTTGTGTTGTCTAAGCTACCCAAGATAAGTGATGGCAGACGAATGAAATATGATAGTGGGCTAACAACACTTTAAGCCACCCCACACACACACGAGTCAGTTTTTTGAATATGTGACTCATATGATCCACTCTGTGCCTTATGCTGGCTGCACAGAGAGAAGCAAGTGCCGTAAAGACACGGGGGGGGGCAGTTTACAACACAAAAATATCCAAAAAATGGATGCACACAGTGACACATAGAGTAAAATATATCCTTAACTAATCAGACATGAGAAAAACAAAGCGCATTCAAATATTAGCAACATAAAATAAGATAAGGACATAAGAATATTTCATTTTTTTGGTGGTAATGTCCTTTTAAATGGCCATAAAGACAAATGCGTGTGCCCAAAACCAGCTGGGCAATACCTCTCTGGGTGTTGCCATATAAGCTATTCCAAGAAAATATCTTGTAGATGATTTTATGATGTCACACTCACTATGGTTACTGGTGCGTTGTCAGAAAAATTCACCAAATCTTACACATCAATGTCTGACGTTTTTGGAAATAAAACGGATTATAATTTTACCCACATGTTCTGAAATACAAAGTCAACCAAAACTATACAACCTCTCCTTCTTATGAAGCTCCTTCTTACTTTCTGCTAAAAGAGTCCAATTCTCTTGTAAAAGGCCAAACACATCTGAGACAAATTAAAGGAAACGGAATTTGCTTTGCAAAACTAAAGTATCACTGTGTGATCTCACCAATGACATGATCAATCCCAAATGCATAGCAGGCAGCACTCTTACGCATAATGTATTCTATTAATTCGAGTCCAGTACTCCTACTTGTTTAGTGGTCAGCTAGCATAATTCTGCCTTCCGACCTTGATAGCTGAGCTCACAGGTGGCAGAGCTGCATACTGGAGTGGACATATCCTTAACGGTCATGTCAAAGGGAAACGTACCTCGGGCTTAAGATTTATTTATTTATAAAGTATTTTACCAGGAAGGATACATTGAGATTTCTCTCGGTTTCAAGTATGTCCTGGGTTCAAGAACATTGAGTTGTTACAATAGGTACAGAAATACAAAGTAATAAAATGCAATATATTACAAAACAAAACACAAATATACAGATTAACACAGATAAAAATGTAGGAAATATAGTCCCTATGTTACATGTTTACAGGTGCATTCTTTATCAAGGTACATTAAGAGAGATCCCTTAAATGACTTTAGACTGGGGAAGATTTGATGGTGTCTGGTGTCCATATTTGTGTTGCTCTGTAGGAAAATGAGGATTGAGGCATTCTTTTTGAATTGTGGCACTGAAACTAAGGTGCTGGTCCTGGATCGGAGTTTTGGTGTGCCTCTCCCAGTCCTACTCTTTACCATTGTACAATAGCCCCATTGCTCTTTTGTCCTAAATGTTCCATTGTCTAATTCCACCAATGCACCTTTGTTTAACTCCTCTGAAACTGAACTGTGCCTTAGACCAATCCCTATCTATGCTGGAGGTTCCAATAGACCCTAGGGTAACTGGGCCCTGAATTTATATACAAAGGCAATTATCTCAAAATACAGTATATCTAATTGAAAACATAACTCTTGACGTGTATGCATTCAGGTTTTACAGCTTCTACCACAAGCTTGTGTTAACAGGGAATGATTCAGCCAGTGGTAAATCTAGGAACAATATATAAGGGGGCACATAAGATACCAGTCAAAATGGGGGAGGCACTAATAATTTTCTCCTCTCAATCATACCACTGAAAAAAATTTAAGTATATAAAAATAAGGTTCCAAACTACCAAGTATTGTGCTGCAATGATACCTTTTTGTTGTACTAACCTGATACTTAAATTCAATATTTTATTCACCACACTTCGATGGTTTTCGCCAATGTCCGATAACTGCTTTGTCTGTTTCGCAAATTACGGTGACCATTCGCTAAACAGGGAATTCACCATATTTTGGGTGAAATGGATTCCCCAAAATTTGGTGAAAAGCAAAGGGTCTAAAGGTGAATTGACCCTTTAGTTTCTAACTTCCATAATAACCCCTAAAATGCCGTAAAATCAGGGAAATTCAAATAAAAATAATAAACCATGTGGCATGTAGCCTACCTATTAATCAAGGGAAAACATTAAATGAATACACTGTGAGGCATGTAGCCTGCCCATTAACCTATAAAATGCCATTAATCAAGGGAAAACCTAAAAAGTATACACTGTAATGAATATGAAAATGAAGCGTGCCATTAACCCTTAATATACAACTAAACCAGGGGAAAAACTTAATTAATATTCAAAATGTGATATATAGTCTGACCGTTAACCCCTTCACTGCTGAACCACTTCAAGCCTATGAAAAAACAGAAAAAGTTACATTTTAATCTTATTAATTATTATGGTTTTTTTTACACTGAATATGGTCATGTTCCAGGCTCGGCTGTTTCCAATGACACCTCGATCGACCATGTGCGTTGCGAAGGGACAGAGATACATAGGTCCAAAGGAAGTGGAGAAGCTGGATGCCAATCCCTGGCGGAGGGGCAGAGACTAGCCTAGGGGGCAATTGCCCACCCTTGCCCTCTGTAGTGACGTCTATGGATTCAGCCAAAAGGAAGTTTATTTCCAGTCCAACAGCAGCCTGCAAGTGGTAGGTTAAGGTTATTATTTCTTGGTGTGCTGGCATTTTAATCATTCTGCTAGTAGAATCTCCACTAGTTGTATCCAACCCAGTTGTCAGTGTGTTTGAAATTGCAATATTTCAAGTGTCTTTTGAAATGAACTTACAGTTGAAGAATATTCAATGTTTGATCTTAGGGTCCTTCCAATGATAAAAAAAAGAGGAAATGGTGGATATTGTACTCCACTCTAGTGGAGGGGAACAAAAGCACTGTAGGTCGACAAAATAGCAAAGAGGTAACACAGGTTAGGCTGGGGTCAGACGAACACAGTGTGAATGTGCATTCAGCCGCACATTATCACGGCCGTAGCAGCAAATGCTGTCCAATGAAGGCCATTATACGAAGTACGGCCGCACGAAAGTCCGGCCGCGCAACTCAAGCGGCAAACTAACGCATTTGTTCGAGAACGTGGAACCGCTAGTACTGACGCACAGAGTGTGCTGCGTTGGCATAGCGGCGTGTGTGCGTGATTAGGAGACGTCAGACGCTGCACATGTCCGGCCAACATCACGCCCATTTGTTTTTTATAGCTCCGTCAAAAAATACGGTGAAATTGCACATCGTATGACCGCTGTCGTGTCTTCCATGAAAAAAATGCGTTCAGACCCATCAACGCACTTTTTGACGGTAGACGTGAAGAATGCGTTCGTCTGACCCTAGCCTTAATAGTTGACTTGCAATCACCCTTATGTGTCTGTTACGGCAAGTGGGTGGACGAAGTTTCCAGGAAGGGGAATCCAAAGGCAGGTGTAGGAAAATACTTATTTAGTTTTTAGGCAGCAGAGTTGGTGTACCCAGGAACAGAGCAGGGTTGGTAGCCAGGTGGTCAATCAGGAGAATGGTCACACTAACAGCTATTAGGAGCATGGTCAGGAACGGAGCTGGGATCGGTAGCTAGGAGTGTGATCAGAAGCGTGTTCAGGGACAGAGTCGGTGTCATTAGTCAGAGAGTATGTCCATTGCAGAACAATGTATGCAGAATAAATGGTAGAGCCAAAGTCAGATAAACGGGGTATCGATAGAAGGGCAAGAAGGAAATGGAGATAATACTGGATGTGGGAACACTGGGTTACAGGCACTAAGGCAGCTGAATAAGTGAGCACTTAAGGTTTGGAGGGTTCAGTATTTATGGGGAGAGGTGACCTGTGAGCAAATTCCTCAGTTGAGGATCCTCCTATTTTGGTATCCAATGAGGATGCATGCTTCTGAGGTGTCATTCTTCAGGCCTTCTGCATCAGTGTGCTATCTTAGTGCCAGAATGCGTAGGTATGTCATTAAGCATGCAATAGCAGAGGCATCAGTTCGTATTATGGATTTCGTTGGACACCGTATTGGGTGTGTCAATTGAGGGGTTATTCAAAGTGAGCAAAAAAGGGGTTTGTGATGGTTCTGAGAACGAACGATGACACTAATGGCCTGCTCTAGGGTGGAGCCAGCTCAGATCTCCCAAGGCTTTAGCTCAATTGTGCCATTACAGGGACGAAAGCTCCATATGCAAATCAGCCTGCTCTCACCCAGGAAGAGTGGCCAGTACTGATTGCCAAGGACATCATCCCTGCACGAGAGGTGCAGCAACCCCAGACGATCGTTTCGGCCTTATTAGGCCTCATCAGGAGGGTATAGCTGACACCCCTCTAGGCACCTTGAGCAAAGGGTCCATGTCTGGATTACCCTGTAAACATATGGTGAGCAAAAAAGGGGTTTGTGAGGGTTCTGAGAATGAACAACGGCACTAGTGGCCTGCTCTATGGTGGGGCCCGCTCAGATCTCACAAGGCTTTAGCTCGATTGTGCCATTACAGGAATGAATGCTCCATATGCAAATCAGCCTGCTCTCACCCAGAAAGAGTGGTCAGTACTTCATCCCTGCACGAGAGATGCAGCAACCCCCGACGATCGTTTCAGCCTTGCATATTTGCATATGGAGCATTCATCCCCTATTGGCACAATCGAGCTAAAGCCTTGTGAGATCTAAGCGGGCCCCACCTAGAGCAGGCCACTAGTGCTGTTGTTCATTCTCGGAACCCTCACAAACCCCTTTTTTGCTCACCAGGGGTTATTCAAAGACTGCCGAACTTGCCACCAAATTGCACCGAACGGTGAATTTTAGCATACGGTGCAATTTCTTGGCAATTTGGCTAGTCAGAAAGCTGGCAGTTTGGCAAATATTTGCGAATTACGATGCAATTCGACGACCTTTCAGCGGCAGTGAAATTCACCATAGAAAAGTAATTGTTAATCTATTCAGAGAACACCGCAGAGTTGGTGAAATGCCCATATTTTCAGTGCTTTCGTTCGACAGCTTATTAAATAGGCGAGTCCCATCAATGTAAAAAAAAAAAAAATCACATTTTTATAAAATTTTTATTCAACCATTTCTTCTTTTCATTTGCAGCAAAAAGTCTTTATTTCTTCTTAGGAATTTTTTCGACATTTTTCTGGAATTTCTCCGCCAAATGTTTGATTCATATTTATTTATTTTTTGCCAATTTTTTTTATTCTGTAACAGACCTTTTTATTATTATTCATAGGAACTCATTTAATATTTCTATGTATTTTATTTAAGTTTTAAACGCCTTTTAAAAATTGAGTTTTTTTTTTTCTTTTACCCCTGTTCAGCTGCTGAGTGCTGACCAGCTTTTTTCAGTGACGTTTAATGGCTGATTCAAGGCATTTGGCAGATCGTCGGCTGCTTTCGGTGGTTTATTGAATGCGTTTGGCGGTTTGCGGCTCCGTTCAGCGGGTTTATCAGTGGCATTCAGTGGATCCATTCGGTGCACTTCACTGCAGGGTCAGCGAACTGAACTCGTCAAAGTGCGCTGAATAACCCCTTTGGTGTTTGTTGTGCACCAAGATGGTAGCTACCTGTACACGTGGTGGCCTATGAGGATGCTGGACCATAAGGGATAGATTCAAAGTCAGGTGAAAACTTTCTAAATCAGAGCTGTTGAAAGTTACCGAGCTGCGCATGAACCGACAGGGCCCTCCACTTTCAACACATCATAGCCTGGTCCACTCTATGCACCTCAAGTGAGCACACACATGCTCAGGCTCCAGCGCGCAGGTTCGCCGTATTTTCCCAGCCTGCTCCATCATGCCCGAGAATGTGGGGAAAACGCCGCGAGTCACTGCCATTGCTATGGGATTCCATCTGTGCAGCTGGAATTCTTGCTGTTCGGCAGGTCGAAGACTTGAAGAATGGATTGGCTCATGCAAGCCGATCCCCGAAATCCTGAGCATTAGAACGGGACATCACTAGCAAATACTACATCTATAAGGTATACATTTTAAACACTGGTGTAGGAATGGAAAGTGTTAAATTAAAAATGTTTAGAAAAGAACATATTGATACTTTTTTTGCAAAACCTCTTTCACACCTCACCACTAATTCAGACTGGAAACACTCCCATACCTCTGGAGGAACGTCTGAGACCCACATTGCCTGCTATATATTACTGCCAAAATTTGTACAGTGCTCAGTTATTGTGCATCGGTCCCCATTTAAACTTTGATTTCTCCTCCTACTACTGATTCCCTGGATATATATTTAGCTTACTTTGGATATAGTTTAACGGAAAATTATTTCTATTGATGGCAACTGGACTGTTTACCTGACCTTGTTACCTACGTACCAATTTATACCACGATCCTGGGATTTCCTGCAAGTAGTTCTGGTTTTCCTGCAATTTCTTTTACAGCCCGCAGCTCAGTGTCTTGCTTTACCGGCCTGTCTCCATCTTCAAACTCTTCTGCCACCAGCCTCCAGAACAGCAAAGTTTTCAGACAGTCAGTTTCTCATGTTGCCCCTCTGTCCAGCTTAGTTATGGGAGTCTTTTTCCAAGATATTACCGGGTTTATGCTTCTGGTAGGACATTTAACTGGCTAGATTTCTAAGCCCCATTCCAACTGAGCAGCTTTGATTATTAATGAGTGAAGGGTTGAGTGTAAAAGCCCAACTCTTTAGTCATAATGGCTCCTGGCCTTTTCCGGCCAAATCACAAATTTCCCATACAGCTGCTTATTGTAATTTAATGTTTTATATACATTTTATATTTTAGTGTGTATTTGTATAGTAGTTGTACTTTTGTATGACAGTAATTTAGGGGCATCTGTAGAATAATGAGCGATTCCAAGGTTGTTCGTTATTCTCGCCTTGAGCTGTTGTTTCTGAAAAAAATACCACCTCTGGACAAATGGACAGGCAAAAATTACCAACTTATTGAAACCTTAGCAAAAACCAATAAAAGAACATTGAGAGGCTCATCTACATACAGTATGTCTGTTAGGACACTACATAACTCAGGAATGATAGTTTTCCCCAGTTCTTTTTTCCCATGCAATTATATAAGGAAGCTTAGAGCTCCAAGGTGTAAATGGCTTAATATAGGGCAGAATTCATGCCTCTAGATGTACAGTCCTCAATGCAGATCCTCTTCAACAGGGTAGCAGAGAAGTGCGGGTTGGTATGGTAGGTGGAAAGGAGATAATCACAAATTCTAAAGTAATGGACCATTTGTAACCCAGGTAGCTTTTATTGTTCCTTAATGTTCGTGGAAAAAGTTCCCAACATCTCAAAGCATTTGCAGTTGTGTAGAAACCATCGTTCGTCCACAGGCCTGATCCTGGGATGTGGTCAGAGGTTAAATGATGGCTGGGAAAATTATGGATCCCTTACATGTCTAAGAAAAGAAAGGAATTCAGTCTGGAAACCTATTCATTAACAGGACTATACACAGGACACGAGGTCACCCATTTAGACTGGATGAAAGGAAATTCAGCCTAAAGCATAGGAAGGGTTATTTTACGGTGAGAACAATAAAGCTGTGGAATTCTCTGCCTGTTGAGGTGGATGGGTCAGAGTCTGTACAATTGTTTAAACAATGACTGAATGATTTCCCGAAAACCAGAATATTAAGAGTTATAATATTTAATATGTGGGTAAAAGTTTCTTGATCCACGGAAAAATCTGACGCCATTCTAGGGTCAAGAACAAATTTTTTCCCAGTGTGTTGCATATTGGCGAACGCTTCAGACTGGATTTTTTGCCTTCTTTTGGATCAACAGCAGAGCAGTAGGTAATGTGGGGAAAACAAAGAGAAGTCGGTATACCAGACGACCGGAGGGTAATAGAAGTACTAATAAAACTTAACTTTTAATAGTTAACTAAAATATCACCTAACACACACATATAGTGGAATATAAAAAGAACGGGTGTATAGTTAATCTGTACTAGCACACTGTAGAGATATTGACTTCTTTAATAGGTCAGGGATATATGAATTATGAAGTGTATTTTTTTTATTTTATATATATATTATTGACAACAATATACCAGTGGTATAAGTTGGTATTTTACCCTTAAGATAAGGATTAATAACCAATCAATGAATATACGTCTTAACAAATATATGGCGCGTTATCCCGAGTTCTTTTGATGCTATCTAGATATTTTTAGACACAATAAAATCAATAAAGATGATATGAGACTGCGTAACGGTAAAACGATTCAAACCAAAATTTATTCACACGTCAACTTTCATACAATCATATGTTATCAACGGATTAGCAAGATGCAATTTCAAAAGTAATTATAGATCGTGATTAGTAGCGATACTGCGACACGCAATAATCGAATGGACAAATATTTTAGGTTTATAGACTGCACCACAGATACACAATCCTCAGTTCTTAAACACCAAGCTCTATTCTATTCACTTAAACCTTTCCCATTATAAACCAATCCTCCACCTGGCTAAAATAAACACTCAGTTACTGGGCATCACCTGCAGCACAATTTATTATTGTGGGGGCCTATTCACTAAATGCAACTTCCTTCAGGGAGATACATAACACACTCGATAGGTAGACTATCTCTTCCACAGATCAATCACAGCATTTCATTCAATATACGTTAACCCAAAGCTTCCTATTGATTTACATGCATTCAATCGAAAGGGCTGCAAGGTGGATATGGAAGGAGTTATGTTCGTTTTTCTAACGGGGCTGATGGCACTTGATATATAAAAACTATTTCACGGTTCCAGCGTATCTCACTATGGGTACACAATTGGTCTTTAGATGTCCACATCCAGTATTCTTGGAATATAAATAATTTCACTAAATTATGGCACAAGTAGGCAGCTGTAATAGTTTCTCCCTTAGCGCTTGTCTGCAGTAGAGCGGAAAGGCTGATACTATTCTACTGTTTAGGCTTCAACAGCAAAATAATTCATTTATATTCCTTTAATTTGTGTTGGACATCTAAAGTAAGGACTATGCAATTAGGAAATAGATATCAAATTATTCAGGTATACTTTACCATCTGGTAGTGAAGATAGACTGGTGGAAGATTAGGGTGTGATCACGTCTTATTGGAGTGGCTGATGGTATCTGCCCTTTCTCCCCTCCAAGCGTCGCTCAGGTCTCTCCCCAAGCTTTCTTTCAGGGTCTCCTTTCTCTTCGTTCCCTTCCTCTGGAGTGGTTTCCAGCCCAGTTTTAGATCTAGCCCACCACTATGTGGCCTCATTTGAATGGAGGGTATATATATTCATTAACTCCAGGGGTCTGTCCAGGTGTTATATTACCTGGCCAGCAGATGGCGATTTCAGATCAACCATCAACTTTCTGCAGGAATTAATTTATGTATTTGGCCAATCTTTTACTGGTTTGGAGTCGTTTTATCCTATATCCCGGGACTCCATAGATTTTATTAACAATATTATTTCTATTGTTGAATCACCAGCATACTTCGCCACGGCGTGCGTGCAATTCATACACCCCATATTTATATCCACAGATATGTGGGTATGAGGTGGTTCCGAAGACATGCATTCCTTCATTCATTCGTGATATCGTCTTTAAGATTCATTCATAATTACCAGACTTAATCTGTTTATAAATGTTAGTACACAAGACATTTGTTATGTAATAATCAATTAAATGTGGTATGGCCTCTGTCTTTTGTAAAACACCCAGATTATCTATTATAACTGACCACATAAGTTAAATATTATATGTTCTTAATCTTTAATGATTCGCCCTTATCTGTTACAGTCCTGACAGTATTTTATAAAAGACACATAACAATTATTAAGTATCACATACACGTTATAATGAATACGATCTTTTACATAATATCAACTGAACATTAGCTATGGAGACAGTTTACTGGATTACTCTTGGCCGTTTATACATATATCACTTTTTTGTACATTTTATGCCCAATTAGTGTGTAGGTACTACATTCTATATTGGCCGCAGAGTTTCTCCATTGAGCGTGATGATCGGACTGGGAAGTGGGTGTGTTGGTTTCGTTCCATGCGTCCTATGTTTACTTTCCCATGGCAACCAATCGATGCTGACATCTAATGATGACACACACCATCTTGACGCGACGTATGGTGGGAACCTCCACATCGGCAACAATTAACAGCCTGCGGTTTTCAGCAACTGGGCACCAGGGATCTCAGTGTATAAATATCGAAGGTAGGGAGCACTTCCACTCTTGAAAAAGCTGGTTTTACACCGAAACGCGTTGATTGTTCACGTCTGGTTCATTTTAACTGCTCTTGTTTTTTTTGTATGGGTGTTGTTCTATTATAGGACCTTTTTTGGTTGTCTCCCTTAATAGCTACCTAGGTCATGCAAGCGGCACGAACCGCTGAGGTCGGCACAGGGCGGTTTATATGTGTGAATTTTTATTCCCTTTAATTTTGACTAATTTTACTACCCTTGGCTACCTCTGTATTTACAAATCTAGCTATGCTAATATTGAGTTTTACTCTTCTACCCGTATACTGATTTCGGGTACAACTCTAACTGAAGGATTCAACCTTGCTTTCTTGTACGACTAGCAACATTATAACTCTTATTGAGGATACTGTAGGAGTAAAATATCTCCAGATTCCTTTCTATTGTGTGATAGAGTCAGTTTGGGTTACACTAACATTTGGCAATCATACAGTAGCTCGTGTAGGTGTGATCTATAGACCCCCTGGACAAGTAGAAGAGCTAGATAATCTGCTGGTTGAGGAAATAGCCAAAATGGCAATGAAGGGGGAAGTTATTATCATGGGGGACTTTAATCTTCCTGATGTGAACTGGAAAACCAAAATAGCTGGGTGCACCAGGAGTACAAATATTCTAAACTCCTTACTGGGATTATCTCTAACACAAGTAGTTGAGGAGCCGACCCGTAAAGAGGCCATATTGGATTTAATACTCACAAATGGAGGTTTGGTATCGGACGTTGTTGTAGGTGAAAATTTGGGATCTAGTGATCTAAGGAAGGTATGTAGAAGAGGATAAAAGTCTCGCTGACTGCCTCAATAAATATTTTTGTTCAGTCTTTGCAGAAGAAAAGGAAGGAAAGGGACCTCAGTTAGGAGAGAACACTAAAGAGACATTTACATATGAGTTTACAGAGGAGGAGGTTCTAAAGCAGCTGTCTAAAGTAAAGACAAATAAGTCAATGGGGCCTGATGGGATCCACCCTAAATTATTAAAAGTGATGTAATAGCAAAACCGTTAACAAGGATTGGTTAAATAAATTTGTTAACAGGAGTTGTCCCAGGAGACTGGAAATTAGCAAATGTTGTGCCTATTTACAAGAAGGGTAGTAGGGAGGAATCGGGGAACTATAGGCCAGTTAGTCTTACGTCAGTAGTAGGGAAATTAATGGAAACCATGTTAAAGGAAAGGATTGGTGAACATCTAAAAACACATAGATTACAGGATCAGAAACAACATGGGTTTACCTCAGGGAGATCATGCCAAACTAATCTTATTGATTTTTTTGATTGGGTAACAAAAATAATAGACACAGGTGGTGCAGTAGACATTGCTTATTTAGATTTCAGTAAGGCTTTTGATACTGTTCCGCATAGAAGGCTTATCAATAAATTGCAATCTTTGAGCTTGGATTCCAATATTGTTGAATGGATTAGGCAGTGGCTGAGTGACAGACAACAGAGGGTTGTGGTAAATGGAGTTTATTCGGCGCAAGGTCTTGTTACCAGTGGGGTACCTCAGGGGTCAGTACTTGGACCCATTCTCTTTAATAATTTTATTAGTGATATTGCAGAAGGTATTAATGGAAAAGTATGTCTTTTTGCTGATGACACAAAGATTTGCAACAGGGTTGACGTTCCTGGAGGGATCAGCCAAATGACAAATGATTTAGGTAAGCTAAAAAAATGGTCAGAGTTGTGGCAATTGAGTTTTAATGTGGATAAGTGCAAGATAATGCACCTGGGACGTAAAAACCCAAGGGCTGAATATAGAATATTTGATACAGTCCTAACCTCAACATCTGAGGAAAGGGATTTAGGGGTTATTATTTCAGAGGATCTAAGGGTAAGTAGTCAATGTAATAGAGCAGCAGGAAATGCTAGCAGAATGCTTGGTTGTGTAGGGAGAGGTATTAGCAGTAGGAAAAGGGAAGTGCTCATGCCACTGTACAGAGCACTGGTGAGACCTCACTTGGAGTACTGTGTGCAGTACTGGAGACCGTATCTCCAGAAGGATATAGACATCTTAGAGAGAGTTCAGAGAAGGGCTACTAAAATGGTGTACGGCTTGAAGGAGAAAAGTTACCAAGAAAGGCTTAATGATCTTAACATGTACAGCTTGGAAAAAAGACGAGACAGAGGAGATATGATAGAAACATTTAAATACGTAAAGGGAATCCACAAGGTAGAGGAAGGGAGTATATTTAAAAGGAAACAAAATAGCAAAACAAGAGGACATAGTCTTAGATTAGAGGGTCAAAGGTTTAAAAGTAACATCAGGAAGCATTATTTTACTGAGCGGGTGGTGGATACATGGAACAGTCTTCCAGTAGAAGTGGTAGAGGCCAAAACAGTAATTGAATTTAAGCAAGCATGGGATAGGCATAAAGCTATCCTAAACAAAAGATAAATCCAGGTAAAGTATCCATGTAATTGGGCAGACTAGATGGGCCGAAAGGTTCTTATCTGCCGACATTTTTTCTATGTTTCTATTTTCATATATTACGCATTGCCTCTTTCCTAACAGTATATGTGTTGACAGAGCAGTTCAGATATGAAATTTCTATATTTCGCAGGACTGTTTAAACTTGGGGCCAGGAATTGCTTCACCCAGACAATTTGTCTGTGTGACTAAGAGGTTACAAGCTATGTCTGTTGTCTTTACGCAAACCAGGGAAGAAAGGTCCATTGTTCAGAAAACTGTCCTACTTAATTCTGGCTGTAAAAAAGAATTGATATGGTAAACCTCATTGCTTTGATGTAAAGGAACAAGGGGCCACCCAACCCGTAGAAGAAAAAAACCCAGAGAAGGTTAAATGACCTGTATAACCAGTTTGTAATGCTATACTATTCGGCGATATGATCTAACACTATATGGTATTTGAATATTTAACTTATGTGGTCAGTTATAATAGATAATAGATAATTTGGGTGTTTTACAAAAGACAGAGGCCATACCACATTTAATTGATTATTACATAACAAATGTCTTGTGTACTAACATTTATAAACAGATTAAGTCTGGTAATTATGAATGAATCTTAAAGACGATATCACGAATGAATGAAGGAATGCATGTCTTCAGAACCACCTCATACCCACATATCTGTGGATATAAATAAGGGGTGTATGAATTGCACGCACGCCGTGGCGAAGTATGCCAACTTCAGTAATTTAAAAAATAATTTAGTCCATGGAAAAACAGGAAAAAATCCTATTAAGAATAAGAATAGTTTTAATTTAAAACATGGGTTCTATAGCTGTGGACAATGTCTTGCTTGTCGATCTACAGGCACAAAGAAAAATTCCATCGCGAATATTATAATCAAAAATATCATCAGACCGTGAACATAAAAAATGTATTAAATTGCTATTCTAAGAATGTTCTATATTTGTTGGAGTGCCCGTGCGGCCTCCAATATGTGGGTCGTACTAAGAGAGCTTTGAACGTAAGAATTTCAGAACATGTGAGAAATGTGAGGAATCTATACGAGAAACATTCTGTGTCCTCACATTTCAAACTCAAACACAATGGTTCTCCTGTGGGTCTGAAATTTATGGCTATAAACCAAATATTTAAAAGAGACATAGAGGAGGATATAATAAAAAGATTGATGCAAGAGAAGATGAGGTTAATTTTTGAATTAGGCACTATGTCACCGGGTGGCCTGAATAATGATTTTGAAATTACTCATTTTCTGTAGGGTCATCTCAGCCATGCCATTTGTGAGCTTCAGTTATGTATTACCAATGACAAATAAGAAAATAATGATTTTTTTTATCAAATGTCTTACACACACAAAAAAAATAAATAGTCAATACACACTACTATACCGATGAATCAAATTAGATTAATCTCACATATGGGATTTTGGCCACTAGTCCAATCTATATATTCATCTACCCATATATTTACACTTTATGATTTCACATTCACTTGATAGATTCTATGTATACGGGACTTAAGTGCATCAGTCCTATGTGTATATACTAGTCATCATTGCACTTTATTGTATTAGTTTTATCTAATTCTAGTTGCACTTTATTTAGAAATCATTTTAATATACAAGTCAAAGACACATGTCACTTTAAGTGCATTTGTATGTACATATAAGTCCATTATAGCACTTTACATACAAGTGCAATCATTCACACTATATTTCTTAGTAGTCAAGTGGCTAAAATGTCCTAGTTCCTCTTATATATATATGTCACCACTGTATTTTGCATTAATTTCACTCATATTAGACTTGATTTAGTCATCATCCACATTATATAGGCTTTGGAAATGCAAAAAAAACAAAACTTTAGTGTATGTTTATATATACTGATGTTCACTTAGTATTTTAGGTATATTTGATAGAATTCCCAAGCATATGGGATTCAAGTGCACAAGTCCTACTTATATATATAGGCCATATAGCACCTTTTCGCACTTTCAGTAATTATTTTTACTATGTAGGTCAAAGACACATGCCACTTTAGCGCATATTTATTTACGTATGCGCCCACTACGGCACTTTACACATAAGTACCGGCTGGGTGGAGTAGAGGTAATGTCACCGCTCTGAATGGAGAGAGCCTGTGGAGTCATGGGTTCGATCCCAGCGAGCAACCTCTCCAGTAAGTGTCCTTGGGCAAGACACCTAACGGTACATACTCACCACCCAGGACATACTTGAAAACGAGAGAAATCTCAATGTATCCTTCCTGGTAAAATCCTTTCACAAAAAAAAAAAAAGTGCAATTATTCATATTACACTTTTTCAGTTAAGTGACCAAAGCGCTCAGGTCTTTCTTATATATATATATATATATATGCCACCACTGATTTAATTTATAATCGCACTCGTTTTAACTAATATTCACAGTATATAGGTCCATGATATGCACATTAAGAAACTTTAGTGCATATTTATAATATATATGCTCACTTAGCACTTTACGTTTAAGATTAATAGTTCACTTTGTATTCTACAAAACATTATTTTTACCACGTAGGTTAACATATTATTCTATATTCTAAAAGAAATAGAATAGAACCAAAGTATGGTTCATATAATCCACTATCATTTAACATTTATAATTTGAAATGCTAGTGTAATATCTCTTATCAGGTATTGATCTAGACCATAAGGCTTTTCCAACAGAGACTACCATAGAACCCAACTTAGTCTGCGGGGCACCCATAGCGATTCTAAGTTATGACCAAAAATAGTATAAGTTGGAAGCATATCCTGTTTCTACAGATGGCATGGGGGAACGACCTCAAATGTTTCAATGTGCCTCTCTAACTATGAATTTCCTTCTGTTTTATGCCATATATATGCCAATGTGTTGGAGATCACAATCTTTTGTCCCAATACTGAAGATACATCTGTGCATTTTGGTAAAGCACGATCGAGACCAGAGACTGCCTCTCGACACGGAGTTTGGGACGGCGCATGCGCAAAATGGCCGCGCCTTAAAGATACATTCTGAAACCAGTGTGGAATGCGGAAAACGGGGTGGCGCATGCGCAAGATGGCGGCGCACACCGGCCAAGGATTTTGGAACCGATTAGGGACATGGGTGGTTAATAATTATTAAAAGGGTATATATACCCTCACATTGTGTTTATTTGTTTGACCAGCTGAGGAAGCTGCTTTACAGCAGGGAAACGCGTTCTGGAGCCATGATTTATCATTTGTTTTAAACTTTTATTTTATTAAACCTTTTAAAAAAGACCACGTTCCGGTTCCAGATTGTTTTTTTTATTTGGATTTTTTTCCCATAACAAATCCATGGGTGTTCCCACCTGAGCTTTGGAAGCTCCATCTAATGTAAGTTTTGAATCAGCAGAAAAAGAGATTTACACCTCCTTTATAAAAAAGATTCACACTAGGAAAGCATATATTTCTTTATTTCATCCCTCCACGCTCCCACTATAATATGGTGTTCGAAGAGAATTTCCACACTCAAGGTGGGGGTCACCTGCTAACAAGGAGGAAGAAAAATTACCCAGTGGCGAAATCCCACTCTGAGCCGGGGCTAGGGCTCTTTATTTGTGAGTGGAGTCATTATATAGTACATCGCCTAAAATACATTAGTTGCAGTTTTGCACTATGATTTTTTGTATTTGCTTCTCTTACATAACCATATGATGTGTTGCGGGCCTGCATGAGACATCCGGACTCCAGAGCATTTGTTTTGCGCTCACCAGATAGGTTACATTTTGTCTACATTCCATGGTGTGGGGGAAAACACTATTTGCTGGTGTAGCATTGGAGTTGGGGTGGTTATGGCGTGTTGTGTGGCGCTTACCATTTGTTTCACGATATTTCATTTGGGTATAGTAAATTCCCCCAGTGGTATTATAGCTGCCTGAACATGTCTCTCAATAATTTTAGAAGCAGAATAGGAAGCAATGTGGAGTCCATGTTCAGTAACATGGAACCCACAATTAATATCAATAATGATATGGTGAAAAGACCAATAATAGAATTGGAGAAAAACCTCATTAAAGAAATAAAAATGAAGCTAGAGATTGCCACCTTAGAGAAATATATAAAAGATAAATTGACACCAAGGGGTCTGAGATTCCAGAAAACTCCCACCTCTGAGAAAGACGATCCTGACTTCATCTTGGGGTGGAATTCACTATTGGAGAGTTTTTCGGTCTCTACGTTCTTTACGTCATAAAAAAGAAGAAAGAAAGACTCCCTAAAATTAGTGAAGAGATTTATAAGCTCTCCCAAATAATAGAACGTGATCGCACACTTGAGGAAGTCCAAGAGATCAACAAAGGTCTAGAAGAAAAATTAGAGAAAATAGAGAGAGAAGTCCTAGTCATCAAACGAAAATACGAAAGGGAGGTAGAAGACTACACAAGTGGCCAGGTTCATAAAAACTATGGAGAAAGAAACCAAGAAGAAAACCTATCCAAAAAAGAATCTGCCAGAGAACTTCAAGTGGGGGGATGGGCTGCGAAGAACCAAAGGTGGGAGTATAGAAAGAACAACTATAATACCCAGAGCCACAGGGACAACTGGAGAAGAGACCAAGAAAGACATTATCATGAACCCTGCCAAAACCAAGGTGGTCCGAATGGATATTTTGAACAAAGAAGAGGTCCAGACCAAAACCACAAATGGAGTTATAGAAACCAATACCAACATCAGTATGAACCGAAGTGGGGAAGAAGACAATCTCCAATGAGGCAGACTTATGATGAAAAAGAGACATCATATCGACCCCAGAACAGAAATCCACCTCTAAACAGGAATCTGGAAAATAGAGAGAATTCTGGTCTACATACAGGAGTACAGTACTCCAGAAGAGAGATGGAAAACAAGGTAGTCTCTCTCTCTATTGTGTGTATTACGCTGTTTGCGTGGTTTAGTGATTTAACCCCATACTGGTTGCTGGATTGATCACTCGCTGTTTGGTTTCTGCATCCCTGACTGCCCTGCACCTTGAATACTTCACGGACTGTCGTCCCACGTATTATGTTTCTGAGCGTGTACTAGGCTTTCTGTCGGCCTCGAAACCCTTGGAGCCTAGAGGCAATTCAGCTAGTCATTTGAGTCCCTTGGCTCTTGCGTTACAACCTGTATTTTATGCAATTTCTGTGTTAATCAAGAAAGTATTGTTGCCGTTAAGGATCTCAACTCCGCTACTCTTGGGGAAGCGATATAGCTTCCGTTACATTACAACAGGGCCTATGGATCCGGCAACTGTATCTGACCTAATGTCTAAGCTAAGTAATATAATCTGTAAGCAAGAAAATCAAGAGCAACGTTTGGATCAGTTTACTCAGGCTTTGGGCCTAGTCATATCTCTGTTATACAAGGCCTCGCCACCTCCCCCTCCTGCGATTGACAGGTCCACACAAGCAGTCTCTGTGATTACTACTGAGGTGTCTCATGTTCACTTAAAGACTCCCACAAGTTTCAATGGGAGTACTGGGTCTTGTAGAGGGTTTGTAACCCAAATAAATATTAGGTTCGAATTAAACCCTGGCATGTGTTCCACAGATAGAGCCAAGGTGGGATATGTGATCAATCACCTGACTGATGAAGCTTTACTGTGGGCAACCCCTTTATGGGATCTGGACAGACCAGTGATATACAATTATGCTGAGTTTATGAATAGCTTGAAGCATACTTTTCACCCTACTAGAAGGGTAACAAGGGCAGCCAGAGCTTTATGGCGTATTTCCCAGGGCAACTGCCGAGTTGCTGAATATGCTATAGAGTTTAAAACTTTGTCATCAGAACTTCTCTGGTCGAATGATGTGCTTGTTACAGCGTTCCTTGAAGACTCTCAGAGGCTATGATGCATGATTTAGCACCTCTATCGTTACCTGAGGATCTGGAAGACCTCATAGATTACTGTATAGCACTTGATGATCAAATGCGTGACAGGAGGTCTGGTCGTAGCAAATCACATAAGCCTGCCCAAGCTGCCTGTTCTACTCCCAGGTCGGTTCATGCTGTCTCCCCTCCCAGACCTGTACCCTCTGAAACAGAGCCTATGCAATTGGGTCGGTCTGGCATATCTGTGGAGGAGAGACAATATTGCCTCAGAGAAGGCCTCTGTTTTTACTGCGCAGACAGAGGACATTTTCGTTTGCAATGCCCAAAGCGACCTAATAGGTCTAATGTGTCACAAGCAAACCTGGTATCTCCTGAGAGACAGGTTCTAGGTACCACTGTTGTGTCTTTTGTATCTGATAAGAATACAAAAGAAAGAAATCTTGTGTGGTAGTGCCTGTAACCATTGGTTGGGAAAAGGTCAAATTTGACATAGAGGCATTACTGGATTCTGGGTCTGCAGGAAATTTCCTGGACTCTGGGTTTGCAGCCATCCACCAAGTACCTCTGGTTGAAAGAGAAGTGCCACTTCCCATAGAGAGTATTGATGGTAGGAGGCCGACAAGACCCATGTCACGCATCAAATGATTCCTGTTTCTTTCAGGACAGGTGTTCTGCTTAAAGAAAACATACAGTTTCAAGTCATCGAGTCCCCTACTGTGCCTATCATATTGGGTTATCCATGGTTGGCTAAACACAACCCAGTGGTGAACTGGGGAAAAGGGGAGTTGGAGTCATGGGGACCAAAATGTTGGTCCAGGTGTGTGGGCATGACTGCTACTGTAGGTAGTCTGAACGTTGCTACTGCACCTCCACTTTCTACTGAGGTACCGGAGTGGTACAAAGACTTAAAGGAGGTGTTCGATAAAGGCAAATCCGAGATCTTGCCACCTCACAGGCCATAGAAATCCTGCCAGGCACCATGCCTCCAAGGGGTCATGTGTATCCACTGTCTCAGAAAGAGAATGCTATTATGGAAAAATATATATACGTGAATACCTAGCCAAAGGGTTCATACATCGTTCTTCTTCTCCTGCGGGAGCGGGGTTTTTCTTTGTGTCTAAAAAGGAGGGGGACTTAAGACCATGTATTGACTATAGAGGGTTAAACAGAATCACTATACGTAATGCCTACCCCATCCCTTTTAATATCCGAGTTGTTCGATCGCTTAAGAGATGCCAAAATATACACAAAATTGGATCTTCGTGGGGCGTACAATTTGGTGAGAATCAAGGAGGACCACGAGTGGAAGACTGCCTTTAATACTCGCAGTGGTTATTATGAGTATTTAGTTATGCCTTTTGGTCTATGTAATGCGCCTGCAGTCTTCCAAGACTTTATAAATCATGTCCTGAGGGACTTTTTGCAAGTCTTCGTAACCGTCTATTTAGATGATATTCTGATTTATTCTCCTGATGTTGAAACACACCATGTCCATGTGAGGACAGTGTTACAGTATAGTTTATTCTCCAGCAACCTTTGTAAGTTAGAAAAGTGTCTGTTTGACATAACTTCAGTACATTTCCTTGGTTACATCATCACACCAAATGGGTTTGAGATGGATCCAAAAAAAGCTATCTGCCATCAGAGAATGGCCACTACCTCAAGGTCTGAAAGCCATACAAAGATTTCTTGGTTTCACAAACTATTATAGGAGGTTTATCAAAGGGATCCCTTCTGTTGTGTCTCCCATCACGGCCATGACTAAGAAGGGTGCTCAGAATCCGGTTTGGAGTGACCAGGCCAAGCAGGCATTTCAGTCACTTAAAGAAGCGTTTGTCTCAGCACCTATACTAAGGCATCCAGTACCAGGCCTTCCATTTCAGCTTGAGGTTGATGCATCTGAAATGGGGATTGGTGCAATTCTGTCTCAAAGAGAAAGTCCTGAGGGACCTGTACATCCTTGTGGGTTTTTCTCTAGAAAGATGACACCTGCTGAAAAAAACTATGACATAGGGAACAGAGAATTACTAGCAGTTATAGCGGCCCTCAAGGAATGGCTAGAAGGCACTAAAGATCCCGTGATAATTATCACAGACCATAAGAATCTAGTGTACATGGGAGATGCCAAACGCCTGAAATCCAGGCAAGCCAGGTGGTCACTGTTCTTAATAAATTTCAACTTTTTGTTAACTTATCGTCCTGGTTCTAAAAACACAAAAGCTAATGCTTTATCTAGACAGTTCGAGTCATATGAACAGCACACGTTTGACCACAGTCCAATCATTCCTCACGAGAGGATCTTGGGTACCACGGTCTTGACAGTGTCTTCTCCTTTGCTGGAGAGAATCCAGGTTGGTCAGAGTGTTGCTCCTCTTGAAAAACCTCCTGGGAAAATGTTTGTACCGGAGGAGGAGAGAACACAAATGATGATGATTTATCATGATTCCAAGCCCTATGGGCATATGGGAATAAATAAAACAGTGGCCACAATTTAGAATCCGTTCTGGTGGGTTGGTATGCAAAGGGATATTAAGGACTACATAGCCACATGTGACGTGTGCTGTAAAACTAAAAATCCCCGGTCCTTACCTGTTGGTCTCTTACAGCCTTTACCAGTGCCAGAGAGACCTTGGTCCCACCTCTCGATGGACTTTATCACAGATTTACCACCTTCCAAAGGCCATACTGTAATCCTTACGGTGGTAGATAGGTTCTCTAAGATGGTACACTTTATACCACTGGTAAAGCTTCCTTCAGCCAGTGAGCTGGTACCAGTATTCATACAAAATGTTATTAGAATTCATGGGGTTCCTCTGGGAATAGTATCCGACAGAGGAACTCAGTTCGTGTCTCGTTTCTGGTGAGGATTTTGTCAAAACCTCGGTACTGAGTTGAGCTTCTCCTCTGCTTACCACCCTCAAACTAATGGGGCAGCAGAGAGAGAGAAACCAAAGTGTTGAGCAGTACTTGCGTTGCTTCGTGTCTGAAAGACAAAATGAGTGGGCAGACCTGTTACCCTGGGCTGAGATTTCTTTAACCACTTGGCTGCTAAGGATGCGCTCAGCGTGTCCTGCCAAGTGCACCTCCTGTGCTACGGACGCACTGAGCGTGTCCTAGCACAGGAGGCAGCAATCAGCTGGGATTCTGGCTGATTGCTGCCCCCCCCCCGGTGCAGGCTGACATCTGCATGTCAGCCCGGCACTCCAGGACCCCGGGGGGGAGATGTCATCACGGCGGCACGATGACATCTATTTCAGGCCCCCCCCTCGTGAGTGCGGAGGAGGTGTCTGAAAGGGAGGGGGGAGGTCCTTCGGACCTCTCTCCCTCCCGATCGCCGGGGTCCTGCGGCTGAAGGCAGGCATGGTTTGAAAGGGCACAGCCTGCCCTTCCAAACCGTGCCTGTCTTTAACCCCTTGGGTGCCGGATCACGATTCGGCGCCGAAAAACACTGAATCGTGATCCTCTCCCAGAGCTGGCCGACATCCAAGATGTCGGCCAAGCTTCCGGGAATGCCCCCTGACGACTGGCATCATCGTGCATAGCACGATGACGCCAGTCCTGGAGTTAACCCCTAACTGTCACCAATGGTGGAGATAGGGGGTTCCAATGAACCCCCTATCTCCTGATCCATGGCAGCTAGGTGTTAATGTTTTGTATTGCTGGATCGGCCAGAACATGGCCTTTCCAACGATACCAAACATGACCATGTATAAATTAAACAAACAAAAATAAAAATAAAATAAAAAAATATAAAAAAAAGTAGTAAAAAGAAAAATGAACAAGTTTTTTTTTTGATAATGCAGCAATATTGTTCCCATTTCAATTATAATGTGAACAATGATGCTGCACTAACGATTTTTGTATGCGGTGCGTTTGTTAAAAATAGGCAAATTTTCCCCCCAAAAAAATGTAACGAGTTCCCATTTCTAATTTTTTTAACAAGCGCACCCCATAGAAAATATAACCGTAATTGCTCGCATGTTAAAATGTGAAAAAAAAACACTTTACACATTGTAAATTATTGAAAATTCTAATTTTATTGTATTTTTTGTTATAATATACAGACAGGACATGATGTATACATATAATAATGACATATTATGAATCTGCCGAGTCTGCCGGAAAGAACGATATATAATATGTCTGGGTCATATATTAAAATAAGGCTTCAAAACACTGTTAAACATGATGACCGAAACCGGTAAAAATTACCTCAGCACAGAGGTGTGAAATGTCTCAGCAGCGAAAGGGTTAAACAACTCAGTAAGTGATACCACAGGCCACTCATCTTTCCATGCCGTTTATGGTTATGATCCTCCTATGCTCCCTTCTGAGTTCCAGGCAACTGATTGGACGACCATCTGAAAGACCTGAAAGGGACATGGGAGAAAATGAAAGAGATTATGAAGGCCAATATCGATAGACAAAAAAATCAAAGCAGACAGACTCAGAGGTCCTGCACCGGTGTATATGGTTGGGGACAAGGTATGGCTGTCTACCAGAAACATCAAATTATTGGTACCATCCATGAAGATGGCTCCCAGGTTTATTGGGCCTTATAAGGTGTTAGTACGTATTAATCCTGTCTCTTATGTGCTGGCTTTGCCTCCTTCTCTACGTATACATAACGTATTTCATGTCAGCCTCCTGAAGCCGCTTACCTGCAATAAGTACACTAGAGTTGCTGTTCCCCCTCTGCCTATCAAGTCTCAGGGTGAGGAGGAGTAAGAGGTCCGTGCCATCCTGCGGTCCCGTCTGGTCAGGGGTGTCCTGCAGTACCTGGTGGACTGGTCTGGTTCGCCTGTTTCATGAGGCCCATCCTTCAGCGCCTGGTGGTCGTTAGGGATGTGCGTTTCGGGTTTCGGAATTTCGGAATTTTCACGAAATTTCCCGATTCGTGTTTTCGGATGCGGCCGAATTTCCGAAAAATTTTAGATCCGAAAAGTTCAGATCCGAAATGTTTTCCGAGCCGAAATGAAATATTTTCGGATTTTTCGAATGGGCTTGAAATGTGGCAAACGAGGAGAACAGATTTAACGAAAAACGAAAATTTTCCGAAAAACGAAAATTTGCCGAAAAACTAAAATTTTGTAAAAACGAACATTTTCTGAAAAACGAAAATTTTTTGAAAAAACGAAAAGTCGATACAAAAAACGGGCAAAATGACACGAAAAATACGAAAAAAGGTCGATATGCCGAAAAATGTGCAATTCCGAAAAACGAAAATTTTCCGAAAAACGAAAATTTTGTAAAAACGAAAATGTTCTGAAAAACGAAAATTTTTCGAAAAAACGAAAAGTCGATACAAAAACTGAGCACAGTGACACGAAAATACGAAAAATGGTCGAAATTCCGAAAAAAAATGTACCCGAAAAACAGGTCGAACCGAATCGAATCGAAACCGAAATCGGTCGAAACGAGCCGAATCGAAAAGTTAAAAAATCCGAAAAATCGAACCGAATCGAACCGAAAAAAAAATCGGTGCACAAGCCTAGTGGTCGTTCTGAGCCCAACAGTAGACGGTGGGGTTCTGTTGCATCCTCAGTCCCTGCTGTGTTCCCTGGGGGGTCTGGGCAAGAAGGGGGACCGCTGGCTGGCCGGGTGTCAGCACCTTCTGCTGGCAGATCGGCATCTGAGGGGGCGGGGTCAAGTGTGATCGCCAGGAGCCACCGGCTTTAAAACAGGGCTCGAGGAGTTGCCTCGTCGCCCTGTTGTGGAGATTGTTTCATGCACCGCTACTTCCTGTATCTGATTGAATTCACTGTTGACGACCCTGCTTTGTATGAGATTCCTGCTCCTGTTATTTGACCCGGCTTGGCTTTGACCATGCTCTCTCTCTATTGTGTGTATTACGCTGTTTGCGTGGTTTAGTGATTTAACCCCATGCTGGTTGCTGGGTTGATCACTCACTGTTTGGTCGCTGCATCCCTGACTGCCCTGCACCTTGAATATTTCACGGACTGTCGTCCCACGTATTATGTTTCTGAGCGTGTCCTAGGCTTTCTGTCGGTCTCAAAACCCTCGGAGCCTAGAGGCAATTCAGCTAGTCCTTTGAGTCCCTTGGCTCTTGAGTTACAACCTGTATTTTATGCAATTTCTGTGTTAATCAAGAAAGTATTGTTGCCCTTAAGGATCTCAACTCTGCTACTCTTGGGGAAGCAATATAGCTTCCGTTACAATGACCCTCTGGCTCTTGTGTTTGGATTACTCTCTTGTCTGTTCCCTGAAGTTATATTTCTGATATTCTGTGTATGATCTTCTGGCTTGGATTCTTGGACTTCTCTCTAGTATTAACCTTGTTTGTTTCAGGTAGAATTCTGTCTGTTTATTATTTAAGCTGTTTCACTCAGCAGGCATTTGGCCACAAAGCCAATTTGCTGTTGAGTGGTTCTCTTCTCAGGGCTTTATCTGTACTCCTTGGCTGGGAGTGTCTGGATCATCAGTCTGTATCTGTTTGTATTTAGTGCTGCCCTGCAGCTTGCACAATTCATTGCCTGTCATACCAAATACCTTAGTACTGAAGCTCAAGTCTTGCTATCCTCTGTATTGTTGGGTGCTCTAAGTTGTCCGTTGGTCTCAAAACCTTTGGAGCTTAGTAGCAGTTCAGTTGTCCTGTACTACTCCCTGGCTTTGGAGTATAAATTTGAAAGTATCGTGCTTGATTCTGTTACTGGCAGCTATACAATATACCTGCCCTAAAGGCTTCAACCTCTGCAGATTAAAGGCTCCCATCACCCTATAGGGGGCTCACTGTCACATTGCCATTATATAGGGCAGTGCAGGTCATGTGACCACAGGTCTGGTCAGACGCTGAGACTCCAGGGGCGGAGAGCCAAGACAGTTTTACCCTAAAAACCAAGAAGAGTGAGAAAGGCTCTCAGCACCAGGGGGCCTGGCTGGGGAAGCGTAACACTACCCTTATCTGATTTCAGGTACAACTCTAACTGAAGGATTCAACCTTGCTTTCTTGTATGACTAGCAACATTATAACTCTTATTGAGGATACTGTATGAGTAATATATCTCCAGATTCCTTTCTATTGTGTGATTTTCATATATTTCGCATTGCCTCTTTCCTAACAGTATTTGTGTGCTAGTACAGATTAACTATACACCCCATATATATGTGTGTTAGGTGATATTTTAGTTAACTATTAAAAGTTAAGTTTTATTAGGACTTCTATTACCCTCCGGTCGTCTGGTATACGACCTGTCTTTGTTTTCACTATATACAAGTTGTTCTCGGGGTTATGTCCTCTTTTGGTAA
Organism: Leptobrachium leishanense; assembly: GCA_009667805.1. Lineage (NCBI taxonomy): Eukaryota > Metazoa > Chordata > Amphibia > Anura > Megophryidae > Leptobrachium > Leptobrachium leishanense. The sequence goes on along the minus strand of CM019063.1, from coordinate 133,092,512 downwards.
TGGTACCCTGTGTACTAAATCCTTTACTTCGGTAATGTGGGGAAGACTGAACTCGATGCCTACATGTCTTTTTTTTCAGCGTATGTAACTATGTAGCTACTATGTTGATATTTCGCCTAGTAAGCTATGCACAGAACAGGAAGTGTCTCAGCCAACCAGGAGCCTCTCATTCTGCTCTAGAACAGCTGCATAAACATTGCTCAGCACAGCAAGAGTGCCTGTACTAGGAATTAATGGTCCGTATGCTGGATTCTTTCACATTGCTTGGGATATGAAAAGACAATCTGCAGAGGCAACCTTGTTTGATGTCTGGAAGTAAAGCAGCATGCTATACCTGCAGTGATTTCTGAAATCTGCTGTTATTATAAGACACCCTGTGCATAGTGTAGAGAAACAGAGACAGGGGATCCTGCTGCTTAGTAACCTGTACAAGGAGCACAAGTATTCTTTAGTTGTTTTACTTCAAATCAAAGTGTGATTTTTTTTGAGGATAAAAATTTATTTTATAAAAGTCGTTTTTATCAAGAGGCCTAAAACTTGTATTATTTTGCTCTATTTTTCCTTTTAATGTATTTTCCATTAACAAAACAAAAAAAAAATCACAGGCATATAAACAGTCTCTGGATTTATAGGGTTTGGGGGGGGGGTTACAAATATATGAGAGAACAGATGGTGAAAGCTAAGCTGCAAAAGATATGTCAGTTTTAAAATTCCCAGCACCCAGCAAGAGATTTCCTCAGTCTAAAGAATTGTGGCCATGTGTGTGCATGTGTGTGTGTGATTCACACTGCTAGGGATTTAGGCAATGCCAACAAGCTGAGAGGACTGCATCAGTACAGAGGGAAGGGGAGTACTAAGAGAGGATTGTGCCACCTGTCTGTTCTCACACCACCCCCACACTTTGACTTGTTTTATATAAACTCTAGTTATTCCAGATTTGTGGCAGGACCTCCCATAAAGTCTCATGATACACCTGTGTAATTTTTCTGGGAAGCATGGACAGGGGCATGATGCCCTCACCATACCCTCCTCCAGCAAATAACTCCAGCATAAGCAAGCAGGCTCAGTATGTTCCATGAAAAGGTAAGAGAAACAGAGAACAAAAATATTTACTTCCAAATATTTTACAGCATTTAAAGTGCTTTAAACAAATTCTGTTGTTGTTTGGCATTAATATTCAGCTGTGCGCAAAGCGCTTTGCATCTGTATTTTTTTATTTCTCATTTGCTTTTATTTAAGAGAATTCTATTACAAAGTTAGAGTTAGTTTTGTAGCTTTATCTAAATGACTGCACAGTGTTCTGGTTATTGGAAAGATTTCAAGGCTTTTTTGTTATTCTGTTGATAATCATTTTGAATATTATGTCTTTTTTTTGTTTCCAAAGTGATGTTACACATAAGCAAAAACATTTATGTTAAAGATTAAACAAATAGGAGTTTGTTTGTTTTTTATTTGACACATGCTGCAGGATAGTTTTTAAGCTCTTTAAGATCCTTCTACAATCTTTGAAGATTCTACATGGAACATAATGTCCGAAACACTCAAATGACAGTTGGACTGTATAGAACTACCAATGCTAAACAGATACAATTTCAATGTTTTTGAACCCAGGAAATCTCAATGTATCCTTCCTGGTAAAATACTTTGCAAACAAATAAGTGTATGGAGGATGTGCACAGACCACATAGTGGTGGCAGCAAAAAACAATAAGTGCCCTTAAGGGGTTAAGTTAAAAGACATGTCTGTAAATTATTAGCTTTAGTGTGTAGACCTAGAGCTGATACTATGTGAAACATCAGTTGTAAGCAGAGAAATGTAACGTATATTTTAGAATATATTACATATATATGGGTGAAAGTGTATATGCAATTTATAATTGTATATATGTCGGAAACAAATAATTCTTGGGTATATTTAAACAGAATCATTGTAGATATGTATATTGGCCTTCTGCCAGAGGCGGTAGAAATTGAAACAGTGGTGTTTATGAAAGATCAGGATACACACTCTTATTCTGAGCAGGAAACAAAAATCAAGAATAAATCTTTTGTTTATTTTTTTTCTATTCGGAAATAGACTGGATGGGCCAGTTGGACTCTCCTTCTGTTTCTATAACAATTTTTATTTTTTATTTTTTTTCCGAGACTCTGCATCACATTAACTGATACTTGTATCATGTCAGCAGTGGTCAGGTAAAGGGTACGCCATATAAATAGCCCATGTAGTGACTGGTGGTAATAGATACTTTACTCATGCATTAAATTGGCTGAACAGTGAGACATTCGTGGGATTAGAGCCAGTAAGATTAATTTCCTAGTCACAACAAGTTGTCAATTGTCACGACGTGGCTTATATTATATAGCAAGGCACTCTTTATCATTGACTAAGGTTAAACAACTCCATAGTGTATATAGTAGTAGTGTTAGAAAAGAACGTATTTCATTATTAAATCTGAAGTCTGCGCAGTTTATATTTAAAAACGTTGTATTGTGCAAGAAAAAGATGCACGATTACATACAGGTCTATTCAAAGAAAGGTGAAAACCAGGAGAATTGGCAGGAGAAGAGCACAATCTAGACCAAGTAGCCGATTTGGAAAGTGAGATAAATGGGAGAATGTTTCTGGTTTGGCTATTTTGACATATAATTTTCACTTCTTCAGGCATTCTCCTGAGTTTCACCTTTCTTTGAATAGACCTGATAGTAGTTCCTGAACATTTATTCATTCCTATGCTTTTATAGTGTTATATCATGACTGATGTTACTAAACCGCAAGAATAGAAGAAATCATGTGAATGTGCAAGTCCTACTTACTTAATTAAACATTGAGCTAAAATTAATTCATAGATATATTTTGTGACCTCAGCATCATTTATTAATAAAACAACACAATTTCTCTTTATTAGTATTTGTTGTCTATTGTGTGAAATTCAAATCATTGGACCCCTGCGCAATATATCTTTTTTATATACTCCAAAGCTAACAGTTGAGGGATAAATGAAAAGTGTATAATTAACTATGGGCGCTTAATTTTCCTTACACAACAAGAAATGTACAAAAAAGTAACAGTGAAAGGGTTAATGCACCATGCCACTCATAAAATTACAGGTCTAGGACTTGATATCCAGCAAGCTGAGTAAGCTGGATTTTCCTTGGCTGCCTTCTCGCTGTGTGACTTCAGTTTTTGTAGACACTTGATTACAGCACAGAAGGATCATCCGTAACCCGAGGCAGATGGAAGGTATTGCTGACAAACATTGTAGTGAAGTAACACATTTTCCTTTGGGATTCAGATAAATAAACCTTCATATGAAACAAAAATATATAGGTTCACAGAACAGTTATTTCCTTCTTCCCAGACTTTTGCAATTTGTTTATCATTTTTTGCTGAATCTTGGTAAACTATTGTATTTTTTCAGTCAACAGTAGGACACGACCTTCAGGGTGTGACCTTCCATGTATCAGTTGGTTTCAAAAAATAATAATTTTTGGAATGCAGGTACTTGAACTCAACTCACAGTATTTACTAACACACAGGTTTATTCAAAGAGAGAAGAATTGGCTCCGAAATTGCAACGGACAGTGCATTTCCCCGTATGGTGCAATTTCGGAGCCATTCAGCTATTCTAAAAGATGGCACTTTCCCAAACATTGGCGAAATCCAAGCGAAATATGGTGCTGTTCGACAGCACTGAACTCTCCATAGAGTTGTAATGGTTAATTTTCCATTTTTCCACACTTTAATGTGGATAAGTGCAAGATAATGCACCTGGGACGTAAAAACCCAAGGGCTGAATATAGAATATTTGATACAGTCCTAACCTCAACATCTGAGGAAAGGGATTAAGGCTAGGGTCAGACGAACGCATTTTTATGTTGTCTGTGAAAAAGTGCGTTCGAACGAATGGACGCATTTTTTCACAGAATACGTGATAGTGGTCATACGATGCGCATTGTCGTCCGTGATTTTGTACGGATCATCAATAAAACTCTTTTTGTGTCTGGACGTTATGTTGGCCGGACATTAGCAGGGTCTGACGTCTCCCAATCACACACACACGCTGCTAGCGGACGCAGCGCACTCTGTACGTCAGTACCTGCGGTTTCACGTTCTCGAAAAAATGCGTTCATTTTCCATTTGCGTTGCGCAGCCGGACTTTTGTGCGACCGTACTTCGTATATTGGCCGTCATTGCCGGCATCTGCTGCTAGTGCGGCCGTGATTAAGTGCGGCTGCACGCGCGTTCGCACTGCCTCAGTCTGACCCTAGCCTAAGGCTAGGGTCAGACGAGCGTGATTTCTACGGACTGTACGTCCGTGCACATGGACGTACGTCAGTACGGAAGAAGCAGTAGTGGCCACACAGTCCGTTTATTCACTGATGTATATTTTGACGGATGTAGGCGGGAAAATAAAATAAAAAGCAAAACCATTTTGTCCGTGAAAAATGCTGGACGTATAAATGCAGTCCGTCTGACCACGTTCCATCACTCACACACAAAGCTATGCGGACGTTGCGGACGCAGCGCACTTTGTGCGGCCGTTCTAGGGGTTGTATGTTCTTGCCTGCCTTGCGTCCGTGGGCTGCGGCCGTTGTGCGTCCGCAGTTCAGTGCGGACGTACTTCGTGTGTGGGGCTCCAATGGGCTTTCTGTCATGCTATCACGGACGTACTTTTAGGCGCAATCATGGACGTGAACACTACGCTCGTCTGACCCCAGCCTTAGGGGTCATTATTTCAGAGGATCTAAGGGTAAGTAGTCAATGTAATAGAGCAGCAGGAAATGCTAGCAGAATGCTTGGTTGTGTAGGGAGAGGTATTAGCAGTAGGAAAAGGGAAGTGCTCATGCCACTGTACAGAGCACTGGTGAGACCTCACTTGGAGTACTGTGTGCAGTACTGGAGACCGTATCTCCAGAAGGATATAGACATCTTAGAGAGAGTTCAGAGAAGGGCTACTAAAATGGTGTACGGCTTGAAGGAGAAAAGTTACCAGGAAAGGCTTAATGATCTTCACATGTACAGCTTGGAAAAAAGACGAGACAGAGGAGATATGATAGAAACATTTAAATACGTAAAGGGAATCCACAAGGTAGAGGAAGGGAGTATATTTAAAAGGAAACAAAGTAGCAAAACAAGAGGACATAGTCTTAGATTAGAGGGGCAAAGGTTTAAAAGTAACATCAGGAAGCATTATTTTACTGAGAGGGTGGTGGATACATGGAACAGCCTTCCAGTTGAAGTGGTAGAGGCCAAAACAGTAATTGAATTTAAGCAAGCATGGGATAGGCATAAGGCTATCCTAAACAAAAGATAAATCCAGGTAAAGTATCCATGTAATTGGGCAGACTAGAAAGGTTCTTATCTGCCGACATTTTTCTATGTTTCTATGGTTAATCTATTTACAGAACACTGAACAGCAGAGAAATGTCAGTGAAATGCCTTGATTTTTGGTGGCTTTATCCGACAGGTTTAATCAGGCAAATCCCATACGTTTCAATGTAAAAAAATATTTCCTGTTTTTATTACTGTAAATATTTATTCAGCTGTTTATTAATTTCACTTGCAGCAAAAAGTCTCTTATTTAATTTTTTGGGGGATTTTTTTAAGCGAAAGTTTTTTCTCAATTTTTTTTTTTTTAAAGGTGGGTTTTTTTTTTAGTAAGAGACCTTTTTCTTCTTCAAGACCTTATGTTATTTTAATGCAGTAGTTTTTTTTGCAAACAGCTTCTAAGAGTTGCAGTGTGTGTTTTTTGTTTTTTTTGCCCATTCGTCGGCTTGTCTGCTTTTTCCGGTGACTGGCCTACGCTTTGTTCGGCAGGTCGGCTTTTTTCGGATCGATTTAGTGTTTTTTCTTATTGATTCTGTGGGTTTTCAGAGGTTTTTGGGATCGAGTCAATGTTTTCTCTGCAGGTTTTCAGATGCATTCAGCGGTTTTGCTCCAGTTTTTCGGATGCGGTCTGCGGCTTGTTCCCTGCATGTAGGGTACACTGCAGTGAATGCCGAATTCACTGCAGGGTCGGCAAATTTGACTCTCCGAAGTGCGGGGAATGAAAGAGCACTGAAATTCTGGTGGAATTCAAATAACCCTGATAATGTTTACTGACATGTAAATACTCTTCAACCAAACTTAACATATTTTGCACTGTCTTTTATATAAAATATGTGCATGGTCTTTGCATCCATTTTCAAGTGCACAGACACAAACCTATCTGCCTTCCCAGGCCCAATAAACTGCTGTATCTATGTATACAAATGACAAGTGTAGGGATGTCTGAAATTGCATTTTCAGATAAACATAGCTTATAAAACTGTGCAATTTGCAGGAAAAAATATTTTGACCAAATTCGTCTGAATATTTAATGGTAAAATAAAAATATATAAGTTATAAATTTGTTTCAATGTATTTCCATGCTTTCTTGTCTATTCTGTTTCTAGTATCACCATTATTTAGCCATCTAGACCGTACCTCTGAAAATGACAGCAAACATCTGAAGTTTATATGTAAAGAGTAAGAGCTATTTAAAGATACTATATAAACAGTTCATTTGCGAAAAGGGGGGGGGTCATTTCACTCAATGACATAGAAGGTCTGCGCTGTTTCCAGATGTATATCACCCATTCCCCGTTAATAATTTGACTAGCTAACTATACTGGAATGAGATGTATAAACTCAAACAGGCTTATCTGTCACCGCGTGGCCAGGAGCTGTCTATCATTATTACTTTATTCTGAAATAGCTCTGTCAGTGCCCATTGAGTTAGAAAAGGAGGCAAAATATCAGAGTCACACAGCATTCAATCATGTTTGGTTCCCGAGATATGGGAATACGTTTTATGCATGTAAACCAAAAGATTTTCATTCTGGATTAGGGATAGATGAGAAGTATAGAACAAAAGATATTGATTGACTGAGAGTAAATAAAATGTAACTTTTATTGGAAACTAAGAAACAACAACATAATGACAAACCAAAGAATAGATAAAAAGTCTCTGTGGCTCCAATCAGTGTGATAAATGTCACATAGGGTACTAGGTGCACCTAGATAAATCTCTCATATGGGATACAAACAACCTAAACTCTGTCAACTCCTATCAAAGTGAAGAAACGGGCCTTCGTGGGTCCGCGTAATAGGACAGAGAGAAGCCTGCTATAGAGAGAGTTCCCAATAGATTGAGTGGCAAACGAAAGTGCATTAGGTAGATGAAAGGTTGAGGCCCAAAATCAATGCTGGGAGCACTACCAGATTAGAGCCAACCCACCCCAAGATTAAAACCAAATCACAGAGACTAAACAAATATTAAAATCAAAAACATAATCTGCATGGGAGTAAGCACTCCATCACTCGACGCGTTTCGCCATAAACACAGGCATCATTGGGAGCATGCAGGAAGTAATGCTCAGTCTGGCAGCATAACGAAAAATAAGCAGAAAAATAAGATGAGAAACAAAACTTGAACTCCCTCAAAAACGCTTTAATTTTTGCATTAAAAAAGAGTTTGTTGTCTTTTTAATAAAATTGGATAGCCATTGTGAAGTCTGTGAACCTGTACTGACATGCCTGTCAGTGTCACGGGGAGGCGAGGGTACAAGCCCAGGATGCCATGAGGGATGCTGCTGATTATTGCCGAGCAGTGGCAGTTCTGCCCCTCCTCTTGTGCCGGCGGCGTGAACTGTGACACTCGGCGTCTGTCACAGTATAGTGACGCGTCGGGGCTGGCCACACGCTGTATTGCGTGCATGAATTGTGGGTGTTACAGTGGTCGTGCTGCGAACATTCTGAAAGCCTCCCCATCGAAGCGCTACAACACGCGTTCGGTGGGGCTGCAAAGTGAGATTCTCCATAGGAGGATCGAGCCTTGCAGCGCTGAGCGCACTAATTGCACTCAGAGGTGGCCAGCCAGGCGTTCCTTCCGCTCTGCAAAACGCTCGTCTGACCCTGGACTAACAGGTATAATTCAAGTCCTGTTTCTGTATTGAGCTATCACACTGCTATAATTTCCTAAATGAAGTAAAAGATTATTTGGCCACACCACATAGTTATACTGTCTTATCCATGCCACTATTGAGCTTCCCCAATATTAGTGGTCCTGACCATAGTCTTCAGATCTTTAGCGGTGAGATGTTATGTCCTTGCCTAAGGCGGCCACCTTGTTTGTTTCCACTATTCCAAATGCTGTTGGATGTGGTCTGATTTCAAGTAGTGGAATTCCCATGACTTTATATTAAACAAAAAAAAGTTTCCAGCTTCGTTTCCCAAGCTCCATTTACCACATATCTGCACAAGGGATAACACACAAAGTGTGGGGGTGCTCATGTGCACTGTTATAGACCCCCATCTCAATTAAGGTCTCTGGAAGGCAGAGGGATTGCAGGTTGTCGATTGAGGCATTGCGTAATGTACACAAAAAATTGTTGATGCATATTAAGGGAGTGATCCCCAGTGAAATGAGTCCACTTGGTGTTGGGCAGGATAGTGTCACTTTACAGATACCATTTGTCTTGCACCCTATTTAAGTTATTGTTTCATAACCAGAATCCTTTACATCCTGCTTTATGTACATGTTTCTTTAGATAGTAGTGATGAAGCCCAAATCGACACATGCATTTGCATATGTAATGGTTTGCCACTTTGGATGAATTATTTGCGTTATAGTATCCAAAAGCAAACCAATTTCTAGTATTCTGGCAGAATTATATCCAAACAGTTAATTCCCCGCTTGTCAGATCACGCAGAGATTAAACCTTGTTATTTTTTTGTGAAGTATCACAAATACTTATCTGCTCCCAGGTTATCTTACACTGATGATGCTGGTACAAGTGGGAAATATGGGGGAGTTGCTGTTCTAAAACATTCAACCCACGTCCACAGATGAATCTGTCTTTTGTCTAATGTAAAAATTCTTTGGACTTGGAGCTTAATAAATATACGATTCTCCCCAAAAATTAACATAACCTAGAATAATGAAACATAATTTTTTAACATACAAAATCACTGTTTAGTTGATAAGCCTCTGCAGCACTGATATTTGGTTATTAAATTTTAAATATTCATAACGCTGTCTACACTACATTCACGTCTATAGTACATTTGTTGTGATAAAAGGCATACCTGCCGATAGCGTGGGACTTAGAATAGCAAGTGAGGATGCGCGTGCACACAGATGACTATATTTAATGACTTGACTTTAAAAGGTTAACAGAATGCTAAATAGAAACAATGTTAAACTAAATCCTGGGCACTTGAAATTAGGCTTGTGCACCTTTTTTTTTTTTTTTTCGGTTCGTTCGTATTTTGTAAATTTTCATTTCGACTCGTTTCGGCCGATTTCCATTTCGGTTCGTTTTTCGTATCGACTTTTTTTTCGTGATTTTGGAAATTTTTGTGTTTTTCGGAACGTCTGTTCTCCTCGTTTTATTTATTTTATTTATAAAGGATTTTACCAGGAAGGATACATTGAGATTTCTCTCGTTTTCAAGTATGTCCTGGGTTCAAGAACATTGCAGTGTTACAGTTACAGAAATACAAAGTAATACAATGCAAGATATTAAAAAACAACACAAATATACAGATTAACAGAAAATAAATATGTAGGAAATATAGTCACTAGTTTACAGGTGCATTCTGTATTGAGGTATGTTAGTAAGGAGCTCTTGAGTGACTTAAGACTGGGGGAAGATTTGATGGTGTCTGGGAGGTTATTCCATAATTGTGGTGCTCTGTAGGAAAATGAGGACCGAGCTGCTGTCTTTTTGTATTATGGTATTGCAAGTAAGGTGCTGGTCCTGGATCGGAGGCTATAGGATGAGGGAGCTGCTGGGGGAAGCAGTCTATTCAGGTAGGGTGGCAGCTTCCCAGAAATGCTCTTAGTCACCAGGCTGGAGAGGTGAAGGGTGTGTTTAGACTCCAGCGATGGCCAGTTTAGCTCTTTTAACATGTCACAATGGTGGGTCATGTAGTTACATTGTAATGCAAAGTGGCAGAAGGAGTTATACAATGTAGTAAGTTTCTGAAGATGTGTTTGCGGGGCCGCTGCATACACTACATATGTACTGTACTCCGTATTCAATAGCTGGCATAAGCATTTGTTGCACAATCTGCTTTCTTACCGCGGGGCTCAGGCAGGATTTGTTTCTGTACAGGGCACCTAGTTTGGGGTAAAGTTTAGATGAGTTTTTCGATGTGGGGGCCAAAGGATAAATTAGGGTCCAACCACATACCTAGATATTTGAGAGAAGTGACTGTGGTCAGCGTGCCATTTGATTTTGTCCCAAAACATAGATGGGGATTTTGCAATTTGTGTAGTTTAGGTGCTGTTCCAAAGACCATCGTTACAGTTTTGTCAGTATTTTAAAAAAGTTTGTTGTGTTTGATCCACTTTTCTACCTCTGTGAATTGTTCTTGCAGCACGGCCTCCAGCTGCGGGAGATTTGGTTTGCTGGTATAGATTACAGTGTCGTCTGCGTACATATGTACAGTTGAGGCTTTGCAGACGTTGGGCAGATCATTTATGAATATTGTGAATAGCAGGGGGCCTAGTATTGAGCCTTGGGGTACACCGCAAGTGACTGGAAGCGGGAGGGAGGAGCTTCCAGAAATTGACACATATTGTGATCTGTTGGATACATATGATTGAAACCAGGTTAGCGTGCGATCACCAATGCCAGAGTTTTTAAGTTTTTCTAACAAGATGCCATGGTCTACCGTGTCAAAGGCCTTGGCAAAATCAAGGAAGATGGCTCCAGTTAGGTTTCCTTGTTCCATCCCAGCTTGGATATCATTGCAGACTTTTAAAAGGGCGGTTGTAGTTGAGTGATTTGGACAAAAGCCTGATTGATCCGGGGTTAAGTAGTTCCAATATTGATAATAATCACGTAATTGTGTGTAGACGCATTTTTCCAAGATTTTTGACACTACAGGGAGCAACGATATCGGACGGTAGTTGGATACCAAAGTACTGTCACCACTTTTATGGATAGGTACCACTCTCGCAGTCTTCCAGAGTTTGGGTATGTATCCAGTTGCCAGTGATTCATTTATTAGGGTTGCGACAGGATTTGCAATTGCCGGCGCACTGATTTTCAGCAGCATTGCTGGTATTTGATCAGGTCCAGACTGGTATTTCATTTTTTGCTTACGGAGCAGTTTAGTTACGACACTGACAGGCACTGGTCTAAAACTGAATTCCTGTCTGATACAGGGACTTTGCACAGTTGGAGGGGCCTGACCTGCATGAGGCCTCTCTGATTGCATGTCATTTCCTAGCCTGGCAATCAAAGTGGTGGCGCATCCGACAAAATAATCATTAAAGGCATTTGCTACATCTAAGGCGTGTTGCAGGGTTTGGTTGTTTACTTTGACAGCAGCTGGCTGGGAGTGGACTGGGGGTGCTTGTATGTTACTTATGGTTCTCCAAACGTTTTTAGGGTTTGATATGTTATTGTTTAGATTTTCATTGAAGTAATGGTCTTTGGCCATTTTTGTTGGTTTTGTGCATTCATTCCGGTATTTTCGGTATTCGTAGTGATCGTTCATGGAACCAGTACTCTTGAAATTTGACCATAGTGAATCTCTAAGCTGGTACATTAGTGTAAGATCAGCTGTAACCCAGGGGAGATGGGTCCCTTTTACTCGCACTTTACGCAGCGGGCATGGGAATTCCAGACTTGCAGGAGCTCAGACTGAAAGTATTCAACTGCACAGTCTAGGTCTGGGATTAGGTTTAGCCTGTACCAGGGGAGCTGTTTGAGATCATTTAGGAAGGATTCAAGAATACATTTCTTGAAAGACCTGGTGGTTATTACCTTTGGGGGAGATTTCAAGGCTTTTATTTTGCGCACGCAGTACACTAGACAATGGTCACTAAAGCTATTAGCGAGAACGCCTGCCTCCTGTATTCTATCAGGAGATGAGGAGAGAATCCAGTCCAGCAAGGTATGGTTAGGGCTTTTCATATTAATGCGAATGGGGGAGGAGATTAATTGAGTTAGCTGCAAAGTTTTAAACAGTGTGCATTGCTTTTTGGATTTAGCCAATCTGTATTAAAATCGCTGAGGACCAGCAGTTCACTTTTTTGGTTTTGGGCAAGTAGGCTATTAAGGATTTGAGATATGTCAGAGAGGGAGTGCACTGGAGAGCTTGGTGGACGATAGAACCCAGCAACAATGATTGATTTACTGAATGGGATCTCAGTTATACCAGAGAGGAAATCAAAGGTGACCTTTAAGGACTCCTCAACATAAATAACAATTCCCACTCTCTTTGCTCTGTCTTTTCTATAACATGAATACCCCTGTATTGATATGGCAGAGTCTGGTACTTTTGGGGTTAACCATGCCTCCGTGAGCACAATGATTTTGGGTTTGTAATAGCAACACCAAGCCTGAAGCTCATCCAATTTAGGGAGTAAACTTTGGATGTTACAGTGCACAAATGAGAGTCCTTTTTTAGTGGGGAGACTAAAGGTTGTGTCAGCTATAGGACCAGGGTTAGATTCCATATCGTTTGCCAGGGAAAGTAGCAGAATGAATAGAAATTTGGACAGAGTTTTCTTTTGGTGATACTGTAATTGCACAGTATTAGATCTCTGTGTGGGGATAGGAGGGCTGGACTTCAGCACTCTCCACCAGCACTCAGCTGACAGGTTAGAAGAACCAAGTAGGCTGGGGTGTATAGGGACAAAGTGTCTATTTGTTTTGACGTAAACTAATGTTTTTTTGGATACGATAATTATACGATACGATAATTATACGATACGAAAATTCTGCCATTGAGATTTCTCATGTTTTACAAGAAGGATACATTGAGATTTCTCTGGTTTTCCAGGAAGGATACATTGAGATGGGAATGATACAAAATTTAATTACAGTATCAGCGATATAAATACGATGTCCGAAATTACTGAAATGGAACCGAAATCAGGAATGGAGCCGAAATCACGAATTGAACGAAAATGAATTTCGATTTTACACATTTCTACTCCATTCGAAAATTACTAAAAGTTTTCATTTCGGCTCGGAATTTTTTTCGGATCTGCCGTTTTCGGATCTGAAAATTTTCGGAAAATCGGCCGAATTCGAATGCACGAATCGGGAAATTTCGTGAAAATTCCAAAACCCGAAACGCCCATCCCTAATTGAAATGCAAAAGGAATAAAAGAGCAGCAGTCATGTACCCATCCAGATATGCCCAACATTTGGCTTGCACAGCCAAATGTGTTGTGCTCAGGTCATCAGCCAAAGCAGAAAGCAAGGATCACTTCCTGTGTTTCCTGGTTGAATACAAAAGAAGACCGGACTAGAGTCTTGTCTCCACCCACCAGAATGGGTCCTAGTAGCTAATTGAATGGAAAATGACCTTCCTATGAGGGGGGGGGGGTTAGCTGCCTTATGTCACATCCTAGCAAAAAAAGCACATGGTCAGACGTCGCCATCTTGTCTCTTTGGTAGACAGGAGTATTTTGCTCTTTAGTGAGACCTATTGGTGGTCACAACCGTTACATGGATATTTAGGGAATTATTCAATTAACATTGTCTATTGAAGTTGTTCTGCCCTCACAGTGTGTCTGAGGCACAAAGCTTGGCAGACAGCTAACATAATAAAAATCTGGAAGCAGGATTGAAGAAAAGTCTTTACTGAACTTTATTTGTATCTTTACTTTTCAGATCTTTAAACTTTGTAAAACTGTGGAAAATACGGAATTATGGCAATATATTAGTCTAGGAATGCAAATCTACACAAATAAGTGACAGGCATGCTACCTAGATGTAAATTACTGGCTAACAGAAGTTTAACTTAATGTGAAGACAATCAAACACTACTAAACTAATCTAACAGTGCTTTGAGTTGCTGAAAATATATACATAACTAAAAACATGAAGGTTCTACTTACAGACTTATAAGCAGAAGGCCTGTGTAAAAGAACTGTGGAGTTTGGGAGTTTGCTTTCTGCTTGACTCACTGGTAGCTATGCTGTTTGAATCTGGCTCTACCAGGAAGTAACTGTACTGTATGGCATCAGTAATGGCCGCCCAATTAAAGAAACAGTACTCTAATAAACTAAATGCTTAGAAATTTGTGATTGACAGAACACTCCCCACTTTGGATAATAACATTATGCAACTATGTATCCTTTTTGAGAAGTAAGACAACTTCAGAAACAGGCCTAAAATAAACTTTTGGAGTACCTTCCTTCATGACTTTAATTTCTACCTTTCTAACTTTGTTGTCACCACTAGGTACAACTTTGACAATAAGTCCAACAGGCCATTCATTTCTATGAACTTGAGTGTCTTTCAGTAAGACAACGTCTCCGACTTGTAAGTTAGGCTTGTCAGCTTGCCATTTCCTGCGTGGCTGGAGCGTCACTAAATATTCCTTGTCATCATCTGGTTCTATAAGTTCAAAGGTCTCTGACTGAGCACTCTCTCCTTTCTCTCTCCTGTTTAGAAAGGGTGGACCTGAGAACCAGTTAGTGTGTTGTAGGGCAGATGCTGTTATAGGTCTAGTCCCGTGGTCAGCTGGATTTTTATCTGTACTGATGTAATGCCACTGTTCTGGATGGGTGGACTTCCTAATGCGGGTCACTCTGTTTGCTACATACATGTAGAATCTTCTCGAGGTGTTTTGGATATATCCCAACACAATCTTGCTGTCTGTAAAAAACTTCACTGCATGAATTCCAAGATCTAGCTCTTCAATGATCAAGTCTGCCATCTCAACCGCTAAGACAGCAGCACAAAGCTCTAAACGTGGAACAGTGTGGGCAGGACGTGGAGCAAGTTTGGACTTTCCCATGACAAACCCAACATGACATTCACCTTCAGTGTCTATCACTCTAAGGTAGGATACAGTTGCTATGGCCATAGTGGATGCATCTGAGAAGGTGCATAATTCTCTTCGTTGTGTGACAAAGAGACAGGAACGTAAGATCTTTGCATACTGAATTGTTCAAGATCTAGTAGTGAATCCTTCCACAGTTTCCACTGTGTTTCTTTCTCTTCAGGGAGATGAGTATCGCATTCATTTTGTTCACCTTCATTTGCGAATTCTCTCATGAGAGTTTTACCTTGCATAGTTATAGGGGCGACGAATCCCAAGGGATTGTACAAACTATTGACTGTGGACAAGACACCTCTTCTTGTACTGGTTTTTCTTCTCTGGATACACGGAACGTGAAACTGTCTGACTTTATGTCCCAACTTAACCCTATACTTCTCTGGAGAGGTGGTGAATCTGCTCCCAAGTCTAGGTCTTTGAGATCTTTTGCACGATCTTCCAAAGGAAATGCTTCCATAACCTTGTAGCTGTTGGAAGCTATCTTGTGTAGTTTCACGTTAGATTCAGCTAACATTTCTCTGGTTCTTTTTAAGGTGGCTATTGCTTTTTCATCACTGGGGAAGGAAGAAAGTCCATCGTCAACATAAAAATTTCTCATGACAAACTGTTTAATTTCTTTCCCATGTTCTTTTTCACCTTCCTGTGCTGCTCGTCTCAGACTGTAGATAGCCACAGCTGGAGAAGGGCTGTTCCCAAACACGTGTACCTTCCTTCTGTATTCCATGACATCTTTGTTGAAGTCATTATCTTCATACCACAAGAACCTTAGGTAATCTCTGTGATCTTCACGGACGAGGAAGCAATAAAACATTTGTTGTACATCTGCTG
Organism: Leptobrachium leishanense; assembly: GCA_009667805.1. Taxonomy (NCBI): domain Eukaryota; kingdom Metazoa; phylum Chordata; class Amphibia; order Anura; family Megophryidae; genus Leptobrachium; species Leptobrachium leishanense. Next base: position 133,076,849 of record CM019063.1, on the reverse strand, counting down.
TTACTGCAACACGTTCTTTTCGGAATCTTATGAGTACTCCGAGGAGCGTGTTATTCAAGTCGGGCCCACTAAGGAGGACATCATTAAGGGAGACACCTTCATGCTTTGCGCTGGAGTCAAATACTACGCGTATCTGTCCCGGTTTCTGAGGATGGTACACCCCGAATATTGGTAAATACCAACGTTCCTGTTTTTCTTCTAATGGTGGTGCCTTCTCCGCTTGATCATTATCAAAGATCTTCTGCATGAAATCATGGAAGTGTTGTTTCATCTCTGGCCTTCTGTTCAGAGTGCATTGCATGGAAAGGAGACGCTTCATTGCTTGTCTTCTGTTATTCGGGAGGTGACATCGTGGTGAACGGAAAGGTAAAGGAGCTACCCAGTTGTTTGATTCATCTATGAAGACTTCTTTGCTCATGATCTCAAGGAAGAGGTTATCTTCCACAGATAATGCTTGTTTGTCATCACTTTGTGTTCTTTCGAACACCTTGCACCCTAATCTAGCTGTATCTTCTGTTGAAGCTGTAGTCGCCATGTAGACCTGATGCTTCTGTGTGTTGCTTTGAGAGGACTAGTCTCTCTTTGATTTGCATGTTGTTTGTACAAGGGCTCAAACATGACGTGCGTCCATTTTGCAACAGGTTCGTTTTGTAGACATTCACTTTTGTTGGCTTGTGAACTCCGTCCAGACACACGTCACCAATGATAACCCATCCAAGGTCGAGACGTTGCGCAAATGGTGCGTTGTGTAGCCCATTGTACTGTTCCCTAACCTTGTGTACTCTCAGTATGTCTCTTCCAAGTAGGAGGAGGATTGCAGAGTCTGGGTCAAATATTGGTATCTTTTCTGCTATTTGTCTCAGATGAGGATGTCGACGTGCAATTTCGGGCGTGGGGATCTCTGATCTATCATCTGGTATCGTATCGCATTCTATGAGAGTTGGGAGGGACAACTATGTTTTTCCATCTATTGACTCAATGATATAGTTGGTTGCTCTTCTCCCTGATGTCTCTATAATACCTGAGCAAGGCTTCAAGGTATATGAAACCGGATTTCCACTATCGTTGAAGATGTTGAAAAACTCTGTTCTGGCCAAAGACCTGTTGCTCTGCTCATCTAATACTGCATACATTCTCACAGTTTTCTCTCTGTGACCTTCAGGATATACTTTTACTAAACTTATCTTTGAGCATGATCTAGGACTAAATGTCTTTGTACAGATCTCTGTACACGTTGACGTTATTGCTGGTGCTACGTCCTCTTTTTGCTCCCCACCATGATCTTCTTGGGTGGTTACGTTCTCCTCTGCCCATGGTGCTGGGCCTGGATGCATTGCAGAAAGATGCTTGTCACTGTGGCATTCTCTGCATTGTATTGCTGTCCTACAATCTTTTGCGAGATGTTGAGTTGAAGCACAGCATCTGAAGCAGATGTAATGGTCTTTAAGATAGGACTTACGTTCTTCGATTGTCTTGATCCTGAAACCGCGACATTTTTTCAGAGGATGAGGTTTGTTGTGTATCGGACACTGATCGTCTGGGTCTTCAATTTTCTTTTCTGCGATTCTATTGTTGACGTATTCAGACTCAGGTGGTACTTCTGTCTTCCGTACAGACACCGTTGTCCTTGATTCCCTGTTCGGCTGCAGTGATTCTGTTCTGCTATAGTTTGGGTTTCCCAGGTTCAAAAAGGCAAAGCTTGGGTCATTGCGGGTTTTCGCTTGGTTCGTTATGAACTTAGTGAAGAAGGAGAAAGGTGGAAATGCCACTTGATAGCATTCTTTGTATTTTGACGCTTCTGTAACCCATCTTTCTTGCAAGTTGTAAGGAAGCTTCACTATTATAGGGTTGACCCCACGTGCAGTGTCTAGATATGAGAGACCTGGTAGGTGTCCACCATTTTTTGCTGATTCCATCTCCAGGAGTATGTCTCCAAGCTCTCTTAACTTCTGATTGTCTTTGTTTGTTACTTTTGGGAAATTTTCAATTTTCTTCAGGAGTGCATCTTCAATTACTTCTGGTTATCCAGAACCTTCCTCCAATCTCTGCCACACCATAGTGAGTCCTGTTGTTGCGTTGTGAGCGTGTACGGACCTAATTCTTTTGGCTTGTTCGGAAGATTCTGGTCTGAGCCATTTAGAGAGTAGATCTAGTTTTTCTCTGTCTGTCATGTTTAAGTCTTGGGTGCTGCTAAGGAAAGATGACTTCCAGGCCCAATAATTTTCAGGACGGTCGTCAAACTTCAGGAGACCGGAACTCACCATTTCACGGCGTATCAGGTACTTCGTTACATCTGAAATTCCAGCTGCCTCAGGTGAACGTACTCTGGGAACAGACCCCGGGCTTGGCTGTGGCTGATAGGACGGTGGGGTTGTTAGGTCAGGCTTGATCTGGTTATATGGTGTTTTCCTCATTGTAAATAACTCTCCTATAGCCCACATTGGTGTGTGCCTGGGTAGGAATCGTGTCGTTATTGATTTGATGTCTGGAAGAGCTGGCTAACTGGTCTTTGGGTTCGTAAACATTTGGCTTGTCGTGTTGGAACTCTGTTTTGGCTTTGCAGACTTTAGGTGATTCTAGGTAGCCGTCTGCTAGAGGGGCTTTCGATAGGTTTAATGCATTGTCAGTTTGTTGATCAGTGTACACAGTTGTGTGTAACTGAACATACTCCCTGGTACGATGAATTGCACTGAGAGGTGTCACCTGTTCTTCTATGACAGGGAATGTTTCTTTATATTCTTCTTCTGCCGCATTCATGAGAACTTCAGCTTCTGCTACTGCTTTCATGAGAACTTCAGCTTCTGCTACTGCTGCTGAAGCTGCTTTCTCGTGTTGAAGAATATGTAGAGATGCTTTTACCTCTGCTTTTCTTCTAGTAGTTTCAGCTTCATTCTTATGCTGTTCTTCCTCTATGTAGCCCTGTTCTCTTATCATTTCAGCTTCGCGTATTGCATAGGCAGCCATTGCATATGCTTTTTCTGCTTTTGCACGTGCCTTGATGGCAGCAGCACTCGCCGTCGACAGGTTGGAGCAGATTGAGTGTCTTGAACTAGTGTGTTTGGACCTGGCAGTTTTAGCACTAGCTGATGTCAGATCTGATTTACTAGAGACTGTGGAGCTTGTGCACCGTGACCTGGTCTTTGGTGTGCTGAGTGTGCTTTGCTCTGCATCTGAAAACTGAGGAATGGCTGGAGTAGCATGCTGTTCTGTGTGCTGCATGGTGAGACAGATTACTACTTTGCAGGATGCTTGAGGAAGTTAGAGATAGATGTGTAGAAAGAATCCACTTTTCTTTTGATTAGGGCTGCTGAGTATAAAGTCTTTTTACTGTTCTGCCCTCACAGTGTGTCTGAGGCACAAAGCTTGGCAGACAGCTAACATAATAAAAATCTGGAAGCAGGATTGAAGAAAAGTCTTTACTGAACTTTATTTGTATCTTTACTTTTCAGATCTTTAAACTTTGTAAAACTGTGGAAAATACGGAATTATGGCAATATATTAGTCTAGGAATGCAAATCTGCTACCTAGATGTAAATTACTGGCTAACAGAAGTTTAACTTAATGTGAAGACAATCAAACACTACTAAACTAATCTAACAGTGCTTTGAGTTGCTGAAAATATATACATAACTAAAAACATGAAGGTTCTACTTACAGACTTATAAGCAGAAGGCCTGTGTAAAAGAACTGTGGAGTTTGCTTTCTGCTTGACTCACTGGTAGCTATGCTGGTTGAATCTGGCTCTACCAGGAAGTAACTGTACTGTATGGCATCAGTAATGGCCGCCCAATTAAAGAAACAGTACTCTAATAAACTAAATGCTTAGAAATTTGTGATTGACAGAACAGAAGTATAACCCCATACCATTCAGCCATACACAGAAACCTCCATCTCACTAAACTAGTCTCCGTACTGAACATGACTCTTATCAAAAATCAGAAGTATACTAAGTATTGGCACAGGAAGCAGCAACACAGATGATCACTAGGGATGGGCTGCCGGTTCGAATTTGTTCTAAGTTCGATTCGAACATCGCCTGTTCAAAAGTTCGCAAATTTCGAACTTTTTGGGCCGTTCGAAAAAAGTTCGACCAAACAAAAATAATATTTTTTTAAAAAAAAGCTTAAATCCTAAATAATCTAAAAATAAAGACACTCTTACTTGCAGAATCTTATAAGCAACGGTTTTGGAAGATATTGAATTAAAACTGGAATATTTTTAACATTGAAGCCTATGGTGTAAAACATTTCCCACACCTTTAACATTGAAGCCTATGGGTAAAACATTTTAGACACCATTTTTAACATTGAAGCCTATGGGTAAAACATTTTAGACACCATTTTTAACATTGAAGCCTATGGTGTAAACATTTCCCACACCTTCAACATTGAAGCCTGTGGGGTAAAACATTTTCCACACCATTTTTAACATTGAAGCCTATGGGGTAAAACATTTCCCACACCAGTTTAATATTGAAGCCTATGGTGTAAAACATTTTCCTCACTTTTAACATTGAAGCCTATGGGGTAAAACATTTTCCACACCATTTTTAACATTGAAGCCTATGGTGTAAAACATTTCCCACACCTTCAACATTGAAGCCTGTGGGGTAAAACATTTTCCACACCATTTTTAACATTGAAGCCTATGGGTAAAACATTTTAGACACCATTTTTAACATTGAAGCCTATGGTGTAAACATTTCCCACACCTTCAACATTGAAGCCTGTGGGGTAAAACATTTTCCACACCATTTTTAACATTGAAGCCTATGGGGTAAAACATTTCCCACACCAGTTTAATATTGAAGCCTATGGTGTAAAACATTTCCCTCACTTTTAACATTGAAGCCTATGGGGTAAAACATTTTCCACACCATTTTTAACATTGAAGCCTATGGGATTCAACATTTCCCACACCTTTTATTAACATTTGAAATGAACTATCGACTAAGGCTGGGGTCAGATTAACACATTTTTAACATGCATTTATGCGCACTTAATCACGGCCGCAGTAGCAGCAAATGATGGTCAATGACGGCCAATATACGCAGTACGGCCGCACGAATGTCCGGCCACGCAACGCAAGTGGAAAATGAACACCTTTTTTCGAGAATGCAGAACCGCTAGTACTGACGTACATAGTGCGCTGCGGCGGCATAGCGGAATGTGTGCATGATTAGGAGATGTCAGACGCTGCTAATGTCCAGCCTACATAATGTCCAGATGCAAAAAGTGTTTTATTGACGATCCGTAAAAAATCATGCACGAAAATGGGCGTCGTCTGACCGTTTTTTCACGCATTCCGTGAAAAAATACGTCAATGCGTTCGGACGCACTTTTTGACGGTCGCTGCAAATAATGCGTTTGTTTGACCCTAGCCTAACTATCGAATTTGAAATGAACTATCAAATGGAACTAGTGTTTGATCTTTTTTGCCATTACTTTTATCACTTCTTTCAGCCAGCTGCTATGTTTCTTACATCAATCTCCGTTCTGTAAGATAATAAAAAGTCCCTTTTTATAGCATAGTTGTGCCACCTTGTCAATTACATGGCATAGTCGTTTATTTCCAGCTTGATTATTTTAAGTGATCCCTCTGGAAAGGGAAATAACCACTCAGTACCTTTTAATCAGCGACAGTATTTCAGATAGTCAGCGGATTGATTTCATGCAATTGTCACATGATTCATATTCTATGGACAGAAAACTGCAAGCATTCATTGATTAGTAAGTATTTTCACGTAATCATGACCAGTAGGTTGGCTAAACCAGGTACATTATCAGGGCGCACGTAGGAGGCAAAGTTCACGACTCTTACACAAAGAGCACGGCTATATTTAACAAGCACAACGTACTGAACTTTAAGCAATCATCACAGAACCCAATGGTATGTCCTGTGCAACACCATGTTTAGAATCTTCTCCCAGTATTTGTCATCATAAAAATACTCAAATATTACTCGCTGTGTTTTCAGGTTGCACAAATGTTTCATATAGTGCTTACCAAATGTTTACTAAGACCTAGAACAGAAAGCAATAACAGATGTAAACTTAATTCATATTTAGATTTACTCTGAGACCATAAGCATAATCACAGTACAATAAGGGGGGTGTCCCCCCCATGTACCCCCTCCCATCATGTGTTCTTCTGACTGAGTCTGGACATGGGCAGAATTCTGTTATAAAAGCAGCAAGTACAAAACATCAAGATAAATCCCCATATAACACAAATTATGCTGCCACTCTTTAACTCAGGTGCATGCTCTGACCCAAACCTGACAAGGATCCTGGACTGATGAATACTTACAGACCTGATGAATCCCAATAGACCTGAATCACCAAGACATCAAAATTATCACAAAATATAGATAGTTTTACATCTACAGATATCCGCAACAACTGGGGTTTGTCAGTGGTGCCACTCCACCCAAGGCATTATGAGCGCCATGTCTATTATTGTGTCATTCCATTCTAAACAAGACTCTAACCAGGCATTGCTCTTGAGTATAAATGCCACTAAGGCCTTTGATGTGTGGCATGGCTCCACTCATTTATCTATATGATGTCCCCTCCACCATGCTAACTACTAATGGTTTTAATTTTGACCCAGTGCTACTGGGAAGGTGTGTTCAAAGGGGATGAATTTTACATTCCCCACTATTTAATTTAACACTGGATTCCATTATCAAACCTTTATATTTTTGCCAAATTTTAAAGGCTTCCAAGTAGGCTCTGGACGTAACCTACCATCACTGGGGCATCTGGAGGGGGCTGTGGGCTAGCCTCCCTCCCAGCGACTATGGCCCGTGGAAGAGACCAGGGGATTTGACTTATTTTGCCTTGTAAAAGCACGGAAGGGAGGCGGGACTTGAGACAGGTTTCCCAAGTGCCCGGCTAGTGGAAACTGACGTTTTTATATTAAAAAGAGACTTATTCCACGAGTTATAGACCATTGGGGAACTGGTGGATCTTATAAATATATTTGGCTTTTCAATGTACATCTGTTCACTGTTTGACCATCCTCCAGCTAACTAAAGATTACTGATAAGACGTGTCCATGTGCCTGGTAGATAATTTGATTACTGTTTAAAAGGTTTGTAGGTGCCTGAGTGAGTCATTTCTGGGAATCTCCCAGTTTGTATTTCCCTGCCTCCTTCTTCAGTGATTGGTTTATTTGTTGTCTTTATCTCTTGTTTGTCATGAAGGGGGATTTTCCCTGTAAAATGTTTAACTGAATGCTAGTTTGAAATACACAGTTGTTCCTGGGTTTACGTCAATCTGAGTCCTGTTTCGTGCTTGGGGTAATTTGCTGTAAATCGTGATCCTCTTCTGTGGTCCTGGAACGAGGGAAGCTGTTTGGTGGAGAATTATCCAGTCAGGATATCTGGAGTCTGTCACAGGCTCCTGGAATCTAAAACCGTGGTTTCCAACCCCAGTTTTCAGGTTCCACTAACAGGCCAGATTTTAAAGATTACGGGCTCTATTACATTCTCACGCAAAAACGCATGCAGCGCTAAACGTTAACGCGCGTAAATCAACGCTGGTATTACAATCCTCATGCATTTTTTTCATCCGTCAAAAAATAACGCGTGTAAAACGGACGTGCAAAAACGTGCGCACAGCAACATTGTGCGCAGAAATCAGTGGGCGGACTGTTTTTTTCACGCGATTCAGCCAATCAGAATTAAGAACCACAATTGTCTCCTGTTAAGTTTTTGCACCTGTCAATCTGCGCATATATGCTGCATCAATAAGAAAAACACACACAACTTCTCAAATTTATTGTTTGGGTGTGCTTAGAATGTGTAACTATACGTTGCTGTATTTTTTTTTGGGCTGGTGTATTTGGGTTCGGCCAGAATGTTCAGATTTGCCGGTAACACCAGCTTTTCAAAGACGTTAAAATTATGCGCGCAAACGCTGTGCGTTAAATTTTGCACATAGATTGTAATACCATCCGCATACCAGCGCACAAACGCATTTGCGCTCACAATGTTAAGTATAGGACGCGTGCAGTACAGTAAGCTCGCACAGCGTTCATGCAGGTTCACCCGCGGTAGACGTTAACGTGCATTTTTTGCGCGGACATTGTAATACGACGTTCAGCGCAAAGGGTTTTGCCCCTCGCGTTAATGCGTTTTTGCGCATGCATTAACGTTTGCGCGAAGAATGTAATAGAGCCCTACTTTGGGGTAATACAGATAGAATCCTGCAATCGCTGAGCATCAAATCATATCACCTGTGCTTGAGATATCTGGCAAATCTGGCCTGTGAGGGGTATCTGAGTACCATGGTTGTGAACCACTGCTCTAAATGTAGCAACATGTACAGATGACGTTTTATATTACATCTCCCAACCATCCTTTGCTGAGCCTGCTATTGTGCATAACCTTCATTGTTATGATAATGTAAATGGAATTTGCTTTTCAGCCTGTAAACTAAAGGCAGTTCAACGTTTACATACTGAATTTAAGCAGGGCTCGAGTCAAGCGGGAACGCGCAGGAACGGCGTTCCCGCACTTCTCCCAAAGCGGGAACACAGCGTTCCCGCTGTGGCCCGAGCTCGAACGCCGCCGCCGCACATTGCCGGTGGCCGCGTGCTTCCTGTTACAACGGCCGGTGACAGGAGGTGGAGCCGCTCGCCTGGCTATTTCATAGATCCCAGGCGAGCGGCTGCACTTCCTGTCAGCGGCCGCTGAAGCAGGAAGCACGCGGCCGCCGGCAATGTGCAGCAGGAGCAGGAGCAGCAGAGGAGCAGCAAAGGTGAGCTGGGCTGGGGGCATATCCATGAGACCTGGGGCATATCCATGAGACCTGGGGGGCATATCCATGAGACCTGGGGGGGGCATATCCATGAGACCTGGGGGGGGCATATCCATGAGACCTGGGGGGCATATCCATGAGTACTGGGGCATATCCATGAGACCTGGGGGGGCAATATCCATGAGACCTGGGGGGCATATCCATGAGACCTGGGGGGGCATATCCATGAGACCTGGGGGGCATATCCATGAAACCTGGGGGGGCATATCCATGAGACCTGGGGGGGCATATCCATGAGACCTGGGGGCATATCCATGAGACCTGGGGGGAATATCCATGAGACCTGGGGGGGCATATCCATGAGACCTGGGGGGGCATATCCATGACCTGGGGGGCATATCCATGAGACCTGGGGGCATATCCATGAGACCTGGGGGGCATATCCATGAGTACTGGGGCATATCCATGAGACCTGGGGGGCAATATCCATGAGACCTGGGGGGGCAATATCCATGAGACCTGGGGGGGCAATATCCATGAGACCTGGGGGGCAATATCCATGAGACCTGGGGGGCATATCCATGAGACCTGGGGCATGGGCATATCCATGAGACCTGGGGGGCATATCCATGAAACCTGGGGGGGGCATATCCATGAGACCTGGGGGGGCATATCCATGAGACCTGGGGGGGCATATCCATGAGACCTGGGGGGGCATATCCATGAGACCTGGGGGGGGCATATCCATGAGACCTGGGGGGGCATATCCATGAGACCTGGGGGGGCATATCCATGAGACCTGGGGGGGCATATCCATGAGACCTGGGGCATATCCATGAGACCTGGGGGGCATATCCATGAGTACTGGGGCATATCCATGAGACCTGGGGGGCAATATCCATGAGACCTGGGGGGGCAATATCCATGAGACCTGGGGGGGCAATATCCATGAGACCTGGGGGGGCAATATCCATGAGACCTGGGGGGAAATATCCATGAGACCTGGGGGGGCATATCCATGAGACCTGGGGCATATCCATGAGACCTGGGGGGGCAATATCCATGAGACCTGGGGCATATCCATGAGACCTGGGGGGGGCATATCCATGAGACCTGGGGCATATCCATGAGACCTGGGGGGGCAATATCCATGAGACCTGGGGCATATCCATGAGACCTGGGGGGGCAATATCCATGAGACCTGGGGCATATCCATGAGACCTGGGGGCATATCCATGAGAGCTGGGGCATATCCATGAGACCTGGGGCATATCCATGAGACCTGGGGCAGTATCCATGAGACCTGGGGGCAATATCCATGAGACCTGGGGGCAGTATCCATGAGACCTGGGGCAGTATCCATGAGAACTGGGGGCATTATCCATGAGACCTGGGGGCATTATCCATGAGAGCTGGGGGGGCATTATCCATGAGAGCTGGGGCAATAATATCCATGTGAACTGGGGAAAATATAACCAGTGCTGTGTATATTATTCTTGGGGTTCAGTGCTGTGTATGTTATTCTGGGGGCTCAGTGCTGTGTATGTTATTCTGGGGGTTCAGTGTTGTGTATATTATTCTGGGGGTTCAGTGTTGTGTATATTATTCTGGGGGCTCAGTGCTGTGTATGTTATTCTGGGGGTTCAGTGTTGTGTATATTATTCTGGGGGTTCAGTGTTGTGTATATTATTCTGGGGGCTCAGTGCTGGGTATGTTATTCTGGGGGTTCAGCACTGTGTATATTATTCTGGGGGCTCAGCGCTGTGTATATTATTCTGGGGGCTCAGCGCTGTGTATATTATTCTAGGGGCTCAGTGCTGGGTATGTTATTCTGGGGGTTCAGCACTGTGTATTCTATTCTGGGGGCTCAGCGCTGTGTATATTATTCTGGGGGCTCAGTGCTGTGTATATTATTCTGGGGGCTCAGCGCTGTGTATATTATTCTGGGGGTCTGTGCCTGGATATATATATATATATATATATATATTATATATTATATATAAAATGCGTTAGTCCAGTTGCCACAATCACGAGTATACCTGTACGTAGTGATACCTTTCACTGATCAGTATAGTTTCCAGTTTACACTCTTGAAAGTTTGTCTTTTAAATGTAATGTCAACCCAATAAAAATGGTATCACCGGCACGCACTGCTATACTCGTGATATATATATATATTTTCTTCAGGTAATGGGGGTCGTGGAATTTGTGGGTGAGTTCCCTCACTTTTTTTCCCAGGACTTGACCCCTGAATTTAAGTATGTAATATGTTTGTTTTTTCAGTTCTTTGAGAATATCTAAGGCTGGGGTGAGACGAGCGCAGTGTTAACGTCCGTGTTGCCCGCACATAAGTACGTCCGTGATAGCATACAATTGTGTTAAATGGAGCCCCACACACCAAGTACGTCCGCACAGAAGTGCGGGGGCTGACGGACGCTGCAAACGGACGCAGGTTAGGCAAGAACGTAATACTGCTAGAACGGACGTGCGGAGTGCATAACTGGCAGGGTTATTCAAAGAGATTCGAAAAGTCATCGCACGTTCGGTGACTTTTCGTTCTCTTCAATTCGGTTCCTTTTGCCGATCCCATTTCGGTGACCCTGCGGTGTATTCAGCAAGCACCACAGGGTCCCCGAATTGCAGGGAAAAACTGCCGCAAACCTGACGAAAACTAACCGCAAAACCCACCGAATGCACGCCGAAAACAAGCAAAAACAACTGGATAAACCTTCGAAAAACCCGAGCAGGAGCCGATCACACGCAGCGAAGCAGCCGAACAGGAGCCGAATCACACACAGCCGAAGCAGCTGAGACGCAGACAGAGGGTGGTGAATAAATTAGCAAAACCGTTTGTATGAATCTGTGAAAATGAAACGCTGTTTGCAAAGAAACTACTGAGCGAAAATATCTGAAATTTGCACATGAGGTCCAGGGAATGATAATAAAGAGGGCTGTTACAGAAAAAATAAGTAAACTTAAAAAAAAAAATCAAAAACAAATCGGACTTTTAAAAAAAAAAATCTGAAAAATGCTTAAAGTATCCTAAAAATCTATAAATAAAGAGACTTTTTGCTGCAGAATTTTATAATGAATGGTTTATTAGATATTGAATTAAAACCGGAATATTTTTAACATTGAAGTCTATGGGATTCGCCTGAATAAATTTGCCGAATGGCAGGGCATTAGGGGAACCTGTCACTGCTGGTTTGTGTTCTCTGAATAGCCGAAGCCGTTCTTTTTTATGGGGTTTTCACTGCCCTCGAACAGGCACCGAACAGGCACCGTATCTTTGGATACCCCTGTTTGTGTGTGAGTGATGGAGCATGGTCAGACGGACTGCATTGATACGTCCAGCATTTTTTTTTTTTTTTTTGCAGTGTCTTGGGGTTTATTTGTAATTCTTTATTTACAGAATTATAAAACAGTCTCACGTACTCAAACGAGGATACGACCCCAATGGGCCTGCAAAACAAGTAACCAAATACAAAGCAATATCATGTGTGGTAACTAGGTACAAGATGGCAAAAGAGGGGAATCTGGACCACTCAGAAAAACAAAAATACCTGAAGCGAGATAAAAATAAAAATCAAAAAGGAAGGGGGAGGGTAAGTAAGATGGGGGGGATTTTAGGAGGAGGGGAACTCCTCACATCCGAGGCCCCAAAACGGAAGCATGAAGGGTATATAGAAGGGTAAATCTGTAACTCCAGATGTACGGGGAAACAACAGCAAAAACAAGACAAAAGTCCATATCAAATGTAAAATAAGGGGAAATGTCAAAATGTGGAGAAACTGTCCAAACTTGAAAAAGCACTGTAGACAAGAATTGTCCAGAGCTTAAAAAAATAAAAAATAAAGGTAAAGATAGTGACATGTCTCAACCCGGCCGGGCTTCTGATGGGCTTAGCGGGACGCCCGCAGCCGCGAGGTCAGCCCAGCCCATAATCGTATACGGTATATTATTGTGGGTCACCACTAAAGAGCCAGCCAGGCCCCAATGATACCGAATCCCCTTACTGCGGAGAACAGTCGTCACGTCTGGAACCTCCGGCGGGCCATCAAGATCAAAAACGGCAGGTCGTGGTATAATGCTAAAGTTGTTCCTTCAAATAGCACGGGGTCTCGGGCGCCGGGGGAAGACATAAGCTTTGCCTTCAGGGCAACGTCCTGGAAAACAACCACCACGTCACCAGGAATCCCTCTGGGCGCCGCCGCCGCCTTCCGGACCCGAAACGCCGCTCCAACTAGCCCGGGTGTCGTAGAGGGCAGTCCTGAGACCTGAAGCGCCAGTCGTTCCACGTAGGGCAGCAAATCATTAGCTAATACTGAGGCTGGGATGCCTCTGACCCGGAAGTTTCGGCGTCAGTGACGAGACTCCAAAGTTTCCACCGAGCGAGTTAGGGTTTCCACCTGGGAGCGGAGGACGGTTAGCTGGTCAGAAAGGTGAGACTGCTCCTGAGCTACCCCATCAGTCTTCCCTCTCACCTCTGTTACTTGCGTTCGGAACACCTCCACCTCCGCTCGTACTGCCGCCACCTCCGGTCTCCACATGCCTCTTATTTCCTCCAGAATCCGACGGAGGTCCCCCTTCGTAGAGGGGAGATCGTCATCCTCCTCCGCAATCTGTGTAACACTGCCAGATCCAGGAGGTCCCACCAATGTTGCCGGTTCCCGGGTCCCCGGGGCAGAGCCGTCACCCACCGAGGCCTCGCTACATGCGGCGGAGAGTAGCTGCTCTTCTGCCGAGTCTCCGTCTGAAGAATCATGCTGGGCCGCCAAGACCTTCGAAGACGCCGCCAATGCGGCCTTCCGGTTTTTTTTATGCTCTTTTTTTGGCGGCTGCAGTAGGAGGGAGCGATCCCAGTGACTGAGATGGCGGGGTAACCCAGGACATGCCCAATCCATCTCTCGTGGGCCAGGAGGGGTCCTCGTCCCCCGTGGAGTCATAGCCGGACGGGAAAGAAAGTGAGGCCGTTGCCTTCCGGGAGACAGGACCTCCAGCCATCGATTCCCTTATGTCCCTTTGGCCAGGGCCACCAGTCTGGTGAGGGCGTTGGGGTATTTTCTTACCCATGTGTGCAGCAGAAAGACACCGGAAACACCACCAAATCCCACAATCGCTTCTGGTAAGGCCAGGTAGAATAGGCCCGAAATATAGGCCCCAACTCTCTGGGTCAAAAATTTCCTCACCGGGTGCACAGGAATGTCCACCCTGGCTTACTAAACAGTCCGGTAATAGGGGGGAGCAATTCTGAAGCAATACGAGTGGAAAAAATAGCGAAAAGTCGGTAATTACGCAGGAGCTCTGCAACATGCGTCCACTCGCTAACACAGCTAGCCACGCCCCCCCGTCCAGCATTTTTGACGGACAGAATGTTCTTTCATTGTAATTTATTTTCCCTGCTACATCAGTCAAAAAATACGCTTAGCCTAAACTAGCGTGCATTTTTCCTAGCACGGCGAGGCAAGAGTTCTACCAAAGCTGACACATCGCTGGTAAATAATACGGACTACTACTGAGATACTGCTAGTTATTAGTAAACAAATGTCAAAGAGCATTGTGTGTTTTATATATTCCTACAAAATCAATCTCCACGACACTTTAGTTTCCTAAAACATAAATTATAAAGATATGTTAACTTAACAATAAATTCATACAGGGTTATTCAGAGAAAAAAAAAAAAATTATCAACTGAAAGCGTTTATTTTCAAACTACAAGAAGTTAATTCTGTTCATTTAGAAGTCTTCAGAATATTGCAGACTCTGCTTCTCATCCTTAGATTTCTTGTTCACATTAGGGCAGTGGTTCCCAACCCTGCTCCTCGGGTACCCCTAACAGGTCACATTGTAAGGATTATCTTGGAGATGCAGAGTAGATACTGCAATCATTGAACAGCAAATCATATCACCTGTGCTATGCTTCAGATTTCAAACCTAGCCTGTAAGGGGGACTTGAAGACCAGAGATGACAACCATTGCAGTAGAGATTGGAAGTTTGTTATATACCAAGGGAGAGAGGATAGTTAAACACATGTATGGTACACATGTATAGTATGGCTCCTCTATTTCTCAGCTGAAATTGTAAACAATAACAACATGGAAACACTTTTTAAAGATTTAAAACAATCATGATGCAGTTGGTAGTGGACATATGGTAGAATATCAGGGTTATTCAGAGAAAGGTGAAACTCAGGAGAACTGGCAGGAGAAGAGAACAATCTAGACCAAATAGCCGATTTAGAAAGTGAGATAAATGGGAGAATTTTTCCGGTTTGGTAATTTTGACCTAGAATTTTCATTTCTCCTGGCAATTCTCTTGAGTATCATCTTGCTTTGAATATACCTGTATATTTTCAGGTCTATTCAAAAAAAGGTGATACTCAGGAGAATTGGCAGAAGTTAAAATTCAAGGTCAAAATAGCCAAACCGGTACAATTCTCCCATTTATCTCACTTTCCAAATCTGCTATTTGGTCTAGCGGTCTATTTTGTTCTCTTCTGCCAATTCTCCTGATTTTCACCTTTCTTTGAATAAACCTGTTAGTGTACTAAATACGAATATCTCTTTAACTCTTACTTTGTGCATAGTGGGTAAAGAACATACTGTACATTGAAACGGTTGAGTGGAATGTTTTTGGAAAATTGACTGAAAGAAAGAACCAATATACCACTGAGCATAAAGTAATATTGCAGAACACAATCACACAATGACACTTGTAGCTCAAGGCTAAGCAACCGGTTTTAGTAACATATCGCTTTATAGTATTTTCTGTTGTGTTTTTTTTTTTAATAATGCCAAGTTCTTTTATTCCGGTTATATTTGGTGGTTTTTATTAAAAATACTGTTCTTCAAAGTAATAATGGATGGCTGAATCTGTTGTTTGCTCACTCATTGCAGTATTTCTCATGCTAGAAAAGTCAGCTTTACTTGTCCACTTATCAGAAAAGTTAAAAGGCCATATTACATACTTAACCCTAATGATAGCACTCAGCTGCGTGAGCGTTAACGTTAGCTTAAGTGGCCGTAGCTTGGGCCGACCATATTACATTCTGACCGCTAACAATTTTAAAAAAACATTAGCAATTTGGTGATTGCGCTTTTCAGTGCGAGCTCTGTACTCTGCGCTCCCTATGCTTAACATGGGAAGCGCAAAGTGTTAATTAGCGTTAGGATTACAAAGTCCTAATGGTAAGTACGCCCCGCAGTGGTTACTGAAAAGTTAGCATCAGCTTCTAGCTGTGGTTAACTGCAGAATCAGTCAGCACCGGCTGAAAAACAAATCAGATGCTCACCTCTCAACCCGGAGCGTGAATGGTGGCCCAATTCGCTGCTTCTGGCTGCCGACAGCAGAGAGAGACTGGGGGGAAATGAGTCCAGGGCTCGAGTCGAGCGGGAACACGCAGGAACGGCGTTCCCCGCACTTCTCCCACAGCGGGAACGCTGCGGGAACGCAGCGTTCCCGCTGTGGCCCGAGCCCGAACACCGCCGCCGCACATTGCCGGCGGCTGCGTGCTTCCTGTTACAAGGGCCGGTGACAGGAGGTGGAGCCGCTCGCCTGGCTGTTTCATAGATCCCAGGCGAGCGGCTGCACTTCCTGTCAGCGGCCGCTGAAGCAGGAAGCACGCGGCCGCTGGCAGAGGAGCAGCAAAGGTGAGCTGGGCTGGGGGCAGTATCCATGAGACCTGGGGGGGGCAGTATCCATGAGACCTGGGGGGGTTACTATCCATGAGACCTGGGGGGGCACTATCCATGAGACCGGGGGGGGGCATATCCATGTGACCTGGGGGGGGCATATCCATGAGACCTGGGGGGGCACTATCCATGAGACCTGGGGGGGCATATCCATGTGACCTGGGGGGGTACTATCCATGAGACCTGGGGGGCAATATCCATGAGACCTGGGGGGGCAATATCCATGAGACCTGGGGCATATCCATGAGACCTGGGGGGCAATATCCATGAAACCTGGGGGGGGCATATCCATGAGACCTGGGGGGGCAATATCCATGAGACTTGGGGGGGCATATCCATGAGACCTGGGGGGGCAATATCCATGAGACCTGGGGGGCAACTATCCATGAGACCTGGGGGAGGCATATCCATGTGACCTGGGGGGGCAATATCCATGAGACCTGGGGGGGCACTATCCATGAGACCTGGGGGGGCATATCCATGAGACCTGGGGGGGTACTATCCATGAGACCTGGGGGGGCAATATCCATGAGACCTGGGGGGCAATATCCATGAGACCTGGGGCATATCCATGAGACCTGGGGGGGCAATATCCATGAACCTGGGGGGGCATATCCATGAGACCTGGGGGCAATATCCATGAGACTTGGGGGGGCATATCCATGAGACTGGGGGGGCAATATCCATGATACCTGGGGGGGGCATATCCATGAGACTTGGGGGGGCATATCCATGAGACCGGGGGGGCAATATCCATGAGACCTGGGGGGGGGCAATATCCATGAGACCTGGGGGAGGCAATATCCATGAGACCTGGGGCATATCCATGAGACCGGGGGGGGCATATCCATGAGAGGGGGGCATATCCATGAGAGGGGGGCATATCCATGAGAGCTGGGGCATATCCATGAGACCTGGGGGCAGTATCCATGAGACCTGGGGGCAGTATCCATGAGACCTTGGGGCAGTATCCATGAGACCTGGGGGCAGTATCCATGAGACCTGGAGGCAGTATCCATGAGACCTGGGGGCAGTATCCATGAGACCTGGGGGCATATCAATGAGACCTGGGGCATATCCATGAGACCTGGGGGCAGTATCCATGAGAGCTGGGGCATATCCATGAGACCTGGGGCATATCCATGAGACCTGGGGGCAGTATCCATGAGAGCTGGGGCATATCCATGAGACCTGGGGGCAGTATCCATGAGACCTGGGGCAGTATCCATGAGACCTGGGGGCATTATCCATGAGACCTGGGGGCATTATCCATGAGACCTGGGGCATATCCATGAGACCTGGGGGCAGTATCCATGAGACCTGGGGGCATTATCCATGAGACCTGGGGGCAGTATCCATGAGAGCTGGGGCATATCCATGAGACCTGGGGGCATATCCATGAGACCTGGGGGCAATATCCATGAGACCTGGGGGCAATATCCATGAGACCTGGGGGCAATATCCATGAGACCTGGGGCATATCCATGAGACCTGGGGGCAGTATCCATGAGACCTGGGGGCAGTATCTATGAGACCTGGGGCAATATCCATGAGACCTGGGGCAATATCCATGAGACCTGGGGGCATTATCCATGAGACCTGGGGCATATCCATGAGACCTGGGGCATATCCATGAGACCTGGGGGCATATCCATGAGACCGGGGGGCATTATCCATGAGAGCTGGGGCAATATATACCCATATGAGCTGGGGCAATTATATCCATGTGAACTGGGGAAAATATATCCATATAACCAGTGCTGTGTATGTTATTCTGGGGGCTCAGTGCTGTGTATATTATTCTTGGGGTTCAGTGCTGTGTATATTATTCTTGGGGTTCAGTGCTGTGTATATTATTCTGGGGGCTCAGTGCTGTGTATATTATTCTTGGGGTTCAGTGCTGTGTATATTATCCTGGAGGCTCAGTGCTGTGTATATTATTCTGGGGGCTCAGTGCTGTGTATATTATCCTGGAGGCTCAGTGCTGTGTATATTATTCTGGGGGTTCAGTGCTGTGTATATTATTCTGGGGGCTCAGCGCTGTGTATATTATTCTGGGGGCTCAGTGCTGTGTATGTTATTCTGGGGGTTCAGTGTTGTGTATATTATTCTGGGGGCTCAGTGCTGTGTATGTTATTCTGGGGGCTCAGTGCTGTGTATATTATTCTGGGGGCTCAGTGCTGTGTATAATATTCTGGGGGCTCAGCGCTGTGTATATTATTCTGGGGGCTCAGTGCTGTGTATATTATTCTGGGGGCTCAGTGCTGTGTATATTATTCTGGGGGTTCAGTGCTGTGTATATTATTCTGGGGGCACAGTGTTGTGTATTATTCTGGGGGTCTGTGCCTGGATATATATATATAGATATAGATGGATTATATATAAAACGCGTTAGTCCAGTTGCCACAATCACGAGTATACCTGTACGTAGTGATACCTTTCACTGATCAGTATAGTTTCCAGTTTACACTCCTGAAAGCTTGTCTTTTAAATGTAAAGTTAACCCAATAAAAATGGTATCACCGGCACGCACTGCTATACTCGTGATATATATATATATTTTCTTCAGGTAATGGGGGTTGTGGAATTCGTGGGTGAGTTCCCTCACTTTTTTTCCCAGGACTTGACCCCTGGAAATGACCCCAGTCTCCCTCCGTGACCACTCCACCAACCGGCAGGATCTCGCAAGAGGTGAGATCCTGCAGGTCATGTGACCCGGCAGTCAAAGCCTCAATGGAGTCCTATGGACTCCATGGAGGAGATGCTCGGGACAGCACAGTAGTGCTGCCCCGAGTACCCTGATGCTTAGTGCTGCATTACGGGGCAGGCTGCTGAATCAGCACCTGCCCCATAATATGGAGCTAAAACAGGGATGCTAAGGAGAAACCTGCAGGCGTATGTTTTCCTTCTTGGCGTCCCCGTTTTAGCAGGTATGTATATATATATATATATATATATATATATATATATTTAATAGTGCTCTCAATGTATTATTTCAAGAGTTGTGTTAAAGGACTTCTCAGTTATTGGATGATTTATTCAATCAAATAGACAATAAAGACATGAATTAGCTCTCCAAAGCATTTAAATATAGCTTGCCACGAAATAGCAAGTATTGGAGACAGGGATGGACTGCGACAAACCAGGGCCCCGGTGCAAAAACTAGGGAAGGGCCTGTCACGGACAACAGGATTGAGGGCCGGGGTCCTGTTGTTTGGAAGGGGGTGTTCAGGGATTTGCTTTGCAAGAACAATGTTATTGTCTGTTACTATCTGCTGATCAGATTAGCCTTCTAGTAAACCTGCTCTCAGGAATGTGTTAATATTTTATTAACAGTTTCTCAAACATGTCAGACAAACATTACCCGTTATCTGTTGTTTTAAACTATAATCTGTTTGTTAATCACCATTGTCTTAACTCCTTAAGAAAGCTAGAGTAATGTTCTCACTGTTTGTATCTAAATCTAATTAGATTACACAAAAACTTTCCCTAGAAAATGTTCAGATTTTGTGAATGTTTGACCACATGTTTGACCACATAAATATCTGTGCTTGTCCCCAATAAAACCAGTTCTATTCTGATCCTACATGTAGTCACGACGCATGGTTTGGGTAGCCGCTATATACCATTGTTGACCACAGTTGCAGCAATTATTGTAGTGAAACAACACTAAGCGGCCATCGTAATCGAGAAGGGTAGATGTAGTTCGCCAGATAACTGCACACAAAGGCACTAACAGAAGCGCATAGACAATGACAAAGACACTAACACAGATATCGACAGATACACAGAAACACTGGAATACTGAGATACTCATATACACAAAAAAACACTAACATACACATAAAGTGAAATACACACTGACACATAAAAGGTCCTAGACAACCTTCTAGGAGTCACTATGTTCAGTGTTTAACACAGTTGGGGGGAGGTAGAGTTCAGTACATTTCTATGTACAGGCTCACAAGGGTAAGGTGCTGCTGGTTTCCCCACCGTCACTGAGTGTACAGAGTGGCATGGGGCAAGTTGGAGAAGTGGGGTCAGCCAAGACAGCACAAAGCACTGCAGACAGCCTTTGCACAATGGTGGAAGCACCTTTATTTGACACATCTACAATAGATATTACTTGGAGGAAAAGGCCAGTAGGCCCCTCTTCAGTAAATTTCCAGCCTGTCGAAGCAGTCAGTCCATCCTTGATTTGATGGCTGGCATGACAGGGGTTGATGGCCACTATCATACAGGGGATGAGGGTAAAAACGTCTCCCAGCACCATTCTACTGATGATTTAATGCAGATTGAGGTGTGATGGGCTGTCTAAATACAGAGCACTGCATAGCAGCAGCTGATTTTGAGTTAATTTTCTCATTTGAATTGGAGTTCTAATTTAGTAGAGGAGTTGATAGGGTTAACTGGTTTGGTTTGGTCGTAAAGGGGCTATTCATTCCCATTTTCCCCAGACAAAACCTGCTTACTCTCCTCTGAAACTGGATTATTTTATGCCCTGGCTTCTATCTGTCATACCTACCTGTGTCATCCATGCCCATGTGGTGTGGATCCTCCATGCCCAGTGCAGGAGTGTGGCAATTGTATCGCCCGACGCCCGGGACATGAAGATCCGGGCGCCGGACAAGTAAATATTTTTGAGATGCAGTTCTGCGGGCAAGATATCAGATATTTGTAGAATTTTTATCTCTAGCGCAGGAATGCTGGCAGACAACAGAACCTATCGGGTTATAAACACAGTGACCATTTATTGTAACCCGCGGGGACATAGTGCACTAACCGATAAACGTATATTTTTACACGTCACGTAAAATAACCGCTCCTCTTTGCAGTAGTGTGGGCATTATCTGGTCTGAGGTCTATATCTGTGGGCATTATCTGGTCTGAGGTCTATATCTGTGGGCATTATCTGGTCTGATATATATATATATATATATATATATATATATATACTATATTGCCAAAAGTATTCGCTCACCTGCCTTGACTCGCATATGAATTTAAGTGACATCCCATTCCTAATCCATGGGGTTCAATATGACGTTGGTCCACCCGTTACAGCTCTAACAGCTTCAACTATTCTGGGAAGGCTGTCCACAAGGTTTAAGAGTGTGTTTATGGGAATTTTTGACAATTCTTCCAGAAGCACATTTGTGAGGTCACACACTGATGACTCAGTCTCCGCTCTAATTCATCCCATAGGTGTTCTATCGGGTTGAGGTCAGGACTCTGTGCAGGCCAGTCAAGTTCCTCCACACCAGACTCTGTCATCCTTGTCTTTATGGACCTTGCTTTGTGCACTGGTGCACAGTCATGTTGGAAGAGAAAGGGGCCAGCTCCAATCTGTTCCCACAAAGTTGGGAGCATGGAATTGTCCAAAATGTCTTGGTATGCTGAAGCATTCAGCGTTCCTTTCACTGGAACTAAGGGCCAAGCCCAGCTCCTGAAAAACAACCCCACATCATAATCCCCCCTCCATCAAACTTTACACTTGGCACAATGCAGTCAGACAAGTACCTTTCTCCTGGCAACCGCCAATCCCAGACTCATCCACCAGATTGCCAGATGGAGAAGCACGATTTGTCACTCCAGAGAACGCGACTCCACTGCTCTAGAGTCCAGTGGCGGCGTGCTTTACACCACTGCATCCGACGCTTTGCATTGCACTTGGTGATGTATGGCTTGGATGCAGCTGCTTGGCCATGGAAACCCATTCCATGAAGGTCTCTGTGCACTGTTCTTGAGCTAATCTGAAGGCCACATGAAGTTTGGAGGTCTGTAGCGATTGACACTGCAGAAAGTTGGCGACCTATGCGCCTCAGCATTCACTGACCCCGCTCCGTCAGTTTACGTGGGCTACCACTTCGTGGCTGAGTTGCTGTAGTTCCCATACACTTCCACGTTCTTATAATACAGCTGACCGTTGACTGTGGAATATTTAGGATCGAGGAAATTTCACGACTGGATTTGTTGCACAGGTGGCATCCTATCACAGTTCCACACTGGAATTCACTGAGCTCCTGAGAGCGACCCATTCTTTCACAAATGTTTGTAAAAACAGTCTGCACGTCTAGGTGCTTGATTTTATACACCTGTGGCCATGGAAGTGATTGGAACACCTGATTCCGATTATTTGGATGGGTGAGCGAATACTTTTTGCAATATAGTATATCTGTGGGCATGATTTGGGCTGAGGTCTCTGTATATGTATCTTGAGTGGGCATGATCTGGTCTGTATATATGTATCTGGGCATGATACTATCGGATTAAATTGGCAGTAATTTATATGTATTTAATACAGCTTGCATTCTAACTCAAGTTATGTGCATGCTGTTATGAATAAAGACCTCTAAATACTATTTTGTTGAAACTATTTTTCTTATCAGGACAAGTAGATCGTCCTGAGGGACAAGTAGATTGGACTACCACTTAGTCCGTTGGACAAATAGAATTTTTTTAAATTTCCACACCCCTGCCAGTGTCATTCTGGGACATCATTTGGCATCAAATGACACATTCACACACATTCTGACACTCCATCTCTCACTGGGTCAATCAGTAGCCTGTTCTGCTTCCTTCTGACCCCTCAGTGCATTTTTTTTATTACTTTCTCTGTTTTCCTGGTTTATTGACCTCAGGCTTTGTTTTGACTGTGTATATCTCTCATGCCCTTGACCTCAGCTCTGCTGTCTGGTTCCCTGTGCATGTCCCCTGCTCTTAGTTCCGTGATATGGTTTGTCTATTTTCTTTGTTCAGTATACCTTTACTTAGTTTTCTCTCTGGTGGAATGATCTATGGAATATTTTTCTTCCAGTATTCAAACTATATAATGTCAGTCAAAATCTTTCTTCATTGTTCTTATAGGAAAATTAGTTTTGTTTGAATAGCTTTGCTGTAGATCATCATGAAATGATTTATATGTGCACCTGCTCACTATACAGTATGACTACTGGTACAACATGCTGTGAGATAAAGCATCAACATAACCCCGAAAATCCTAGTGAAGAGAAGTGTAATTAAATTTAATAAACAATATTCAGCTATTCTGTTTTTTGCAAAGGGTTCTCGAGAGAATTCAAAGCAAAATACTATTGACTCTTTAGATAAACCTTGTATCACTTAACAAATAATTGTTATTGCTGTGCAAGACATGCAGGAAATCTAGAGAGCTGTTAAATTTTTATTTTTATTTTTGATTATCAATCAATGCAAAAGAGATACATAATATCGTGTGATTAGCTCCATCATCTCTGCTTCTGTGACTCTATGTAGAATTAGGCATAAGATCATGGACTTGCACTTGGGGATCTGACCAAAATAAAAACCATAAACATCTTCGAGTGACTAAAGTCTACACACTGAGTTGGAGGTCTTCATCTAGCCACTCCATCCTCAAGGATGTGCCCTCACATGCAGTTGTATCTAGGACAAAAAAAATAACAGCATTCAAAGAGTGGAAGGCAGAAGTAGTTGGCTTCCTGTTTCCTCTAGTTGGACTAAAGGAAGAAGAGAGTTATAAGCATCCAAGTATTAAGGTTGTCATAACAAAATACACAAACAGTAGGAATCACAAGAAGCTAGGAGTGCCTTGTATGTGTGCATGCCAGTGTTTGTTCTTAGGATACAAATGTGACTTTAGATAATAAAAGTTAAAAGGTGCCAGTAATAGTGAGATTAAATTATGAAATGAGAATAGATGCCTTCCTAATGGTTAAAGTGTTGCACTTTTTGACAAAAAAAGCTTTTAGTGAGCATAAAATGAAGATTATAGTCAATGGTTTTATTATGAGCCCCAAGCTTACGTAAACTACTCCAAAGCTATTTATAAGCTTACCACTAACAGATAATAAAAGACAATTCTCATTAAAGGTACATTAGATAAGAAATCACTGACATCAAACATACATAAACTGTAAATGCCAATGTACATGGATTTTCATCATTTACCATTTTGTAACTACAATAAAACCGTTTTTGAATCAGAGGAGCAGACCTTGACGCATTCCTTCTATTCTAACACTTCAGAATGCCCTTGTAGACCTACTGTATGTAAAGAACTGCACTCTTCTTTTAGCGCACACATTCAATATGCAGTCATTATCTCGCAATATCATTAACAGCTAGCAAAACCCACTGGCAATCGTATCTTTTTCTATTATATAAACATGTATAAGTTAGACATGTGCACAGCACAAAATTTCGTTTTGAACTAATGGATTAGTCCTAAAATGCAATTTATTTAGTTACTAAAGAAATTCGTTTTCAGTTATTTAGTATGAAAACTAATTTCATTCATCCGAAAACCAATGGATACAATTACTATTGTAGTGGCTCCTCAGAGGGCTGAGATCGCTGCTTGTTACAGTATCTCTCACTCAGCACAATGTGGGCCATATTACATAGTTGGTGCCAACATAACCAGAGCTGTTGTAAACTTCCCAGAGCCATTAGAGCCTATGGAGGTTTTCAGTTTACAACAGCTCTGGTTAAGTTAGCACCAACATTGTAATACTGCCCCGTGTCAGGCAAAGCTGTTACAGTTACTGACTGTTCGCTGCTCATCACAGCGCTCAGAGTTTCAGTAAAGCTAGTAAATAATATTTTTATGTATAAGAGGTTAGAACAATATTATTTCCTTGTTTTACTGAAACTCTGAGCGCTGTTACAGTCAGTTACTGTAACAACTGAGCCTGATACATTGTACTGAGAGATAATGTAACAAGCAGCCGATCTCAGCGCTCACAGCCACAGGATTTAAAGGGCTGAAAAAAAGGATCCTCTCTGTATAATGTTTAGAACATCCTCCTACATTAATTATACCCCTGTCTGTATAATGTATACAACATCCACCTGCATTAATTAATACCCCTCTCTGTATAATATATAGAACATCCTCCTCAATTTATACCTTTCTCTTTATAATGTATATAACATCCTCCTGCATTAATACCCCTCTCTGTATAATGTATAGAACATCCTCCTGCATTAATTAATGCCCCTATCTGTATAGAACATCCTACTGCATTGGCATGTGGAGGGTGCAGAACTTCGGATGTTGCGCTCTTCATTGCTGGTCTCCTTCACTCATCAATGTAATATCACAAAAAGGACTGAAACTAAAATGTAGTGCATTTTATTTTAGTTTCTTTCGTTTTTTGTACTGAGCAGTTTAGTTTCTCTTGAGTCATACTAAAACTAAATTATCCCAAAATTCGTACAAAATCGTTTTAGTACTAAAACGAATGCACATGTCTAGTATAAGTCATAAAACCTTTTCTCCCAAGCCCTTGTGTATTCATTCTATTGTTTGTAAGTAGGATATCTCTAAGTTTCCATTATTTCAGGAATACATGTGTCCTCTTTTACCATATTGTAACAGATTACGGGCTCTGTCGCCTCCTTCAAGCTACCGTTAGCGTAGTTT
This sequence comes from Leptobrachium leishanense, assembly GCA_009667805.1. Classification (NCBI taxonomy): domain Eukaryota; kingdom Metazoa; phylum Chordata; class Amphibia; order Anura; family Megophryidae; genus Leptobrachium; species Leptobrachium leishanense. The sequence goes on along the minus strand of CM019063.1, from coordinate 133,050,966 downwards.
AAAAGAGGTGATAGCGCTCCGCAAAGGTTATCTCTGATTCGCTAATGGGTTAAAAAACCCGTTAACGAATCAGTATTAGCGGTTTATACCGCAAACTTACTGTACTGTGCACTCCTCATCTTAAGTATAGGGAGTGCAAAGTGTAAGAAGAGCTTAACTAGTGTTAGGATTCTAACGGTAGTTACAAAGAACTGTCTCTAACCAAAAAGTTAACACCAGCTCTTTGCTGGTGCTAACTGATTACGCTGCTGCAGAATCAGTTAGCAGCAGCTGAAAAGCCCATAAAAAACAAATACTCACCTCTTAACCCGTGGCGAGAACCGTGGTCCGATCCAATGCTTCTGGCTGCTGGGAGCAGAGGGAGACTTGGGGGAAAAAAGTGCCCAGTCTCCCTCCGTGATCACTCCGTCGACCAGCTGGATCTCGCAAGAGGCGAGATCCTGCCAGTCATATGGAGTCATATGGACTTCATGGAGAGGATGCTCGGGACGGTGCTTTAGCACCGTCCCGAGCATCCACGAGCCTAGCCGTCGCTACGGGCAGACTGCTTGACTCGGCAGCTGCCCCGTAATCCATTGGTGAAACCAGGGCGCAAAGGAGAAATTAATGATCGCTAGCTTTTCCCCTTAGCATCCTGGTTTTAACTATAGGCACGTGATCGTATTTTGACAATTTAATAGCCATGCATGGGAGTGAAGGGGATCTAAGTACTTTAAGAACTTGACATTTCAATGTGTTAAAGCATTTCTCATCCATGAGTGTGTTTATTCTGTGTTTTGGTGCCTTTTTTCTGACCTTAGGCCCTTAATAAGCTTGATTTTTGAAACTGCGCAATATGAAAAATCAAGTATACCTTCTGTTCAGGGACATTTGTGTGCGTATATACAGTTAGGTCCATATATATTTGCACACGGGCACAAGTTTACTTCTTTCAGGTATTTACCAAAACATATTCAAGCTATAGTTATATAATGGATATGGGCTGAACGTGCACACTCTCAGGTTTAATTTGAGGGTATGTACATCAAAATTGGAGGAAGGATTTAGATATTACAGCTCTGAAGAGTAGCCTTTTTCAAGACACCAAAGGTAATTGGACAGTTGAATCAAAGATGTTTCATGGCCAGGTGTGTGCTACTCTTTCGTTATTTCTTCATTAATAAAGCAGGTACAAGGACTGGAGTTGATTAAGTGTGATATTTGCATTTGGAATCTATTGCTGTGAACCTACATCGTGCATTTAAAGGAGCTGTCCATGCAAGTCAAATAGGCCATTGTAAAGCTTCAAAAAGAAAACGAATCCATCAAAGAGATAGCAGGAACATTAGGAGTGGCCAAATGAACAGTGTGGTACATTCTGAGGAAAGAAGAATGCACTGGTGAGCTAAGCAACATAAAAAGGCCTGGACGTCCACAAAGACAACAGTGGTATACGACCCCGGATCCTCTCTATGGTAAAAAAAAAAACATTCGCAACATTCAGAAAAGTGCAGGATACTCTCTAGGCGGTGGGTGTGTCATTGTCAAATTCGACAATCAAGAGAAGACTTCAAGAGAGCAAATACAGAGGGTTCAACACAAGGTGCAAGAATAGAAAATCCAGATTAGACTTTGCCAAAACACATCTAAAAAAAGCCAGACCAGTCCTGGAAAAGCATTCTTTGAACGGATGAAACTAAGATTAATCTGTACCAGAATGACGGGAAGAAAAAAGTGTGGAGAATGCTTGGAACAGCTCATGATCCAAAGCACACAATATCATCTGTCAAACGTGGAGGCAATGTGACGGCCTGGGCATGCATGGCTTCCAGTGGCACTGGGCCATTGGTATTTATTGATGATGTGACAGATGATAGAAGCAGCCTGATGAATTCAGCAGTGTTTATATACAGATCTACTGTCAGCCCAGATTCAGTCAAATGCAGCAAAGTTGATTTTACGGCGCTTCACAGTACAGATGGGCAATGATCCAAACCCGACTGCAAAAGCAACCCAGTTTTTGAAGGAAAAGTGGAACATTCTGCAATGGCCGAGTCAATCACCTGATCTCCACCCAATTGAGCAGCATTTCTGTTACATCCTCAGCCCCTGCTATGCTGCCTGGGGGGTCTGGGCAAGGTTCTGTGCCAAGAGCCGGCCGAATGCCAGCACCAGGTAATGGCCGAGCAGCATCCGAGGGGGTGGGGCCTGGCGTCACGAGGAGCCACCGGGTTTAAAACAGGGCACGAGGAGTTGCCTCGTCGCCCTGACGTGGAGTTCTGTTCCCACATCGCTAAGCTGATTCTATTGTTGATTTTGTTGCCGACCCATTTCTGTATACGATTCCTGCTCCTAATTTTGATCCGGCTTGTCCTAGACCATTCTGTTGCTGCTACGAGTTACGATCACCAGTGTTGTGCTTTGGTGGTTTAACCCCATGTTTCCCGCTGGGGCTTTCACTCATTATTGGGGTTTTGTCCCATCTCGTCTTGGGGTATCGTCTGTGGCCTCATTAGGTTACTATACCCGACCAAGGGCTCATGATTCTTTGCCACGAATTTATATGAAAACCGATTTAAAAATATTGTTTATGTTCAGCATATGTGCATTGTGCTCAAACCAATAAGTATACTCAATACTGTACCAACTATAAACCCCTATGTGTGTCGATCACCTCTGATAAGTATAAGGTACCGTTGACCTGCTCTAGTTTATCTGCGAACATTAAATCTGCACATTGCCCTGCAGTCTGTACAATTCATTTACCGTCTGAAGTATCTTTGTGTTTCTGAACGTGCTCTATAGGTCTTGAAATCTTTAGTACTTAGTAGCAACTCAGTTGTTCTCCCATACTCACTGACTTTAGAGTATAAGTCTGTGTATACCAACAGGGTAATTCAAAGAGAATCGAAAAGTCACCGCACGTTCGGTGACTTTTCGTTCTCTTCAATTCGGTGCAAATCGGCTTTCCCATTTCGGCCACCCTGCGGTGTATTCAGCAAGCACCACAGGGCTGTCGAAGTGCAGGGAAAAGCTGCCAAAAACCTGGCAAAAACACGGCGAATGCACGCCGAAAACCCGTAAAAACATCTGGATTAACCCATCAAAGACGCCGGAAAAACCCGAGCAGGAGCCGATCACACGCAGCGAAGCCGCCGGATAAAGCCGACACCACAGAAGAGGCAGTGAATAAATTAGGAAAACAGAGTCACGGTTCCCGGATCCCACCACGCAGTCCCTAAAGCCCAACAATCCACAGAGCCAGAAACTACCAACTGTCTGGTCCTTAAAAATTGGCCAGGTATATGTATACTAGCTAGACAGAAAGAGTTAATCAAAGACAATGTCGTAATACAAAACCAGGTCAGCAACCCGGGGGTAGTCAGACGAGCCAGAATCAGGAATACAGAGTATAGACTAGTCAAATGCAATAGCCGGGTCGATATCAGTGCAGAAGCGTAGTACAAGGAAATAGTCTAGGGCAACGGAAGGCAGAATAGTCAGAAAACAAGCAGAGGTCAATAACAGGTTAAATCACGAGAGAATTCAGGTACAAGGAGCTCAGGTATGGATAACCACAACCTGGCACTGCTTAGAAGGAACTGTTGGTTTTTAAAAGACCTTCACCAGACCGCGCCCCCTCTCAAGCCACGCCTCATGCAGCCACCTCCCTGCCTGTTTCAATTTAAACCGGGCGTTGGTGAGCAAGCAGCATCAGACATGCTGCCGTCAAGCACACCGGAAAGGCTGGAAGCCCCCAACATTACAAACAGTTCGCATGAATGATTGAAAAGTGAAGCACTGTTTGCAAAGAAACTACTGAGCGAAAATGTCTGAAATTTACATATGAGGTCCAGGGAATGATAATAAAAAGGGCTGTTACAGAAAAAATAAGTAAAGTTAAAAAAAAAAAAAATTCGGACTTTTTTTAAAAAAAAAAAACTCCAGAAAAATGTTTAAGATATGCTAAAAAATCTATAAATAAAGAGACTCTTTACTGCAGAATTTTATAATGAACGGTTTATTAGATATTGAATTAAAACGGGAATATTTTTAACATTGAAGACTATGGGATTCTCCTGAATAAACTTGCCGAATTAAACCACCGAATGGCAGGGCAATTCGGCAACTTTTCATTTCTGGTTTGTGTTCTCTGAATAGCCGAAGCATTGCTTTTTTATGGTGATTTCACTGCCCTCGAACAGGCACCGAACAGGCACCGAATGTGCAGGCAATTCGCCAGGATTTGGCGAATTGCCTGCTCTCTGAATAGCCGAATGGCCAGGAAAGGTAACCGAACACCCATATATTTTGTGGGTGTGTACGTTTTTTCTCCCTTACAAATTTAATAAAGGTTTACATTTTTAATTGATATTCCCACCTCACCTTTGGGTTCTTTGTAATCCAATCCTTTCTTCATCACTAGGGCTAAATCCTGCAAGTTTTAGGTGGATGATTGCTGTTCTCAGAGGCTATAGTAATCACTTGCCACTCCACGCCCCGCCCTGTTCAGAGTGGGTGCTTGCTTTTCTTCTGATTTTATTCATTATTTCAATTACATTTGAGTCGCTGAAAATGGGTTAACTGTATTTAAAAATGGTTGCAGTTCCTAAAACTCAGGAACTTCCTCAAACACATTGTTTTCATACCAATTTATAATTTCAGCTTGTTTGGCTGCATTAAATGAAATGTCTTTTGTAATGTATACATCAGTTTCCGATCAGGCGAATCCACGGTAAGATTATCAACTCCTGATAAATCTATTGCCTCCCTTTGTCCTTCATTATCCTCATGCTCAATATTTTGCAGATTAAACCAGTTTTTGTATTTTTCAGAAGCTTTACCAGCTCTGCTACGAACCTTAGCTTTCTGTGGACCACCATCACCACCATCTCGTTTACTAAATGTAATAGTCTGTCCTGGTTTTATTTTACACCCTTTCCAGTTTGTGTTAAACTAGGATGAATCACTGGTTCTGTGTCAGTTTGTGGCCGATCCGCTTCTTCAGTATTAACCTCTGTTTCTTTGTCAAGGTCTGATTCCAGTTCATTTTCTTTCTGGCTATTGATTTGCACAGTATTATCATCCTGATGTCCATGTGTATTAATTTTAGAAAGCATGGATTGGTGTATTCTAACCAGAATGCCGCCACTGCTCACAAATACAACAGCTCTATCTTGACCAATAATGTCTCCTGGTCCCTTCCATTCAGGAGAGTCTACTTGTTTGTAATATACTTTGTCGCTTGTCACAAACATATCATCTGTAGGTCTGAGCTGTTTACGCATGGCTCTTCTGGTTGTCTCTGAGCATTCTGCTTCAGTGAATGTCTTTCTGGAGGCATGTAAGGATGAAATATGTTCTTCTTTAGCAATCCTGGTAGTACCTTCTAGAGCTGTTTGTGTATCAGTCAGTAGAGAAGGAAGATTAGGATTCTGTCCACCTACAATTTGATACGGGCTGTATCCATGGACATTCAACATACTATTCTTAGCCATGAGGGCCCAATCAAGGGCAGTGTGCCAACCACAGCCTTTCTCTCTTTTGACCTTTTGAATGGTTTTGGTAAGCGATTGGTTGTGTCGTTCTAGTAGTCCATTGCTACTAGAAATAGTTCCACATTGCTTGGTGTATTCACTCGTGTTTCACTGCTCTTCTTTATTATGTTGCCGACATTGATTGTATGAGGACCCTGTTTGTTACTGACCCGGATTGCCTTCTTGACTATTCTCTCTCTGACTCCTTTTGTATGGGTATTGTGCTTTATGCAGACACTGAGTATATATGCATATTCTATCACAGTCTCTGAGTGTATGTCTGCCGTACATGGTGCTGATTCTGTCAACCCATCGATGTACCCTGCTGACACTGAGTGTATGAGTACATTGTCTGTTGCCAACTCTGCCTGTAAGACTACCCCCTCTGTTGCCGACTCGGAATATATATATGACCACGCTTCTGTTAACCCTTGGTGTATGAACACATTTCTCGAACCTCTGCCTAACCATATCTCCTCCTAGTAGAGGGGGCCCAGAACTCGACAAAAAGGAGGCAGATGCATCCGAAATGTTGACTGAAGGCCAGTGACCCCTGATATTTTCCAAGCTATTAAGTGTAATGTGTGAGGACTCAAAAAATTCTGAAACGTTCCCTCCCAGTCCCCCACGGTGGACGGTGAGACCCGAATTAGCCTGGGAGCGTCTACAGACAGTTCCAGAAGTCGCTGGAACCATGGTTGAGATTTCTATAAGGGTGTTATGAGCACTATTGTAGCTAATTGTGCTTGCACTAGTCTTCTTACTGTTGAAATGAGAATGAATGGAGGGAAAGCATAAAGTATCGCTAGCGTCCAAGTCTGGACCAGAGCATCTGTGGCCAAAGTCATGGGGTCTGGTCTCCAACTGTAGTATTGTGGTAAAAGAATAATGAGGAATGGCAAACTGGCAAATACCATGTTGTCTAATCTCCAATCGCTGGAATCTATCAGATACCTTGAATTCCAGTCCGCCATTACATCGCTGAGCCCTGGAATGTATTGGGCCTGAACTGAGAGATTGTGAGACAGGTAAAATCCCCAAAAGATTTCGCTGTCTCTGCCAACTGTTTGGACCTGGGGCCACCTAGATGGTTGATATAACGCACAGCGGACAGGTTGTCCATCCTCAGGAGTATGGAACGTGCTAAGAAATGTTTGCTAAAACTTGAATAGCAAACAATCACGTAAGCAGTTCTAAACATTTTATATGCAATTCTATCTTTGTGGAATCTGATCTGCCACCTGTGGAAAGCGATCCGCAGCGTGCCCCAACCAGATCTGCTGGCGTCTGACTCTATGACCAACTCTGGAGTTGGATGGATGATGGCTATGCCGTTCCATGAGTCTAAATGATTTAGCCACCATTACATCTCCAATTTCAACTCGTCGTCCAGAGAGATGCAATCTGTATAAAGCCATCCCCTCCGCAGAAATCATGCTTTCAGGCATTGAAGAGCTCGACAATACAATCAAACAATTTATCATGACACACCTTAAGGTGGCCTCTACTCCCCTTTTTCGGGAACCAATTTGACTCCTGAAGGATGTGAATAATTTCTGGATGTAACTCCGGGTTAAATTAAGCTTATGTGCCAAAGTTGGGGCTGGGCACTCAGCCCTCAAATTACTTCTCGTTTATTTATCCATTGGCATACGGATATGCTGTTCTATATAAAGTGCCACATGCTCTATGTGTGTCCATTCCATTGACCGTGGATGTTTTAATTGCTCTGGTACAAACATTGAATTTCCTAGAGCATCTACCGGATCAATAACCGGTTTTAGAATCCGTGGAATCAGGTGAGAAAACAGAATCTGACGCTTCAGGAGAGGAGACCGGATCGTACTCCTGGTCAGAGGAGCTCACCTCAGAATCTGACATTGCTTCCTCGCTAGAATATTCTGAGGAGCTGTCGGTATCTTTTGGCCTCTAGCACGATCCACTATCTTTTGTCAGTCGGAGTTAACTGACCCCTTTTTTCGCCACAGTGGTGTGCTGTGGAAATTCATTTTGAGTACGTTTTATGAGCGATATTTTTTGGGAGTTGCTCGTCTCCCTCTTTTGAAGTCTCAGGGTCCTCATTATCCTGTTGGGAATCACTAGATAAAAATCTATCTGAAGTTGAGGAAATTATAAATGAGCATCTGGCTGAGAGATTCTCTAGACATTTTAACCATATTATACTCCAAGTTTGAGGAAAAACCGCCACAGAGCCACAACAAAGGCATCTGCCGGGTTATTTACGTGGGCATAAGAACGAGGGCACCTGGGGCAACAGACAAGGTTCGGGCTAGTCATAATCCGCTCACTTATTTATTTATTATACTTATTTACTTATTTACTCATTTTATTGGGAGACCTCCGTTTAAAATTGCAGCTGTTCGTCTGAGGTAACTACCCGCGACGTTGTTGAAACTCCCCGAGGCAACAAGCCGCGGCGTTCCACGCATGCGCGAACCGCCGCGAGCATTACCTCAGAGCAATGGCGCAAAGCCGCGCCTTTCCTCAGGAACATCTGCAGGGGAGGTGCCAAATTTCCACAGAAACCGCTAGAGAGATGGACTCGTAAACGAAGTAAAAACTCGCCGTTTAAAACCGCCCGCAGTATGCTTCCTGAAGTAAACTCGCCGCGGCATACCACGCATGCGTGAGTCGACACGAGCATTACCTCAGGTAATGGCGCGAGGCCGCACCTCTCCTAATGACAGAGGTACAGGGGAGGTGCCAAAACACTACAGAAAGCTGCCGTAAAGACGGACTCGTCCACCGGAGGAAAATACAAAACGCTGGAAAGCGAAAAACAAAAAGAGTCCCCAAATGAGACAATAAAAAATAAATAAAAGCAAAACCTAGCCCCTATACATATAAGTCCCAAATGGGCTGACAATAAATAGAAATAAAACACAAGCTAACAGAGAGTGTGAGTCTAAATAATGTAAGGAATTAGAATATATGTATATATCTAGACAATAAAGTACAGTGAAACTGCAAAACAATTTTAATCTTGATTTTGCTGCTAATACTCATCTTATCTCGGCGAGCAGCAAAGAAAAGAGGAGCCAAGAGTTACCAGGGAATTTATGGAGCGGTCTGCCTGACGATTGAAAATCAGGGAGCTGGACCTTACCATTACCTGCTATTGTTATATATTGTTAACTGTATTTTTCTCTCTAAATACTTTTGTTGTTGTATTTGAGAGATTTTCTTTGCTGCTATCGGCTTAAGTAAAGAAAAGATAGCATAATATGAGCCTCCGTGTCTTGTGGGATAATTAGTGTTCCTGTTCTGTCTGTCCTCCCTGGCTGGGAGTACTAGGACTCGCAGTCCAGACTGCCTGAAAATCAAAGAGCTCAGAGGTCTGTCCAAAAGGATCCACACCACGGTTATAAGGAGGGAATGCTACAGTGAAAGTGACCCGTTCCTTCTGCTCTACAAAACGCTCATCTGACACTGACTTTAATAAACGCTGGCCTCGGTCCAGACTACCATTCTCAAATGACTATATTGAACAATATTATACAGTGTTTCCCCGAAAATAAGATACTGTCTTCTATTTATTTTTTTTGACCCCCAAAAAAACACATTAGGTCTTATTTTCAGGGTAGGTCTTTTATTTAATTTATTTTAATAAACAACATACATTTATTCAAATACAGTCATGTCATCTTCTTCTGGAACAACACCGGTTTGTTTTCACTACCTATCAATTCCTCGCAGGCGGTGTGCATCTGGTATCACTCTGCCTGTGGCAGGAGATGGCGCTAGAGGAAGCATCGGCGTATGCTGCTCTGCTTCCTCCGCTGCCGCCTCACTTTCTCTGGCGCCAGCATCGCTACAGTATTTCTCCCCTGCAGCTCGAGCACAGCCAGGCAATCCGTCCCAGTCACATAATGCAGCCAGAGCGCAGCCATGACAGGCAATAACATAATCCTGGTCAAATAATGTAGCTGAGTGCACCCACGACAGGCAATCACATAATCCCAGTCCCATAACGCAGCCCGAGCACAGCCATGACACGCAATCGCATAATCCTCACATAATGCAGTCATGACATGCCATCCACCCGCTCACATAATGCAGTCATGACATGCCATCCACCCGCTCACATAATGCAGCCATGACATGCCATCCACCCGCTCACATAATGCAGCCATGACATGCCATCCACCCGCTCACATAATGCAGCCATGACATGCCATCCACCCGCTCACATAATGCAGCCATGACATGCCATCCACCCGCTCACATAATGCAGCCATGACATGCCATCCACCCGCTCACATAATGCAGCCATGACATGCCATCCACCAGCTCACATAATGCAGCCTATGGCACCGGCATCGCTAATTCTCTCCCGCTGCTCCTCAAGTTGGTCTCAACTAGGTCTTATTTTCAGGGTAGGTCTTATTTTTTTTGACCCCCATAAAACACATTGGGTACTATTTTCAGGGTAGGTCCTATTTTCGGGGAAACACGGTAGTATTACATACAAATAGGGATGCCAGATCCCCCATCCTTTCCTGGACACATGAGGGGCCGTGCATTAGATAGGCAGCCCAGCAGTATGTATTAATTATCACACAGTAGTTATGGATTCACAGGAATCCCAGATAATCTGCCTAGGTTTGGTAACAGATTCCCCTCCTGAACTGTATGATATATGCAAAATGCAGGGCAGCACCATCCCTGTGCTTCCCTCTGTATGAAATAGTAATATGTCTCCAGGAAACCATGGCTGATTTGGTAACCCTACATACAAACCTCTCGGTTCTTATTCTGTTCACGATCAGAAAATATTTTAGGAAGCACACCAACATTACTTTACAAACTTACAAGATTGACTCCAGATTAGCCTCCTGTTTATAGTTATGGACATCATGTGGTGCAGCTGACAGGTCCATACAGTTAATCAATCAATATAAACTTCCAAATGGTTACTGTTCAGGCACTTTAGAGTATGATAGAGCTGGTCATTTGTACCAATAATGCTGAAATATGAAGTGTCAGGTCACAGTGTAAGTGTTTTCTTCAGTCAGGCTCTTAGATTTTGACCACTAGCTGAGAGTATTATTAAGCCTCCGCTGCGATGCAGTAAAACTGCGTGGGGAAAGAGTTTTTCCTTTATTCGTGCGCATTTTTATTCTTTCTTGAAAAAGGTCGAAAGTCAAACTTAACTTGTTGAATTCTGCCTACATTAATTTATTATTCCTGCTCATTTATTTACCGTATACGAGTGACGGCAGGGAATGATGACCGCATTGTTTTACTCTTGCTGTTTGGTGTTAAAAAGTCAGATACACAGCAAATACAGATTAATCATAAACTGTATATCCTATGTTTAATCTGTATGTGCTGTGTATCTGACTTTTTAACACCAAACAGCAAGAATAAAAGTATTAATGAGGAATACATGTTGGGTTTGTTTGGTAGATAATCCCCTATTATGTTGGTATTACCATTTTTTTGCTAATGCATATTTTGAAAAAGAATACGTTTTCTTGCCCTCACTTCAGGTAACATGCCACTGGGGTGAGTGACAGTTAAGAGTGGAAAAGTTGTCCTACAGGAGATCTCTCCGCACTCCTTCAGTCTGATTGTCTCTGCTGAGGTGCTGGCAGGTCTAACTGGGGGCGTGGCCACTGAGGGTGCATGACCGTAAGACGATTTGTGATAGCTTGACTATAGCCACACCCCCAAATGGCATGTCAAGCTAGTGCGTGTGTGACAGGGTGGTCATATTCATCTCTCTGAGTGTCAAGGTGGCACCCGGCATGAGCTGAGGTGGGACCCATGTATGGGGTGAAAAACCCAAAAGATAGGAGATACTCTTGGCTGAATGCAGAAAGTACAGAGCAGACAGGAAGTGTCCAGGGACTCTCTGCAGACCTCTCGGCCTTGTCCATAGCACGGGTTGGATCTGGATCTCAGGAGCCTATAAGCACAGAAATGTGGAGTGCCCCCCCCCCCTCAGCAAAAAAAACGGCAAAATGACTTTTTAAATTTTCGCTTTCGGGAAAACTAAAAAAATAAAGAAAAAACATAATGGGGTTATTCCGAGTCTGGCCCTGAAATTTCACCGAACAGGGAATTTCCCCGTACGGTGACATTTCTGGGCCATTCGGCTATTCAGAGAGCAGGCAGATCGCCAAATTTTGGCGAACTGTCAGCAAATACGGTGCCTGTTCGAAGGAAGTGAAATCCCCCATAGAGAAGCAATGGGTAATCTATTCAGAACACCGAACAGCAGTGAAAAGTTGCCGAAATGCCCTGCTGTTTGGTGCTGTCATTCCAGGTTTATTTAGGCGAACCCCATAGGCTTCAATGTCAAAAATATTTCTGTTTTAACTCAATATCTAAAACTGTTTATTATTTTAATCTGCAGTAAAAATTTCTTTGATTTTTTTTTAAGATCTTTCATGCATTTTCGAGATTTTTTCTGCAAACTTTTTTTAAACTTTTTTTTCTGTAACAGACCTTTTTATTTTCATTCATAGGATCATATATGTTAATTCCAGGCATTTCCGTTACTTTCCGTTCAGTAGTTTTTTTGCAAACAGCGTTTCAATTTTGACACTTTCAAGTGTATTAGTTTTTTTTACCCGTTCGTTGGCTTGTTGACTTTTTCCTGCGACTGGTCTGTGCTGTGCTCGGCTGCTTTGTTCGGCTAGTTTTTTTGTAGCGTTTCTGGTGGGTTTTCAGTGGTTTTTTGGCACGTTTGCAGCAGGTTTTCCCTGCACTCCGAAGACCCTGCGGTGAATGCTGAATTGAGTAATTAAAAACCCGTATCACAAGGGTAAAGACACAAGCGTAGTCAATAGGAATATTCAAAGTCGCTACACAGGGAATAATCGGCACAACATGGGTAAAAGCACAGAGAGTAGTCAGTAAGGATAGCCACGGTCAGTACCCTGAGAATACACTCAGGAGCAAAAAGGGTTAAGGCACGGATGGAGTAAACAAAAGAAATACAAGACATGGACAACTGGGAAAATAAATAATAAACCAGAGGACAAGGCAAAAATGGGGTTAATTAAACAAATACAAGGCAAGGACAAATGGATAAAACAAATAATTAACCAGAGGACAAGGCGAGGACAGGGTTAATAGAAGAAATACAAGTCAAGAGCAACGGGAAACAAAAAAAAAGCAGAGAGCTTATAGCAAGGATGGTAGCAGGACCAGAATGGAACACATCCAGGCTGGTGACTAAATGACAGAGCACTGCCTTATGGGAGTCACACCCTTGGTCAGAAACTCTGTTAGACTCTGGGTGGACTCTGGGTTTATCGCTACTAGAACATCTGGATGCGGGAAGGGCAAGGCAAGATTAAAAATTGACCTGGTCCAGCTCAACCACTGGATTACCTGGCCCTCCTGTGGGCTCCAGGGCTGGAAGCAGCACACAGAGTAGGAAATCAGGGCTCCTACTGTCAAACGATTCAACAGCCATAAAAGTAACCCTTTAAGCCCTGCAACTCCATTATGAGTTGGATCAGTCTGACACTTAGTACAGTTTAAAGGTGTGTTTGAGATAATACTGTCAGACCTGATTATGTACTCCCCACAAGTCAAGGATTTTAATATTTGATATATTTTCAACTTTTGTCTCAAATTTTTGTTTTCATTTTTGCTTATTGACAACTTTGTTCTAATAATTTGACCTTGACATGACATCACTATGTTCAGTTTGTTAAACTCTATGTCCAATGCCATTTACTGTGATAAACTTCAATAATAGTGATCTTCTAAGAAATGTAAAATATTTATACAAAAAACAATTAAAATCACACATGATGATAAATACTCTAAAAGCAACCAGGAGTTATTATTATCCTTTATTTATATAGCTCCTCATATTCGGCAGCGATTTACAAGATCAGTGTTCAAGGAGTTGATACATTGGAATACCACACATGGATAATGGCTAGAGATGGGCTGCGAACATCGGCTGTTTGAAAGTTCGCGAACTGCAAACCTTTCGGGACGTTCGCAAAAAGTTTGCGGACAAAAAAGTTTACAAAAAAATTTCAACAAAACTGCTTAAAAGATCCTAAAAAATCTAAAAATAAAGAGACTCTTTACTGCAGAATATTATAAGCAACGGTTTATTAGATATTGTATTAAAACGGGAATATATTTAACATTGAAGCCTAACATTTCCCTACACCTTGTTGCTAAAACATTTCCCACACCTTGATGCTAAAACATTTCCCACACCTTTTTTATCATTGAAGTCTATGGGATTAAACATTTCCCCCACCTTGGGCTAAATTACGTTCTCAGCATTAAAACACAGTTTTCCACCTTGCACCCACGTTTTAACGCTGGATTACAATGCAGGTGCAAAAAATGCTGCCTGCATTGTTACCGTGTGTAAAAATCCTGGATGGGACTCTATTGAGTTCCCCCTGCCGGTCACATGACCAGCCGGATCTCGCCTCGCGAGATCCGGCCAGTCCGCACAGGGGCGGATCCAGAGGGGGCAACAGGGCAGGTTCCCCCCCCCGAGAAAATCGCTTTTCTCCCTACGAGCGGCCGCCACGGCCGGCATTGTCAGGCTCGCGCCAGGATGGAGTCATGGCGTGGCCTTATGTTTATTTTCCCAGACGCTGGGGGAGAGCAAATCAGGCAGACACAGGAAGCAGTATAAGTAATTAAGTGTATTCTCAAGGTAAGCACACAGCAACAGTTTTATATACACTTGCAGAATACTGAAAACAAATAGACAAGTCCTGCACAAAGGTAGTCTCTTCTGCTGTACCAGATATAGTGGACTAGGTAATGCTCCACAAGTAGGATCCAGGAGCTCTTCACAAAAGGTACCTTTAACACAGATAGCCACAGGAGTAGTCTGGATATGCCAGGGATAGTGGGCTATGCAGTGTCCACTGCTGACAAGATCCACAGGCCTGGAACCAGGAGCTCTTCGCAAAGGGTCTAGATGTAACGCAGGCAGGTAAATCAGGAACACTAGAATAGCAATAACAGCACAGAGGAATGTAGGGAATAGACAGACTCAGGGAGAGGCGGCTCGCAACACCTCACAAGTAAAGGGCAGGGAACACAAAATGAGAGAGCCCTGAGAGAAGGGTGTGTCCAGGTTTTATGCACACCACACACCAGATCAGGGCAGGAATTAACCCTTGAGTGATACAGACAGGCAGAGAATGGAAAGCCAGACTGGTCATAGCAGGTTCCCAGGGCTTAGGCATGACAGTACCTCCCTCCTTACAAGGTGCACTCCGGGCACCTAGGGCATGCCCATATCAGAGAAGTAGCAAGGAGGTCACCACCAACCATCAGAGTCTGAGTCTGGATCATCGTAAATGTCCCCATGAGCATGTAGGGCCTGCTCAAAGATCTCCAAATCCTCCCTCCGGACTAAAGTCCCGTTGGATGCCCAGACGCAACCCTCAGGAGTAGGACTGTCCACAGGGGGCACAGGCGTGAGAGGGCTGCTGGTGGCAACACCCACACTGATGGGTGAATGAACTGGCTCCTTAGCTGCCAGGCGCTGTTCATATACAGCAAGCTCAGAGTCCGGCACGATGAAGCCATCAGAGGCTATGGACAGAGTCTGGATTTCGTCTGGTGGGCTTGGTTGAGTCTCAGAAGGTAGGGTGTCACAACCATAGAACCCCGAATTGAATGCAGGTCTCTTAAGCAGGGCCCCAATTTGTCGTCCAGGACCACCTTGAGGATGCTTAGCAGTCTGGGGGGTCATAGTAGAGGCCACTAGGAGAGGAGCAACCTCCATAGGTTCTTGGTCTGTGGGGAATGTGGGCTCCACACCCATGGGTTCTTCCTCGCTTGGCTCAGTAGGCAGAGTCTCCATGTACTTGGCAATCGAGTCCTCCTTAGAACTCTCCTCCTCCGAGGAGACCACACTGGATGCAGGCCTCCTGGGTACAGGAGTTCGGCGAAGCTTGCCAACATTGGTAGCCTGACGAGGCTTGACAGCAGCTGGAGTCTGGCGGGACTTGGCAGCAACTGGAGTCTGACGGGTCTTGGCAGCAGCTTGGCGAGGCTTGGCAGCAGCTTGGCGAAGCTTGGTAGCGACTGGAGTCTGACAGGATTTGCAGCGGCTTGTCGTGGCACAGGACCAGCGGCTTGGCGTGGCACAGGACCAGCAGCTTGGCGTGGCACAGGACCAGCAGCTTGGCGTGGCACAGGAGCAGTAGCTTGGCATGGCACAGGAGCAGCAGCTTGGCATGGCACAGGAGCAGCAGCTTGGCATGGCACAGGAGCAGCAGCTTGGCGTGGCACAGGAGCAGCGACTGGAGGCTTAGCAGGTCTGATGGGACAGACATCTATTCGGTGCAGATCTGACCCGCAGTAGAAGCATTGGTTCAGTCTTCTACGCCTTTCTCTCTGTGACTCCACAGAAGGTGCCTGGGCTCTGCATTCAGGTGGAGAGCGATTAGCCACAGCTGGTTGCTGCAATGCTCTGCTCTCTGGTGAAGGCCTGACAGGGCCAGGTGTAAGAGGAAAACAGTCCATGAGATTCCATACCTCCTCTACCACAAGCAGCAGCTGATAAGCAATGTCCTCCAGTGCATGTATTACCCCCACGGGCCTGGTTTTTGGCTCTCTCATTATGTCAGGCTCGCGCCAGGATGGAGTCATGGCGTGGCCTTATGTTTCTTTTCCCAGACGCTGGGGGAGAGCAAATCAGGCAGACACAGGAAGCAGTATAAGTAATTAAGTGTATTCTCAAGGTAAGCACACAGCAACAGTTTTATATACACTTGCAGAATACTGAAAACAAATAGACAAGTCCTGCACAAAGGTAGTCTCTTCTGCTGTACCAGATATAGTGGACTAGGTAATGCTCCACAAGTAGGATCCAGGAGCTCTTCACAAAAGGTACCTTTAACACAGATAGCCACAGGAGTAGTCTGGATATGCCAGGGATAGTGGGCTATGCAGTGTCCACTGCTGACAAGATCCACAGGCCTGGAACCAGGAGCTCTTCGCAAAGGGTCTAGATGTAACGCAGGCAGGTAAATCAGGAACACTAGAATAGCAATAACAGCACAGAGGAATGTAGGGAATAGACAGACTCAGGGAGAGGCGGCTCGCAACACCTCACAAGTAAAGGGCAGGGAACACAAAATGAGAGAGCCCTGAGAGAAGGGTGTGTCCAGGTTTTATGCACACCACACACCAGATCAGGGCAGGAATTAACCCTTGAGTGATACAGACAGGCAGAGAATGGAAAGCCAGACTGGTCATAGCAGGTTCCCAGGGCTTAGGCATGACAGGCATGCAGCTTGGCCGCTCACCTGGGATGGGAACCACCTGACCAGTGCACAAGATTGCGGAGTTCAAGTGAACTCCGCAATCTTGCGAGAACGTGGCTGCGCTGGTCAAGTGGTTCCCGGCGAGCAGTCAAGCTGCATGCCGGCGGCCGCTTGTAGCAAGAAGAGCGGCCAGCGGGTACTCGGAGCGGTTGCGGAGGGGCCTGGCAGCAGAGGAGGTGAAAGCTGGGGGCAAATATATCCATGTGAGCTGGGGGCAATATATCCATGTGAGCTGGGGAAATATATCCATGCGAGCTGGGGGCGATATATCATTGTGAGCTGGGGCAAATATATCCACCTGTCACTCTGAACCCAACACCAGCTCTTGGCCAAAACTGGTAGAATGCCCCCCCAAAACCTGTGTCTGGATCAGTGGCATAACCAGAGTTATGCGTGCCCGGGGCAGAATTATTTTTTCCCCTCCCCCCCTCATTATATAAACATCCACTCTGGTTATAAACAGGCCCGGACCGGGACAAAATATAGGACCCCCAGAATTATATACACAAGCACAGGACCCCCAGAATTATATACACAGGCACTGGACCCCCAGAATTATATACACAGACACAGGACTCCCAGAATTATATGCACAGGAGGACCCCCAGAATTATATACACAGGCACTGGACCCCCAGAATTATATACACAGGCACAGGACTCCCAGAATTATATGCACAGGAGGACCCTAGAATTATATACACAGGCACAGGAGGACCCCTAGAATTATATACACAAGCACAGGAGGACCCCCCAGAATTATATACACAGGCACTGGACCCCCGAATTATATACACAGGCACAGGAGGACCCCCAGAATTATTTACACAGGCACTGGACCCCCAGAATCATATACACAGGCACAGTAGGACCCCCAGAATTATATACACAGGCACAGGAGGACCCCCAGAATTATATACACAGGCACTGGATCCCCAGAATTGTATACACAGGCACAGGAGGACCCCCAGAATTATATACACAGGCACAGTAGGACCCCCAGAATTATATACACAGGCACAGGAGGACCCCCAGAATTATATACACAGGCACAGAATCACTCACAGACCTCAGACTCAGATAGGGACCCGCGCGCGCCAGGTGGCCAGATGGCCATCTAATCTTCTTTCTTCTATGATGACAACTCAACCTGCAAAAAAAGCAATAAAGCAGTGACACAGTAGTTTTTTATACTCCCCACCATCCAATTTGGCTCAGGCAGGCCTGCCTTTGTCCCAACTCCCGGTTGAACACCTCAGGTGCCGCTGGTCGCTTCATCTCTTCTCTGCCTCCTCTGCGCGTCATGTGAGACGTCCACAGCTTCCTGGAGGGGGCGGTGCCTAGCAGGTGCCGTTCCCAGCCACGTGCTGTGCGTCTGGGAGGCATGCTGCAGCGCTGTGGGGGGGCCATGAATCGCAACCAGACAAGCTCCGGAATCTGACTTTTTATGTTAAACATAGGGAGCACAAAGTACAGTAACCTCGCGCAGAGGAGCGCAAGGTACCAAACGCAAACGGGTTTTTAACCCATTTGCGTTTGGATTGTAATATGCGGTATATACCGCGGCAAATGTTAATGCTCATGCAAGTGAGCGTTAACGTTTGCGTTAAGAGAGTAATAGGGCCCATAGTGTCGTAGGCGAGTATGTACCGTTAGGTGTCTTGCCCATGGACACTTACTGGAGAGGTGCTCTGGCCGGGACTCAAACCTGGGTTTCCACGGTTATCGCACTGTGATGTTACCTCTACTCCATCCAGCCGGTACAGGAGTTCACATTTATTGGCTAATAAAAGTTTAAGAAAATGTATCCAGAAAGTCCCAAGTTCCTGAAGTATTTCCTAAAATAAACCAAGGCTCTGACAGAATCTAATTTGCAGCAGGGTGATCTATTTGAGAACAGATCCCTCTCCATGCCTGCCATACGTTTACTTTATCTAAGGCAGCCATCCCTGCTTTTAATGGCTATTTCAAAAATGGCCCTTTTCATAATGTCATATTCATTAATCATCATCACCAGATATTAAGTTAACGGTCAATATGGACAAGGCGGAGAGCGTCCTTCGTGGATAATAGGGAAATAAAATAACCTTCCCAGAATTGTCTTTTAAAATAGAAATCATTTATTCTTATTTTTTATTTCCATGACATCACTTAAAAGCGTTATTCCCTCCGTGTTAGATGAATAGGTCTTTTTTTGTAAAAATAAATGTTCAATAATCATCTTCGGGTATCTCACATGGAATAATACTCCCGCATAAAGCTAAATTCATATGAAACACTGTACGTGCATCACATGCTTCAGATGTTTCAACGGTCAACAACATTATCCCCAAAGTTTTTTTTCCAGAATTCAATGTGTATACCTTCAGGTAGCTAGCGGATTGGTTATGATTGCATAAGTATAGAGGGTTAGTCACAAAGAGCCGACCTGGCCCCGAAATGGCACCGAAGAGTGAATTTCCCCATACGGTGCCATTTCCTGGCCATTCAGCTATTCAGAAAGCAGGCAGTTCGCCAAATTTTGGCGAACTGCCAGAAAGTATGGTGCTTGTTTGACAGTAAAATCCACATAGAGAAGCAATGGTTAATCTATTCACAGAACACACGAACAGCAGTGAAATGCCCTGATGTTCGGTGGTTTCAATGTTAAAAATATTCCCGTTTGGGGTGTGTCCTGGCCAGCAAGGAAGATGGCCGCTTAGCTCTGTGTCTCCGCGCCTGAGCTGCCTCGTCTACGCCTCCGTAGCAACCAGCCGCACCGGACTCTCCTATGGACGTCTGGGGGACATCCTAGCCATGCCCAAGATCAAATCTGGGTGCATCCAGGGCCAATCCGACATCGCCCGGTGCTTTACTCCACTCCGGGCTGCCGCTGCCACACCTTTCAAATGGCAGCACACACACGTACCGCAGCTCTCGAGGTGAGAGCAGATGAGGCGCAAGCAGTGGGAGAGGCTGCGCAGGCCAAAGTCACAGTACTCCATGAGCGGTCCGTGGCCCTGCAGAAGACAGTTGAGGACCTGGAAATAGCTCCAATCTTCGCCTGAGAAACAGCCCCGAGTCAGTAATGGACCTGCGTGTCTTTCTCCACCATTATTTCCGCCTTTTGCTGCCTGAGATGCCAGAAGGAGGCCCACAAGGCGTATATGCATGGCAGACTTATAGCTATAGTCTCTTGTCATAAGTGGGAATGCACATGCGGCATGAAAATCCTCATTGGATGCATGATTGCGAGAGCTCCCATAAGCGCACAGGAGACCCTTCCTTACTTTGAGCTCTTGCTTGACAGGGCCTACAGAGCCCTTCGCCCGAAGCCTGAGGATCTGGAGCCCCCCGGGACTTGGTGATCCGTTGCCATTATTACACCACCAAAAAGGTGATCCTAAACTCTGTCTGCAATGGTGCCTGACTCTTGAGGGGGTCACCCCCCACTTCATTGACCTGGCACAGTCGTAACTCCAGAAGCGTCGTTCCCTGAAGCCACTAACGGACCTCCATCGCCAGCAAGGGATCAGGTATAGGTGTGTGCACAGGGTGTGCCTGGTGTGCCCAGGAACACCCTAATGTTGGGTGCATGGTTCATCTTTGACCTCCTACATAGATATTTTGGATGTTTATCGGTTTCATGATAAATTACATGAACAGTGACTGTATCTCAGCATAAACAGGGGGTCTGCCTGGTGTGCCCAAGAAGAAGTCCTTTATCACCTCCTACATTGACATTTTAGAACTTATCTGGTTCATGATAAATAACATTAAAACTGACTCATTTTTTGCAAAATCTTCTAAACGTTAGTTTTCAGTTAATAAATGTTCTATGGGTGCACACCCTAATGTAATGGGCTGCGCACGCCAGTGGGATCAGGTATCAATAGGGCTTCCCATTTCGCTTACTGATACCACATAACGGGTCCTTTGTCTCCCTCCGGTCCCCATCTGACAGCACAGTGGTCCTGGAGGCACTGGGCATTCCTGAACCCCCTGATCTGTTTGGGCGCCAAGGCCCGAGCTAATGTAGGGCCGAAGATGGCCTGCCCAGGTGGACTAGACGGATAGATGGATAGGGGGTGCTCCCCGCCTCACTGATTTGTTGATGGCTCCAGCCGCCGCTCCTTGCTGACACTGCTGACTGATGCCCCCCTTTTTTATTTTCCTGGACCTGGACTCCCCTTGGCACCCCACCCCCTATTAGGAACTCGTTGCCCTCTGCTACTGAGGCCCAAGGACACAATGCCGCCTGACATGGTTCTGGAGCCCCCTCATGATGTGTAGAGCCCCCCGGGGCATCGCTGGGGTGGTGGGAGGTTTTGGGCTGGGAGTGCCCTGTGGCTGGGCGCACTTGTGGGGCGCTGCGGCCCAGACGAGGTGACCATGGACATACGGATTCTGAGGCCGCTTCTTGGGGATCTGGGGCTGGGTGTGGGGCTCTTAGTCCTGCAGGCCTAGACTACTGCTAGTGTTAGCTCCATGGGGGATGGGATGGGGGCATAGGCGTGAGCAGGATGTGTGCCTGGTGTGCCCAGACACATCCTAATATTAGGTGGTTAGTTCCTTTTTCGCCTCTTACACTGACATTTTAGATGCCCCTTATCAGGTTCATTAAGAAAAGCCTAAAAACTGACTGTATCTCTGATTACAGGCTTGTTATTTCTAATGAAAAATGTGTAGTTTGTGCAAAATCTTCTAAACATTATTTTTTAATTAATAAATATTCCATGTGTGCACACCCTAATGTAACGGACTGCGCACGCTACTGGGTCTGACCATGCTGCAGTCGAGACGTGATACTGAGGGGGGGGGCAGGGGGGACTGACAGACTGTAGAGGTTTAACACCTCCCTTCTCCTTGACCCTGGACTGAAGGAGACCCTGACGCAAGAGCTCACTGAATTTTTTTTGACCGTGACTTCACTCCGAACATTGCCACTACTACTGTGTGGGAGGCCCACAAGGCGTATATGCAAGGCAGACTTATAGCTATAGTCTCTTGTCATAAGTGGGAATGCACACGCGGCATGAAAATCCTCATTGGATGCATGATTGCGAGAGCTCCCATAAGCGCACAGGAGACCCTTCCTTACTTTGACAGCTGGTGGAGGCCCAGTGGTATCTGAATCTACTCCACTCGCGCCAAGTACAGGCGGCCCTTCTGTGGATGGGTCAGAGGTTTTTTGAAAAAAGCGGCAAGCCTGACACACTTCTGGCCCGTCGACTGAAACATCGGACCAGGGAGCACATGGTCTGATCTGTGCGCCTCCGTAATGGCGAACTGTCCCAAGTCCCCCAGGAGATCTTAAGGGCCTTTTTCCTCCTATTACGCCACACTCTACGGTGGCACTACGGCAGGCCCGGTCCCCTCCCAGAGGGCTCTCTCCGGGACTTGCTTTCTCGGGCCCCCTTGCTGACCTTCACCCACCCATAGTGCGAGGCTCTTGCTGTTTCTATTTCAGAGGAGGTGGTCTTGGGTGATTAAGCACCTGCCGCCCTCGAAGGCCCTGGGTCCTGATGGGTTCTCTGTGGCCTACTTTATGGGGCTCAAACTTGCCTTACTACAGCCCATGGTGCGCCTTTTCATCACGTACATGGAAGGGGAGGAGGTTCCATCCTCAGACATGCTCCTGGCCTGGATTGTTGTCATCCCCAAACCAGGTAGGGACTCCGCAGCTTGCCGTAGCTGTAGGCCCATATCTCTGATCAATGCAGACATGTAAATTTTTGCAAAGGTCTTGGCTGACCACCTGGGCCGCTACACCATGGGTGTTATTCACCCGGACCAGGTGGGTTTTATACTGGGCAGGGAGGCTCCAGACAACATCAGGAGAGCTCTTAATCTAGTTCACGTGGCTAGGGCCTCCGGGGGTAGCTCTTTCCTATTTTTGCTGTACGGCGAGAAGGTCTTCGACTCCATGGACTGGGGATATCTATGGGTGGCGCTGGACTTCTTTGGGCTCTAGGGCGACTTTGTGACGGCGGTGTGGGCTCTGTATGTGGACCCCAGGGCTAGGGTCGACACCGGGGGCTATCTGTCAGATCCCTTCCCGATTCTAAATGGGACCCGGCAGGGGTGCTCTGTCTCCCCTGCTGTTTGCCCTCTCCATCGGGACCCTGGCAGCCTGCATTAGATTACATCTGGATGTACGGGGGTTGAGGTGGGGGGAATCAATATAAATTGACCCTTTTTGCAGACGACATCCTCCTTTCTCTTTCCTCCCCAGCCAGAACACTCCTCAAGTTGCTGTCTGTCTTACGAGAATTTGACGAAGTATTGGGTTATTGTGTCAATGCAAAGAGCGAGGTCCTTGGCATATCCCTATTGGAGGCGGATGCTACGCTTGTCCGAGATTAGTTTCCATTTCGCTGATGTCGGACCTCATCTTCTATTGTTCTCCAGGTCCCTCCTTGCACTGTATGTATTTGCTTCATATGTTTCATTAAAGTCTGTCTTTCTGTTGTGTCCCAATGTGCAGTGCTGCCTCATGTTTGGGGAATGAGTTAACCACTCTTTCATTGTACCTGCCCTTAAGATTTGGAAAAGGGCTGGAGAAGGCATGAAAGATTGCTCGTGGAAGAACGGATATCCTGCAAGAGAGTGGCATTAGTAGATGTAATCTGAGATTTGCTACTGGAACTAGTACAAAATATTGTGCATCGTAGTCAAGACAAGGACCCCCACACCTTATCAAAGGCTTCTTCCATATGATGGACCTTGGCAGTGAGTTCAACCATTAGGAGATTGTCTACCACCAAGTCCACCACTAAAGGTTCCATCTTCCACAAGCACCCTGCTAGTGGTCTCATGGGTTTATAGAGCCTTAGCAAGAATTTATATGAATGTTGTTGGGCGTTGGAAATCATGTAGATTTGGCAAAAGCTGAGATCTAATGCTCAGGTTAACAGCCACAAAGTATCTTGATTCTAAGATGAGCATCATGGGAATTGCAACCCATCATAGTCGAAGTGCTAGAAGCTGCCTCTTAACATTATAAGGCTTAAGAAATCACAATTATCCACAGAATAGAATATCAAGATTCTTTGCTCTCTTCTTTGAACATTGTATCTGCCAAACACCTGCTCATTTTTCACAAACCCGGCCCTTTATATCTGTATACAGGGTAGCACGACTTCTCTCGCAGCTCCTGGGATTGCTTTGTTAACAAGTGCCCTCAGGAAAGTTTCTTTCAGTGGCATATGTCCCTGATTTTTTTGAAATGTATGTAGCACAATGTGCATTTGCTGGCTAAGCATCCTCTCCAGTCTCAAAGCTTGCAGGTGCTCCCTGTACACACTCAGGGCCGTCATCACATCTACAACTACAAACCTGATGTCTCTGTTCTCCGGAACTATGTGAGCACAGATGGATTGTAACACGTGTATTGCCATGCAAACATTTCAAGAGGATTCTTTTTGTTTCTTGTATCTTCTATGATCACCCTCGTAGCATTTTAACTTTTCAAACCCTTGGAAAATTGAAGTGCATTTCCAGTTGCGGGTCCTGTAGGATCAGAACGTAGGCCAATGGGAACAAAACAGTTCCAGTAAAGCTAATGCTTTCGTAATCTGCATTTCAGTCCAGAATTCTCTACATATTTTGATGTATAATATTAAAGATTACATCCATCCTTCTGTCCATCCTTGATTGCCAGGATGACAATCAAAAAGAAATCAAATGTGGTGTCCACTTTGTATAAAATAACTGAGACTATTCACAAAATAATGAGTGGAGATAGTTTACCAGTAATAGCTGGACTGGACAGTCTCCAACTAAATAAGATTTTCAGGGTCATTCAAAGAGAGTCGAAAAGTCACCGTACGTTCGGTGACTTTTCGTTCTCTTCAATTTTGTGCGATTTGGCGATCCCATTTCGGCAAACCTGCGGTGTATTCAGCAAGCACCATAGTGCCGTCGTTGCGCAGGGAAAAGCCGCCGCAAACCCGACGAACACTCACTGCAAAACCTGGCGAACGCACACCGAAACCCGCAAAAACATCTGGATTAACCCCGCCGAACAACGCCGGAGAAACCCGACTAGACGCCGATCACAGTGCAGAGCAGCTGCTGGAAAAACCCGACACGCAGATGAAGGAGGTGAAAAGAAACTACAGAACGAAAGTGTCTGGAATTTACATATTTATTTATTTATTTATAAAGGATTTTACTAGGAAGGATACATTGAGATTTCTCTCGTTTTCACGTATGTCCTGGGTTCAAGAACATGGTTACAGAAATACAAAGTAGTAAAATGCAAGATATTAACCCCTTAGTGACCGGGCGGTTTTACACAAATCCGTCCTTTAGTGACCGCTGCTGTTTTTATGTTTCTGCGCTGTTAGTGTTTACGTCAAATTTTCCTCTTACTCGTTTATGTAACCCACACATATTTTACACTGTTTTTCTCGTCATTAAATGGACTTTATAAAGATACCATTTTTTTCATCATTTCATATAATTTACTATAAAAAATATTGTGAAATATTACAAACAAATTGAAAAAACACCACTTTTTCGAACTTTAACCCCCAAAATTTCTTATGTATCAACAACCGTCAAAAAAAATTAATTCCTTAGTAGTTTCTAAATTTAGTACTGAGTTTAGCAATACCCAATGTTTACATATTCCTCGCTTTTTTCCTTATTATATGCAACAATAAGTGCAAGTAGCACTTTCCCATTTCCAAAGAGTTTATTTTCAAAACTAGTGATAGTGACATTGTAACACTGATATCTGTCACTAATTCCTGAATAACCCTCCACATATACATATTTTTTTAAAGTACACAAATCAAGGTATTAAACTTGGGGTATTTTGACTCTTTCCATGCAAACCATTTTACCACAAATCTATGCCAAAGTTTGAGGAAAAAAAAAGTTTTGGTGATTTTTTTTTTTTTGAACGCAATTTAAGAATACATGTACTGTGAACTTTAAGGTTTACTGCCAGCACCCCAAAATATGTTCAGCAACATCTTCTGAGTAAATTGATACCACCCATGTATAGGTATGTCGGGTCATTTGGGGGCTATTAGGCCTTATTTGGGGGGTGCACATTTCAGTTTTCCAACTTGGAATTTTCACATTTCGTCATCATGCACCCATGTCCTATTTGGGACATTTTTGAAGCCGGCCAAAGTAATTTACCCCCATCAAATCATATATTTTTAGAAAGGGCACACCCTAGGGTGCTTCAAAGAGTTGTATTTTAACACTTTCCATGCACTAGCTCTATGTCAAACTTTCAGGTAGTCACTTTTTGTGTTATTTTTTCACACACATTGTACTTTAGGCATGAATTGTCAAATCCAGTTATGGGTTACTGCCAAAAAACACCCCAAAATATGTTCAGCAACATCTTCTGAGTAAATTGATACCACCCATATATAGATTTGTTCTGTTGTTTTTGGGGTGCTACGCCAATCTTTGACATGTGCTTGTCAATTTTCTAATTTGACATACAGTATCTTCTTTGCTTATCTTCTTTTTAGGGGCCTTTTCACATACCCCAGTTTTAAGAACATGCATATATTTGGTAAGCTAACACCCCAAAGTATTGTAAATGGAGTGTTTTTATGCTATGGATGCAACCGTTTGCTCCAAACAAATTGGATACTGTTTGGTGGTCATTTTTCATTTTCACACCCACATCAGTTTTGGACTGTGATTTAGGAGACACTGTTGTTTGTTACTGCATGAAAACTCTCCAGGTTGTTTTCTGCAAGGTCTCCTGAGTACACCCATGCCCCCCATGCATAGGTTTGCCAGGATTTTGGGAAGGTTCAAATACAATTTTTATGACTTTGTCATTGGAGTTGAAATTGAGATTATTTCTTCAGCTAGGCCTATCTTTGGTTTTGGGTCTACCGCATACCCCAGTTTGAATTATTGCCAGAAAATTGTTTATATTTTTTATGTTGACACCCCAAGGTATTGCATATGGAGTGCTTTGATGCCATGGATGCAACGGTTTTAGCCCAAAACATTTGAGAAGGTGTGTGGCGGTAATGTTTCAATTTTCAGATTTTTACGCCCACACTAGATTTGGACTGTGATTTAGGAGACACTGTTGTTTGTTACTGCATGAAAACTCTCCAGGTTGTTTTCTGCAAGATCTCCTGAGTACACCCATGCCCCCCATGCATAGGTGTGCAAAGATTTTGGCAAAATACAGCACCAATTGTAGAACATAAAAATGTACGAATAAAATGTAAAAGTCTGGTGCAGTAAAAGAAAAAAAAAACTAAACTGAACTAACTAACTGGAGTGTGAGAAAAAATAGAAAGGAAAAAAAAAAATCACCGATCACGCACAGTGTGATACATCTTGAAACAGTCCCCAAGACACAGACCGGGTTGTCCAGGGCATTCTGGGCAGTAAAAGATTGTGTCTCTCCTCTGCCCCCTCTTGAAACACACCCTGCACCTTTTTTGGGGTTTCTGTTTGCCCTTAGTAGGGGGGATTTTATAAATAAAATGCGTAGCCCCAACTCTGTCCCCCATCACCGCCCGGGGAGCAGGTGCATCCTGGTACAAAAGCCCCGAAATGACCTGGAGCTGAAACTGTAAAAAGGACAGCGTCAGTCCGGGGTTTGCCTTTTTGCAGAGCAAAAAGGCATTGTGGGTTGCAATTTGCATCAGGTAAATTGCAACCTTTTTGTACCAGGCCCTTGACTTCCGCATAATCTGGTAGGGCTGGAGCAGCTGATATTTTCCCCCCAAAAAAATGTAACGAGACCCCATCTCTAATTTTTTTAACAAGCGCACCCCATACAAAATATAACCGCAATTGCTCGCATGTTAAAATGTGAAAAAAAACACTTTACACATTGTAAATTATTGAAAATACATATTTTATTGCATTTTTTGTTATAATATACAGACATGACATAACGTATACATATAATAATGACATATTATGAATCTGCCGAGTCTGACGGAAAGAACGATATATAATATGTCTGGGTCATATACTAAAATAAGCCTTCAAAACACGTTTAAACATGATGAGCAAAACCGGTAAAAATGACCTCAGCACAGGGGCGGGAAAAGCCTCAGCAGCGAAAGGGTTAAATCATATTTCGGAAGTACTTCCAAATTAATGAATTGATTTGATCTGAATTGAAACTAAAACTAAATGAAACGGTGTATAACAAATTTGATTTCTTATGCTATTTCACTAGAGAACCATTGATTAAATGATTCCTGAGCAGGATTTGATTAATTGGGATTTTATTTACTGATCTGAAATTCAAATCGATACCAACTATCGAATCAATGTTAACTTACAATACACACAAGTACTAACAAAAGCAAATGGCATTATGAAACGATTCCGAATCGTTAGAGTATTACACAAAGCACCCTGTCCCTGTAAATTGATCTGTGGTGCTGAATCTATTGTCAGCGCCACGGACTAATGGACAGCTCAACATTTACCTCTAGCTTGCCTTTTAACAGCAGGATTTGATCCACTGGGGTTTTATTTAGTGATTCAAAATTCAAATCGATAGCAACTATCGTATCGATCTTAACCCATTCCCTGCGGAGGACATGTGGGGAACGTCCTCATAGACTCCCGCTGTATGTGGAGGACTATCCCCACACGTCATCCGCTACTGGGAGCCCAAGGAGAGACACTCGCCTCTCTCCTCCTGGTCCCGTGGCGTTCTGACTTCCTTGAAGTCAGACGCCGCTTTTAAAGGCGCTCCTGACGTGAATGACATCACACGCGATGACGTAATTTTCATGCAACCCCCTGGCAAAGCTGTGAGATCGCCTGAAAGGAGGGTGGATCCTTTTTGATCCCTCTCCCTCCCAATCGGGAGGACCTAGTGGGAGAAGGCAGGCACCGCTTAAAGGGGGAGACTCAGATCAGAACCATGGACAGTCGCCGATGGTGAAACACATTATCGATCTATTTCTTAATATCAGCACAATGGATAACGGCAGGCTTGTTACTATCCATGGTACTAATACTGACAAAATGTATTGTATCAAAAGTCATTGGTTGACGGACTTTGAGAAGATAATCCAGCTGTATGTGTTGTGCAAAGAAAATAACAGACCTCGTTATACATTTAAAATAAGTTAGGAAGAACCCTAAATATTAACCCAATAATTCCCGAAAAATTCAAAAATAATCCTAAAAAATAAATAAATAAAAATGGCTGTTTGCTGCAATTGAAAATAATAAACAGTTTTAGAAATATTTAATAAACACTTAAAAACAGGGATTTGTTTTAACACTTAATGTCATTTATTCATAAGAAAAAAATGATCTTTCATAAAAAAACGATACGTCCGAAGGAACGAATCGGCAGGATTACCGTATCGACTGAAATAGCGGAGCATCCGAAATACCATACATCTAAAGTCAAAACGAAAATCCGAGGATGGACCCTTTGAACGAAGAGAACAGACGATCCAAAAGACCGAAATTCCCTGATTTCACGAAAAAAAAAATCGATACAAAACACCGAGCCTTAACGAAAATGGGCCGAAATGATCCGAAACGGAAACAAAGCGCCGAAAAAACCCCGTACTGAACTGAAATAAAACGGCGTGCACATCCCTAGTTTAAACATGATGAACAAAAGTGGTAAAAATGAGCTCAGAAGACGGGGTGAAATTTATTTATTTATAAAGTATGTTACCAGGAAGGATACATTGAGATTTCTCTAGTTTTCAAGTATGTCCTGGGTTCAAGAACATTGAAATGTTACAGTAGTTATAAAAATACAAAGTAATAAATGCAAGATATTAAAAACACCACAAATATACAGATTAACACAGAAAATAAATATGTAGGAAATATATTCACTATGTTACATGTTTACAGGTATTGAGGTATGTTAATAGAGATCTCTTAAGGGACTTTAGACTGGGGGAAGATTTGATGGCATCTGGGAGGTTATTCCATAATTGTGGTGCTCTGTAGGAAAATGAGGATCGAGCCACTTTCTTTTTGTATTGTGGTATTGCAAGTAAGGTGCCGGTCCTGGATCGGAGGTTATAGGATGAGGAGACTGCTGGAGGAAGCAGCCTATTCAGGTAGGGTGGCAGCTTCCCAGAAAATCTCTTAAACACCAGGTTGGAAAGGTGAAGAGTGTGTCTAGATTTCAGCGACGGACAGTTTAGCTCTTTTAAAATGGCTTAAAGTACTAAAGCTAACGGAATTGTGAAACTAATCAGATTTGTTTGAGTGTTACACAAAGCACCCTGTCCCTGTAAATTGCCCTGTGGTGCTGAATCTGTTGTCAGCACCACAGGTCAATGGACAGCTCAGCATTTAACCCTAGATTACCTTTTAACAGCATAATTTGATCTATTGGGGTGTTATTTAGTAATCCAAAATTCAAATCGATAGCAACTATCAATTGATCTTAAATTACAGTGGGGTTTTTAGCAATCCTATATACAAAACGAAAGGAAACTAACAGGGTTATTCAAAGAGCTCTGAATTGCTTGAGAAAGGTAACCGAACACTGAAAATCAGCCATTTGGTTATCCAGAGAGCAGGCAATTCGCCAAATCCTAGCGAATTGCCTGAACATACGGTCCCTGTTCGAGGGCAGTGAAATCCCCATGAAAAAGCACTGCTTCAGCTATTTAGAGAACACAAACCAGCAGTGAAAGGTTCCCCTAATGCCCTGCCATTCGGTGGTTTAATTCGGCAAGTTAATTCAGGAGAATCCCATAGGCTTCAATGTTAAAAATATTCCCGTTTTAATTCAATATCTAATAAACCGTTCATTATAAAATTCTGCAGTAAAGAGTCTCTTTATTTATAGATTTTTTAGGATATTTTAAGCATTTTTCTGATTTTTTATTTTTTTTTAAAAGTCCGATTTTGTTTTCTTTATTTTTTTAAGTTTACTTCTTTTTTCTATAACAGCCCTCTTTATTATCATTCCCTGGACCTCATATGCAAATTTCAGACATTTTCGATCAGTAGTTTCTTTGCAAACAGCGTTTTATTTTTCAATCATTCATGCAAACTATTTTCCTAATTTATTCACTGCCTCTTCTGCGGTGTCGGCTTTCTCCAGAGGCTTCGGCTACATGTGATCGGCTCCTGCTCGGGTTTTCCTTGGTATTCGGCAGGTTAATCCAGATGTTTTTCAGTGTTTTCGGCGTGCATTCGCTGGGTTTTGCGGTTCGTTTTCGTCGGGTGTGCAGCAGCTTTTCCCTGCAATTCGGGGACCCTGTGGTGCTTGCTGAATACATCGCAGGGTCACCGAAATGGGATCGGCAAAAGGAACCGTATTGAAGGGAACGAAAAGTCCCCGAACGTGCGGTGACTTTTCGAATCTCTTTCAATAACCCTGTAAATTCCGAAACAAAACGAAATACAAAACGAAATACAAAACGAAATAACGAAAACGACATTTATTTGAAATTAAGCAAATTTTCCAGCCATGCACACCTCTATTATCCATCAGTGGCCTTTATTAACAATTCTATTGTGACCGAGGTGCTGTATTTAGAGGCACAAGACTATTTGTGAGCCACTGATCGCTACTGGCAATAGGGATGCTGCTGGTACAGGCTTCAAGAATCCATAGGACTTAATGGAGCGAAAATGTGACCTGTGTGAACTTTCAATTGTATCTGTATTTTTTAATACACAAGTAAATGTTACATTTTAATCTTACCTTTACATAACTCACAGGGAGTGCTGCACGCCTTAATTTTTCTGTAAAAGTATATTGATTTGGGGCTTACTATCTCTTTGTGTTTGAGCCAGAGCTTTCAAAATATTCATATGATTTCAGTGTTAAATTGTACGTTTTAGGTGATTTTGGGCTCTATTCTCTAGTGAACGTTTGGGTGAGGTAAGCGCTAATCCCAGGATAAGTGACTTTAACGCATGCTACACATATTACCTTCCTGACGCTAAACTCGTAAAAAATCTGTTAGCGCATCAGTGATTGCGCTAGCGTCCGTGAGCTTACTGTAGTGTACTTGGCTAATCTTATACCTAACATGGGGAGCACAATCAGTAATTAGCTTTAGGATAGGCAAGGTATTTTAAAGTCCTAGCGCTAATTACCGCACTGATGCGCAAACAGAAATTTTATCGACACCTAAAAGCTGGTGCTAAATGCATTTAGCACCCCCTAAACTCCCTCAATAAATCAGTTACTCACCTCTCATCCCACAGATTAGGCCTGAACCACGTCTTCTCTTGGCAGCAAGCCGAGTGAGACTGGGAACAAATAACAACAAATAGTTCTCAGTCTCCTTCCATGATCACTCAGCGAAGCTGCGAGATCTCATGAGAGCGAGAGCGCGCAGGACTCGTGGCCTGGCAATGCAACCCTCCATGGATTCCTATGGACTCCAGGAGGTGATATTCATGGTGACATTGTAACGCTGCCGCGAGTATCACCGACGGTAGCTCTTCGGTCCAGGACAATGTGCTGTGGTAGCACCTGTCCTAAAATCTAACTCTAAAATGGGGACGCTATGGGGAAACCTGCAGGCCTTGGTTTTCCCAGTTAGCGTCCCCATTTTAGTGTTCGGTAGGGAATAGGGTCCTTTGTTCTTGCTGAAAATTGGCTTGAGCCGAATACAGTGAGCTATCATGAAACACCTCGTGGTTCTCACTCTGAGCTGTTATTAATAACTCTCATACAAAGTATAGGAGCCTTTCATGTACAGTAAGGAGCTGTTTGTGGCTCAGTTAGAGTCGAGCCTCTTAAGTTTCAGATACATAACACATTTTCTATTCTTAATATTTAACTGTGGCAGCTGTTTCTAAGCAGTGTCTAAGTCAGATCTTAATGAGAGGTCTGGTACCTATCCTTATAATGGATAGAGCCACTCAGCGCTTATTGAATTTCTCATTTTTCGTGCTAAGTAGTCCTTGACAGACCTCTCAGTGTTATTCTAGATCTAGCAGAGAGATTTATTGAACATACCCCACTGTCTATGATTTTAGATGGATACTGTCTAGTGCTGGTTATCAAGCATATTACCGTGATGGTCAAATGAGAAAACGATTTATTGTTGGATGTTCTTTTTTTTTTTTAATCAAGAACTGTTTAATATTTCTCCACGCTACTAGTATTGGATTATTATTAGAGAATTATATATAGTTACCTAGTTACATAGGCTGAAAAAAGACATGCGTCCATCGGGTTCAGCCTTTCACACATCACCTACTGCTGTTGATCCAAAAGAAGGCAAAAAACCCAGTCTGAAGCGCTCTCCAATATGCAACACACTGGGGAAAAAAAATCCTTCTTGATCCCAGAATGGCAGTCAGATTTCTCCTTGGATCAAAAAGCTTACCCATATATTACATATTATAACCCTTAATAGCCTGTGTCTGCAGGAAGTCATCCAGTCGTTGTTTAAAAGTCTGTACAGTCTCTGACCCAACAACCTCAACAGGCAGAGAATTCCACAGCTTTATTTTTCTCACCGTAAAATAACCCTTCCTGTGCTTTAGGCTGAATTTCCTTTCGTCCAGTCTAAATGGGTGACCTTGTGTCCTGTGAATAGTCTTGTTAATGAATAGGTTTCTAGACAATGGTTTATAATGGGCCCGTATATATTTATAAAAGGTTATCCGATCCCCTCTAAGGCGCCATTTCTCTAAACTACACCCTGTTCCAAATTATTATGCCAATGATATTTTTCTCATTTACCTAAATAATTGATGTAAAGAGTCAGCATAATTCTCATGTTATAAACTATTAAGAGTACAATTTAAATTGTATTGAACAAACCTCCTAATGATAACAGTATTTTTTTTCAAAATAAAAAACTTACAATGCACAGTTCCAAATTATTACTCACAGTAAGTTTCAAAACACTCTATAGGTTGTAAAGAACTGAAAATTGTCATTTGTTGTGTTTGCAGCAAATCAAAAGCTATTTCAATCAAACTTTGAACAACATTTTAACTTTTTAAACATTTTAACAGGTCAAGTTACGTTTTAACATAGGACCCCTTATTTGATAGCAGCTTCACAAGTCTTGCATCCATTCAACTTGTGAGTTTTTGGACAGTTTCTGCTTGAATTTGTTTGCAAGATGTCAGAATAGCCTCCCAGAGCTGCTGTTTGGATGTAAACTGCCTCCCACCCTCATAGATCTTTTGCTTGAGGATGCTCCAAAGGTTCTCAATAGGATTGAGGTCTATCCGATGCATGCATCTGGCAGAAATCTTCCTCAATGTGCCTTTATCTGCACGAACCCGTCTTTGCTCTGAATCAGCCACAAATCTCTAATAGTGCGATGATCACGCTTACGTTTTCGTGAAATATCTAATGTTTTCATACCTCGTCCAAGGCATTGAACTATTTCACTCTTTTCAGCAGCAGAGAGATCCTTTTTCTTCCCCATATTGCTTGAAAATGGTGTTCTGCTTAATAATGTGGAACATCCTCCTTTAGTTGTTTTTCCTTTAGTTGGGGACACCTGAGATAATTAGATTGCCAGGTGAGCAAGATTGTTTTCAGTGATCAGAAAGAGCCCTGAGACACAATGCCATCCATGAGTTAAACTGAAAAACAAAATATTTAATCTTTGACACTGAAATAGAATTTGCATAATAATTTGGAACAGGGTGTCAACGGGTTTAATCTTGTTAGTCTTTCCTCATAACTTAAACCTTCCATTCCCCTTATTAATTTAGTTGCCCATCTCTGCACTTTTTCTAGCGTTAACATATCCTTTCTTGGGCGTGGTTTGGCGCGGTATGAGAGTGGACGCGTGATCTGTTCTCTCCGTCCTGACGAGCACAGAACCCGCTATCGATAGGAGCTGAACGACCCGAACATCGACTCAAGGTACCGCTGACTATCCACTGATGTCCCCTGCCAAGATTACTAAGAAGAAGGGGGCCCAGTGCGCCTCGGTGGCTCCGCTCTTTCGCCTGCTCTCTTCTGGGCCTAGCCGCCAAGATGGCGGCCGGACGTCTCCGACTGCCTCCTCCACGTGCTCCAGCCCGGGCGGACCCCCGGAGGCGGCCACCAAGGGAGACGTGCAGCAGATTCTCGGTCGGCTGATCGAGGTCCAGCAATTTCGAGCCGGTGAGCTGGACAGGTCAGCGCGGGCGATTCGGGCGGAGGTGCAGGCCGTGGGAGCCCGGACAGCCGCGCTGGAGGACGCCGTGACGACCTTGTCCCGGGGGCATAATGCGGTGGTACACCTTTCTAACGGGCTGGTGGAGCTGATCCTGCAGCTAGAACAGCAGGTGGAGGATCTTTCCAACCGCTCGAGGAGAAACAACCTGCGGATCCGGGGGCTCCCGGAATCTGTATCCTCCGCAGCCCTCAAGGACACTGTCGTGTCTACCCGAACTTACAACGGATCAGCTGCTACTCGACCGCATACATCGGGCACTGCGAGCTAGAGCGGCTCCTCTGGCAGGGCCCCGCGACGTGGTCTTCAGATTTCATTATTTCACCTCTAAAGCGACTGTGCTGCGGGCCTTGAGGGACACCCGGAACAAACAAGGGGAAATCCTAGCGGCGCAGTCCCTTATGAGGGTGATCTATATAAAGTGGATGAGGTAGTCCTAATGGTTCAATGCAGACATGGTCGAAAAGACCACTAAGGTGCTGTTATAAGTAAAATTATGTGTAATGGTAGCACTGTGCAAGAGAAGTTAATAGGTGTCCCGTATATGCAATATTAGAAACGTGCAAAAAAAGACAATAAGTGTCTTCATATGGTCACAAAAAGCATATAAAGTGCATATAAAGTGCAATTGCAAAAAATGAAAAAAATGCATATATAAGTTCATAGGTAAACGGTAAAAAAAAAAGAGCTCTGAATGGGTCTCGTTTTCCAGTTCGTGGAAGTAGATAAGGGAAAAAGAATTTTTTTTGGACCGTATATTGAAGGAAAGGATTGTCCGGTAGCGTCTCTGTTGAGGTAGTCCAGAGGTTTTGAATGAAGTCCTGGAATGTTGTTCTTTCTTAGGCCTATACAGACTCCCAGTTCCCAAAATAGGGAAGGAAGGGGTAAGGGGGAAACAGAAAAGAAGAGATGGTGCAATATTGATTGGTATAGGATAAAGTGCCCAATGACAAGGAACACTTACAGTGTATAGAGCCTCTTGTACCGGCTCTAGTGTGAAGTGCCTTGGGCCTAATGGAGGGTGGCCTCTGCCCTTCTTTAGGGGTTCTGGAGTGGTCTTCACCTTTCCTCTAGTATTGACTTGATTCTCTCGAATACAGAAAGGAAGACATCCTCAAGCGCAATATGTAGCTAGTGTTGTTAACAGAGGTAACAAATAGTCAAAGGCAAACTCACCGATGTTGGAGCCTTAGATTTCAGGCTCAACTTGTGGGCATATGGTACTGCTTTTTCGGTGGGTACCTGCACCTCTTTCAACGGGAGAAAGTCTGCACCTCTTCTGGCAGCGGATAGTCTCCTGCACACCTTGCAACGGGAGAAAGTCTGCACCTCTTCTAGCAGCAGATAGTCTTCTTGTGAGAGGGAGAAGGGAGTAGTGGACAGAGTATTTAAAAGTATACACTGTGAAAAAAACTCTGAAGTTAAAATAAAAGCTCTCAGATGGATGTGGATGGGAAAGTAAAAAATTTATTAGTTAAAAAAGCAGGGGGATGTCACAGATACGCGTTTCGGCTGTCAGGTAAAGCCTTCCTCAGTCTGTGTGCAGGATGAATCAAAAAGGGGGAATGACACCCCTCTGATGTACCCGGACATTGAGCTCCAGGTCTTTCAGGATCTGGCACCCAGCACCCTGGCGAGATGGCGCCCCTGGAGACCTCTGGCAGATCACCTGCGGGGCCATGGTATACATTTTGCTTGGGGCTTCCCTCTCAAGATGCTGGCCTTTCACAATGGCACCACCACCATCTGTGCCTCTCTGGCGGGGGCTCCCGTCTTCCTAGCTCAGCTCGGCCTCCCGGCTTTGGAGTTGCCCAAGTCACCGGATTTGTCACAGCCCTTGGAGTCTGTGGAGGTTGAGTGGGAAGTTGTCCCTCCCTCTGGGTCTCCCCATCCCCCAACATGAGGACCCGAGTTAGTAGTTCTGGATCCAGCGGCACACCCGGTGGGATGACTCCACTCCGGGGTAGTTTTTTGCCACTCTGATTTATGGGGCATCCGGGGTCGGTGGTCACTCGGGGGACGATGCCCTGTGGGGGTCCGGTTTTCTGTGCCCCCCCCACGGCGCCGTATAGGAGCTCCTGGTTATTTTTACTATTATTGTTCTCGAAGTTCAGTATCTTGTTTCTCCAGTTGAATGCCGAATGTTCTAGCTCATCTGTTTATCATCTCTCCATGTATTTTTTTATGGGTTCTGTTTTACTTTCTATACTTGCTGCTTCACGCGTCAATTGAGGAGGGTACATGTAAGTAGTGCATGTCCTCCTTTTCCGTCCCACCTTTCGAGGTATTACTCGAGACTCTCTTTGGATTGTCTCAGGCCTTCTTTTTTTGCTATTTTATTCTTCTTTTTCACTTCCCCCTTTTCTTTCCCTTTTAGTGTCGCTCCCTTGTTCGACTTGTGTGTGTACGTGTTGTCCTGTCCATGTCTTTCGTGTGCCAAGCGCTGCTGTGGTTGAGGAGCGCCGGAGGTTACAATCACCTCTCCACCCGGTTTATAGATGTCACCTAATACGGTGCACGTCCTTTCACTTAATGTGAAAGGCTTAAATTCCCCCCAGAAGAGGAGACTGTTATTCCGAGATCTCCGACGAAGGCACGTCGATATAGCTTTTCTTCAGGAGACCAGGCTGCCCAGACAGGACTCGGGTCGGCTGCGGGACCCCCGCTTTCCCCAGGTGTTCTCCTCCTGCGCTCTTAACAAACATAACGGGGTGTCTATCCTTATTCATAAAAACTGCCTTTTTACGAAACATGCTGTTCATACGGACCATGCGGGTCAATACGTCATACTGTCGGGTGTGCTGGGGCAGAGACCTATTTCACTGGTTAATGTTTATGCTCCCAATGTGCCAGACAAGAGTTTTTGGGAGGCTCTCCATGATTACCTAGACAGAGGGAGATAGTCATGTGTGGAGACTTCAATGCAGTCCCGTGCCCCTCTATCGATCGGTCTCGCCTGGCCACTGACCCTACCCCGAGTACCGGCTCGAGACAGGATGTTTTGTTCAATTCTTTCTTAACTCAACGAGCCTTGGTGGATATATGGCGAATCACTAACCCCTCCACGAAGGACTATACTTTCTACTCTAACCCTCACAGATCCTACTCTAGGATCGACAATATTCTTCTTTCCCCTTCTCTGCTCTCCTGGGTGAGGACGACCTCGATTGGGTCTATCAGTTGGTCTGACCACGCCGAGGTCGTCCTCGAGCTTTGTCTCCCTGACTGCTCCCCGGTCTGGAACTGGCGGCTTGGCTCCTACACGTTGCAGGACTCGGGACTAGTGAAGGAACTAACGAAGGAGCTTGAAGCGTACTTCAGCGTGAATCTTACAGAGGACGTTCCCTTCTCCACTGTATGGGCAGCGCATAAAGCAGTACTACGGGGTGAGATCATCAAGAAAGTTTCCTATCGCAAGCGTCTTAAATTGCAGCATATCCTGGATTTACAGCGCACGCTACACACACTAGAGCTCGCCCATAAACAGTCGCCCTCACAAGAAAGTTTTGACCGCCTGCAAGACACACGACATGCTCTGAACAGGTTATTGCTCGAGGATGTAGCCAGATCAATGACCTGGACAAAGCGCAGATACTAGGAGTCCGCTAATAAGATGAACACGTTTCTGGCGCGACAGCTCCGCCCTCGCCCCCCTGCTACATGTATTTCCTCTCTAAAGGACAGCTCTGGAGGGCCCCTTAGC
This sequence comes from Leptobrachium leishanense, assembly GCA_009667805.1. NCBI lineage: Eukaryota > Metazoa > Chordata > Amphibia > Anura > Megophryidae > Leptobrachium > Leptobrachium leishanense. The sequence continues at coordinate 133,012,359 of CM019063.1, read as the reverse complement.
TCCCCACAAAGCATTAAGCGCGCTTTTTCGGAATATTACTCTTCCCTTTATAACCACTCCCCGCTCCATTCGTCTTCCAACACTGCACATATGGCAGATATTCATTCTTTTCTCTCTAGTCTAAAACTGCCCAAAATCTCAACAACCCAAGGAGAGGCGCTTGCAGCGGATTTCTCCCTGGGAGAGATCTCGGAGGCCGTATCCTACCTCAAATCAAATAAGGCACCTGGACCGGATGGCTTCACGGCCCAATACTATAAGGCTTTCTTCCCAATCCTGGGACCCCATTTGGTCACTTTGTTTAATTCGGTCAAGGGTGGATGCCCCTTCGCAAGCGATTCACTGCTGGCTTCCCTGGTTGTGCTCCCAAAACAGGTGAAGAATCTCTCGTCTCCCTCGGGGTTTTGTCCCATCTCCCTGTTGAAACTGGATGTCAAGATTTATGCCAAGCTTTTGGCGACCAGGCTCAACCCTTTGCTGCAGTCCCTGGTCCATCCAGACCAGGTGGGGTTTATCCCGGGCCACCAGGCATACGAAAACACCCAAAGGGCGGCTGGAGCGATTTGGCACCTGGAAAAGGAAGGGCATCCTTCTCTGCTCCTTTCGTTGGATGCGGAGAAGGCGTTCGACTGCATAGAGTGGCCCTTTCTCTTCTCCCTGTTGGACCACATTTCTTTCCCTCCAGCTTTCTGCTCTGCTGTCCGAGCTCTCTATACTAACCCTAGGGCTGACATTTCCATCCCCGGCGCTCCAGCGAGTCCCTTTCCTATCCATAATGGCACCCGACAGGGTTGCCCTCTCTCCCCTCTGCTCTTTGCCCTTACTCTAGAGCCTCTACTGATGCACATTCATTCCTCTCCAGACATCCAAGGCATAATGATTAACGACAAAGCTTTTAAAGTGTCAGCTTATGCAGACGACGTACTCCTAACCCTGACTTCCCCCGAGTCCTCCCTGGCGGCCACCGCTGCCCTACTGTCGCACTTCTCAGTGGTTTCGGGATACAGGGTAAACCTTGACAAATCGGTCCTACTACCTTTCCATATCCCCAAGCCCAGACTTCAGGCACTGGCTACTCGATTCGGGTTTAGAATAGCACCTGCCTCGATTCCATATCTGGGTATTCACCTACCGAGTACGTATAACGACCTGTATAAAGTTAATTATCCGCCACTGTATGCTAAGCTCCGCCGGGAGATGGAGGCATGGAGCAGGGAAAGCATATCCTGGCTTGGAAGAGTCCATTCTATTAAAATGAATCTATTACCGCGTCTGCTGTACCTGTTCCAGGCGCTTCCGTCTCCCGTCGACCCGAGTGACCTCAGGTTTTGCAATCGAATATCGATGATTTTGTGTGGCGGGGGGAAGAAGGAGGGTGGCCCGGTCGACGCTATACCAACCACGAGAACTGGGGGGGCTCGGTCTTCCTGACTTGATGGGATACTTCCAAGCCGCTCAACTTGCGCAACTGGTGGCTTTGCACTCGCCGCCCCTCACCCACCGCTGGGTGGACTTTGAAATGGCATGCATGTGGCCGGTGGACCCCAGAACTTGGATGTGGCTCCATAAACATCTCAGGCCACCTCCACCCTTGCTCTGCCCTCCGCTACAACACTCAATTGCCCTGTGGGACTCCCTGGCCTCCGAAAAGAACCTCCGCCACCAGCCAACCTCAATGCTCCCTCTGTGGAGAAACCCGCGATTTCCACCGGGGCTATCGCCCGAACGTTTCTCTGAGTCAGGGATATGTACGACCGCAATGGGTGCCTCTCTTTTGACTCCATGTCAGCTCACCTTGAACTGTTGCCGCAAGATCTCTTTTGTTATTTGCAGCTCCGCCATTTCGCTTCTACTACCAAAAACAAGTTGGCTGGCTCCTCCCCTCTTACCTTCTTCGGGAGCCTCTGACTGGAGATTTACCTCGGGGCCTCATCTCCCGCCTTTATGCCCACCTGGCTAGAACCCCCTCACTGCCCGCCATTACGTACATGGTTGCCTGGGAGAGGGAGTTGGGATCGACTCTCGAGGGCGACGAGTGGTTAGATATTTGGGAGGCTGCCAGGAAAGTTTCGATCTGCACAACACTACAGGAACAGGCATTGAAGACGATGATGTCCCCGCGGCTACCCTCACAACAGCGATTGTTTCGGATAATGGAGCACATTCAAATAATGGACGAACTGTCAGCAAAAATACACCATACGTCATCGGCGTATCGGAAAGTCTGGGACACTTGGGACTCTTTCGGGGCTAACAGTCCAACATGATCGCTGTATTCGGTGTCTCACCTGAAACTCAAACAGTCTGGTAATGGTTACTACCATCTGATGCAATTCGCTCACTGGCTTCCTATCGGCCCTTTCAGTGTCTTGGCATGTAGTGTAGTGTTGTCTTGTCATGTCTTTGTGTGTTTCGTCCTCCCCTCCTCCCTTATGTCTCATATCTCGATTCTCTTCTCTCTCTCTCTTTGCTTTCCTCTTGCCCTATGCCGTTCTGGGCAATCTAGGCAAATACATAACGGGTCTGAGCCAGATCCTTTCGCCATTGGTACCATGTATTGAATATCTGTTTGATCTGCTCTGATTTCCTTAAAAAAAGTATTTAAAAAAAAAATATATATCCTTTCTTAAGACAGGTGCCCAAAACTGCACGGCATATTCAAGGTGCGTTTTACCATTGATTTATACAGAGGCAAAATTTATGTTTTCATCCCGAGAGTGAATGAATTATGATTTAGTTACACCTACAAAAACAATGGGATGCAAGCATCATATTTACTGTTCTCATTATCCAGCACTGTACGGTCTTTGCCATTGCTGGTGTATTGGGTTCTTCAGATTAGGAAAGTTCCAAGGATGACGAAGAAGTCACTTGAAAAGAGCTAAATTGCCCTAAACCCACAGCAACGTATAGATAGCTCCATCCAGCTATTGCACTCCATCTATACTGGATTTAATTGTAGGGTAACGTGTATTACCAGAGATCTCACCAGTAGATATAAGCAAATAATTGTGAACATTCTTCTTTGTGAACAATAAATGGTGATTATTTGTTCAGCTAGATAATCATATCAGTTGGAGATAGACGTACCAAGCACAGGTCAGTAGATGAAAAGCCTAGGCCCAAATCCACACAGCCGGGGCCTGGCCAATAAAGGTCCCACCATAGTTTAACAGAAAAAGAGAGCGCCACACTCCAAAGGATGCTGGTCACATGGTAACACTGAGCATTTATCAAGTATGATAAATATGCTTGATGACAACTCTGTGCTAGAGATAAAATGTTGGATTTGGATTTCAAATAAAATTTGATTTGGATGAAAATCTACCCAGTGTTTCCGGCATTCTTTTTCAGATAATCATATCCATGCTTACATGGTGTATTCTGAGCATTTAGGAATTCTAACCAATGATGGAAATTTCTCCGGGTATGTATTTAAGTGATCATCAAAATATAAGTGATTTTACAAACATCATTGTGCAGCTTTATAGAGTGCTAAGCAGAAGAGCAGAAGATGTACCATGTGCGGTGTAGATACGGTAAATTGGTGTCAGTTGACATTCTGACGTTTTGGGTTTCCAAGATTATGTGTATTGTAGGATATATTGAGAGAATAATACCTTTATTTTGACATTTTTGAAGAACCGACCAACTGTTTTCTACCCTGATAAAGATCATTGTACAACATGACAGAAAATGATTATTAAATTTCAATTTATAAAAAAAGTGACTATTATGGACATTAATGAAACGATTTCATCAGCAGCAACAAAAAAATGCACAAGCATGCCGTTTTCACATTAAAAGTCACCACGCTAGCATTCTAGAGTTATAGTTAACAAATTAATAAATTATCTAGAAATTAATGTAGCGTGGTAAAAGGAAATTTCGAATAGAACAAGAAATGCTGTGTATTGTAATTAGCTTTGGAGGATCTCGATAGTCCTGATGTGCATTGCTTCACTGCAACCATTAACACTCGCTACAATCTTTTAGGGATCCTTTTTATACTACTTTTTTTTTTAAAGTAATTATAAGTTATGGTGCTGCTCCCCAAGATGCTGTGCACACAGCACACATCTGGATATGTACAATGATGAAGGATCGCCACCTATAGGAAAGGCTTGGAACTGAATCTTGAAATGACACCGTCCTATGCAAGTTCAATAATAAGCAATATTTTCTTTCCCTGAGAATACCACAATTAATTATTTAAGGTTCTTTCTGTGTCACGAGTAGACATATAAGTGGAAAAGTCATCATAATCATACTGTTTGTATTAAGACCGACCACTTAAAGAAAGAAAACAGTTAAAGATAAAAAATAATGGAAAAGTCTTCATTGATTTCAGACCATTGTATGAGTTTGCTGATAGAATTGGTGTACTTGAAGTGAGCACTATAGAATTTACTTGGGGAATGAGCAATTGCAAGGTCGGTTGTTATTCACTTCTTATGACAGTTTTTTATATACCATCTCTGACACGTTGACGTTACATGATCTTGCAAATGTAAAATCTCTTAATGAAATTATAAATAACAATAAATAAATATAAATAACTAAAACCATATAATATAAATATCATCTTAAAAAAGTCCTTGCTTAGTGCATAGGACAATGCGATTCGCTGCCTTCTCTCACCGAATGCAGAAGAAGATTGGCAACAAGTAGTTCCCTCAATTGATCCTGTGCGACCCCACTCATGCAAGCTTGATCAAGTCTACGTGGAGTCTTATGGACGCCAGTACACAGTACCAGCATGGTGCTGTTATGTCCTCGGCCCCGGCGGCGCTTCCTGGGGGGTCGGGGCGCCCGGTGGCATCGCTGGCTGGCCGGTTGCTAGTAGTTAGAGCTGGCAGATCAGCATCTGAGGGGGCGGGGCTTGGCATTATGATGAGGAGCCACCAGCCTTTAAAGCAGGGTGAGAGGATCTGCTCCTCGCCCTGACGTGGAGTAAAGTTCCCGCATTGCCTGCTATCTTGAAAACTCATTTTGTTTACTCTGTTGTTGACCTGATTTTGTATGAGGACCCTGTATATGTTGTGACGTGACTTTTTCCTATTGACGATTCTCTTGCTTATCCCATGTGTGCTTTTGCCTGAGCGGTTTTGTTTTCATGTTTCGTGTTTTGCTGCATGTTTTCTGTTTGCTACGATCTGGTTTGAGTCCTAATCACAAGGCATCCAGTTGTTTGTTCCTTCTGGTTGCAGCTTAAACCACAGGTTTCAAGATTACAGTCCTGTCCTGCTTGTTGCTGAATATATATTCCTAGTCGCTATACAGAATCCAATCTCTGATTGTAGGCCTGCCCTGCAGGCTGCTGAACTAAGTGAGTTCCTACTCTGTATGATTGTATAATACAGAATCCAGTCATTGACTGTAGGCCTGCCCTGCAGGCTGCTGAAGTCAGTAAGTTCCTACTCTGTGTGGTTCAAAACAAAAAATAAGGTGTCTCTGTTTTATGTGCTTCATGTATCACGACCATTGATATCAGCAAACTGTATTATATCTATGACCACGTTGTTCTTGTATCACGTCATTGTATCTGTTTATATAGAGTATTTGTGTTTGTACTAAGCGGTCTTTTGGTCTTGAAACCAATTGAGCTTAGGTGCTACTCAGGCCTGTCCATTTACTCCCTGGCTTGGGAGATCAGATCTGTAGCCTTTTTTGCTTTCTGTGTCATAGAAATCTGTCCAAAAGGATCCAAAATATGCTATTTGAGGTAAGTGCCTTAGCGCACCGTTACAGGTGCCAGTGCTGGTATCAACTAGCAGCTCCCTTCTATAATGAGTGGAGCTGCTAACATACCGGTTTGATTCTAATACAGAGGTTTTAAGGGTTCTTGCTATCACTTGTTGAAATTGGACAGGGGCATTGGTATGTGGCCCGTGTATTACCCTGGATCAGATCGGTTTCTGACAGCTTTCCTGGATGTTTTATAATATCAGTTTGTCTTTTTAGTGAAATATAAGTATGTAATATATACAGGGGTCAGCAAACTTGCCCCCAGATGTTTTGGAACTACATTTCCCAGGAGTCTCTGCAAAGCTAAGGAGGAACTGAGCTTCATGGAGGATGTAGTTCCAAATCATCTGGACGGCCAAGGTAGCTGTCATCTGCTATAAAATCAGGATCTTGTACTATAACCATAATATAAAGCTAAAGTTGTTATGGAGTCTAGAGTGACCCTTTCAAATTTTTTTTTCCCAATTGGCACATATTGTGTCCTTTTTTTTTTTCTGGAAGTGTCTAGGATGCTCATATAATTCTTCTGAATCAATATGTTCCTTTTATTGAGAGGGTAGATTGGTTTTAGAGGAGCTTTTATTAGAGTGTTCTTGAATCGTGTCCCGTAAAAGAGAAATTTACTGCCATAGATAGTCTGTGTGTGTACACGTAAAGCAGTGTTGGTCTCTCCTGTTACTTAGTGAAAGATACAGAGTAACGAGTGAGATTTGTAAGGAGACAAGTGTTTAGTTAATTACCTAACTAATTACACCAATTCAGATTTTACAGATGATGAGGAAAATGAGGCATGTGAAACATAACAAATGCACTTCAATATTCACAGGAACATTTGCTTTGTTGATCCAAAATGATTATTTTCATTTACTACACAGCTGTTAATCCCATTTTAGGCATAGAAATTGATTTGTTCTCCACACTATGAGCTCTATTCCCTAGTTAATGCTAAAATCAAGACACTAATGGGGAAAATCTGCGCCTGCGGTTTCCCCGTTTCAGCCCCATTTTAGCGTGAGTTTCAGGCGCTAACACGACACCTTGCCCTGTAACGCAGCACTAACAGCTAGGATACTCACAGTAGTGCTTCAGCACAACCACGAGTAACATCTCCTGGAGTCTATAGGACTCCATAGCGGTTTGCGCTTCCGGGCCGTGAGCCCTGCGCGATCTCGCTCCTGTGAGATCGCAATGCGCCGCGTAGTGATTGTGGAGGGAGACGCGGGACTATTTGTCCCCTGTCTCATTCTTCTCCTGGAGACAAGAAGCAGCAGATAGCGCCGCCGTTCTCACTATGGGATGAGAGATGAGTATGGGATTTATTGGGGAGGGTTAGGGGGTGCTAAATATTTTTGCAAAAGCGGTATCATTTAACACCAGCTTTTGACTAGCTAGAATTTTGACTTGAGTATCCCTGCAATAATTAGCACTTACACTTAATACCTTTTGTTGTTGATGTTAGTTGCGAAGTCGTGTCTGACCCATCACGACCCCATGGACAACATTCCTCCAGGCCTTCCTGTCGTCTACAGATTCTGGAGTCCATTTAAGCTCATACCTACTGCTTTAGTGACTCCGTCCAGCCACCTCATTCTCTGACGTCCCTGTGATGGAACGGCCGCCACTATACCGTAGCGCGGTACAAATTCTTAAAATGTTGATTTGGTGTGGTGTATTAAAGAATTCGTTAGGTTGTATTTTTATAAGTTCCCCCTGTAATTCTCCCCATTGTTGACCTGTTCCCGCCTGTCCACAGCCCCGGGAAGATGCCGGTCTGTGAATGCCTCGAGCCGCCGCTAACTGTCTCTGCCAAGCCGCCCAAACTTGCCCACCTTGCCCCGCAGCGTGGAAACCACGCAGAAGAGCGCTTCTTGGCCAGTAGGCTCCTAAAAATAGGTTCTTACGGGGGTGTGAATTTCAGAACGAAGCGCCCCGGGAAACCCGAACGCCGACCAGGGATCCCTCGCCGGGAGCGCGGCCGGCAAACAGTGACTCTTGCTCGGGTACAGCCGCCGGACTTTCCCCCTCCACAGCTCGGGCTCCGTTGATCCGATCAGGGCGCTTTTTGGACTGAACCAGCCCCCGGACCCGAGCTACCAGGCTGTACCCCCAGCGCGCCGCCGCTCCCAGGGGATCACCCCGAAATCCCTGGTAAAACCCCAAACTCGGGCTGAAAGCCACAGGGAGCCGCCAGGACAAAGGAGCGCTCACACCACAGGGGGGGCCGGGCGCTGCCCGGACAGGGAGAGGTTCTGGGAGGGGGGGGACAGACGAGCTGGCGCCGAGATCCGAGATAAGGGCTGCGCACAGCAGGGGTCCCCCAGGTTAACCAAGGCAGATTGGGCAAGGGCTCGAGGCAAAGGTAAAGATCACCGCAGGAGGACTGAGGGCGGGCCAGGGGAGAACAATGGTTTCATTCCCCATAAATACCCCTGTATCCCCCATGTTAAATAAACTGGTACCTGTTTGAACCTTTACTCCTGCCTCGGCTAGTAATTGGGGATAACAGGGCTTGGGGAACCGCGACGCTTCAAGGATCATGCAAAAGCGCTTAATCACCGCCAAATTCATACAGCCCGCTAACCCTGACTCTACACCTCCAGACAAGCTCGGCGCTGACGGCGGATCTACCCGTGCAGGGTAGCGGTGATCCATTACAGTCCCCTTCTTCTTTTGCCCTCTTAGTGCTAATTAATGATTGCGTTCCCCATTTTAAATACAAGATGCACAATCACAGATGCGCAAAGTGATTTTTCAAAGGTTTAGCATCAGGAAGATGATTTAGGGGGCACGCGTTAAAGTCACTTATGCTGACGGTAACATATACTCATCTGAACGTTGAAATTATCCTTATTGTGTTTATTTTATATTGCTGATAACTTATGTTCTTTGTTTTTCTCTTGTAGATTTAGTTAAGAAATTATTTTACTCTATGTGTGTCACTGGAGGCATCCATTATAGATCTTTTGTTGTAAACTGGTCCCCAACAGGATCTTAACATCACTCACTCCTCACTGTGTGGCATTGGCCAAGGAATAGAGTAAATAGGTCGATCACTGACGCAAATAATTGAATACATCCCACACAATACAATCTATATCACCAGGGGGGAGATTTGAAGTCTTTTAAGCTCCCTATCTTATTTTACTCAGCTGCCTTCTCTTAGGTTGATCACTGACTCAAATAATTGTATCGTGTGGGATGTATTCAATCTATATCACCCGGGGGGGAGATTTGAAGTCTTTTAAGCTCCCTATCTTATTTTACTCAGCTGCCTTCTCTTATATCAGTTTTCCTGGAGAACAATAGACCTCCTGCAGCCTTATCTAACCATTCCCTCTTCCACTTCATTAACTGTTAAATACTGTAGATTTAATAAACAAGAGCAGGGAAGTAAAGCTTTTTCCGCAGATCCACAAAATTTGGTAAATGTTGCACCACGTACATATATATATTTATCACATACACTATATTGCCAAAAGTATTCGCTCACCCATCCATATGCGAGTCAAGGCAGGTGAGCAAATACTTTTGGCAATATAGTGTATTTAACCCTTGTGATGCGCAGTCTTCATTCCTTAATTCAATTCCGATGCAAGACACATTTTTCTGTCCAAAATTCATCTGAACCAGGTTGTTTTCAACCTAAATGAATTAAACTAAAGTTTTTCAGGCTTTATCATTCCTAGTATCTTGTATGCTCCAATGTACATTTCCTAATTGCCAGAATGCCTAGTAATAAATAAAGTTGTTGAACAGATTTTTTTAAAAACTCTATTCTTTGTTGTCAGATATTATAGATACGGATTTTTTTTCAACATAATGTGGACACTTACGGCTTATGCTGAAATCCATTACTATCTCATGATTGGATTTTACATTATTGGAAGTAGAAAGTAGACGTTACATGACAAAGGATATGGCTGTAAAGTGAGTGGGAGCTTTCTTTATTTAGCACACTGTGTGTTGGCAGAGAGATGATGCTCAGCCGTCACTTATTCACTTACGGATACTATTGTTAGATGAAAAGCTTGATTAGTGCATTTCTCAAGATCACTGAACCAAATAACAAAGAAATGTTGTATCTGCTTAAATAGTGATAAACACTGCACTAGGAGTCTGAGTCAGGCATAGGATTGTGTACCACTGGTTGTATTTTCCACAAGTGCAGCTACTACCGAACATTAACACAACAATGAAATATATTGAACATATTCTGAGTTGATATGAATTTATGCAAGATGCATGCTTTTTATCATATGTGCTCCAGTTGCTGCAATATAATTGGATTCCTTCCAAAATAAGTGCAATCTCTTTACACCTGTGGTTCCCAAACCTGTCCTCATGGAGCACTAACAGGTCAGGTTTTTCCAGATATCTGAAGCACAGCACAGGTGATATGATTTGCTGCTCAGTGATTGCAGGACTCAGTCTGCATTTCCCCAAGGAAACCCTTAAAACCTGGCCTGTTAGTGGCTCCCATGAACAGGAAGGGGAAGCACTCCTCAAGGAGAGATTGCACTGACACATGTATCGGGAGCCCTGGGTTAGGCCGGGTGCACACTAGCGTTTTCTTCTGTGCACTAGCTTGCGTTAGGACACTCTTTATGACGTCCGTTGTAGCATATAATTCCGCGGATAGAGAAGAACACACGTAGTACGCGCGCAACGCATAACGCGCCCTAATGACATCCGTCATGGAAACACCAAGGCTTTTGCGCTAGGATTGACGTGACGTTGGCCGCGTGCTGAACATCAAATGAGCCTTGAACGGCCGCGTTCAGTTTTTACGACGTGCGTCAATATTAGCGCATCGTCTGGCGTCTACCAATCTCTTCCGTCATAAAGTGCGCCCTTTTTAAAGCACGCTAGTGCGCAGAAGAAAATGCTAGTGTGCACCCGGCCTAAGGTGGTGTGTGTGTGTGTGGGGGGGGGTACCTTGATGAATGCTGCTATATAATAAATGTGTTGACATAGTAAATCCCTAAAACTCTCTATCTAACGAAATACAATGAAACAGAAAACAACACACTCTGACAGCGCAAACTGGTACCAACATCTGATAACACACTGCATATGTCTATAAACACATTGTATATCCCTTTTATAGACATAAAACTTAAAAGTGATATGTAATGTGACTTTATGTAGTGATATATCTCATATACAGCGATACCAAAAATTATATGACAAGTGGTATAAAAGTGCTTTCACTTAGTGAGCTTATTCCATGAGTTCTTCAATTCAGGCTAGAGTCAGACGAACGCAGTCAGAGCGCACTCTGCATGCATGCACAACGGACGGACGTTCTGACGGAAGATACTGTAGACACCACACAGTCTGTTTTTTATGACAGACGTAGAAAAAAGGGAAATATGGGAAACAAAATTAATATGAAAAAGGATATGAAAAGGCAATTTGTGCGTCCAGGTGCTGGACGTCGCAAATGCGCTGCGTCTGACATCTCTTCACTCACACAGAACGCTACGTGGACGTGGTGGACGTGGCACACTCTGCGCGTCCGTGTTAGCGGTTTTACCTTCTTGCCTAACTTGCGTCCGTTTGCCACGTGCATTGTGCGTGCGCAGTTCGGTGCGGACGCACTTAGTGTGTGGGTCTCTATTGCTCATGATTACATGCTACGACGAACGTTAAACTGTGCGGCAACACGGACGTGATGACTACGTTCATCTGACACGGGCCTCAGTGTTATAGTGGGGAAATTCTGGTGAGCAGAATATTGTTATTTGGTAATTGAATGAGCACCAATAATGTATAAACTTACTGCACTATGAGAAAAATATCCACTTCCCTCCCTTTACCTGAGAGGCCTTGGAAAACAACACCTGGAGCAGTGGACGGTGCCACTCCCAATCAAGTTGGCACACTGCACTATCTACAGAGCCAATCGGAGAGCTTCGCCTTTGTGAGTGGGATACCTTCAGTTTATTCCTAATCTCAGCAATTGTTTTATTCTGTATAACTGGACAATAGTGCACTATTTTGGTTGTAATTTGTTCTTCTTTTTGAGGATTTATGGATTTCATACACCCTCAGTTGGGGATCATTCGCTTTGGTATGATGTAATGAGCTTTTCAATTTTCCCACTGAATTGAAGAATTTATGGATTAAGCTCACCTAGTGAAAGCACTTTTATATCACTTGTCATATAATTTTTGGTATCACTGTATATGTGATATATCACTATATAAAGTCACATTACGCATCAGTTTACGTTCTATGTCTATAAAAGAGATATACAGTGTGTTCATAGACATATGCACTTTGTTATCAGAAGTTAGTACCAGTTTGCGCTATCAGAGTGTATATTTTTCTGAAGCACGCCTCCACACCATCTTTATATACAGTCAGGTCCAGAAATATTGGGACATCGACACAATACTAACATCTTTGGCTCTATACACCACCACAATGGAGTTGGAATGAAACAAACACAATGTGCTTTAACTGCAGACTCTCAGCTTTAATTTGAAGGTATGTACATCCAACTCAGGTGAACGGTGTAGGACTTACAGCAGTTTGCAGATGTGCCTCCCACTTGTTAAGGGACCAAAGGTAATGGGATAGAATAATAATCATAAAATCAAACTTTCCCTTCTTAATACTTGACTGCAAAGGATTTGCAACCAATCACAGCCTGAAGTCTGGAACGCATAGACATCACCAGACGCTGGGTTTCATCCCTGGTGATGCTCTGGCCTCTACTGCAACAGTCTTCAGTTCCGGCTTGTTCTTGGGGCATTTTCCCTTCAGTTTTCTCTTCAGCAAGTGAAATGCATGCTCAATGGGATTCAGGTCAGGTGATTGACTTGGCCATTGCATAACATTCCACTTCTGTCCCTTCAAAAACTCTATGGTTGCTTTTGCAGTATGCTTTGGGTCATTGTCCATCTGCACTGTGAAGCGCCGTCCAATGAGTTCTGCAGCATTTGGCTGAATGTGAGCAGATAATATTGCCCGAAACACTTCAGAATTCATCCTGCTGCTTTTGTCAGCAGTCACATGATCAATAAATACAAGAGAACCAGTTCCATTGGCAGCCATACATGCCCACGCCATGACACCACCACCACCATGCTTCACTGATGAGGTGGTATGCTTAGGATCATGAGCAGTTCCTTTCCTTCTCCATACTCTTCTCTTTCCATCACTCTGGTACAAGTTGATCTTGGTCTCATCTGCCCATAGGATCTTGTTCCAGAACTGTGAAGGCTTTGTTAGGTGTTGTTTGGCAAACTCTAATCTGGCCTTCCTGTTTTTGAGGCTCACCAATGGTTTACATCTTGTGGTGAACCCTCTGTATTCACTCTGGTGAAGTTTTTATTTATTTATTTTTAATTCCAAAGCGATGGCATTGTCCATTTGTCACGTATAAAATGAGCAATACCACTGCCATTACTCACCTTCTCATTTCCCACGCTGGGAGCAAGGTCAGTGTTTTATACATAGTCATATTATTCGTAAAAAAAACACAAGGGAAAGATTTCATTTTCTTTTTCATTGTAGGGTTAAAATTGTTTATTTTCTCAGAAAAATGCAGTAACAGGTTTCCATTTCACATTTATTAACAAGAATGCCCTATAGAATATAAAACCACAAAGGTTTGGATGATAAAATGGGGGAAAAAAATTTACACTCTTTAAATGATTGAAATTTGAATGAAAAATTAATCACACAGTATCTGCCTGGTTAGATATACCCGTATCTGCTCTATTAAATAACCAAAAATATGTTTTCATTTCACTAAATTACAAAAAAAGCCCACCAAAATCTTCAGGTCCAGGCCCATAGAGATCTTAATCCGGGCCTGGCAGCGAAGGGGTTAAAATAGAAGCAACTGAATGAGCTCTGTGCCCTGCCGTGGTTTCTAGTAACCACTCAAAGTGTTCCTGATTATCAGTGTTCCCTAGGAATGTGCGTTTCGGAATTTCACAATTTTCACGAAATTTCCCGATTCGTGCATTCGGATTCGGACGATTTTCCGAAAATTTTCAGATCCGAAAACGGCAGATCCGAACAAATTTTCGTGCCGAAACGAAAACTTTTCGGAATTTTCGAATGGACTAGAAATGTGTAAAATCGAAATTCATTTTTGTTCCATTCGTGATTTCGGCTCCATTCCTGATTTCGGTTCCATTTCAGTAATTTCGGACATCGTATTTATATCGCTGATTCTGTAATTAAATGTTGTATCATTCCCATCTCAATGTTTCCTTCCTGGAAAACCAGAGAAATCTCAATGTATCCTTCTTGTAAAACATGAGAAATCTCAATGGCAGAATTATCATATCGTATAATTATCGTATCCGAAAAACCATTAATTTCGTCAAAACGAATAGACACTTTGAAACGAGGAGAACAGACGTTCCGAAAAACACGAAAATTTCCGAAATCACGAAGAAAAAATCGATACAAAAATGAAACGAAACGAACAGAAAAGCGGCCGAAATGAAAATTTACAAAATCCGAAAGAACCGAAAAAAAAAAAAAAAATCGGTGCACAAGCCTAGTGTTCATGATCTCCTGGCTTGACTTCTGGCTAAGTATTCACGGTTCTGATTTCTATTCCTGACCCTGTTTGGTTTATATTGATTCTGTGTACTGACCTGGACTATGGAATCTGGAGTTTGGTTTTGCTCTATATTTCCTGTAAGGTTATTTATTATAGTGATTCTGTGTACTGACCTTTGGCTTTGTATTTGCTCTGCGATATCTCCTTTGTCCCTGTTCAGTACTCCTATGTATTGTTCATAGCTTAGTACTGGCCATTCTAAAGACCAGCCTGTCAGATTAGGGGTTTCCTTGCTTAACTGGGTTTTGTCTGCTTGATGGGTGACGCTCTATTCTGACAATATGGTGTAAGAAAATCTCCTAAATTTCAGCGGGGTGTTTTAAACAGGCTTTGGAATAAGTATTTGTGTATGTCATGCTTTCTGTGTATTTTGAATCTACAAGATTGTGTTTTAGATGATTTAATATTCATATTTATACAATGAAATCCCAGGGAGAACATATTAATCTGCCTCAAACAGGCATCTCAAACTCCGGCCCCCCCAGATGTTGATAACCTTCAATTCCCAGAATGTTTTGAATGCAATAGACTGCCAGAGAATCATGGGAGTTGTAGTTTAGAAACCATCTGGGGGGCTGGAGTTTGAGATCCCTGATTTAAAGTGAAATATAAGGACCAGTCTTTGTAAACTAAAAGAATGTCGTAAGTGAAAAGATAGTTTGATAGCGATAGCTTACCAGATGAAAAGCAGGCTGTGCATGTACTTAAAATAGTTTTATTTGCTTGAAGCCTGAGTAATTATAGAGATTCTAAGTAATCAGCCTTTTTCTGCATCTTCTTAGAAGGCATTTGTTTAGGTTTTTGACCTACAGACCTAAAGGAATAGAATGTATACAAATGTACCCACTTGGGAACTCGACTTCATTCATTAAAACTGAAACGGTTTTCTTGTCGTTGGTCGTTATATGCTTTTTTTGACACCTTGCTAACCCAAAATTGGGTGATAGAAGCACAAATAAGCCTGCAACTGGCTGTATTTTCTGCTGATGAAGCTACTATTGGACATTAACTAACAAACACAACAATTAAACAAAATGAAATCTATTAAACGTCAGTAGAAAACTGCCCGTGCATGTCTTGTGTCACCTAAAACATACACATTCCAATATGCACCCAATTAAAAGACTGCACATTAGCCCGTGCACCTTCCTATATACTATTCAGACTTTTCTAGTAGACACCATCAACATATAATGTTTCTGCAAACTAGGTGAGAAAAGGAGCTGCAGCAAAAAGAGATGCTGTATGACTGGATATAAAAGAGGAAAGATGGGGAGATTTGAATGGGAAGGAAAAAGCAGTTGTGAACAGGATATTTTGATGTAAGTCTGTGTATAGAGTGGCGGTAATCTGCGAGATAAAGGTTGAGCACTCCTTATCCAGAATGCTCTGGACTTTTGGATTCTTCTGGGTTTCAGAATCGGAAAACCAATGTCTGAGATTTTTTTGGTTTTGAGAAAGTATTTTACCAGGAAGGCTACATTGATATTTCTCTCATTTTCAAGTATCTCCTGGGTGGCGATTATGTACCGTTAGGTGTCTTGTCCAAGAACACTTACTGGAGAGGTGCTCTGGCCAGGATTCAAAGCTGTGTCTCCACAGTTATAGAGCAATGATGTTACCTCTACTCCACCCAGCCGGTAATGTCTGAGATGAGGGAGCAGGGCCGTAGGGAGGGCGAGGGAGGCACCCGCCTCGGGTGCAGCAGCTGTGAGGGGGCGCAGCCAGTGCTGGCTAGGGCCAGTTTTAGCAGGCACAGTGGGCCACGCTATTTTCCTCTCAGCTCCCGAGCTAATCATCTCCACTGATGTTTGGTTGGGGAACAAGGAATCTAAATCTCTAGTGCGAGGGATTTGGATTCCTGCTGACTGCCCTGCCGCTCTGAGCATGCTGGCTCTGTGTCTGCCCGCTGTGCCCCCTCCTCCATTTCACACTGTGTAGTCTGAGTCAGTGAGGCTGTAGAAAGAATACAGGACTTCCGGGTTTGACTCCACCCCCTCTGTCCTGTCATCATCCTGTGCCGGTGCAGCATTCAGTGCGTGCATGGAGGCTGCTGGGTGGAGGCTGAGGGACAAATTCCAGCCTGTCTGAGACCTGGGACAGGAGAGAAGCTCCATGGAAGTGCAGGTCTGGCAATGATTCTTTTTTAAATATTGTCTGCCCATCACACTGTGTGTGTGAAGCTCTGAATGCTGCCAGGGAGGGGGTTGAAAGGGTTAATCAGGGGTGCTGCACTGGATGCTGCTGGGGAGAGGGAGGGGTTGAAAGGATTAATCAGGGGTGCTGCACTGGATGCTGCTGCAGAGGTATGCTGTTCTGGATGGTGTGGGACTGCCTGCCTTTCTCCTGTCTCTTCCCTAACATCTATCACATTCTTTATTTAACCCTCACTATCCCTCCTCCCTGTCAGCTCACTGGTTTTCCCCCCTCTCTTGACTGCTTCCTCCCTGTCCCCCTGTCTGCATATCTCAGTGACTGTCAAATTAAGCCGCAGCTCTTTTTTCCTGGCAACCCCCCCCCCCCCGCACTCATGTCTCCCACAATATTTTCTGGTGATCAAGGGTCCCCACAAGCCTAACCTGCCCTCCACCTCTCACCTTCCCCATCACCTTACTTCCGGCAATAATGATTATTATAATAGTTTTTAAACAATATTATTTAACCTCCCTGGGGGTTTGATTATATGATTTTTTTCGAAGCGGTATATTGATTTAATTGGATTTTTTTTTTCGAATCTCCACCCGGTCTCGCCCCCCTGCATTGCGGAGCTCGCAGGGAAGGGAACCCAGAAGCAGGATGACACGACCGGCCGGAGGAGACTGCGGGAGGAGATCAAGGGAACGCAGGGACAAGGTATGTACCAGTCCGAAATGTGGCTTGGGGTTACTGTTTTTGGCTCTGAAATTTAACCCCGAGCCACACTCGGGAATACCGCCAGGGAGGTTAATAAATATATTAATAGTTTTATGTATTTTAATATGTACTTACACTGCACATTACTGAGTTTTATTGCTGTGGAGCTCAGTAATGTGCAGTGTGTATAAGCGTATCACCGCTCCACAGCAATAAAACTCCGTAATGTGCAGTGTGTATAAGCATATCAGATTTTTATTGCTGTGGAGCTCTGTGATACGCATATACACTGCACATTACTGTGAGTTTTATTGCTGTGAAGCTCTGTGATACGCTCAAACACACTGCACATTACTGAGTTTTATTGCTGTGGATTCTGTGATATGCTCATACACACTGCACATTACTGTGAGTTGTATTGCTGTGGAGCTCTGTAATGTGCAGTTTGTACAAGTGTATCAGTAATGTACAGTATCTTTATAAACCTGAAAAGTGAACGGCAGTTTGGATAATTATTTGGCACTGTGTTATAAATTTTACAGATCTTCAGTTCTAGTTCGTTCTTCTGAGTGTGCAATTGCTTTGCTGCCCTGCTGACGGTGAGTTTGAACTGGAACTGAAGATCTGTAAAATTCAAAACAAAGTGGCAAGTTATTATACAATCTGGGGTTAGCATTCGCAGCCAACCAGATGTCATGTTTATGGGGCACATGCGTAGAGGGTCCTGTGTATATATATATATATATATATATATATAATATATTTCTCTGTAAAAAATATTGTGTGTGTGGGGGTGCAATTTTCTGTTCTTGCCTCGGGTGCAAAAGGAGCTAGCTACGGCTCTGTGAAGGAGATCACCCTTCCTGCAGCAGCCACCAGCGTATATACACACACTGGGAGCACTGCACAGGGTTTCTTCACGGACATGATGCTCAGAGCCAGCATGACTCCAGGCAGCATGCTGGAACTGCCCAGAGGCTTCCAGTGTGTGAAACTGGCCTGCTGCAGCCGTTCCTGAGCTACATTCCTGATCAGCAGGACCCATCCAGAATGGTTGTCTGTTTTTTATAATTCCGGATTGGGGTACCTGTTTTTCTAGGTACTTTGGATGCTAATACTAAACCACACCGCTAGGATATAGAATACTTTATTCAAAAGATTAAAAGGCAAGTAAGATAAGCAATCAGAATATTGCAATTACAGAAGAATAAACAATTAGAGTAGATCACTGTGTAAGTAAGCTTCATCTCAATGTGACCGAGAGACCCTGTGATGGTCAAAAGCTGAGAGTCTCAGATGGGAACATCTATGGACTTTGGGCAACACGTTCTGCTCCCAAGCAAACGCCTATTTGAATGGAGTAAGGCTGGGTTCACACCTAAGCGTTTTACAGCGCGTTCCTACGCGCTATAAAACGCTCAAACAGTGAAATACCATTATTCCCTATGTGGGCATATCACACCTGGCCGTTTCTCAGCGCGCATGAACGCGCTGATAAACGGCCGACGCACAAAGAAGTTCGGGAGCTTCTTTGGTGCAGATATCAGCGCGTTCGCGGCCATAGAGTTTGCGCGTTTTCCAATTCAAAAACGTCCGTTTTTGCATACTGCGCGTACGCGTTCTGCACATGAAGGTGTCCTGCCGTTGCAAGGTGGGGGACATCAAGTCCAGCAGCTCATCAAAACTATTGTAAAATAAAATAAAAAAACAAAGGGGGAATTAATAGCAAATCAATCATATGGGACACAACAACAATAAAGCAGGGTACATGTACTAACCTCTTTACCGTGTGTATTGCATAAACTTCTCCTCGTGTGCACGCAGAGTTGCAAACAACGCCCAGACCTGACCTCGTTCTCAGTCTGCAATGGTCGGATGCACCCAGTAGCGTCGCCTGGCCATCGCCTGCCTCCTTCTCCTCAAGCGCAGATAGTGGAAAGCTGCGATTGTTGCAATGGTGCGTCTTGGGCAGATCTCCATTTTGCATCTTTGGTTCGTACACAGGGAGGTCTTTTTCATTGGTCGCCTCCGTAATTAAGACAGTAAATTTCCTATTGGACACCTCCGTAGTCAATCACAAAACGCGCGTACAACGCGCGTTTCATTTTTGCAAAACGCTCGTGAAACGCAAGGAAAACGCGCGTATTAAAAACGCTTAGGTGTGAACCCAGCCTAAGTCTACATCTTTTTATACCATACAGACAATATATCTGTGGTCTGAGTCGGGTGATGTCCCTCCTTCCCCATATGCATTAGAGATGGGGGTTTCATTTCGTTCCGAATCAAAATTTGGACAAAATTTACCAATTCGTATTTCAGAGGTGCTGTAACGTTGGGGACTTCCAGCCTTTCCGGTGTGCTTGACGGCAGCATGTCTGATGCTGCTCGCTCACCTACGCCCGGTTTAAATTGAAACAGGTAGGGAGGTGGCTGCATGAGGCGCGGCTTGAGAGGGGAGCGCTGTCTGGTGAAGGTCTTTTAAAAACCAACAGTTCCTTCTAAGCAGTGCCAGATCCTTGTTATCCATACCTGAGCTCCTTGCACCTGAATTCTCTCGTGATTTAACCTGTTATTGACCTCTTCTTGTTTTCTGACTATTCTGCCTTCCGTTGCCCTAGACTATTTCCTTGTACTATGCTTCTGCACTGATATCGACCCGGCTATTCCATTTGACTATTCTATACTCTGTATTCCTGATTCTGGCTCGTCTGACTACCCCCGGGTTGCTGACCTGGTTTTGTATTACGACATTGTCTTTGATTAACTCTTTCTGTCTAGCTAGTATACATATACCTGGCCAATTTTTAAGGACCAGACAGTTAGGGATTCCTTTACAGCTACCCTGTTGGTAGTTTTTGGCTCTGTGGAGTGTTGGGCTTTAAGGACTGCGTGATGGGATCTGGGAACCGTGACAGGTGCTTCCAAAATACGAATCCGTTCCATCCGAAACCGATCGAAAATGAATTGATTTGGACCAAAATGGAACAAAAAAAACGGTATAAAATGAATTGATCTCATTTTTACAGATCAATTCGTTAGACTCCATTCCCTATAGAAAAGTAGTGATCAGAGAACACCGAACACCGCTGAAATGTCAGTGAAAGGCCCTGATTTTTGGTGGTTTGTTCGACAGCTTTAAACAGGCGAATCCCATATGTTTCAATATAAACAATATTCTCAGTTTTTATTAAATATTTATTAAACCGTTTATTGTTTTGTGATTGTCATCACCATTTTATCATCCAAACCTTTGTGGTTATATATTCTATAGGGCATTCTTGTTAATAAATGTGAAATGGAAACCTGTTACTGCATTTTTCTGAGAAAATAAACAATTTTAACCCTACCATGAAAAAGAAAATGAAATCTTTCCCTTGTGTTTTTTTTATGAATAATATGACTATGTATAAAACACTGACCTTGCTCCCAGCGTGGGAAATGAAAAGGTGAGTAATGGCAGTGGTATTGCTCATTTTATACGTGACAAATGGACAATGCCATCGCTTTGGAATTAAAAATAAATAAATAAATATAATGTCTTTGCTTTTAGATTTTACATGGTCAGGTTTGGTATCAATGCAAAGGCCAGACTCTGCCCTGTCCAATGACACCTCACTTGACCCTGTGAGGTGTAAAGATTAGTGACGCAGGGGTCCAAAGTTCCCTGCAGTGCTCTTCACTGCAGTGCGGCGGTTTTTGATGTAACAATTCATAAATTTGTACCATCACCCATCACCTCCACACTTGTTGGTGACATGAGAAATGTTATGGTTAGTTAGTGCAGCATCATTGTTTACTTTATAATTGAAAAGTGAAAAATATTACTGTTGGAAAGAAAAACAAAAAGTAAATATATTTTTCTTTACAGAAAGCCTAGTCATGTTTGGTATCATTGGAAAGGCCATGCTATGGTCTTTCCAGTGATACCTCACTTGATCCTGTATAGTTGGAGATACATGGGTCCAAATGCAGACATAGTTGTCCTTCCTCTGGGCCTATTCTGAGGCTGCTGCTCCATCTGCCCCTATTTTAATCCGGCACTGTTCGCTGCGGATGACGTGTGGGGAATGTCATCATTGACTCCCGCTATATGCGGAGGACGTTCCCCACACGTCATCCTCTCAGCGGGAACCCAGAGAGATACTCGCCTCTCTCCTCCGGGGTCCCGCGGCAGTCTGACTTCCCCGAAGTCAGACGCATCATTTAAGGGCTGCCCCACGTAAATGATGTCATCGTACCATGCGCAATGACGACATTTTCGGGCGACCTCAGGACATCGCACAGAAGGGAGGGGTGGATCCCTTTCCCTCTCGATCGGGAGGGAGGTCGCAGCCACTCAAACCAGGCACCGCTTAAAAGGGGAGAGTCTCCCCTTTTAAGCGGTGCCTGGTTTTAACCCCTCACATACAGGACTATGGTACAGCGCCATCTGGCGCTGTGTCGCAGCCTAGCTCCGGTGGGGGCCACCATCTTGGATGGCGGCTCCACCTCCGGGTCCACCCTGACTACCTAACGTCATCACACATGGTGCAATGATGTCAGTTAGCCAGGGGACCCCTTCTTGCCCGGGGATTTCCCAAGGAAATCCGCTGGTGGAGATAAGGGGTTCCTTTGAACCCCCATATCTCCCGAACCATGGTAGCTAGGGGGTCATGTAGGGTATCATTTGAAAGGCCTGAACATGACCAGGTACAGAGTAAAAAAAATAAAAAAAATAATAAATTGAAAAAAGATTTTAAAAAAATAAAAACATGTTTGTTTTTTGTGTCGTTTTTATTAATGCAGCAATATTGTTCACATTTCATTTATAATGTGAACAATGATGCTGCACTAATGATTTTTTTCTATGGGGTGCGTTTGCTAAAAATCATGTAATTCCCCCCAAAAAATGTAACAAGTCCCCATTTCTAATTTTTGTACAAGCGCACCCCATAGAAAATATAACCACAAACGCTCATGTGATAAAATGTGACAAACAACACTTTACACGCTGTAGATGATTAAAAATTCTAATTTTATTGCATTTTTTGTTATAATATACAGACATAACATAACGTATACATATAAAAATGATATATTATGAATCTGCCGAGTCTGCTGGAAAGAACAATATATAATATGTCTGGGTCATATAATAAAACTTGGCTTCAAATCGCGTTTAAACATGATGAGTGAAAGCGGTAACAATTAGCTCAGCACACAGCGGTGAAATGCCTCAGCAGTGAAGGGGTTAAGCCCTACTATGTCTCTGATCAGGAGGGGCAGTCCCAGATGCTAGAATAATGGCTCCCTCTCTGTCCAGGAAACCTCACAGCAGCACCAGCTGGTATGACACACACGGCTTTTCCATGCCATTTTCCTCCTTACGCCAGAGTCAGTAGATCCTAAATTTTCAGTGGACAACTGGCTACATTAGTTACATACAGTACTGCATAATCTTTTAAGGATACTTTGTATATGAGACCTGTCCATGAATGTGTGGGGAGAAGGTGGGGTGCTCAAACAAGGAGCCTGGTTAAGGTTTGTCATGGGAACGCCTAGTTGTTTTTATTTTTAACCCAGCTGAGGTGTCCCTCTTTCTCGTCAGATCAGCACAACCCATTTCAACTCTGGAGAGGGGGGGATGAGTGCCACCCAGACTTGCTGGCTCTCAGGAGGGACAAACACTTACTGAGCCACCAGATTTTGAAAAGAAGTTTACGTAGCAGTGGAAGCTGGCAGGTAGAGTACTGAGTGAATTCAGTTTTTTCTATGTTCTATGGCAGAAGCAATATATGCTTTCACATATAAAACAAAACATGCCACTGCACTAACTCAACTAAGGCAATAGATTCTGCCCCTTCTTTTCATTTGAACGTCGAGAGGAACGGTTTTTCAGTGTTTTTTTTTTAAAGAAAAATGGAATTTTAATTGTACCGAAACAAAATTCATTTTGGCTTTTTTGTTTTTTTTGTTTGGGGGGTATAGGCGCTTCACATTTCTGTGCCTACAAGCTCCTGAGATGCCAATCCGACCCTGATGACACACCTAATATCATGCATAAAACATGCAAAACTATTTAAGAACCTTTTGACTTTCCAGAAAAGTGCTTTTACATAGCATTAAGCTAATGTCAGATGAACGCAGTCTGAGTGCACTCTGCGTGCGTGCAGAACGGATGGACGTACTGATGGAAGATACTGTAGACACCACACGGTCCATTTTTCTTGACGTACGTAGAAAAAAAAAGAATTCTGGGAAACCAAATTAATATGAACACTGATAAAAATTTGAAAAGGATATGAAAAGCCATTTTTTTGTGTCAAGGCGCTGCGTCTGACATCTCATCACTCACAGAACGCTACGCAGACGTGGCGCACTCTGCGTGTCCGTGGTAGAGGTTTTACGTTCTTGCCTAACTTGCGTCCGTTTGCCACGTGTGTTGTGCGCGCGCAGTTCGGTGTGCACATACTATGTGTGTTGGTCTCTATTGGTCATGATTCTATGCTACGATGGATGTTAAACTGTGCGTGGACACAAACGTGATCAGGCCTGGACTGGCCATAGGGCAGTTGTTTGACCAAACGTACCCATCCTGTTGTTTTTCCAAATAAGCCTGCATGGAGGTTAGGGGATGACTTAAACCCACATGCTGCATTTGTCCCTGTTGTAATGTCAGGGAGAACACATTGAGTCGCTGTACTGTTTCAAATTCTGAATCTGTGGTTAGGAATCACAGAGCTCCACAGTAATGTGCATGAGGGTATCACAGAGCTCCACAGTAATGTGCATGAGGGTATCACAGAGCTCCACAGTAATGTGCATGAAGGTATCACAGAGCTCCACAGTAATGTGCATGAGGGTATCACAGAGCTCCACAGTAATGTGCATGAGGGTATCACAGAGCTCCACAGTAATGTGCATGAGGGTATCACAGAGCTCCACAGTATTGTGCATGAGGGTATCACAGAGCTCCACAGTATTGTGCATGAGGGTATCACAGAGCTCCACAGTATTGTGCATGAGGGTATCACAGAGCTCCACAGTATTGTGCATGAGGGTATCACAGCGCTCCACAGGAATGTGCATGAGGGTATCACAGAGCTCCACAGTAATGTGCGGTATGTATGAGGGTGTCACAGAGCTCCACAGTAGTAGTGTGTGTGTGTGTGAAAAAAAAATGGGCTGCTCCGTCCAAAATGCCCGGCCTATTTGTTTTGGTCCGGGCCTGGACATGATCACTGCGTTCGTCTGACGCCTATCTTAGATTGCATAGTTAGCTTATGCACAAATTTGTTTATGTATTTTGCTGAAGCCATGGTCATATGACTAGACTCCAACCCTGGAACCAGGATAGGAGTAAAGATACAGAGGGGGCTGAAAGAAATAGTTACTAATATATAACTTGTATTCATAATAAAATAAACATGAAAATGCCTCCATAAACAAATTAAGGAAGGAGAATAAAGGGAAACATTATGCAGCAGCTATATTTAAATTTACTGACTTGTAATGAAATACAAATGGGCAGTAAGTGCAGCTATGGCAATGGTGTGAGCTTCCTCAATGTATACGCACGTGTATGAAGCATACTAACATACAGTATAATGCAACCAGCAGCTACACCTTTCCATATGGAGAGTGAGGCGGAAAGGGTAAAGAACAAGAGATAAGTATGTCCTTGTATAATAATGACTTGGGAGTGAAAATCCCCTTTCACATATTCTATATATCAGCTTTCCCTGTCTCAGAGGCTGCATTCACTTCACCCATGCTCTAGAGCACCCATCTCAAGCTCTGTCCATCAGATGTTTCTGAACTACAACTCCCATGATTCTCTGGCCACCTATTGCATTCAAAGAATTGTAGGAATTGCAGACCAACAATATATGGTGAGGGGGGGGCAGACTTTGAGATCTCTAATCTAAAGGTGTGCTTCCCAGAATTTGTCTTTTTGCTATCTTGGAACTTTTATCCAGTAAAACCATAGGAGTTATTAGGAGACCGCTGCTTTGCACCGAACAGTGAATTTCACCGTACGGTGCACGTTCGTGGTCATTTGGCTATTCAGAAACCAGGCAATTCGCCAAATTTTGGCGAATTGCTGCAAATACGGTGTCTGTTCGACGGCAGTGACCTCCCCCATAGAAAAGCAATAGTTAACCTATTCACAGAACACCGAACAGCAGAGAAATATCAGAGAAATGCCCCGATGTCCAGTGGTTTCATTCAACAGGTTTAATCAGGCGAAACCCACAGGTTTCAATGTTAAAAATATTCCCATTTTAATTCAATATCTAATAAACCGTTTATTCTTTTAATCTGCAGCAAACTGTCTTTTCATTTTATTTATTTTTTTAGTATTTTTTTTCGGGATTTTTTCGGCCAAATTTTATAAACCTAAAACATTTTAAAAACCTTTTATGTAAATTCCAGACATTTTTGTCCAGTAGTTTTTTTGCAAACAGTGTTTCAAATTTGACCCTTCCAATGTTTTGTTTTTGGTTTTTTTTTGCCCGTCTGGTGGCTTCTCGGCTTTATTCTGCGGCTGGTCGGCGCTGTGCTCGTCGGCGGCGGCTGTCCGGTGGGTTGGCGGCAGGTTTGCGGCAGCCGGTGGGTTGGCAGTGGTGATCGGCGGCCAGTTTGCTGCAACCACGGGCCAGCCTGCGGTGAATGTTGAATTCACAGCAGGGTCAGTGAATCTGACTCGCCGAAGTGCGACGAGTCAGAGGGCACCGACATGTCAATGACAATTCGGTGTTCTCTTAATAACCCCTTATGCCAAAATGCCCTGTGCCAAATGTCATCTAGACCTTAACTTTCAGACTTTGTTGTATGACTTCTGATATTTATCATATGGATATATCTTCTTTCTGTAGCAAGGGTCAACATTCATAGCCAACGTGCTAGATCACGTGTCAAAAAGAAAGGGAAAATGCAAAATTGCGACATATACGGACTGTCTATTAAAAATGAAAAATCGGAATGAAAAAAAACACCTAGCTAGCAAAACACAATAAAATATATTTACCTGTAGAGGATATACCTTAAAATATGTAATCAATTCATTAGTCAAATGCATTAATCAAAATGTCACATGTGGTGCATTTGAATATAAATAAAATTTTTACTCTGATAGTGATATCTAGTACTTTAAAACTGGAATTCATGGACGGATGAACCCAAATAAATCAACAATTCTTTCACATTAATTTTGTCAGTCATTATGAAATACGAGGCAGACGGCGCCTGGAGAAGATCCATGTCAGAATTTACACCAGAATCCTGTTAGTTAAGGAGAAAAGGCAAAATGCATCAGCTTCACGTGGTTTGTTTGGTTTTTTTCATAATTGAAATTGATTGGGTTCAGAAAAAGATAAATTGTTCTGGACAATTACAGAAGCCAATGTTATTTTTCTTACCGATTTTACGATGGAAAATGATTTTTACATAAAAAGAAAATGCCTGTGGGTTCTATTGTGGTTTCATGCAGAAATATTTAATTTCTCAGTATTTTAATATCAAAAGTTTTGTCTGTTTTAAAGAATAGGCAATAAAAACGAGAGGTTGTTGAGCAGAAGGGGTCTACATTTCTTTAAAGCTGTACATAGCAAGTTTAGTCTTTGTGAGAACGTTTAAACTTTCAAAGCTATTTGTAATTACTGATACTTATCTTGCTATTACCAATAATTAGTTTTATCTCTATGGAAACCATTTGTCTTGAAGAATGAAGAACATTTACACTCACTTTGCATATGGCTCGATGTGAAATCAGACAGATCAAGGTAGATATTGAAGGTGCAGAAGAACTGTGTCTTCTTCTGAAGGTCTGATGTGTCTGTAAGTCAGTGGACCAACGTGCCATATCTATCAGATCATTCTTTTAGATTGTGAATCATTTTTGTTTTATTATGATCGCATGTGAATCATAAAAAAAAAGTTTGCTCCAGATGTGTACAGGTAGACTACAGGTAGCATCACCACGCTATCCGTGGAGATGCAGGTTTGAATTCTGCTCAGATCACATCTCCAACATATGTCCTTAAGAGAAAATTGATGGTTAGACCCAAAATATATTATGGTTCGAAGATGTTAGATGAATGTGTACTGCTTCCAAAAAGGCTACCCAGGTGTTGTCTTCGACCTCATCTCAGTCCCTCTTCCTTGCTCATTTTCTTACTCCACTGCCTTTCTCTATTTTTATCTTTTTTCATATTTGGCTAGGGGAATGTTTTAATTGTCCTGTCCTCCCTTAAATCTCATTTGAGACTATTGTGCTGGAGTGGCTATTGTATCTCACTGGAACTGTCTTCTCTGTACCTGATCTTTGTCATTGAATACTGATAGAGTTCTCTGCTTGTATTTATTTGCCATCTCTGCAGACAAAATAAAGATTTATAAAATGAATGAGGTTATAAGCAAAGTCAACACATACTTGCCAATTCTCTATATAGTGTTTAGTGACTTTAACTATAAAGCGTGTCATAGTAAGACTCTGCAAGCCTTTGTCCGAGGTTCAGGTATTTTGTAAAGTTTGAGGCCGATTGATCACTGTGTTAGCAAGTCACAAAGCTCCTATTCCATGCATGTCGTTTAAGCCATTCTGATACAGTAATAAACTTCAACAATGATCATAAGCCCATGAGACAGCTGCTCAGTATGTGATAGAAACAGAACGGCCAGTCCCCGCACTAGGCAGGAACCGCTATATGCAGAGCCTAAAATGCCCTTAAGGCATCCGCTGCGAACTCTCCTCCCAGCATTCGATGTAGTGTTGATGGTTCTGCTTTGAGCACCACACAATGTAGTGTGCATACTTTTACGTTACAACAACTGTGGATTTTATCTCCCTGTCGAGCCGCTACGTCAGATGGGTCTACAAAGTGTGATCCTCCATCGGAGACACCATAGGAGAGCTGTGCGCACAAAAGTGCACCCAGAAAGGTGGCCACATGAGAGTCTGTGCAGAAAAACTGTCTGTTCTCACGGTTCTTTCTGACTGCCTGCTCATGTGGCCCCAACCTAACCAGGGTGCTATTAGCAGTCCTTGTAGTCACTGGGCTTAGTTGTGTCGCTAGATGATAACCTTTGCACGCAGAACCAAAAATTACTATACAAGGGGCTATATTACAATGTGGGTGCTAACTTAACCAGAGCTGTTATAAACTTACCAGACCCATTATAGTCTATGGAGGTTTTAAGTTTACAACAGCTCTGGTTAAGTTGGCACCAAGTATGTAATATGGCCCTAGATGTGTATACCAGTGCTTACAGTGTCTGGGGTTTTAAGTAGAGGAAGTGTGGTGCCAGAGATTACCCAAGGTTGACAATATGGAGGCACATGAGGTCAAAAGCGTAATAAGAGACAATCCGAAGCAGGGAGATCAGAGAGTAAGCTGAGTCCGTGCATAGTGAAAGAATCAAATACAATATAATGTGTTATTGGGCAAAGAATGGCTGCAACAGGGCAGTGATAACTTCCCAGGTTAGGGTTTAAATTGGTAAGCAAACCTCTGCCTATTCTGATGTCACGCTCCCCAGAATGTGCGTTTGTGGTAGCACCAGAATGACGCATGGTCTCCCATGTCATTAGCATGGTGACTCTATGAAGTACCATAAGACACACGTATTGAGTGTTCTGTTTCAGAATGCTCGACTGGCACCTGCGCAATGACGCATTGGCAGACTGCATTGCACAGAGCATGAGGGTGGGACAGGGCTGTGAACGGAGAGCTGAAGTGAGCAGCATGGTTCAAAGACGGGACACCAAAGCGGTCAGCCTACAAGCTGACATGGGATCCAGATCATGTCCCGCTACATCATTGATGTACACATCCACATATGGCGAGGTATAATAGAAAGTGAAATTATGAAGACATGTAAAACTAACACCTGCTATAAAAACGGAGTGGTTATTGTTTGCCAGGATTGTGGATTGTAGTCTGTGCTTTAAGGGCAACAAAAGCCATCCCCAGTTTAGAAAATTACCCCTCCGCACTTGGCACTGGCATATTTCCTTCCCAAAGGAATAAGAATATAAGTTTGCTCGGTAAAAATAATTTCTTGGCAGTTGCCATGGGGATATGGAGTCTTTCCCAAACCTAATTGGCAATGTCACAAGTTGATGTTGACAGTATATGATACAGACATTCATCAGATTGATAGGTAAGCGACCGCAGCAGTAAAATCAAGTACTGCAGCCCCCTCACTCATAACACTTTTGCAATGTATTTTATTGCCTAGGTTATAGTAGAAACAAATAACTTTTAACATGCGTTTGTTTTCTTCTGTCACTAGCGCCAGCCTCCTATCATTATTGTCCACCATTTCTGAAGTTCTAACCTAGCTTTCTCTACCGTGCTGGGCATTAAAATGCTTAGAGGTTTCAATAGTTACTGGTATTGGGGCATACAATTACAGGGACATTCAAGGCACCATTACCACTTAAATTAATGTAATTAGTCATGGTGGCTAGAGTACAGGGTGTCCATAAAGTCTCTTTACAATTTCAAAAATGTATTACAAAGGCAAATGAAAAGACAGATAAGTGAAAATTATTACAAAATGCGATGTATATAGTTAAGGTTTTTTTTTTTTTTTTGCCTTATTTAATGCACCTCTATATGGGCACCATTAGTTGCACGAAAGCACATCAAGACGGTACTCGATTTCTTGCCATGTTCGCTGTAGCATACCCTCATCAATGGTGGTAATGGCATCAGTGATCCTATGTTTTATATTAGTGATGTCCCGTACCTTTTATGTTCGATACACGATATCTTTAACATAACTCCATAGAAAGAAGTCGAGGGGAGTGATATCTGGTGAACGGGGTGGCCACCCCTTCCAATCGACCAGTCTGGAAATGTTTCATTTAGGAACCCACGAACATGCAGTTCCCAATGTGGCGGTGCACCATCTTACTGGAAAGTCCGGTTGGTGACCGGTGGATTGGAAGGGGTGGCCCAATTCCCTGGCCACCTTGTTCACCAGATATCCTAAAGCAGAGGATCACTGATGCCATTGCCACCATTGATGAGGGTATGCTACAGCGAACGTGGCAAGAAATCGAGTACCGTCTTGATGTGCTTCGTGCAACTAATGGTGCCCATATAGAGGTGTATTAAATGAAGCAAAAAACCTTAAATAAATACATCTCATTTTGTAGTAGTTTTCACTTATCTGCCTTTTCATTTGCCTTTGTAATACATTTTTGAAATTGTAAAGACTGTATGTGTCCCCTTCTCCTCCCTGCCTTAATAAGTAACCCCTGTGATTTAACGTTCCCCCTGTTTTCTTACTAGATTGTAAAAACCTTTCCTCTCCTCTGGTAGCCGCTGGTTACCAGTATGAAGAAATAGATCAATGGTGTTAGCTAATGTAATGTGATCAAGAACTTAGAATAAAGTAAATTCTTAAACTCTGAAGAAAATAATGATTTTGCATTTTTTGCCCCAACAAATGGCCCTAATCCCCTTACCAATAGAATTCTGGGGTTACATATAAAGGTTTTTTGTCTAATTCCATTAAGGATGTCTATTGTACATTAACGCTTCCTATGCTTCCTTTAAGAAGTGCTAATGCGCAGGCACCCAGAGAATTACGAACGATTCAAATGACGCTTGATATTCTTGCTTGCAGCTGGTATTAAAAAAAAAAAATACCCGCTGTTTGACATTTGCGAATTCCATAAACACAAAATTAAATTTAAAAATTTCTATACTCTGGTCCTACGATGCAGAACACAATGCAATCTGCTGGCATAAGGACACCAAGAACGAATTGTTCCTGTCCTTCTGCCCGGCTTCAGTAGATATACCAGATGCAGTCCTGGAATCTATTAGCAGCTCCTTCCTATTATGACTCCAGGTCCTGTTGAATAAGCCGATAACAGGAGCTGCTAATGGTTAACGGGTTGCGATGACTTTTCTCTTTAGTGGCTCCCTATCACCAGATGAAGCAGAATATGACCCAACATCTTACCTCCATGAGAGAGCGATAATTCATGTAGACATTTCGCATACGGCTTTTCATGGGAAGCCAATGGAACACTACAACAAAGATGGCAGATTGTGAAAGAAAGTCTAATTTGTTTCCGATAAGAGAAACTATTGCCTTTTAGACCTATTTGCCTTACATTTTGAAAGACCGGTACATACTCCAGTGCTATTGTAACATCTAAGTTGAATTACGTAGTCATTAACTTTTAAGTATTTTTAGTATTTTACAGTATTTGTTTTATACTACTATATTAAGGAGCTGTGAAAAATATTTGTTCTAGCAGAATGCCAATTATCAAACATGGGCCAGATTACTCCCACACTAATTTGTATTTGCTAACAGATGAGTATATTATTTCGCAGGAGATATATTGTTCGTAAACCAAAGCGCCGACTCTGTGCGCTCTTGGCAAGCTCTATCCTATTTTGCATGAAAAATTACCATTACACCTGTGTCTGTACAGACAGGAAGTTGAAGTCTACATTTTGATATATGATGGAGAACATCCCAGGCATATGATCTAGATTCTAGTTATTGACCTCTGCGATATGAGTATATACAGATGATAGCATTAGCAAGCCATCTGTCGATATGTAAGCAAATGCAATACATTTCACATAGAACACAGATTCCTGTTTGCTGTCTTTGTTCGAAATGACTTTTTTGGAGTTTTTCTTGTTTTTTCAACATATGTCGTTGATTTTTTTTCTACAAAGAACTAGTTCATTTCTTTTATATGAAGCAAATTTTTTAATTATTTGTAATTTGTTGGAACCATCGTACCCGAAATATATATATATTACTAAAACAACATTTGTGATTTGTTGACACAGGTTAAAATAGGAGAATGTGGAAATATACATTTTTAGAGAGTTGAGACTTGCTGCAATTTGCAACATTCTTTAAATGACTTTAGCTACAACTGGTTACATTTATATGTACTGATATATAAAAGTCTTACCAACTGTACGCATCATGCCGAACCAGTTCATCAAATTCCTGGTGTCATGTTGCTGACCTGTACCCAACTGTTATCTCAGAACAGAACATTTCTAAAGGGATTTTTTAACATGTCAAGGCTTAATTTTATTTTCCATTCCAATGTATGCCATTTTGTTCCTTCCATTAGTTTCCCAAGGACTCCAATGTCTATTTTTATAAGTCCAGAAGTTAAACCACAATAATCATGCTATTTAATGTTTTTCACGGATTCAGGATGTAATGAGCCGTCCTGTGGCCGAGATTAGACTCATCCTTTTGCTGATCACAAGACGTAACAAAAAATGATTTTATAAATTCTCCTAATATCATTTTGCAGAGAGGACATACAGATCCGCAGATTCAATGCTTCCACATCTAGAACTCAACATAAAGGGTGGTCTTGAAATTGACCAGAGTTGCTTCCAATAGAGAAATAAATCAATTATCGTACAACTTATTTCATTTGTGCTACTGAAAATTGGATATCATAGTTGATCTTTGGCTTACTTCCTTGTGCAAAACATTACATCATGCTTTGGAAAAACAGAAAAGAACAATGATGGGGAAACATTTCAAAACTGATTAACTCTGTGAGGGTTATCCGTAATTGATATGCCCCATGTGGGTTGAAGCAAACACAACTGGGGGGTCAAGACTGCAAAGGATAACTATACCACTGGGCACAACATAGTAAACCCAGTGGTTTATTGGGAAATCACGTTCCATGAACTATATGGTTAAAATAATCAATGCAATCATTCACAATATATTTGTTTAACTGTAGTAGCCCTACTTGACAGGAAGGTGTTGTCATCTGCTGGCCAAAAAGTACTACTGCAGCTGGGGCACATTGCTGGATTAGCTGGGGATCCATATTTTAGACACCGGACGGGATGTACTAACCAATGAATTCTCAAAGTGCTGGCTTCCGAGAACTCAAGGGTATTGCATTTTGCGAGTCCTTGCAAAGTCACTAACGTTTAAATCCAACCAGTGTAGATGTCATGGTCCTCGCAGACGACGCTGGAGGAAAGGCAAGAAAGGTGCAGTTTCCCTTCAAGAATCTGGTTCCGGTCCTGCTTTTACCACTGTCTGGACTGGTGTCCAGGCACTCGGGGATCCGTTCCTGACTTTCCCCTCACCTCTCCAGCCTCAGGTGTGGGCTGGGCCTGCAATGCCCATGTAATAAAGCCTCACCTCAGAATCATTGTTTCTGCATTATCCTTCCTTGGAAGCCTCACGGTGTGCCAATCCTGCGTGCTCTGCACATTTCCAGTCTGAGAACCCCATTGTTATATCCCGCTGAGACCCCTCCTTGCAAGTACCCGTGGAGACCACCTTCCCTGCAAGTACCATGTGGAGACCACCTTCCCTGCAATATCCTATTGTGACCCCCCCCCCCCATCGCAGCATTCCATCTACAACCCCCTTCCTGGACATTTCTTACAATCTCCATTTCTGGACTTCCACTCCGTCACTACTCTAGAGCCACCTATTGATTTGACCTCCTGTGTGTGACCATCTGCTATGGACTTTGACCACTCTCTGCCCGCTGCCTGCCAAGACCTCTGCATGATCTGACCATTCTCCTGCTATAGCCCTCCTGATACCACGCTTGATATTGTCGTTGTTTCTTCTGCCCTCTGTCTTCTGGTCCGCCCTCTGTGTATCCAGTAAGTGTCTTCTTTAGTTATTTCTGTATTCAGTGTCCAGTCCAGTACCTGTCCTGTCCACCCTTGTGTTATTCTGTATTCAGTGTCTGTGCAATTCAGTGTACTGTCCCATCTGCTCAGTGTACCCTGCGTGCTGTATATAAGTGTTATTACTTATTCATTGTCCTCTTTCCTGATTTACTTCTATTCCTATTCTAAATAAACCATTATAACCTGTCTCTGTTTGTGTAACCACAGCCTGGGCTCGTTAACCCCCAGCACCTCCGGGACAGTAGATGAGATGTATTACCCATTATAAGTATAGGAGCTCACAAACTCCAACTTTACAAGTGGATCTGCAATTTTCCAAGATGGTGCTGGAGGGAAACCCCTCCACCAAACCGCTCAAGTTCTATAAAAAGTTTAAAAATTGCACAACATACACCAGTGGTCACCAAACAACCATGGCCAACTCATACAGTATGGTGAAATAGCGTAATGAGCTGGGGTTCCTGAGATATAGGGGCAGCTTGTGAACTTTAAAGTTGACTACGAGAAAAACCCTTTGCTATAAAACATGCAAACTTTGGTGACTTTGCGAGTGTCTCGCATTCAAGCTGAGACATTCTGTAGGAACATCCCCTGTAAGCCCTTCTCCGGACCTGTGAGTGCAGTGATTGTCAATCTGTATTGCCAGTGAAGTACTCGCAGAATACATGTAGTTAAAAACAGACAGACGCTTCTAATAATAAAGACGCACATTGGAGTCTCAATTGTAAAGTAAAAATGAGGCTTTTTCAGTACAATTTGCATTACATTTAAAATATTGGACTTTACATTAGGCAAAGTGCGTGTTGCGGACCCACTGTACAAGATGGTATTTTACATTAAGCAAAGTTCAAGTTTGGGATTTACTGTACATTAGTGCATCTTACATTAATAGAAATACAAATTTAGGGTTTACTGTACATTAGTGTATTTTACAGTGGTAGAAATGCGATTTCTAGGATATAATGTAAAAGTGTATGTTCTACTATAAAGATTTTGCAAATTACATTTAGGCAAAGAAATTGTTTAACAACCATTTTTTATTTTTTATATAAAATGTGTGTGTTTTATATAAAATATTTTAAAATTCTGCTTGTACAAAGAATTATTGTGTATATTTTTAATGTAATTTTAATATAAAAATATTATTTTTTTTTTAAAGAAATTAGTTTTTTACATTTTATTTTCTTCCAAAAAGCCATTAACTGCATAACGCACGTTTCATATAAATGTTATAATATTTTTTAACAAAAGCATTTGGTATTGAAAGGGTTAAGAAAGAATTAGGAAATAGATTATAATAAGAACCAAATAAATTCCATATTTATGCATTTAACCCATTCACTACCAAGCAATTTTTGTTAAATAATGTTATCGTAACATTTATTTGAAACATGGGATGTGAAGTTAACAATTAAACATAGGGTGAAATAGAGATTTTGCACAGAAATTGTTATTTTAAGAAAGTTACAAAAATTAAAATGTTTGCTCATTTTTAATTTTTCATGTATTCTTTACAGAAATATTTTTGATATGTAAGTTTCAGAGCTCTAGATTGTGTCGTTTTAATCTTACACGATTTCAAACAGGGTCTTTTTTTTTTTTGAGAAAGGATTTTACCAGGAAGGATACATTGAGATTTCTCTCGTTTTCAAGTATGTCCTGGGTGGCGAGTATGTACCGTTAGGTGTCTTGCCCAAGGACACTTACTGGAGAGGTGCTCTCAGGATCGAACCCATGTCTCCACAGGCTCTTTCCACGCAGAGCAGTGATGTTACCTCTACTCCACCCAGTCGGTATTACTATTTTTATACAGGCAGAAAAGACCTTTGTGTTAAATACAATAATTGTGATAAATAGGAAAAAAATGGTCAGATCTCCTGCTTATGGAGGTTTGTAGTGTTCATAATGAGATTATTAGCGATGCAGCTTCCACAAAATACCAATAGAATATAAAAATAATATCTGTATGTGACATAATGCCTGTATATGGAAATGACAGTAACACCTTGTATCTGTACTGTACAGGGATTTTCACTCATTATGACCTTTTGAATCTTATCCCTGTACAGCAGTGAGTGACTCCAGAGCTCTCCCTATATTCTGCTCTCCACCTGGCAGCTGTACTCATTTGTACTTTTTTGTTAGAGTGAGGGTTAGGGATGCTATTTGCAGATGGTTTTAATTCTCTCCAGGGTGCTTGGAGAGCACTAAAAGAAAGGATTTAGTTTCTCCACAGGGGACACACTAATTCTGCTTTAAAAAGGTGTGAAAATTGTCTATCGATATAGAAACATAGAAAAATGTTGGCAGATAAGAACCTTTCGGCCCATCTAGTCTGCCCAATTATATGGATACTTTACCTGGATTTATCTTTTGTTTAGGATAGCCTTATGCCTATCCCATGCTTGCTAATGAGTGATTTTCAATGCATTACTATGCAAAATCGAGAACTCTATTTTGGGTGTGAAGTGTTTTTAAGGTTCACTAAGACACGATTATATAGGGCCCGATTACAATCTTCGTGTTAAAACGCTCGCGCAACGGTGAATTTGTGCGCCAGCATTAAACGTTAACGCGCGTAAATCAACGCTGGAATTACAATCCTCGCGCATTTTTTTTTCATCCATCGAGCAATAACGCGCGTAAAACGGACGCGCACAAACGCGCGCGCAGCAACGTTGCGAGCAGAAATCCGTGTGCGGACCTTTTTTTTTTTTTTTTTTTTTTTTTTTTCATGCGATTCAGCCAATCAGAATTATGAACCACAATTGTCTCACGTTTTTGCGCCTGTCAAAGTCAATCTGCGCATATATGCTGCATCAATAAAAAATGCACACACAACTTCTCAAATTTATTGGTTTGGTATGTTTTAGAATGTGTTACTAGACTTTGAATTTTTTTGGGCTGGTGTATTTGGTTTCGGCCAGGTTGATAGAATTTGCCATTAACACCAGCTTTCAGGAGTTGCTAAAATTATGCGTGCAACGTCTATGCGTTAATTCCTGCGCATAGATTGTGCGCTGGTACGCAGATGGTAAGTATAGGACGCGTGATGTACTGTAAGCTCGCGCAGGTTTCACCCGCGGTAGATCTATACGTGCATTTGTTGCGCTGACATTGTAATACGACGTTCAGCGCAAAGGGTTTTGCCCCTCGCGTTAATGCGTTTTTGCGCAGAAAAAAAACGTATGCATGAAGATTGTAATAGGGCCCATAATGTTTTGTAATGTTTTTACAATGTGCTTTTCTCATCAGATTTGTTTTTTAACTTTCTTTTATTTCTTGATGACCATGCCTTTTTGGAGATGTATAGCCCTCCTTTC
The DNA here is from genome assembly GCA_009667805.1 of Leptobrachium leishanense. Lineage (NCBI taxonomy): Eukaryota > Metazoa > Chordata > Amphibia > Anura > Megophryidae > Leptobrachium > Leptobrachium leishanense. Next base: position 132,975,181 of record CM019063.1, on the reverse strand, counting down.
TCTCCCCTCCAAATACCGCACAATTTTTAGAAAAGGTTGATTTTTGGGAAAGGTGAGAAAAAGGGAGGCTGGGATTTAATATTTACTGGCAACAGAACAAATTCCAATTTCGTAACTATTCTAAGTTTTTTTTCATTATTTTGATTTCAGACAGGAGTAAATCACATATTCCCGAAACTCATTCGCAAGTGAAAGTTACTCGGATATACAAAGTTATAAATATTTTATGAGGTTGTAGCTCACCCTGAGGCTATTCTAACAATCCATTTTTTCATAGCAACCTGCAGATTTGGGTGTTTCTCTGTGTGTGTGTGTGCGTGTATTGAAAGAATCTTTACATGCATATTTACAGCTAAATAAGACAAGGTATGTAGATGAAATATTAATATTATTTTTTTTGAGCTTTTAGTTGTTTTTTTTCTAACAATTATAAATATGAAGGAAAAAATTAATAAAATTTAAAAGTAACATGGATTTTTCTTGGGTTTCTTGCTCTCCTATCAACTCCCAGATCCCCAAAACTCTGGGTTACTGCCACTCTGATGTTTGCAAATGGTTTTGTAGAAGTAATGAAGACGATATGCCAGGGACGTGCACTCAGGGGTGGCAGGGGAGGCGGAGCCTCCCCTGTCATGCCAGTAAATTAATGAGCTCATTGTGTGTATTGTAATGACATGTGATGTGTGTGTATGTACATTTAAACTGTAAATAAATTGTTATTTATACTCATACTCACCTCTCCTTGCTCCCTCGTTGTGCTTTGTTTCTTCTCTGTCCGCTTTTTTTTTCTCCTGCAGCTTTCACTTTCTCAGTTTGCCGGCTGCTGTGTGTGTGTGTGTGTGTGTAATACACTACAAAGACAGCAGGGGCAGCACTGAGCCAGCCTAGGCTACACAATTTACGCAGCCCAACGCTACGCTAATTGCAGAGCTCAGGCTGGTAGCAGGCAAGCTCGTCATTGCCTCCAGGCAATGACAGCAAATGAAGCTTGAGCCAATGGGAAAGCTCCATTGTCTCAAGCAAGTTTTTTTTTTTTTTAAAAAAACCCACCATGGGAGGCAGTGCTCCCATGGTTTGATTGACGCAGGACAGTCATGTGACTGTCCTCGTCAATCGTGGGGGGCCGGCAGGGAGATCACAGCAGTGTTACTGTGACAAACCCCCTCCAGAAAGTGCTGAGCGCATGTGCGTGTGATAAACACAGCACACATGCGCTCAGCACAGAGGGGGGGGGGTTTGTCACAGTCACACACTCTCAAGCTCCAGCAGCTCCTCCTACATCACCTGACCTCGTGCCAGCACCACAGAGACACGTGGGACAGGAAGCAGCCGACCTCTTCTCTCTTGGACAGCACAGCCAGTGAGGAGCTGTCTCAGGTAAGTAAGGAGCCCTCCCCTGCAGGAACCCTGTGACTCTGCTGGGGCAAATCCACGTGCTGGGGCAAATCCATGAGCTGGGGCATATCCCATATCCATGAGCTGGGGCATATCCATGTGCTGGGGCATATCCATGTGCTGGGGCATATCCATGAGCTGCTGGGGCATATCCATGAGCTGCTGGGGCATATCCATGAGCTGGGGCATATCCATGAGCTGGGGCAATATCAATGAGAGGAGCTGGGCAGTATATCCATGAAAGGAGCTGGGGCAATATCCATGAGAAGAGCTGGGGCAGTATATCCATGAGAGGAGCTGGGGCAATATCCATGAGAGCTGGGGCAATATCCTGTGTATATCTAGCTCTGATACAAGCCAGTGCCTCACCAGCCACTGACCTCACCGCACGTCACTGCGATATGCATGTGCTGATCCAGACGTGGATTACAAATTGGACTAGGCAGGGTAAGGAGCACAGCACACACCAACTGAGGGACCTATTACATTATTCGCGCAAACGTTTGAACTGCACAAAAATGCTTTAAAGCGAGGCGCAAAACCCTTTGCGCTGAACGTCGTAGTCTAATGTCAGCGGAATAAACGCGCGTATACGTCTACCGCGGGTGAACCTGCGCGAGCTTACTGTACGTCCTATACTTAACATTGTGAGCGCAAATGCGTTTGTGCGCTGGTACAAGGATGTTATTACAATCTATGTGCGGTTTGTAACGCACAGCCTTTGCGCGCATAAATTTAGCAACTCCTAAAAGCTGGTGTTAATGGCAAATTCTATCAACCTGGCCGAACCAGATACACCAGCCCCAAAAAAAAATACGCAGCAAAGTATAGTTACACATTCTACACATACCAAACCAATAAATTTGAAAAGTTCTGTGTGCATTTTTTTATTGATGCAGCATATATGACTTTGACAGGCGCAAAAACTTAACGTGAGACAATTGTGGTTCTTAATTGTTATTGGCTGAATCGCGTGAAAAAAACATTCCGCCCACTGATTTCTGCGCGCAACGTTGCTGCACGCGTGTTTGTGCGCGTCCGTTTAACGCGCGTTATTGCTCGACGGATGAAAAAATGCGCAAGGATTGTAATTCCAGCGTTGATGTCCACATGTTAACGTTTAACGCCTGCCGCAAAAATTCACGCGTTGCGCATGCGTTTTTGCGTGAAGAATGTAATAGGGCCCTGAGTTGCGGGTGAACTGGAAGGGTGGCATGAGCAGAGCCAGTAAACCTTGCCCTCCCCTACCATCCCGCAGCTCCTGATTGTATGAGTGACTGAATTGAATTCTCAAGCTCTTGCAGGGACAGTTAAGGAAACAATTTGATCCCTCTACTGGCCCCTCCACAGCCATCCACCTAGCCTTTAAATGGGCCGGCTATGGAAATGCTTTGATCTCTTCAGTTGGTTCATGGCCATTGCAGCTCAATGACCTATTATTCAGTTTGCTTAATAGCCAGTCCATGACTGATATTGTATGTAACCCAGATAGATGTTATCTGACTTCTGCTTTACATTTATCAGATATTTGCTAGAGATGTTTTTATGATCTCAAAAACAGTCTGAGAAGCATTGTACAGATACTATTTTTAGACAAGTGTACTTACTGAATGCTGGATTATAAAATATTGCAATAGTTGTACTTCAAACAATGATACCATTTTCCATACAAATGCTCATAAACAGAATGATTATTTATCTAGCTTGTAACATTTACAGTACCCTTAGTCCCCTTTAGTACCAAGTGGTTCCCCATAAAATCACTGCCAGGACCCAGTGGGCTTATAGAAAACAACTTTGTGGTAGTCATACAGTGAGAAGGTGCTTGAAAATCATAAAAGCTAGACATGTGCATTCGTTTTAGTATTAAAACGATTTAGTCCGAATTTTGAGATAATTTAGTTTTAGTATGACTCGAGATACGAAACTGCTCAGTACAAAAAAATGAAAGAAACTAAAATAAAATACACTACATTTTAGTTTCAGTCCTTTTTGTGATATTACATTGATTGAAGGAGACCAGCAATGAAGAGCACAACATCGCAAAGCTACAGAAAAGGTTTGTATGCGTAATCCTTCCCGACCCCTACCCGAAAATCTGACAGTGATAGAGCTCCAGAAAACTCACTAGCAGCACAGCCAGCCAGCACAGGAGAGGAAACCTTTACTTAAATTAACCCTTGCATGTCTATGAAGCAGACATAATGATAAAAGCAGCTGGAGAAGGAAAACATTCAAATAAGTCACACTGAAAGCTAATGACAGAGGAGGGCTCGATAGTAAAAAACCCTTTATAGCAAGCAGCGTTGGGAGAAGAGAGGGACTTTATAAAACATGTGTTATCTCCCCTCCCGCTCTGCATAACAGGGGCTTAGGTCTGATACATTTTTTATTATCCAGAAGCACTATCCCCCTTTCCTCATCTATAATACACGTTTTATATAAAGTCCCTCTCCTCTCCCAGTGCTGCTTGTTATAAAGTTTTTTTTATGTCTGATACATTTAGTATCCAGCTCTCACAGTTACTCTGTCATTATGAGCCTTCAGTGTGATTTATTTGAATGTTTTCCCTGGATTTAAAGTGCTTTATTTTATTATAAAAATAAATTTGCACCAGTCATCTCTTCTCTGAGCTTTCTGACCGATTTACGTTAATATTTTCCCTCTCCCCTGCTTTTATATTCCTGTGTCTCCCCCACAGAGATACAAAGTTTAAGTAAAAGTTACCTCTCCTGTGCTGGATAAGCATTGCATTCCGAAGTTCTGCATCCTCCACATGTCAATGCAGTAGGATGTTCTATACAGAGAGGGGCATTAATCAATGCAGGAGGATGTTCTATACATTATACAGAGGGGTATTAATGCAGGAGGATGTTGTTTACATTATACAGAGAAAGGTATAAATTGAGGAGGATGTTCTATAAAGAGAGGGACCACTACAATAGTAATTGTATCCACTGGTTTTCGGATGAATGAAATTAGTTTTCATACTAAAGAACTGAAAACGAATTTCTTTTGCAACTAAATAAATTGCATTTTAGGTAGGGATGTGCGTTTCGGGTTTCGGAATTTCGGAATTTTCACGAAATTTCCCGATTCGGGTCTTTCGATGCGGCCGAAATTCCGAAATTTTTTGGAGCCGAAAACGGCAAATCCGAAAGGTTTTCCGAGCCGAATCGAAAAATTTTCGGAATTTTCGAATGGACTTGAAATGTGTCAAATCGAAATTTATTTTCCCTCTATTCATGATTTCGGTTCCATTCGGGATTTCGGTTCCATTTCGGTAATTCTGAACATCGTTTATTTAACTATTATCGGTTATATCGCTGATTCTGTAAATTTTGTCTGTAAATGTGCTGGGGCAAATCAATGAGCTGGGGCAAATCCATGTGCTGGGGCAAATCCATGAGCTGGGGCAAATCCATGAGTGAGCTGGGGCAATATCCTATGAGCTGGGGAAAATCCATGTGCTGGGGCAAATCCATGAGCTGGGGCAAATCCATGTGTGAGCTGGGGCAATATCCTATGTGCTGGGGCAAATCCATGTGCTGGGGCAAATCCATGAGCTGGGGCAAATCCATGAGCTGGGGCAAATCCATGTGCTGGGGCAATATCCTATGAGCTGGGGCAAATCCATGTGTGAGCTGGGGCAAATCCATGTGTGAGCTGGGGCAATATCCTATGTGCTGGGGCAAATCAATGTGCTGGGGCAAATCAATGTGCTGGGGCAAATCCATGTGCTGGGGCAAATCCATGTGCTGGGGCAAATCCATGTGCTGGGGCAAATCCATGAGCTGGGGCAAATCCATGTGTGAGCTGGGGCAAATCCATGTGTGAGCTGGGGCAATATCCTATGTGCTGGGGCAAATCCATGTGCTGGGGCAAATCCATGTGCTGGGGCAAATCCATGTGCTGGGGCAAATCAATGTGCTGGGGCAAATCCGTGAGCTGGGGCAATATCCTATGAGCTGGGGCAAATCCATGAGCTGGGGCAAATCCATGTGCTGGGGCAAATCCATGTGCTGGGGCAAATCCATGAGCTGGGGCAAATCCATGTGTGAGCTGGGGCAATATCCCATGTGCTGGGGCAAATCCATGAGCTGGGGCAAATCCATGTGCTGGGGCAATATCCTATGAGCTGGGGCAAATCCATGAGCTGGGGCAAATCCATGAGCTGGGGCAAATCCATGTGCTGGACTGCTGGGGCAATAGAGTTAGACAGCTTTGAAACGAGGAGAACAGATGTTCCGAAAAAACCGAAAATTTCCGAAATAGTGAAAAGCCGATAACCAAAAAACGAGCAAAGTGACACAAAAATACGAAAAATAGTCGCTATATACCGAAAACTATGTACAATTCCGAAAAACAAAAACGAAAATTTCCGAAATAACGAAAAGTCGATACAGAAACCGAGTAAAGTGACCCGAAAATACGAAAAATGGTCGATATTCCGAAAAATAAATGTACCCGAAAAACGAATCGAGCCGAACCGAATCGAAACAGAAAGCAGTCGAAACGAGCCGAATCGAAAAGTTTAAAAATTAGAAAAATCGAATCGAACCGAAAAAAAAAATCGGTGCACATCCCTAATTATAGGACTAATCCATTAGTTCAAAACGAAATTTTGTGCTGTGCACATGTCTAATAAAAGCACATTTTTAAACAGCATGCACTATTTCACTGGCAGGTAGTGCCATCTGCTGGCCAAAAAGAGCTCCTACATCCCCATAGTAAAGTTAGGGCTTGTTTTTTCTGTGAAGAAAAAAACAGATCTCCAGACCGATCAAATTGTTTTAGCACCCCAAGTTTCATGCCTGAGGTGCTAAAACGTTTGAGGCACATTCTGGAGCCCATTTACAGGTGAATTTTGTTTGCAGTAAATGCAATTCCTTTACATTACATCAGAAGTAGATCAAACCGTGTGTACGTGATAGCAGAGCTATACTCAATCTTGGTTGTGGAAGGGGTTAGTTTTTATAATGTTTCCTGGAATTTAAGGATTAACATATTATGTATATTTAATTAACTCATATGTAAAATGATTAAGGGGGTTATTCAAATTTTCCAAAAGAATAATCCAAACAGCCTTAGGAGAATCTTCACAGTGAAGCTTCTCCTGCAGCTGTTTGGATTTTTCTTATGTGAAACTTTGAATAAATCTTTCTACGGAGAATCATGTACATTTTTCGCTCTCCATCATGATATATTATTAGCAAACATGAGAATTTTGCATTTCATTAATTTTGATTTATGACAGGACTTTTTGTGCACTTATTTTCTTACGATTGTTGAGCTTTTCATGATGCTAGTACTTTGATTCGGCATGTTCATCCGCCACCCTAACCACCACGTGAATTGCCTCAAAACTGCAAGATTGTTTTTATAGATTTCATAGCCTTTTCTTATTTCATGTAAATCTTGTCAATAAGTATAAGCATGATTTAGTCCATTTTATCGTAACATGAAGCAGTGTGTAAAGTCATTTGAAGCACAGATAAGGCTGGGGTCAGACCAGCGCACTTTTAACGTGCGTTCTGGCGCACATAATTACGGCCGCACTAGCAGCAGATGACAGGCAATGACGGCCAATATACGATGTACGGCAGCACAAAAGTCTGGCCGTGCAACGCAAGTGGAATTTGAACGCATTTTTCTGGGAACGCTGAACCGCTAGTACTGACGTACTGAGTGCGCAGCTGCGGCATAGCGGCGTGTTTGCGTGATTAGGAGATGTCAGACACTGCTAATGTCCAGCCTACATAACGTCCAGACGCAAAAAGAGTTTTATTGACGATCCGTACAAAATCACGCCCGAAAATGCGCATCGTCTGACCGTTTTTGCGCATTCCGTGAAAAAATACGTCAATGCGTTCGGACGCACTTTTTCACGTTCGCAGGGAAAAATGCTTTCGTCTGACTCTAGCCTTATATGCAGGAGTCAAATCCTGCATCGCTCGGCCTATGAATTTCCCCATTAACCTGGCCCCGAGTGCTTTGTATGACATATTTAATGTATTTCTGGTTGCTGATAGATATGTATGTACATAGCGGGTAATTGTTTGAAATAATTTGAATTCTGATCCAAGACCACAGAGGACTGCATGAAAACATGGAATCTAACCTTTATCTGGACTTGCATGACTGATAGTGACAAATAAAAATATTTGTACAATATTTAGTAAATCAGCTGGCTTTTTTCAGGAAGCTCCACTAATTTCCTAGATGTTACAGCCCTGCAATCTATTTAGTGTTGTTGATGCGAGAATCTGCTTTTGTTTTAATTTAATTCATTCACTACCGAGTACTTTGTATTGAAAAAAAGCTAATATCATAACATTTATTCGAAACCAGGGATGCACAGTTAACACTAATATATGGTAAATATGCTATTTTGCCTAAATACTTTTTTAATGTAATGTGTTTTGGTTATTTAGCATTTAAAACGGTAATAAACACAAATAAATGCACAAAAAAGTTAAAAAGCAAAGCTAATATAAAAAATATATTTGGAGTGATGATGATTCTGAATATGGGATTGGAGGAAAATCATGAATGGGGGTATTGGCACATTGTGGTGCTATCAGGCTGATGGCAAAGATGGCCGATACTTGAGCCTTGTGGAAAATACAAAATGAAATGAAAATGGAAGGCAATGGTAAACCACCGACAGAAGAATGATAAAAACATTGTGCCCTATTCTGATTTAGCTGCTATGGTTAACTAGTGAGCTGCTAATTATAAAGGGCCTGCTCATTAATAAGAATGACTCCCACCAAATGAACAGCTTTTACTGGCTGGGTGGCGTAGAGGTAACATCACTGCTCTATAACTGTGGAGACACAAGTTCAAATCCCAGCCAGAGCACCTCTCCAGTAGGTGTCCTTGGGCAAGACATCTAACAGTACATAATTGTCAACACAGGACATACTTGAAAACAAGAGAATTATCAATGTATCCTTCCTGGTAAAATACTTCCTAAAAGAAAAAAAACAAAAAAAAACGGTCGATGAAAAGTGCCGCGATCGGATCGGGGCATCCCTGTTTAACATTAAAGTAAAGAAAAGCATACATCTTAATCAGGGTGATGAGGAAAATAAAAGTGCATGGGCACAATTAAAATGGGGGAACACAAAAAGTACTATTTTAAAACCAGGTTAGGTGAGCTTAACAATTTAAGTGCAGTCTACAGTCTGCAGTCTAGATAGATTGGGGGACTGGGCACTTAAATGGCAGATGAAATTTAATGTAGATAAATGCAAAGTTATGCACTTTGGAGTGAAGAACACACAAGCAACTTATACCCTAAATGGTACGGAGTTAGGGAAATCCAAGCAGGAGAAGGATTTGGGAATAATCATAGACTTCAAACTAAGTAACAATGTGCAATGTCAGCAGCCGCCAAGGCCAGCAAGGTATTGGCAACCATTAAAAGGGGAGTTCACTCTCGGGATAGAAAACATAATTTTGCCTCTGTATAAATCAATGGTCAGTCCGCACCTTGAATATGCCGTGCAATTTTGGGCACCGGTCTTCAAAAAAGATATTATAGCGCTAGAAAAAGTGCAGAGACAGGCAACTAAATTAATAAGGGGAATGGAAGGGTTAAGTTATGAGGAAAGACTAACAAGCTTAAACCTGTTTAGTTTAGAGAAACGGCGCCTTAGAGGGGATCTGATAACCTTATATAAATATATACAGGGCCATTATAAACCATTGTCTGGAAACCTATTCATTAACAGGACTATACACAGGACAAGGGGTCATCCATTTAGACTGGAAGAAAGAAAATTCAGCCTAAAGCATAGGAAGGGTTATTTTACGGTGAGAACAATAAAGCTCTGGAATTCTCTGCCTGTTGAGGTGGTTGGGTCAGAGACCGTACAGACTTTTAAAAAGTGACTGGATGACTTTCTGCAGACACAGAATATTAAGGGTTATAATATTTAATATGTGGGTAAAAGCTTCTTGATCCAAGGAGAAATCTGACTGCCATTCTGGGGTCAAGAAGGATTTTTTTCCCAGTATTTTGCATATTGGCAAGCATTTCAGACTGGGTTTTTTGCCTTCTTTTGGATCAACAGCAGTAGGTGATGTGGGAGAGGCTGAACCCGATGGACGCATGTCTTTTTTCAGCCTATGTAACTATGTAACTATGTAACATGAGCACCAAGTTGAGTGCACTTAATTATGTAAGTACACTATAAACACAAAGTTAAGCGGACTTAACATTTTAGTACAGTCTACATGAGAATCAAGTTAAGTGAACTTAAATGTACAAGTTTTAGAAGACTCTTTTATTCAATGTGGAGGAATGAGTTTACTCAATCATGTGAGTTCAGAGAGAGGATAGATAATACAGAGGGTGTATACTATACAGAGACAGAATAGTAATACAGAGGAAATGTACACAGTTTAGAAAACAGGAAACTCTACAATAACTTCATAAGGGAATAGGTAGCACCTTGGTCCATAGTCAGTAGGCTAGCCCTCAGGCTCCTCCAACTGCCCCAGTGACGGCTGTCTGTCACATTCACACTCCATGCTTGGTTCGTACTTTCATTCAGCTCATCCTGATGGTTCTGGTGGTTGTCCACTGCCATCCGGTGGACGGGGTACTGTACAGTTTGGGGCTCTTTACCCCTGGCGCCCAGCAGTCAGCGGCATCTTGTTCAGTTGGCTGGTTTTGTTGCTGGCTTGAGAGGCACCACGGAGTGACGCAGCAGCTGACAGGGGGCTTGGTGTTATGAGGTGGGCCAATGGGCAATGCTGCCAATTTTAAATACCAGAATTCCCTATGTTGTGCCCTGTCGTGGTTTTCATTGCTCAAGTGCACATTTTGATATTTATTTTGTGCATGACGTTTGGCTATTCCCTTTGACCATTCTGGCCTCTGGCTTCCCTCCTGACTCAGGCATATGTTTAACCCCTCTGGCGCCTGACTCTGGCATATGTTTAACCCTTTTGACTCCTGACCTTGGCTCCTATGACTATCCCCTTTGGTTCTGGACTCTGGCTTATTTTTTACATTTCTGTCTCTCTTGCTAGTTTTACTGGCTATTCTAAAGACCGGCTGGCTAGGGAGTGACACGTCTGCGTGTTGGGATCAGGAAGTCGTGTCACCCATAACTTATTGTCAGGATGGCACCTGGCGTGGGCCATGGTGGGACCCAAGGATCAGGGGTTATGAGCCCGGTGTTCGGCGCGAGATCGCGATCTAGCTCTGGTGGGGGGCTGCCATCTTGAGGTTACCCCTCACCTCCTGATATGTCGTGCATAGCGCGATGACGTCAGATAGACGGGGAACCCCAAGCTGCCCAGGGATTTCACAAGGAAATCCCCTGGTGGAGATAGGGGGTTTGTTTGAACCCCAATATCTCCTGAACCATGGCAACTAGGGGGTCATGGAGGGTGTCATTCGAAAGGTCTGAGCATGGCCTTTCGAATGATACCAAATATGATCATGTACAAAGTAAAAGCGAAATAGAAGAAATTTAAAAAACAAAAGAAAAACCTTTTTTTTTTTTGTGTTTTTATTAATGCAGCAATATTGTTCCCATTTCAATTATAATGTGAACAATGATGCTGCACTAATGATTTTTTTTCTATGGGGTGCATTTGCTAAAAATCACGTAGTTCCCCCCCAAAAAATTTATTGAGTCCCCATTTCTAATTTTTTTTACAAGCTCACCCCATAGAAAATGTAACCGCATACGCTCATGTGATAAAGTGTGAAAAAAACACTTTATACGCTGTAGATGATTGAAAATTCAGCTTTTATTGCATTTTTTGTTATAATATTCAGGCAGGACGTGACGTATATATATAATAAGGATATATAATCTTGCTGAGTCTGCCGAAAAAAATTAAATATTTCAGGGTCATATAATAAAACGTGGCTTCTAAACGTGTCTAAACATGATGAGCAAAAGCGGTAAAAATTAGCTCAGTACACAGTGGTGAAATGCCTCAGCAGGGAAGGGGTTAAAATAATTGCAAAATGCTGAAATGCATTATCACCCCGGGGTTTAGAGTTGGCAAGCATTCTTATGCTAATCTTGATTTGTTAGCCCCTGATGTAGCATGGAAGCATTGTTTTTATGATGCGGAAGAATAAAGGAGGAACATGTACATTCAGCATTTCAAATATATAGAATGTCATGGGTACAATATGAACACTGACATGTTCATATACCATGTAAAGTGTGGAATGTCAGGTCTGTAGCCAAGGTCAGAAGAAGTCTATTATTATTATCCTTTATTATTATTATCATTTATTTATATAGAAACATAGGTTTTTATCTGCCGACATTTTCTTTCGGCCCATCTAGTCTGCCCAATTACATGGATACTTTACCTGGATTTATCTTTTGTTTAGGATAGCCTTATGCCTATCCCATGCCTGCTTAAATTCAATCACTGTTTTGGCCTCTACCACTTCTACTGGAAGGCTGTTCCATGTATCCACCCCCCTCTCAGTAAAATAATGCTTCCTGATGTTACTTTTAAACCTTTGCCCCTCTAATCTAAGACTATGTCCTCTTGTTTTGCTACTTTGTTTCCTTTTAAATATACTCCCTTCCTCTACCTTGTGGATTCCCTTTACGTATTTAAATGTTTCTATCATATCTCCTCTGTCTCGTCTTTTTTCCAAGCTGTACATGTTAAGATCATTAAGCCTTTCCTGGTAACTTTTCTCCTTCAAGCCGTACACCATTTCAGTAGCCCTTCTCTGAACTCTCTCTAAGATGTCTATATCCTTCTGGAGATACGGTCTCCAGTACTGCACACAGTACTCCAAGTGAGGTCTCACCAGTGCTCTGTACAGTGGCATGAGCACTTCCCTTTTCCTACTGCTAATACCTCTCCCTACACAACCAAGCATTCTGCTAGCATTTCCTGCTGCTCTATTACATTGACTACTTACCCTTAGATCCTCTGCAATAATAACCTCTAAATCCCTTTCCTCAGATGTTGAGGTTAGGACTGTATCAAATCATCTATATTCAGCCCTTGCGTTTTTATGCCGAGTTGCATTATCTTGCACTTATCCACATTAAAACTCAATTGCCAAAGCTCCGACCATTTTTTTAGTTTACCTAAATCATTTGTCACTTGGCTGATCCCTCCAGGAACGTCAACCCTGTTGCAAATCTTTGTGTCATCAGCAAAAAGACATACTTTACCATTAATACCTTCTGCAATATCACTACTAAAAATATTAAAGAGAATGGGTCCAAGTACTGATCCCTGAGGTACCCCACTGGTAACAAGACCTTGCGCCGAATAAACTCCATTTACCACAACCCTCTGTTGCCTGTCATTCAGCCACTGCCTAATCCATTCAACAATATTGGAATCCAAGCTCAAAGATTGCAATTTATTGATAAGCCTTCTATGCAGAACAGTATCAAAAGCCTTACTGAAATCTAAATAAGCAATGTCTACTGCACCACCTGTGTCTATTATTTTTGTTACCTAATCAAAAAAATCTATAAGATCAGTTTGGCATGATCTCCCTGAGGTAAACCCATGTTGTTTCTGATCTTGTAATCGATGTGTTTTTAGATGTTCAACAATCCTTTCCTTTTAACATGGTTTCCATTAATTTCCCCACTACTGACGTAAGACTAACTGGCCTATAGTTCCCCGATTCCTCCCTACTACCCTTCTTGTAAATGGGCACAACATTTGCTAATTTCCAGTCTTCTGGGTCGACTCCTGTTAACGGTTTTGCTATTATACCACTGAGCTCTTTTACTAACTTAGGGTGGATCCCATCAGGCCCCATTGACTTATTTGTCTTTACTTTAGACAGCGGCTGTCACTTCCTCCTCTGTAAACTCCTATGTAAATGTCTCTTTAGTGTTTCCTCCTAACTGAGGTCCCTTTCCTTCCTTTTCTGCTGCAAAGACTAAACAAAAATATTCATTGAGGCAGTCAGCGAGACTTTTATCCTCTTCTACATTCCTTCCTTTTTTTTTAATCCAACTAATCCTTGTTTTACTTTTCTTTTCTAGTTTATGTATCTAAAAAATGTTTTGTCCCACTTTTTTACTGTCTGAGCTATTTTCTCTTCTGCGTGTGCTTTGGGAGCTCTTATAAATTGCTTTGCCTCTTTCTGCCTATTCTTATAGGTTTGCCTGAGTTGTTTTATAATTATTGAATGCTGTCTTTTTGTTCTTCGCTATTTTGTCCACTTCTGAAGAGTACCACAGTGGTTTCTTCCCTTTTTTGTTTTTGCTAACAAGCTGAATGCAATTGCCTGTGGCATTCAATAATGCCTCCTTTAAATAATCCCATTTCTCCTGGGCTAAGGACTTCCTTTAAACTCCTCCAGTCTGATAATGACTCATTCACGCAAAATCTCATTTTAGAAAAATCTGTTTTTATTTAAAGTCTAAAACTTTTGTTTTTGTGTGGTACGGCTCCATCCCTGTTCTTATATTAAACCACACTGACTGGTGATCATTAGATCCCAAATTTTCACCTACAACGACGTCTGATACCAAACCTCCATTTGTGAGTATTAAATCCAATATGGCCTCTTTACAGGTTGGCTCCTTAACTACTTGTGTTAGAGATAATCCCAGTAGGGAGTTTAGAATATTTGTACTCCTGGTGCACCCAGCTATTTTGGTTTTCCAGTTCACATCAGGAAGATTAAAGTCCCCCATGATAATAACTTCCCCCTTCATTGCCATTTTGGCTATTTCCTCAAACAGCAGATTATCTAGCTCTTCTACTTGTCCAGGGGGTCTATAGATCACACCTACACGAGCTACTGTATGATTACCAAATGTTAGCGTAACCCAAACTGACTCTATGTTCACCTCGCTCACTTTTATTTGGTTCGTTTTTATGTTGTTTATATAAAAACAAGGCCACTCCTCCTTCTTTCCTACCTTCTCTGTCTTTTCTATATAAAGAGTACCCCAGTATTGTTATGTCCCAGTTATTTTTCTCACTGAACCATGTCTCAGTAACCGCCACTAAATCTACTTTTTCAGCTACCATCATTGCCTCCAGTTCATTGATTTTAGTGACTAAACTGCGAGCATTTATAGACACGACTCTGAGCTTGTCATTTTTTACCTTGCATGTTGCTTGCGCCTTCAGATTTAGTTTTGGGCGACAATCGGCCAGATTGTTTTTTACCCTTTTTGTCCCCCCCTCCTAGTTTAAATATTCCTTTTGTGAAACCTTTGATTATAGCACCGCATATTCCGCAGCACTTTACAAGATCAATGTACAAGGAGTGGATACATTAGAATACCACACATGGATAATTACCTGATTCGGGGGGGACCCTGTTCCCAAGGGAATTTACAATCTATGAGCTGTACAAGTATTTTGTGAGTTAGGTACATCCATATCGTTGGGTGTCTTGCCCAAGGACACCTGCTGGTAGCATCTTCTGAGTGGGATCGGGTCGCCTTTCCATGATTGTAGATCAGCGACCTGGTGGTTAGGTTGAACCCACTTCTCCACAGTTGCTCCACAAGACTTGCTTCTCCAGTTGTATCGGAGGGATGTGCTGAATGGTATTTTGACTTCTCCACGGTTGAAGGGTAGAGACGTTACCACTGGACTCCACAGCTGATATTGTGTGGTAGGCAAGTATGTACCTTTACTGGAGAGGTTCTCTTGCCGGAATTCAAACCTGGGTCTCCACGGTTATAGAGCAGTGATGTTACCTCTACTCCATCCAGCCAGTACAGTCTATTAAAGTTAGATTGATAAATGTCATGATGTTGTGGTGTGGGTGGAGTAGAGGTAACATCACTGCTCTGCATGGAGAGAGCCTGTGGAGTCATGGGTTCGATCCCAGTGAGCAACCTCTCCAGTAAGTGTCCTTGGGCAAGACACCTAACGGTACATACTCGCTGTGATTTGCTTCACTTTGGACTTGAAGTACATGGGCTTAGAAATGTATTTGGGAGGTGCGGGCCTGATGTTTTATATTGTTTTCCTGCTCTTTCCTTTCTTAAAGTCACCCTGTATCTACAATTCTAGATGCAGGGTGTTTGTGTTTCTTTGTACCTTCTCTCTGTATAGTGTAGATCTCTGTATTAGTACCTGCTCTATTGTGTAATTTCTCTCTGCAGGAAATTACTTTGTTTGCCCTTGCTTTCTCTTCCTCCATTCTCCATTGTTTGAAGGTCCTGGCCTAGGTAGTTAATCTGATTTGTGCAGTTATCTGCTTGATTTTTATCTCTGTGTTGTATAATAAACGGTCCTATTCTGGGGGGGCGGAGCTGACTACCGGCGGGAGTGGATGCACATTGCTGAGCTCTGTAGCTGACCTCCTATTTAACCCCAGATTTTGCATCCCCCCGTCGGGTTAACGACTTTTGTTTGGGTCTCCCCACTTCCTGGAGTAGGGGAGCAGGTACCACTCTGAGTTGTTGGGTCCTCTGTCGAATTCTGTGCTGGTTTTGAGCTTCGGGCCTGAGTGCAGTCTACCCCCGGCGGCCATTTTTACAGCCTGCTACAGCGGTTTGGACTCCAACCCTGCCCCTCTGAGAGCTGCTGCTCGCTAGATGGTCTTTTCTTTGGGCTACACTGCTGTGTCTCACCTGCTCCTATCCGGAGGACTGCCTTGCTTCCTCGCGATGATGTCCCACCCTGACTTGCTGCCGCTCACGTGGGGGATGCTGGTGGCTATGATGGCGGAGTTCCGTGAGCTGTGGTCCCTCGACGTGCGTGAAGCTGGATGGAGGTGTGATGCTATTCTGGTGCCAGTGGCCGTGGCGCAGCCTGACGTGGAACCGGTGGGAGTGAGATCCTGCGATGCTTGTGCTGTTGGGCACAGCAGCGACTCTGGTGATCCGGAGAGTCTTCTCCCCCTCCCCGGCGGGGGCGAGGTGGATCCGCTGGATGGCCTATTTGCATCGGCAGTTGGCGACCGGTCCGTCGATGGTGTGGGTCTGGTGAGGTCTTTCGACATTCGGCCTTCCTTAGCGGCGTCGGAGTTGCAGGGTGTCTGCTGGCTGTCCCTGCCTGTTAAGAACGGCGGCCGTTCTGATGCTGTGGTCCTGCAGCGGGCTCCGTTCCGTGGATGGCCCCCTTTCACTGCTGAGGCGACCTCTTCATTGGGGGTAACCCTTCTCCGCTGTTGCAGCTCGACATGGTGTCTTGGCGGCTCATCCTCTCCGGTGACATCGGGGATCCTCGGCGGCACCTATGGGGCCCTGGTCGCAGGGGTTTGCTGTGGTGGAGCCCTGGGTGTCCCTTTGTTTCTGGACACTGGCTGAGACGTGTCCCCCCACCCTGCTGTGTTCATATGTTGCTGATCTCAGACTGGAAACCTGTAACCATCCCCTCACTGACACCACCCCGCATTAGATTTGGGGTGCCCCCGACTTTTGTTTTCCTATTTTGGCCCCCTCCCTTTTTTTTGTTTTTTGATGAGCTGACTTTTTGTACTGGCGGACTTTGTTTGTTTTTTTTTGTTTTTTTTGACGACCCTCCTGGTACTTGCAGAGCTCCTTCCCTGCTGTTTTTTTTTTTTACCCCCCCCCCCTCTGTTTTATTACTTTGAGCGAAAGAGTGAACTTCACTGCTGATTTTTTGGGACTATTGGCATCTGTCTGGTGGAGCATCGGGAGCTCCTGTCCCCCCCCCTTTTTTTTTTTTTTCTTTTTGGGACATCGGGTAGCAACCTGGGCGAGCCGTTAGGATGGTGACCTAGGCTCTAGCCATCCTTCTAGCCCCAGGTCTCCCGGCCTCGTGGCCCCTTCCTTGGCCCCTGGTATCCTTGCGGTTGCCAGGGCGCGCCGGGAACACCACGACCTAATAGACAGGTCCTTAAATTTTCTTTTTGTTTTTATTATTATTATTATTTTTTTTTGTTTTTATTTTCTCTCTCCTGGATCTCTGGATGCTCTCCACCTTGCAGAACACTTTTTGGCTTGGAACGCCTGACATGTTTTGTTTTACTTCGCTCCCCTTCTCCTCTATACTCCCTCTATACTGTAGTTTCTCTTTGTGATTGTCTTTGGTTGACCCTGCGTGGCCATTTCTCTCAGTGTCTTTCTATATTGCTGACATGCTTTACAAATAAAAAAAATTTAAATATAAAAGGTCCTATTCTGACAAAGCTTGAAGTCACGACTCATGATTTGGGGTAGCAGCCATCGTCTGCTTGATGTGCCAACGAAAGGCTCCAGGTCTACAGCTTTGGCTTATTCCTGGGGGTGCTATCCAGGCTCTCTATATACACCAGGCTTTAAGCTGCGGCTGTGGTACAAGAGAAAGTTGTGAGAGTCACGAGGAGAAACTGGGTGTCCAGCGAGGAAGCAGCATTTGGCAGATGAGACCCTGTCCGGGCACAGAGATCTGTTACACTCGCCACCCAGGACATACTTGAAAACGAGAGAAATCTCAATGTATCCTTCCTGGTAAAATCCTTTCTCAAAAAAAAAAAAAAATACTGAAGTTGCTCCTGGCGTCACCGAAAGAGGATTGTGGAGACAAATTGTTCTTTCAGTCTTGGTGACCCATTTAGAGGAAGAATTTTGAATTTCCTTAAATTGATCTTAAAAATGATATGGTGCCATATTTCCTTTGCAACCTAGTGAGGTTAGGAATGAAAAGGGAGGTAGGGCACCAACATTTACTCTTCCCTTCCATCCCTTATGTCAAATTTGTAATCATGAACCATCACTTTATAAACATATTCTAAAATGTGTCTGGTACCATTTAAAATCTGGAAAGAGTAAGCTAAAACCAATGACTTCGGGAAGATGGGTTATGGCAAGGGGCCTATATCCATTGGATCATATGAAGACCACATGCAAATGTCTCGGTCAGTTGTCTCTCTTTATTCTTCACACTATCAAATGCCTTTTCTGCAACTGTGGAGATAATATGTATCAGGTTAAGTGCTCTTGTAGAATTATGACTGGCTTCCTGCCTGAAACAAATCCTGATTGGTCAGGATAGACCCGATAGTGAATCTAATGAGACAACTAGTTGTTAATACAACTGACACTATAAAATCCTAACTGAGCAATCACTGCAAAACCTTGTGAATGCAATTACAATAGAGCAACTCACTCTATATCTGGGAAAAAAAAAGGAAACCGCTTCCCTGATAAAGTTGGTGTGGCGTATAGCTGTAAAAAACGTAGGGCCCTATTACATTCTTCGTGCAAACGTTAGCGCCGGCGCAAAAAAACATTAATGTGAGGGGTAAAACCCTTTGCGCTGAACGTCGTATTACATTGTCAGCGCAACAAATGCGCGTAATCGTCTACAGCGGGTGACCCTGCGCAAACCCTTCACGAGCGTGCTTTACTGCGCGCGTCCTATACTTAACATTGTGAGCGCAAATGCGAATGAACGCTGGTACGAGGATGGTATTACAATCTATGCGCAGGAATTAACGCACAGCGTTTGTGCGCATAATTTTAGCAACTCCTAAAAGCTGGTGTTAATGGAAAATCTGAACGTCCTGGCCGAACCCAAATACACCAGCCCAAAAAAAAAATGCAGCAAAGTATAGTTACACATTCTACACATACAAACCAATAAATTTGAGAAATTGTGTGTGCATTTATTATTGCTGCAGCATATATGCTCAGATTGACTTTGACGGGCGCAAAAAATTAACGTGAGATTATTGTGGTTCTTAATTCTGATTGGCTGAATCGCGTGAAAAAAACAGTCCGCACACGGATTTCTGCACGCAACGTTGCTGCGCGCGTATTTTTGCACACCCGTTTAACGTGCATTATTGCTCGACGGATTAAAAAAATGCGCGAGGATTGTAATTCCAGTGGTGATTTGCACACTCAAACATTTAGGCTGGGGTCAGACGAACGCAGTGCGCATGTGCATTGAGCCGCACTTTATTACGGCCGAAGTAGCAGCAAATGATGGCCAATTTACGAAGTACGTCCGCACGAAAATTCGGCCGCGCAACGCAAGCGGCAAACTAACGCATTTTTTCGAGAACGTGGAACCGCTAGTACTGACGCACAGGGTGTGCTGCGTCGGCATAGCGGCGTGTGTGCGTGATTAGGAGACGTCAGATGCTGCACATGTCTGGCCTACATCACGTCCATTTGTGTTTTTTTTTATAGCTCTGTCAAAAAATGCGGCCGAAATTGAGCATCGTATGACCGCAAAGGCGTCTTCCATGAAAAAATGCGTTTGGACGCATCAACGCACTTTTTGCATTTGCGTTCGTCTGACCCTAGTCTTAATGCTTGGCGCAAAAATTCACACTTTGCGCGAGAGATTTTGCACGAAGATTGTAATTTAGCCCTAAGTGTGAGAAGCAAAAGGGGCGAAATGAGTAAGAAAGGGTTTTTGGCAGACATCGTTGAGTCTGGATGCGGCTCTCCAGCTGTGTAGAACCTAGTGCATCATGGGCAAAACAGAAATATATATATATATATAATAGAAATTTCTGTTTATATATATATGACTCATCACTGATCATAGCTGTAATACTTACGCATAATGTAATAGTTAATTAATACTTTTAAGAGATTTAGCTCAAAAATGCTAATGCAGAATATGTCATATGTAAATTCTTAGGATGTGTCTGACACCGATGTTAAGTGTACAGGATTGCAAATGAGTTACATTAGACTTAATTTCCAGATTTTTAAAAAAACTTTTGAATTTATTTTTTTTTTCACACTTTTTTTTTCTGCCAGTCCTGTTTGGGTGTGTGTTGAAGTCATCTAACAGCTGGTCAGCTGCAGGTTGCCAAACCATGACATCTGTTACGGGGTTCCATAGAAGAACAATTAGTGTATAAACTGGATGGGATGTTTCTATCAAAGTATGCTGGATATTAATCTAAACAGTAAAAAGGAATCCCCTTTCTGCAAGCATGTCGTGCTTTCATACACTTGCCATTAGTCACCCTTTGGCTAATGCATTAAGATTTCTCAATATTATTCTATAAATATATATAGTAATCCCATTTTTCTTCAATTTTCATTATGATTATGTGACAGATCCACAACATCCTCATGCCTGCAACCCATTTATTAAATTATAATGTCAGGATATCCTTTGATATTAACTAATTAAATCGAGAGACGATCTGATTGTCACATTTCATACTCCAGTCCAGAACAGCACTCCAGGTCCTTCTTAATATGTGGCTAGGTAACTGCCCCATATACATTGGGAGGTAAAGCAGAAACCAGCACCAAAAATGACAGTGCTGCAGAAAACGGATAGTGAAACTATGTAAATGGTATCATTTTAGTGCTTAAAGTCCAGTTAGATCATGGTGGAGTAGAGGTAACATCACTGCTCTATAACCGTGGAGACACAGGTTCGAATCCCGGGAAGAGCACCTCTCCAGTAAGTGTCCTTGGGCAAGACACCTAACGGTACATACTCGCCACCCAGGACATACTTGAAAATGAGAGAAATCTCAATGTATCCTTCCTGGTAAAATACTTTCTCCAAAAAAAAATGTTATTATATGTTTTATATAACCAGGAGAACAAAAGTGGATGTTCTGCATTGTTGATCCTAATATATGGAGTGAGTGTCCAAAGACACACTAACTAAAATTCAGAAAACTAATCCTGAAGACCTGAGTCAACCAAAATGTAGATCATAGCCAGGGGTCAAGTCCTAAAAAAAGAAGGAGGAACTCACCGAGTTTTCTGTCCCCCAATTAGCAATTGTCATTTCGCACTTAGCACAAACACACACACTCAAAGCTGATATATATTATTTATATATGTGGATTTTAGCAAAAATATCATCATAAATCCTATATTTATTGTGACCTAATAGGGAAAGATATGATTGAATACAAGCTTTGTAGTGGGTGGGACCTATGGGAACTCTGTTCCCTCTGCAAAAATAGTGGAGTACGTTCCCATGCGTCCCCCCTCGACCTGAACCCTGATATAGCTGCTTTAGGAGTTGTAGGTTCACAACAGTCTACTTTTTGGCCAGCCCTGCTTTAGACAATTTTCACCTTTTTCTGTAAAGGAGGAGACGTCACACCATTCTTCATCATAGGGATGCGCAACCCATGTACTGGTATGGAACTTTTATCCCTTACATGATGAAATTAATCACAGCAAGTCAGTTTGTGGGTTTCTTATCATGAAGTAAATAGGAAACCTGAAAAAAGTAAATGGGGACCTAAAGGTTTGACAATGAGGACCAGTCGAGTCCTCTCTATATACAGTAGGTCTACGTTCTTCGTAAAATTTCTAACATCCAATGTATTCATGGAACAATTGGAAAGGGAAATGGTTATCCACTATGTCTGCTAATCCGTCCCAACAATGTTTGTGTTCAGGTTTTAACCGTTTTATTCAACTCCAGGTTTTGAGTATAGTTATTGAGATGTGCCATGAGGCGCAATTTAGCAGAATTTTATCACCTTTGACATTACATTTTAATGAGGGGGTTTTGTTTTATTTTGGCACGGCTTCTGAAAAATGCTTTATTTGATGCAAATTCAATCTTTGCAAGATCCAATTACCATGTGGTAGAACTCAAGATAAGATTACAGAGTAAGATTTAGGCTAGGGTCAGACGAACGCATTCTGTGCGTCCGGGCACAACGGACGTACTTTCTGACTGATGACAAGGTAGTGGCCACACAGTTCGTTTTTGGGACTGACTTTTTTTGACTGATGTAGAAGGGAAAATAAATTAATATGAAAAACATTTTGTCCGTCAAAATGCTGGACGTCAAAAATGCAGTCCGTCTGACTACGTTCCATCACTCACACACAAAGCTATGCGGACGTTGCGGATGCAGCGCACTCTGTGCGTCCGTTCTAGCGGATTTATGTTCATGCCTGCCTTGCGTCCGTTTGCCGCGTCCGTTGTGCGTCCGCAGTTCGGTGCGGACGTACTTCGTGTGTGGGGCTCCGTTGGTCATAATTATATGCTATGACGGACGTACAAATGTGCGGCAACACGAACGTGATCAGTGCGCTCGTCTGACATGGGCCTAAGTGTTAACCGTTAAGAGACGTATTTCCATAAAAGCAGTCATGACTAGGTTTTCTAAACTATGTATACTCACAAAAGCTGTTGCAGTGTGGGAAAAGGCGGCACCACTTATAATGCCCCATGTGGCTTTGTTTGCAGGGGGAACACTAGTGGTAGCCTTACCCATAGCTTAGGTTAAGGGGTAACAAAGGGTTAGTAAATGCCAGACCTCAAGATCTTGTGAAGTCTAGTTTACATAAGTCTCAGAGTCATGAAACCCATCCGTAAAACCCTCTAACCCCTAAGAGGGTCAACCGTCGTCAATAATTGCCATTTTTGCAACCACAGTAAACTTTGGCAATTCCAATATGGAAAAATTAAAGAATGCCAGGCAGGTTTTATCAATGAATATTCTATCGATTCTTCTCTTCTTGAGATTACCAAATATCATGGTTGCAACAAAGCTAAACAATATCATTTAGTGAATATTCCTCTAAAATCCCATAATCCTATAGTTTTCTAATCTCAATCCTTTTAAGATTCTACTGCACCCCAATGTCTATAGAACTGTAGAAAAATCTACCCTACACTTTATTAGCATTGGCTATTATAAACAAACTTGTAGTGATGTTGTACTACAGCATTATAATATGTATTGTAAATATTATATTGTAGTATTTTTAACTGTACAGACTTTTTACAACAGACTGAGACTATTTAATGTTGCCTACTCAATCTTACATTAACATCATAAAGCACATGATTTCAGCAATATTGTATATTGGTTTGTAGGATTATTGGAAATATTAGAATTAACGTGTATCATAATTATAATGTCAGTGTGTCTGGAAAACAGGGGCACTGTGCATCTGGAAAACCAAAACAAACAAGGATAGATCACAGAGAAGAAACAATGACATAAGAAAGAAAGAAAGAAAGAGTGAGAGAGGGACATACAGGGTTATTCAGTGAGAGGTGAAAACCAGGAGAATGACTGGAGAAGTGAAAATTCTAGGTCAAAATAGTCAAACCAGAAAAATTCTCCCATTTATCTCACTTTCCAAATCGGCTATTTGGTCTACAGTAGATTGTTCATTCTCCTGGCAATTCTCCTGGTTTTCTTTTTTTTTATTTTGAGTTTTTGCAAAGTCGTCGTAAACGATGAGAAAAGGCCGCGCAGGGCCAGTAAGATCTATATATGAAGGAGAAAATAACAATGGCAAGGTATCATAGAATGCATTAGAAATAAAGGAAGTCATCGCATAAAACATCACTTAATGAGGCTAAAGTAAGGTCACCGTATTAAACAGCACATGGGGCATTGACAAAAAATACCCCCAAACGGGGGGGGGGTCTCAAAATAGGAAGACTCTGCATGTGGGTAGAAAGGAAAAAATTAAAATAAATAAAAAGGGGGGGTGTCATCAGGGGGTATCGAAGTCGGGATCAAAAATGAGAGTCTCAATCCAGAACATGAGGTGAGGTGCTTCAGCCTGTATCCATGAAGGGAATCGGGACCACAGCAGGCAGCATCCCGAAAGGCAATCCAGGCGTTTCGGCTTCACTAGACTCAAGAGCCTCAGCTAGCAGTGGTGTAAGGGACAACACAAAAGGTGTAGATCGTGGTTTCCTTTCGAGCAGCACGGGGGGATGTTCCTCCATCTTCAGTTCTCGCTTGATGTTTGCAGTATCTGCTGCCGCACCATCCAGCCCTGCGCAACCCATCGATTCCGTTCGGGGAATGCACCGCTCCGCAGCCCACCCTCACCTCTGTCAGGATCATCTCCTCTCTGCAGCCCTGCAGCGTCGCCATCATCAGGTGCCAGACGCCTTTAGTCATCGGGGCATCGTCGTCCTCTGCTTCCAACAGCCTTAAACAGGCATCTAGGCCCGAGGCAGCATCCACCATACCTCCAGAGGTAGAAGAGGAGGCCCCCTACCGTCCGCCGTCTGAGTCATCTGTCACATCCGCCCAACACCTGGTCGGAACGGCCAAGAGATGTGGGCCCACCGTCTCCACAGTCTCCGACCTGGCGCCTGGTCGGGATAGGGTGCGTGGTGCTTCCAAGCTGGGGGACATCCGTATTCGAGTAGTAGGCCGCAAGATGGCCACCGGCATCAAGGAGGAGATGGTAAACTGCCCCAGGGTAAGTCTCTGGTCTGGGGGGGAGCAACACGGACCCCGGACATGTCAGTTCCGATGGCCAGTCCTTTTATAAGCCCCCAGAATTGTCATCCGGCAGAAATAGTCATCGGGGGACCTAAAAGGAAGATAAAGAAGCAGAGCTCCTGCAGAGAACCACCGCTCTCATTGACGACTGGCCATGCCCCCCCCCCCTCCTGGTTTTCACCTCTCTCTGAATAGCCCTGTAGGTCAAAATAGCTGATTTGGAAAGTGAGATAAATAGGAGCATTTTTCTGGTTTGGCTATTTTGACCTAGGATTTTCACTTCTGCAGTCATTCTCCTGGTTTTCACCTCTCTCTGAATAACCCCCATGGTGTCTGCAATGTTTGTAGAAGCAGCGTTATTCTGATCAATACAAAATGAAGGAAATTAAAGAACAGAGTGGGACTAGACAAGAGGTAGAGCAAGTGGGAGATTGTGCATGAATGAAAAGGGGGCTTACCGTGCTGACGGCAGCATAGTAAGAACTTATGCCCCATTTAAAGGGACAGCAAGGAATCAAAGTGTAGAAAACAGTGTGCAGAGCTACTGGTTTGAGGGCTTATGCCTTACACTGTCATGTATGAAAACAGAAAGGTGGTACGGTTTCTGACGAATATATGTGGTGTAAGGGGATAAATAGCAAGGATATTACAGATGTGTGCATTTTATAATCGGAACCTAATTTATAATCTTCATTTATAATCTTGAAATAGACACGGGTCTATTCATAGAAAGGTGAAACTCAGGAGAATTGGCAGGAGAAGAGAACAATCTAAACCAAATAGCCAATTTGCAAAGTGAGCTAAATGGGAGAATTGTTCTGGTTTGGCTATTTTAACCTACAGGTCTATTCAAAGAAAGGGGAAACTCAGGAGAATAGCTGGAGAAGTGAAAATTCTAGGCCAAAATAGCCAAACAAGAAAAATTCTCCTATTTGGTCTAGATTGTTTTCTTCTCCTGCCATTCTCCTGAGTTTCACCTTTCTATGAATAACCCTGCTAGAATTTTCACTTCTCCAGTCATTCTCCTGAGTTTCACCTTTTTTTTTTTTTAATAGACCTGTAAATGTTTTTGATTTGGCCTGACCAACTCTTGAAATGCATAAGTAATAATAAACATATACATGGCTGACAATTATTTGATGTATGACTGAGTAGATTATATACACCTACACTAAAGCAGTTCATGATTTAAGAGCCTGTCCTGTTTGCGAGATCGGAATGTGAGTTTGAAGAGGACTGGTCCATTACATCCCTCCTAATAAAACAAGATAAGCAGCTGTTCCTGTATATGAAGTTTACCATTTGTTGGAAAGCATCATAATCTTATGGAATCCAGAAGGCATGTCCTCTTTTTTGAGGTGCGCATGCAGCTAATTAATAAAGAGTCAGTGAAATGTCACCGAAATATGCCAGAAAGATATCCGCCCATGTCTTGCAAGCTGCCTTTTGGATCGCAGTCTCATGCCCTGTCCTATTATTGGCACAGCTGGAAATGTCTTCAGAAGGATTTTTCTTTTTTTTCCTTTTCTTTTTTTTTATTGCTCTGTCCCAGAAACACAAACTGACATATTTTCTCATTTTCCCCTTTTTTAACATAGCAACAACTGATATGCACATGTTGATAGCATTTGAAACGTGTTTCTCATCAGAGGCAGAAAGAATGTAGGGGAAAGGATACTGGGAAGATGTGACATTTGTGGATAATTATATTTCTATTTACACGTTTGTGTTTAAAACCAGGGGACGTCTGTCAATAAGGGATGGAGGATGCAACTGCCCCCTGGGCCACTAGATACGATGCTTGTAGACCATAACCTCCCCGGTCCATTCTTCTGCTGATTTAAATGCAGTGTGAGGAGCATTGGGATGTCTATATACACAGCACAGCAGGACAGGATTAATTTGCACTTTATAGGGTATTTACAGTGCAAGCAGTTCGTCAATTAAACAGCCTTGCTATTTTCACTGTATTTTTGTTCCCTGTTTATTTTCATAGTTATATTTATAATATTTTATTTGTTATTATACAAGGGGTTGGGACGCTTTGATTCGGTTGCCAAAGAGCTATTCATGTCTACTTGTCCATCCCCTTCCAGCCAAAAAAAAAAAAAGAAAATAGACGCGGCTTGTTCCTTTAACAACAATATAGCCGGTCATGGAGAGCTGATGTCAGATTTTTGGTTAGTCCCCATAAAAAAAATGTAAAAAGAGAGGTGGAAACAAAAAGGGACGCTCCATTTTGAGTAAAGCATAGGAACAAGGGACGTTTGACAACTGCAAAGGCTTGGAAATATATGTGTAATAGATTCCAAATAGAGTAGAAAATCTGTGAGGAACTGACGGAGAGCTGAATGCTCCCTGGGAGAGATGTAAACCGTGCTCCTTCTGATTCTTCCCTAAATAAGACGTATGTTTTTATCAAGGCCCTGTGGAAATGCCTGCGATCTCTATTCCCACATCAATCAAATCCAAATCATGCAAGCCTAATCTCGTCCTCATATCAAACAAGATGAATTAAGTGTTTTTACTGTAACATCAAGTCAGTTGTTCTTGTATTTGTAAACATTAACACATTTCGTTATTGCATTACAACCTCTATCAGGTTTATTCAGAGAGAGGTGAAAACCTTGAGAATTGGCAGGAGAATGAACAATCTAGACCAAATAGCCGATTTGGAAAGTGAGATAAATGGGAGGATTTTTCTGGTTTGACTATTTTGACCTAGAGTTTTCACTTCTCCAGTCATTCTCTTGCTTTTCACCGCTCTCTGAATAACCCTGTATGTCTGATCGTTATGGGAAATGTAGTTCCAAAGCATCCAGCGGGCAATGGTCCCCTGCTTTAAAATAAAAATCAATCTTCGGACTATTCTTCATTTCTGCAGAAGTGGACACATCTTTCCAACTATTCCCAGGTTGTATCAGTACAAATTACGGGTTTGTGAACTGACCCAGAATCTCTAGTTATTAGCCAACAGGGTAAATGTTTATCTTCTACAATCCAAGCAGCCTTAATAACATCAGTAGTAATGCAATAATGAAATGTGTTACTATTTACAAATACATGAACTGACTTGATGGTAGAGAGTGGTGGTGCATCATGTGAATTGTAGTTTCAAAACATCTGGGGCTCTATCCCCTCGTTCGAGTTAACACTAGCGTCGGCGTTAGTGTTAGTTTAAAGGAGGTCATAGCACTGCACCCACATCGCCTTCGAATCGCCAATTGGTCAAAAAACCCATTAGCGCTCGTTAATTAGGGATTTGTAGCGTGAGTTTACTGTACTTTGCGCTCTCCAGGTTAGGCATAGGGAGGGCAAAGTGAAAGCACAGATTAACTAGCGTTAGGATCACTTGGTCCTAACGAAAAAGTTACCACCATCTCAGAGGTGTAGATAATGGATTCTGATACTGCAGAATCCATTACTTGCAGCTCAAAATCCCCAAAAATCAGATACTCGCCTCTCTTCCTGCGGCGAGAATGGCAGCCCGATACACTGCTTCTGGTCACTGGGAGCAGAGTGAAACTGGTGGGGGGGGAATTCCCCTGTCTCCCACCGCGATCACTCTGTCGACCAGCAGGATCTCACGTGAGGCGAGATCCTGCTGGTCACGTGACCCGGCAGCACGATCCTCCATGGAGTCATATGAACGCCATGGAGGGGATGCTGGGGATGGCACTATAGCACTGCCCCCAGCATTCACAAGCTTAGCGATTGCTATGGGGCAGGCTGTTGGACTCGGTGCCTGCCCCGCAATCTGCTCGGGAAACTGGGATGCAGTTTTAGCGAGGGGCAGCTGATAGTGCCCCTGGAGGGCAAAGGTTGCTGACCACCGCTCATTAAGTCTTCAAATTCTCATGCCACTTTAGCTGTTTAGTGAACAGAGCCATATTACTAACTCCATGACTAACCTAACCAAGCTAGCAGTCTCTTCCATCCCTCAGCCTCTAAACTGTGTTAGATACAGCAGACAAAATATATTTGAACACAGCTTAATGACGCACCTGTTTATAATACACAATGTCTATATCCCATAGACCCTTCTGAGATGTACCAAGAAACCACATCTGATCCTGCAACAGCAGTTTGGACTTTTCCCTGTGATGGGAGTTTATTGTTTCTGGTATCTTTAATTCATATCCTGGTATGTTTCATGGGGAATTATCCATCCACCTATTTTGGAATTTGGAGCACCAATTCCTTGTTCTATCCAAACCCCTGTTTATCTTCTGAGAATATCATTCATCCTGATCATCTATAGTAGAAATGAGAGGGCATCAAAGTCATAGAAATGGAGTCTGCCAAGTGGTGCCCAACATCCAGTAAACATGGGAGCTTAGTTTACAAGAAACATGTGCTTAGTTCATTCTTCAGAATTCCTTAATTGTAAACAGATATTCCTGCTTCTTGAAATGTTGAAAATTAACTTACATAACAGATGTCTGATTTTATTGTCTCCTGGCTTTCTGGTAAACTAATGAGGGCTGTTTGATTTCATTCCATAGTCATGAAACCTTGGTTGGATGTCAACATTAATTCCTTTCAATGATGAGAGGATAAAGGAGGTGCATTAGGGCAATAAATTCCTCCTCTCATCCTTGACTGAGCTCATGCCTTGTCTGTCCCCTCCTGCATATTCATAGTGCTCTTTCATCCCATACTTTGAGAGGCAAGAAGGGTGGAGAGTGATTTAGGAGGGGAGGGATGGATCCAAGGGGAGGCAAGGGAGTCTACCTCTGTCACCCATTGTGTATACTCCAGAAAAGAGCAGGGATCAAAAATTCTTCCATGAGAAGCTGTCATAGCTTGTAGCAGGTAAATCCAGAGATTGCAAATCCAGCAGTGCTTAGTGTCATAGATGCAAGCAGAATCTTTAAAAGATTGGCCAATCACCCCACATGAGGTAGGTTTAACTTTTATTTCATGAAAATGACTTTTTTAAAGGGGGTGGGGATTTATGGTGTGTGTTGTGCTGTGATATTAGAAAACAGATGATCTCTTACACACATGGTTTGCATGTTTAGTGTGAACTTTGACAATGAGAAGGTTCAGATGGCTGATCAGTGTTGGGCTGTCACTCATCAGACCTTAATATTAAGGGATCAAATCTGCCCTAGATAAATGAGAAGTTAAGAAGTCTAGAGGTGTTCATCCTGATATCTACAGTATACTCTGGAGTTCCAAATGAAGTCACACAATGCAGTTTTTTTTAATATATATATATATCTATATATATATCCAAATGGATGCACTCCAAGGCTTAATTAAAAGCATCTTTTATTCAAAATTGCATTAAAAAATGACCCTTTCGACCCTGCACGGGGTCTTTTTGGATTGTTTACATATATACATATTGGATTTTTGCACCCAGGCAGTGAATTTAACCAACATTGATGGCAAAGAGAGTGCTGGTTCAAAGTTGGATATATATAACATAAAAGCCTTGAGCATCTCTAGATTTGCCCTTTCTAGGCATCATCATTTAGCATGATGTTGGGGTGGGGGTGAGGGGGTCATGCCTCATTGAATTTTTTTGTTTGTTTTAACTATGGATTCCATTCGGATTTCAGATAATGAAATTTCTGGGAAGCCCTGCTCCAGGATCTGAACATCTACAGTTTTCCTTGAAAAAGAGCTGGAGCAGAGGTCTCTCCTTGAAATGTATGGGGACATTGAGAGAGATTTATATTTGTGCCATAACTATATACACCATATAGTGAAAATGTAAGGTATATACTGTCTATGGCAATAAGACATAGGGTCATGCAAAGAAAAAAACATAAATGCCAGACTTCTACATACTCAATTACTCATATCATTGGTCAGGTTAAACAGAGTATAGGGTTCAAACCTAAGATACATTTTGATATAATATAAACGTTTGAAACAAGATGAAAAAAAGGTTAAAAACACAGTGCTGGGGTCTCTTTACTGTGGAGGATCGTTTTATCATGACAGCTATTCCAGCACCAAGTGATGTCTATGTCTGGCACTGAATTTTTTTGGAAACTGCAACACCCAGGATGCTCAGCCAGTACACACCTCCTGGTCCCTTGCTATGAGTATCTTATGGTGTTTCTTAATCTCATCTCTGCCATGTACCATGCCTTCAATATCCAGCATTGTGTGGATGCAGAGTAGATAAATGTGTTCTTGTAATACATGGAGAGGAAACAGTTAATGTGAGTAATGCAGTCAGACAGCAACAGTAGCTAATATGCCTTAGCAAACCATAACCGTGTGAATTGAATGCATTGTAAATACCATTACAATGCTTATACAAGCTTATAAAATGAATCACTTGCAATTTATTGCAGAAACCTGCTGTTGCAGCTTTAGTAGCTGCTGTGGATGTATAGGGTTAAAGGCTGTAGGTTGCCCAACTCGAAAATAGAATGTAAGCTCTGCAAATCACTGGTTCACTTCAATGCTATACAGATGAGCTGTGGGGCAACGTTCTTTAGGGGTGCAGTCTCCAAGGAAACCAGCAGGATGCTCATTTCTCTGTGTTCCACTTTTAGAACTTTGCTGTAGAATTGCAAATAGATGTGAATATCAGACTTTATATATGTCTAATGTCTGGAAGGACCAGGGTTACAGGGTCAGTGTCAAAATAGCTATAAAAAGGTGCAGTGGATGTGTCTGGAGAAGTGGGAATGTGGTTTTAGCTTGCTGGAAGAGGTGTGACTGTGTGGATTACAAATGGATGTGTGTTTAAGAGTTGTTGATACACTTAAATGAGCCATAAACTCATTTGGTTTAAGAGAGAGAGGGCAGGCTGAGACGCTTTGATTCCTGAAATGCAGAGCTGGGGGGCTTGGACACAAAGAAAAAGACTGTGCTGGGAGCCTGTTGGTACAAAAAGGATCAGGGGTAGGGACTATATAATAGGAGGTAGAGAGGAGAGGTCTTGGAGCATGCAAGTTCACACAGCTTTATGCTTAGTGCTGCTGAACAGGCATCTGCTCCCAGCACAGAGCTCTGAGCTCTCCATAGGCATGCAGCTCCTCAGAGCTCTCCAAGGTGCTGAAGGGAAAGCTTGCTGGAACTGAGGACATCTCTCCACAAAGTCTGTCCAAACTGCCCTGAGGAGGTACAAGCAGACCAGGGTATGTAACCCATTTACAGATTTCTCCCAGTAACCACCGGCCTCTGTGATTTAAGTGTTTATGGAGGTAATACCTAGATTCAGAGTTTCTATGCATGTCTTTGCATTTCGTATCTAGGAGAACCGGTCTGTAACTAAGGACTTCTACAAGATACCTATAGCCTTTTTTTTTTTTTTTATAAATGCACTCAACATTATTCTATGTATTCTGAATATTTATTAAATTAGAAATGTATATAGTGTATATGAGTTTATGCCTTTTTAATTATATAATATATATATAGTTGTGTTTATTATTGCAGAAGCCACCTGCACATCATAGCAATTCAACTCATTCAAGTTATAGTGGAGGGATATATATATATTACTTGAAAAACACATTTTGGAACACAATGGTTTTAACTATTTTATAATAACACAATATTGTGTACTGTACCCACAGAGTGCTTAAGAATGACATGTTTTGTTTTTGTGCAATCAGTTCCCATGTGTAAAAATATAATTAAAAATCTTAAGATTATAAAGCATGATAGAACGAGCAAGGCTGATGATATGGGGTGTAAAGAAGTAACTAAATAAATATCAGCAGGGTTTCCCTTGTCCCTGCTGTTTATGAGAACAGAACAACTGTGTAATAATGGGGATTATATGCAACCCTTTACCTTCAGTCAGTTAAGTGGATATTTGTGATTGCGCTGTGGTAGCATGGATAGAATACAACAGACGTGTCTTTGTGCAGAGAAACACAGGGCTGATTAGTAAATGTATTTTTAAAGTTGCTCGTCCATAGAATGCCTGAAAATTAAACAATAAGAAAAGAATATAATATTGTAAACTATAAATTATGCAAAATAAAAAAATTAATGAATGGGAAACTTACCAAAGTCCAGAAAATTTAAGTTTAATACCAGGAGTAGAAAAATTAACTTGCCAACAGGCATCAGATGAGCAGAAAGGAAGCGAAGGATGATATACTTTAAGATATCATTGAAGATTTCCATCCAAGTCTCAGATCTATTCCAGTCCTGCCCAAACAATGTTTTACAGTGGAATCCAATGACTTCTTCGAATGTGTTGGTAATACATCAAACTGGGTGATTGCGTGTGTGTGTGTGTGTGTGTGTATATATATATATATCTTGATAAAGGCTCAGGACAAGCCAAAACATCGGGCTATATTTTATTCTTAAAGATTTAATAAAATTTGTTGTTTTATTCATAAGTCCCCAAGTGCATCTCCTATGGTAATAGTATATTCATTTTTGAGATGTGTTTTGCACCGGACATATTGACATTTTTGAAGGAGAGTGCTGGATACAGCCAAGATCTATTTATTTTCTAAACTGCCGCAAATTTCTCATTTCGATATAAAGCTTGAAGAATAGATAAAAACGTGAGCGATGTAATGTTTTTATTTTTTGTTGACGTAATTTTAACTTAAGCAACACTCTATTGTTATTCGAATCTTAAATCCTGTGCACCTACTTGGATCAAATCATGTACCAATAAGTGTAAAAACATGTATTACTTTTACTAGCTTACAAAAGATTACAATATATTGACAATGTGAGGGAAAATTTGTCATTTTCGCCATTGGGTCAGGTTAGACGCTCCATATATATCCATGTATTAGAACAGGACATTTCATGTTTACATACTCAACACACAGCTGTATATCTTAACTTCATATAAAACCTCCCTTAAACTCATCTGTAAGAATACGCTTTGTACTTGATTCACTTTTTAGGATGTCTAGTAACAATACTAAAGTGGAATGTGCTTAATAAATACAGTTTACACATTAAGAGGGAATTTCTATTGGTTTTCCCCCAATCTCTAAGGGTATAAGTGAAAGGCAAAGGGACAGATAGATAAGGGCATCACTTTCTCCTTAAACCCAAACACACATAAACTGCCGTTTTTGTATAGTATCACTTTAAAAAGTGAATGTTATAGCAATAAAGTTAACTCCCTCAGATAATGCTTATTTTAAAGTCTTTTTGGGAATGATTGCCAGATGGCTCCCCTTTGCGTTTTGCGACACAGTTGATTGATTATTATTTTCTTCTAAGTGAACTCTTAGAATAGATTAATCCTAGAGACGAACCCAGCTTATTCAAAAGGATTTCCCACATTGAATGTGGGATACTGATATATTACCACCTAAGGGTACGGTGCGTTGGCTCTCTTGGCAGAACTATCAGGTCTATTCAAAGAAAGGTGAAACTTAGGAGAATGACTGGAGAAGTGAAAATTCTAGGTCAAAAGAGCCAAACCAGAAAAATTCTCCCAAATTGGCTATTTGGTTGATTATTCTCTTCTCCTGCCAATTCTCCTGAGTTTCACCTTTCTCTGAATAACCCTGTATATGTTCGATGTTGGTTTTTCAGTACATTGATAGTACTCAGCTTTCCATACTGTAGTCGAAAATCCCCACAAGAATATACCTCTGCCCTAACCCAAATTTTGCTGAAGCTTTAACAAAAAGTAGTATGTTTGCATGTATATATGAGTGCATGCATGTCTGTACATATGAGTATATGCTTATTTGTATATGTGGATGCAGACGTGTGCCTATGGACATGTGTCTGAGCATATTGTGAAGCACTGTGTAAACTGTTGGCACTTTATAAATGATGACAATAATATATACAGTTATGTATATATGCATGGATTTAAGTATATGTAAGTATACATGAAGATATGTATGCATGTATTTACATAGACATTTTTGCAATTATTTGCACATATTTTAATGTACATAAGGCTTAGGCTCCCAGTGTAAAGAACGATGACAAATCTACATAATAAAATAACTAATTTTAAAGCATTTTTATCGTAGACTAGGGCTTGATCAACTTTTAACATGTAAGAATTAGATATAAAGCCACATTTGTCCTGTATGTAATACCCTAGTGCAGTTATGGTGGACCTTGGCACTCCAGATGGTTCAGAACTGCATGTCCCATGAGGCTTAGTCAAAGATAAAGCTGGCTAAGCATCATGGAACATGTAGTTCAGAACCATCTGGGTTGCCAAGGTTTGCCAACACCGCCCTAGTGGATGGGGTAGGGCAGGATTTAAGATATTGGCTATGGAAGCTACCCAGCTGAACTGGTTGACTGGCATATTGTATACTTAATAAGCAAGCCAATCCCACTGGCTGTGATACAGCAGATGCGGAAACCCTTATGGCATCAAATTATTTACTAGAAAGCTTAGGGAATCGGGTTTTAACTATATACAGTAGAACATGCTGTGGGAATAATACCTGCTCCAGCTTTTAGGATTGCAGATTTTATTGTTAAAAACATTAGCTGTTGCATTAAATTTAACCAGTTTCCACTGTGTACTTATTGAAACGGAACCCTAAGGATCCTTAAAGTACCGATATATTCCCGTCTCCCCTCTTAGTAGCTGGAGATTTGCTATAAAATCTATGCAATGTTTTGACACACTTTATAGTCATTCTTGGGTTCCTCCGAAAATTTCCCTTTCAGATGAGTATATTTTTGCTCTTTCCTGCTCAGCTTGGTGTCACCAGCAAATACGGAGTGTGCAACAAATAAATAAATAACATGATTTTGTGTTGAATTCTGTCCCTTTGCTTTCAGCATAGCTGAGCTGTGGATTCAGGTTTCATCTAAGCTGTAGGTTACACTTTATATATTGCGCCTTTTATGGTACATTCAGAAATAAAAACAGCTATTTTTTTTTGCATAGCTACCAATAAAATATGGTTTTGTGCCACATAATGTTGTTTTTTCTTGTTACTAAGTGTAAAATTAGCAACATGAGTCATCCATTCCATGTAAACTAGTGGTAAATTGCTAGGGGATCACAGAATTATTATGCTCTTTTGACTCGTTGTGTTGTATCACCCACAGTTACATGGAAAGGAACACGAAAGGTTAGAATTTAATTATCTTGGGATACTGTTGGTACAGAATAAAGTAAAATGCAACAAAAAAAATCAGATTAAGACGATTTGGTTATTATTGACTAAATTTTTGTAGACTTCTTTTATATCCTGAAATTGACAAGTGCACGTGTGAAATAATTTTAACCAATATGGTTTACCATGTAGAGGTATCGGAAACAAATCCGTTATACCATTAGACCATTATATTTCCCATTCCCTATTGCATATTTTTACTGATCAATCCTATGACACTAACCCTAGGTGTCATTGGATTGATCAGTAAATTAGCCCCCTGTTTGGCATTTATGAGAGATCAGTTTTATATTTCATATTCTTTCATTAGGAATTTAGGAGGCAGACATAGAATGGCTTACAAGGCTCACATTAATACCAAATAACATTCACATTCCTAGTAATCTGTTTTCTGGGCTTGGATTGAAGAGTCGATCATCATGAAAACAACTCAACTGTGCCTTCGATTTCAATAACTCGGTTTCATTCATGTATAATGTTCGTGATGTGTATTCATCTTATAAGGCGTTTCCTTTTAAGATACAAGAAGATAATAGTAACACTTAAGAGATTTGAGATGTTACAACTGGGCATTGTTCAACTCCATCATTGTAAGGCATAGGGACATGATTTCGCACACAAATATCCAGCACACATTGAGTTAACTAAGAGTGTTCCTTTTTTTCCCCAAGCGCTACAGTGGCTGTCTGATTTAATCCACTTCTAAAGATGAAATGCTGAACTGATCCATTGTATGCTAGATCTTTCTACGTACCTACAGGGTAACTCAAAGAGAATCGAAAAGTCACCGCACGTTCGGTGACTTTTCATTCTCTTCAATTCGGTTCGATTTGGTGATCCCATTTCGGCGACCCTGCGGTGCATTCAGCAAGCAGCAAAGGGTCCCCGAATTGCAGGGAAAAGTCGCTGCAAAACCCGGCAAAGGCACACCGAAAACCCGGAAAAACATCTGGATTGACCCGGCGAAGACACCGGAGAAACCCAAATAAGAGCCGATCACACGCAGCACAGCCACCGGAAAAACCCGACACAGCAGACGAATGGAGTGAGAAAAAAAATAACCACTTTGCTTGAATGTTTGAAAAGTGAAACGCTGTTTGCAAAGAGACTACTGAGCGAAAATGTCTGAAATTTACATATGAGGTCCAGGGAATGATAATAAAAAGGGCTGTTACAGAAAAAAAGAAAAGTTTTAAAAAAATTTTTTTACAAAAATCGGAAAAAACTTTTTGAAAATCCTGAAAAA
This sequence comes from Leptobrachium leishanense, assembly GCA_009667805.1. NCBI lineage: Eukaryota > Metazoa > Chordata > Amphibia > Anura > Megophryidae > Leptobrachium > Leptobrachium leishanense. The sequence continues at coordinate 132,938,373 of CM019063.1, read as the reverse complement.
TGCTTAAAATATCCTAAAAAATCTATACATAAAAGAGACTTTTTACTGCAGAATACTATAATCAACGGTTTATTAGATAATGAGTTAAAATGGGAATATTTTTAACATTGAAGTCTATGGAATTCGCCTGAATAAACCTGTCGAATGAAACCACCGAATGGCAGGGCAATTTGGCAACTTTTCACTGCTGGGTTTTGCTCTCTGAATAGCCAAAGCAGTGCTTTTTTATGGGGATTCACTGCCCTCGAACAGGCACCCTATGTGCAGGCAATTCGCCAGGATTTGGCGAATTGCCTGCTCTCTGAATAGCGGACTGGCCAAGAAAGGTAACCGAATGCTGATTTTCAGCGTTCGGTTCCCTTTCGGCAGCCATTCGGATCTCTTTGAATAAGCCTGCTAGAGTTGGTGCATTCCCCAACTAAGGTCCTTCATCGGAAGACTGTTTTTTTTTTTTTTTTTTTTGGTATTGCCTAATCTTCTATTAAAAGTATATTTTAGAAATATAAAGGGTTATTCCCAGGACATACTTGAAAACGAGAGAACTCTCAATGTATCCTTCCTGTTAAAATACTTTGCAAATAAATAAAATAAATAAATAATTCAAGAGCCGAACTTGCCACCAAATGCTGAATTTTACCGTACGGTGGAATTTCTTGGCAGTTCGGCTATTTAGAAAGCTGCCAATTCACCAAATACTGGCGAATTGGCAGGGAAATACAGTGCAGTTTGCCACAATTCGGCGACCTACGGTAGCAGTGAAATTCTCCCATAGAGAAGTAATTGTTAATCTATTCAGAGGGTGCCGAACAGCACCAAAATGTGAGCAAAATGCCCAGATTTTCGATGCTTCAGTTTGACAGATTGAAACCTATGGGATTCACCTGTTAAAAACAGTAAATTGATTTTACACTTAATTATTATTTTTATTCAACTGTTCATTCTTTTCATTTGCAGCAAAAAGTCTTTTAATTCATTAATTTTTTTAGAATTTTTTTTAAGCATTTTTCTGGATTTTTTTTCAGAAATATTTTTGACTCCCATTTTATTTAAATGGATTTTTTTATTTTTGTAACAGACCTTTTTATAATTTTTTTTTAGAGTACCTTTTTTATTATTTTCATGCATTTTTATTGTTTTACACACCTTTTGAAAAAATGTTTTTTTTTACCCTCAGTTCGGTTTGTGTTCGGCAGCTGATCGGCTTTTTTCAGCGGCCAGTTCGGCAGCATTCGACAGATCGACGGCTATGTTCGGTGGTCTTCAGCTGTGTTCTATGGTCTGTTCAGCAGTGTTTGCCGCACTTCGGGGACCGTGTGGTGAATGCTGAATTCACTGCAGGGTCGGCTAACTGAAATTGCCAAAGCGCAGCGAAGTGTGCCGATCGAGAGCGCACCAAAATTTCGGTGAAATTTGGATGCTCTCTGAATAACCCCTATTGACTGCAAGCATCATTCTTTAACTCTGACTACAATCTATAAAGAGTGAGCAAATCTATATAAAATAAGAGCATTTATTCAACACTAGAAGCAACAACTTCTTGTATGGGCAACCCGGGCTTGGGCCTAGGGCTAAAGATTGAAGGGAACAGCATTTTTTTCAAATATCCTTTCCCTTAGAAGACTGATATATTTGAGTTGTGCATTTGTATACCAGAGCAGAAAAGCAATAAAACCCCAAGCAATAAGCATGTAAACCAGGCACCTCAAACTCTCCCCCCCCCCCCGATGTTTCTGGCCAACCACATTCATGACACTACTGCCGTCTATTGCATTCAAGGAATTCTGAGAATTTTAGGCAATCAACATCTGGGGGAGCAGAGTTTAAGATCCCTAATCTGTACCATCAAATGTATAGTTAACATTCTGTGCTTTTGTTCTAAATGACATTTCTAATTACGTATGGTCCAGATAGATCATGAATATACAGTATGTCTTAATTCCATGTTTATGTACATATTCATATTTATTTGATATATGAAGGGGGGTGGCAGCAGGATTCAAAGTGCCTAGGGAAGCACAAAGCCTCAATACGAGGTGACCATTGATCATTTGTTCTAGATCCATGAAAGCTTCACGCTTGAATTTTACACGTACGTAGACGCTCTCTTACCTTTACACTCCTAAGGACTCTGTGAAAGAATAATCTTGTCTTAAGTGAATAACTTTTAGAAATAAGGTATTGAAATCCAAAGCAATTACATTGACCAAGATGGATAGAGTTGGAAATGCTAGTTACCTTCTAGTTACCTTCTAATGTGATGACTTGTAACAGTCATGGCAGCCGGGTACAGATCAGAGCCCAGGTGACAAATGGGCAGCACTCGGGTAGATGGTACAAACAGGGGTGTGTTACACACTGGATCAGGATACACAGATAACATCGGAATCATGTACAATACTCCATAGGATTCAATGGATAATTTAGAAGGGAGCAGACCAGTACTCAGGTGGCACCAAGAGCCACGTCATAGCAAAGGCATCAAGTCGTTAGTGCAGCACTCTTAACTAACAGGATCTGATTACAGGGTTGGACAACGAAGCCCCTGTGGCTCCTTTCAGGTAAGGTTGGCAGAAGACCTGGACTGGGTGTCTAGACAAGTATTAGCATCAGATGCAAGAAAAGTGCTGCCAGGGTTCATGTTATAAAGCACCAGTGCAGCCAAGGGTCTTTTCGCACTTTTTAGGCACCCCTGGGCTTTGTGTGCTACACAATAACATCTATCTTTTGTCCAGAAGGTCTTATTTTTCTGACTACGGGAATAATTAGGTGAATCCTAGTTCATAGATAGCTGGAGGTTCAAAACAAGCGAAGCCTCAATCTTTAAATTACTCAATAACTAGCATTTTTTTGTTTTTATAATGGCATTCGTTTGCTTTGCTACACAACGGTTACAATGCAGTGCTTGTCGCAGTGAGTCAGTAGAGGTGCATTCCCTTCTTAATGCTCAGTAACATTATAAAATACAATAAAAAAGCATAAATCGCCCATAATTTTACATGGAATTATTGACAGACCCAGGGCAGAACCATAGGAATTATTGACAGAACTATTATGACGTACATCAGCAACTGATGCATTTGTTGCTCACACGGATCAGTTTTAAGCTTGTTATATAGTCCTGGCATAAACATATTCCAAGAGATTTTTATTTAAATGATTGTGGTTTGTAGGTTTTCCATTTTAAATAGAGTAATCATTTGAATTTGTAATTAAAATGAACCAAATTGAAGGGTTTATATTGCTTTTACCAAGGAAGTAATTCGTGTGTTGGATATCTGAAGTGAGATATTACACTGTCATGTTAATCACAGTAAGCCAGTCAATTTAATTGAAAAGAACGAAAACTGGCTGCAGGACAGTTTTTAAAAATATCCTTTTAGAGGTCAAACTTTTTACAGTGAAAACCTTTTTTAAAACTTCTGCTTGTTTAGATTTCATAACTATGAACTAGAATCATGTTCTTTGTAAATCAGTACATGATAACATATCTGATTATATATATATATACAGTGTATATATATATATATATATATATATATTATAAATCACGAGTATTGCAGTATGTAGTGATACCTTTTTATTGCACTAACTTTACATGTAGAAGACAAGTTTGAGCGTATATTTCTCTTCTTCAGGTCTGGACGCTATACTAAGCAGTATCCTAGAACTGTACATTAAGACATTAACAGGCACACAGGTGGGGGGTTAGATGTCGTAAATAGTGAAAGTCAAATGGTATGTTCAAAATGGGAAAATAAACACATGAGAGATCTTAGGCCCATAAAATTGATTAAGATCATGACAACTTGAAAGAAGAAAGAAAAAAACAAAAAAAAAAAACACAAATCAGTGAAGGCTGAAAAAGACACACAAAGAAAAGAGACAAAACACCAGTCAGGATTCTGAATGTTATGTGTCGTTAGGATAATGGGTTAAAAAGCCAGAATCCACATTGAGTCCTTCATTTATGGTGTTAAAATCTATATATCACAGAACATACCTAACCAAAGGTACATTTATTCAGGATATGGACATGATAAAGTTATACTTACTGGACAAAATGCATACAGAATTAGTAGGTATACAGTTATTAATAGCTGTACAGGGAAAAAAGCAAATTGTTTTCCTGTAAACGTGTTAAGGTACAGTGATGGTGTATGACATCATATTATATCTGGTCCTTTGAGACATTACTCTGATACAGAACATCCAATTTGTTTATCATTAGCAGAGCTTGATTGAGCAGCAATATTTTTTGCATAGGATTTTGAGGATCAGATAGTGATATGCAAAAGGTTTGTTGCTTGTGTTTAGATGGTTTAAAAAACATACATCTTGAAAACAGTACTTATAAATTCCTCCTTTTACAGTAATAAATTTATGCGGATGAGAGAGGTTTTATGAGTAATGAGCCATGTCAAACTAATTTGCTTTGCTTTTTAACAATATGCGAGTCAGAAGAATACAGAACAAAGTGATAACATCTATTTTGTTCTTGCAAGTAATTTTTGTATACCGTGCCACCTATTATGTTACTGAATAAATGTATAAAAAAATTAATGAAAGAATCATAGAGAAATGTCAATGTAAAAACAGCAAGGAAGGCTGACAGTCTGACAGGTTTTGGCCAAGGGGATAAGTAGAATCAAATGGCCCTATTACGACTGAATCAAACCATTAAATACTTTCTTATAAAACATTTAAAAGTAATGCTGTGAAACAAATCAAGTACAATAATACTACCCATTGATCTTTATATTCTCCTTCTAACTCCCATTAGAGTAGTAAATTAACCCCATGGAAGCGTCTCTCTTTTGCAATGCTGTGTATACACAGGCCAGCGCACCTCACACTGCCTTTAATCAGCAAGAGAATGGTAAGAATAATCTTTTTATTATAGTTCAACAAAGATAATGTAAGGCTACACATTTGGACACTGAAAAATAAGCCTGATATGTTATCAAGAGTAGGGATGAGCCCCCGTGTTCGGTTCACATCCGAACTCGAAAAATTTCAAAAGTTCAAGTTCGAACTCCAACTCGAACTGAACTCAATGCAAGTCAATGGGACTCAAAAGTTCGATTTTTAGAATGCCCTCCAAGAGGGCATATATGCAAGATACATGTCATGGTCCTCGCAGACGACGCCGGAGGAAGGGCAAGAAAGGTGCCGTTTCCCTTACAGAATCTGGTTCCGGTCCTGCTTTTACCACTGTCTGGACTGGTGTCCAGGCACTCGGGGATCCGTTCCTGACTTTCCCCCTCACCTCTCCAGCCTCAGGTGTGGGCTGGGCCTGCAATGCCCATATAATCAAGCCTCACCTCAGAATCATTGTTTCTGCATTATCCTTCCTTGGAAGTAGGGATGAGCCGAACACCCCCTGAGTTCGGTTCGGGCCCGAACCCGAACTTCCCAAATGTTCGGTTCCGAACCCGAACTCAATGCAAGTCAATGGCACTAAAAATCCGGTTTTTAAAGTGCCCTCCAAGATGGCATATATGCTAGATATTTGCCATAAAAGGTGTATGGGGGTCCAGGTAGTGCCCTGGGGGACAGGAAACAAGGTCAAAAAGTTAAAAAAAAAACGTTTTTAAAGGGACAGTGAGTTTTCCATGAAATAAGGGTTAAAAATAAAAATGAAAAATTCCTTCAAATATCGTGCCTAGGAGGTCCCCATAACCTGCCCGTGAAGTGGTGGATTTGTAGGATGTATAGAAACATTTAAAAACAAAAAAAATGACATTTCAAATGACGGTAAATGCTTTTCCTTTAACCCCTTAAGGGCCGCTGACGTACCCTGTACGTCCTGTCCTCGGGTCTCCCTTGTACCCTGTACGTCCGCGGGTCTGTCAGCGGCGCCTAATCCCCCTCCCGCCCGATACTCACCTCCCTCGCCGGATCCCACGGCGATCTGGCAGGGAGGAAGCCTGCCCATGTGATTTACATGGGCAGGCGAGGCTGATGACGTCGCCACGCTGAGTGGTGACGTCATCAGAAGGCGTCCCCATGCATTTCAATGGAGGGGAGGGGGGGGCTCCTTCGGAGCCCTCTATCTCCCCAACCATTGAAGCTAGGGAGATGCCGTTTGCACCGCTGGAGAGGGGCATTAACCAATTGGCGCCAAACCGCGATTCAAACCTGGAGGGGGGCTGACATCTTGGATGTCAGCCAAGCCTCCAGGTCCCCCCCACCCACTGACAACCTCACCATATGTATGAGGATGTCAGTGGGCCAGTTAACCATCTAGCTGCCATGTAGAGATAAGGGGATCCTAAGGATCCCTTTATCTCCCGATCCATGGGAGCTAGATCGTCATATTTGCCATCATTTGAAAGGCCTGATTATGGCCGTTCAAATGATACCAAACATGACCAGGTTTGGTTTTAAAAAAAAATAAAATAAAAATAAAATAAAAAAATAATAAAAAAATTAAATAAAATAAAAAAATGGGTTTTTTTTAAAGTTTTTTTGTCTGGGGGGGGTTTAATTAAATAGGACCTAGGCTGTCATCTAAAAATAATTAGCACAAAATGGTCAGCATGAGCGCAGCGCACATAGGTGAACTGTCTCAGCAGTGAAGGGGTTAAAAAGCAAACGCATGTAAAAGTTGGGTATTTCTAGTCACGGGACAAAATTTTGAACCTATTTAGCTGGGGTCATTTTGGGTGGTTGTAGATTTTGGGGATTAAGTTACGAAAAAGTGTGTTTTTACCATTTTTTTCCTCATATTTCATATTTTTTTTTATAGTAAATTATTCGATATGATGGAAATAATGGTATTTTTAGAAAGTCCATTTAATGGCGGGAAAAAGGGTGTATAATATGTGTGGGTCGAATAAACGAGTAAGAGGAAAATTTGACCTAAACACTAACAGCGCAGAAACATAAAAACAGCAGCGGTCACTAAAAGACGGATTTGTGTAAAACCGCCCGGTCACTAAGGGGTTAATCTATTCAAAAACAACTGCTTGGGGCAGCAGCCTGTATGAAAAGACATTTTAGGACGCGCAGAACAAGTTTAGTGATTTTTTTTGGCTAAATTATGGTGAAACTTATGCAGGCTTTGGATGAAAGTAACAATAGGTGCTTTAAAATTGGGCCTTTAGTGTCGGCAACAGTGCCGTCACACCGTAACCCCTCTGTGGTATTGTGGAAGAGTACAGGGTTGGACCATGCGGTCCTATATTAAAAAGATATGAATCTGGTAAAGGCGTCAGTGCACCCAAATATTGTGCCTTTGGTGGCAGCAAGTGCCTTCACACCGTAACCCTTTTGTGGTATTGTGGAAGAGTGCAGGGTTGGACCCTGTGGTCCAATATTAAAATGATATGAATCTGATAATATAGGCGTCAGTGGCAGTGCACCCAAATATTACTGCGCTATAGTGTATGGCAGGATGGAAGCGCACCAGCAGTAACAAGCAGTGGAATATACCAGACAATGGCACAGAGCGAGAGTAGTTGTTATAACAAAACCAGCTCAACAATGTTTTGGCACTAGTACTGCGCTACTGTATATGGTGAGATTTGTCGCACACCAGTCCCAGCGGCTCTGCAAAATCACGCTGCGCCCTGCCCCCTGATCACTCACAGCTGCGCCGGGTGCCGCCGGAGCTCCTGGCATTTGGCCAGCTGGCGGCACCATGCGTCCGGGGCCCACCCGATCACCACCCGGGGCCCTAGATCTCACAATATTACAATCCAAACGCAAACGGGTTAAGTAACCAAATTTGTAAGAAGAATAATGCATTATGTGAATCCTCACACTGCCGGGCAGCACCTCTACAGTTTGTGGATCCAGGAATCAGGTGAGTATTAGAAAGAAAAAAAAAAGGTTTTATTTTTTGTTGCTGGGGACATTTAAAAATGTCCTCAGATTTTATTTTTTTTAAAAAATGTGTCGCCTTATCTTAGCCTGGTGGTCAGTGGGGGCTCCCTGGATCCTGGTTGGGCGGAAGGAGGGGGGTCTGCCGTGGCTCCCTCCCTGGAGTCCCTGCGCCACCTCTCTGCCACATGCACCCGGCTTGCCAGCCCGCACAGTCGCGGCTCTGTAATCTTGCGGCCGCATGCTCCTCAAGTCAAGGGGTTCTTGGGAGGGAGGCTCCGGTGGGCTGCCCTCTACAGTGCCTGATTTAGAGGGCCTCGTCTGCCTGATGTTTTAGCAACAAGAATGTTTTATCCCATAGGTTTCAATGTTAAAAATATTCCCGTTTTAATTCAATAGCTAATAAACCATTGCTTATAATATTCTGCAGTAAAGAGTCTCTTATTTTTAGAATTTTTTTTAGGATTTTGTAAGCATTTTTCTTTAAAAAAATCTAAATTTTTTCGAACTTTTGGCGAACATCCCAAAAAGTTCGAAGTTCGTGAACTTTCGAACTGCCAAAGTTCGAATCGAACTCCGAACTGATCGAACCGAACAGCTCATAACTAATCAAGAGTTGTTTTATTTCAGCAGATCAGTAGAGCAACTGATTTCAAAGGTGAACTGAGCTATTTTGCATTTACTCGTCTATTCTGGAACATGTTTGTCCACAATCAAACTTAAAAATTGACTAGAATATATTCGAAGTCCGTATAGTTGTTTTTTAGTGATTTCTGCTATTCTTCAAGATATTACCTTGCTTAAATATACCTTTTTATTTTATTTAGAAAAAAGAGTAACTTGTACAATGTGGGATATATATATCGGCTTTATTCCAATTCTTTGGCTATCGCCATACTGAAAATCCTGTGCAAGCCATTAACCACTTGAATGCTAAGGACGCGCTCAGCGCGTCCTCAGCATTCCCGCTGGTATGCGGAGGACGCGCTGAGCGCGTCCTCGCATTGGGGTCAGCGTTCGGCCGGGTTCTGGCTGATCGCTGGCCCCTCCGGTGCGGGCTGACATCCTGGATGTCAGCCCGGCATCCGGAGCAGTGGCCGCCATTATTAGGTGTCATCGCGCCCCCGCGATGACACCTAATTCAGGCGCCCCCCCCGCATGTGCGGAGGAGGCGCCTAGGGAGGGGGTGTCCTTCGGACCTCTCTCCTCCGATCGGCGGCTCACAGGGCTTAACCCAGGCATCATTTGGAAGGGCACAGCCTGCCCTTCCAAATGATGCCTGGCATTAACCCCTGGGGAGCTGGATCGCAAATCGGCGCTGAAAAGCGCCGATTTGCGATCCTTCCGGGAGCTGGCCGACATCTTGGATGTCGGCCAAGCTTCCGGGAACTCCCCCAGAGGACTGGCGTCATCGTGCGCAGCACGATGACGCCAGTCCTAGCATTAACCCCTAACTGCCACGAACTGTGGAGATAGGAGTTCCAATGAACTCCCTATCTCCCGATCCGTGGCAGTTAGGGGTTAAATTTTGATATCGTTGGATCGGCCAGAGCATGGCCGTTCCAACGATACCAAACATGAAAGTAAAAAAAATTGTAGAAAAAAAAAAAAAACACTTTTTTTTATTTTTTTTGGTTTGTTAATGCAGCAATATTGTTCCCATTTCAATTATAATGTGAACAATGATGCTGCATTAACGATTTTTGTATGCGGTGCGTTTGTTAAAAATGGTGTCATTTTCCCCAAAAAAAAATGTAACGAGACCCCATCTCTAATTTTTTTAACAAGCGCACCCCATACAAAATATAACCGCAATTGCTCGCATGTTAAAATGTGGAAAAAAACACTTTACACGCTGTAAATTATTGAAAATACATATTTTATTGCATTTTTTTTATAATATACAAACATGACATAACGTATACATATAATAATGACATATTATGAATCTACCGAGTCTGACAGAAAGAACGATATATAATATGTCGATGTCATATACTAAAATAAGCCTTCAAAACAGGTTTAAACATGATGCGCAAAACAGGTAAAAAAATGACCTCAGCACAGGGGCGGGAAAAGCCTCAGCAGCGAAAGGGTTAAACCGTTCTAACTTCTAAATGACAAGTTTGTCTTAATGAGAGATGCAAGAGGCTGGACTCATAAGTGTGATGGCTCGAAGTTCTAACTTCAGCAACAGTGATGCACATCTCTGCTGCTAATCGCTGCACAGGACACCATGGATAGTCGTGTGAGATTGCACTGGGCTGGGAGAAGGACATCGAAGAACAAATTGCTCTCCATGTCCTTCAAACCACAGAGAAAGGAGGCTGCGGATGGTACCCTTCTCTAGACTTGGAAATTTTTTTGTGTTAAGTGAACATGCAATTGAACTTAACTGATATAGTCCAAGTTCACGGTTGCTATATTTTAGATGGACTATGTTTCAGCTGAAGCACCAGCCTTTGGTAAGCCTTGATCCAAACCATTGTCTGATACCTAATTAATGAGGTTTTCAATTTCCCTGCTGCCGGTCACCAAATCTGTCACCAGTGACGTCTGCAAGCAGAGAGGATGCTGACATCACTCTCTCTGAGACAGATCGTTGAATTGATCGATCTCTGCGAAGCAGCCGATGGATTGGGTCTGTGCATGCGCGCAGCTACGATCCATTGTTCTGCAGAAACTACAGAACTTGCATAACATAAAGTGTGCAAGTACCGTTGCGTAATTTGTGGTTCCTATGTTACCCAAGTTGTGTAGGGCCACAAATTGCATTAGAAAGCTTCAGGGACTTCCGGGTTTGGGAGCCCCTGAGCCAAAGAGGAGGAGCAGTTTACGGCAAAGGATAAAAGTTGAGTAAATTCAACTAAAATAAATTAATATATATATTTTATTTATAAATTATTTGAGAGCAACAAAAGGAAACTATTTGTAATAGGCGATCCTTTAATTTAAAATTATTGGTGTATATCATATCACTAATAAATGGTAATTTCAAGCCATATCTCAGTGGGTGACTCCAATCATTACATATCTGATCGCTCAAGGGGAATTTTAAGGATACATGTATATCTTAGATGGTTGTCTCAAGGTATTTTGTTATTTGTGTCATGTACATGTTTAAACAAAGATTAAATGTGAGAAAAGAGAGACTGGGACCAGGTAGAAAGTATGAATGATATTGAGCTAGATGTGCTGTAAATAATGAAAGATAATTGAGGACACAGTTTCTAGAACCCCATGATAAACGCTGCATCAATATTGATTTTAAATAATCTCTATGAATTTCTAGAGGAGACCATATGTAAGCGATTGGCACAATGATTGACATATCTGTTGACGCATATTTTTAATCTGTACACTGCTTAGTCTCATTAGAAAAAAAATAAGACAGAAGTGCGTCGATAAACCTTTCTTATGGCTGTCATTGCTGGTTATCCAAAAGAAATAAATAATTTAAAAAAATCAGAAACATTTGAAGCAATTTCCAGTTGTGAAAGGGGAAAATAATGCATTTTGATTGCATAACGAATATTCCTTGGACCTATTTTAACTGTTTTATAACTTAAAATTCTGGTTTTACAGAAAGGTTTACGTGTTTTAACATCACAAAAACTTCCAGACAAGGAATTCCATATCTTCATTTTCTTAATTTGTTTTTCCTGTGAAAAAAAAGTTGTGCAATATGTGAAATCTCCTTTTTTTCAAGCCTCAAATGATAACTTCTTATCCTGTCACAGTCCTGTTAATGAATGGGTAATGAGGTATCTGCTTGGACTGATTCATAGATTTGTATACTTTAGCAAAAGCACCTAAAGGGATATGATAAAGTAAAGAAATCTCATCTTTGAGCTTTCCTTTAGAACTGAAAGCATTATACTAATATATTCTGTAGTGATTCCGCATTCCCTCCAGTTACAGAATATTCTTTTAAATAAAAAATATGCAAAATTGCCTTGTGTTCGCAGGATCTAACGGATATATTCGTCATGCAATTTATTCCCCGTCATTGACTTTTGTGATTGCTGACTGATCACAAGTAAGATCGAATATAAAAGAGATCAGAGCAGCCAGTCAGTCCTTCGACAGACCTGCAAGTCACACGGTTTTCCCTCCCGATCCTCCTGCTCATCCTACGGCCCTAGGCCGTTGCCTGTTTTTGGGATGACTAAGAGAAAATGCATCACAAGCGCCTGCTTAATGGTACTCACAGTGCTTCAATAGTTAAAATCATGGTTTGTAAGCAGATACAGAAGTGCTCATGCAGCACTTGTATATTTATTTATTTATAAAGGGCCAAATTACGATCCTAGCGTTAAAACACAGGCGCAAGACAGGAAAAACTGCACCCGCAGTTTTCCCCCTTGCGCCCGCGTTTTAACGCTAGATTACAATGCAGGTGCAAAAAATGCTGCCTGCATTGTTACTGCGCGCTACGGGACGGGATACTCGCGGTAGCGGTAGGACTCCATTGAGTTTCCCCCCTGCCTGTCACATGACCAGCCGGATCTCGCCTCGCGAGATCCTGCCAGTCGGCGTAGAGATATGCAGGGAGAGACTGGGGGGACTTTTTCCCCCAGTCTTTCCCTGCTCCGGCCAGACAGAGGAGGCGGACGGAGCCGTGGTCCTCACCGCGGGACAGGAGGTAAGTATCTGCCTTGTTTTTTGTTTTTTGACTGGTGTTAACGGATTCTGCAGAAGCAGAATCCGTTAACACCAAGTCCTGGCTCTGGTTAACTTTCCGCTGACCAGAGCCAGGTGTTAATCACCGCTGGGACTTTGTAATCCTAACGCTGATTAACACTTTGCGCTCCCCATGTTAAGCATAGGGAGCACAAAGTACAGTAACCTCGCTCTGAAAAGCGCAAGGTGCCAAACGCAAACGGGTTACTTAACCCATTTGCGTTTGGATCGTAATATGCGGTAGACACCGCGGCTAACGTTAATGCTCACGCATGTAATGTGGCCCAAAGTATTTTACCAGGAAGGATACATTGAGATTTCTCTTGTTTTCGAGTATGTCCTGGGTATATGAGCAGTCCTGATTGGTTGTTCAACCAGGCTGTCTTAATGCGCATGCAAGCTGGGATGACACCCCCCCCCCCTTTTGGGGACATGGATGCAAATTGTGTCACATGATGCCTCAGCAGCCAACCCCATACCCTCCCAATTTTCAAAGCTGCCAAAATTGGCAGATCTGTATCGAGTTGATGACCTCTGTTGGAGCATTGGCATTTAGGTATACCAGAATGTCTGCATTTTATGTGTGCCACTAGGCAACACATTTGTTAGAAACAGGTCAGAGCAGCATTTGGTGCCTTTTAAATGTACCACAATTTTATTTAAAGGGACAACCTAGCTACCATGACCATGTCACTGTGACAGCAATTTAAAGTGAAGGGTTTACCTCTGCTCTGAAGACTGTCAATTACCAGTAGATATATGTCCGTCAGCATAATAATTGCAATTACAGTAAATGTTGTATCTGTACTTTAAATTGTATTCCAGTGGTCGGTAACCCTAAATGAGGATACCAGAAGTTAATATTCAACCCCTTTGGGTTTTATTCTAGAGTGTGCCTTTTAATTTTATGTATTTAACCCCTTAAGGACCAACGCCGTAACGTTTGCGTCATAAATGCATTGACTTGAAAGACCCCTGGCCCTTAAGGGGTTAAATTAAAATGTTAATTCTGACCACACAATCACAAAATTTCCATGCGATTCTGATTTATTCTGTGCCTGTATCTTATTATTTGGATTCGGTAAGTGCATGGTATGGCCTTGTAAAGACCAGCAGGTGCCCAGTGTATATTTTAGATAAATCTCTGTTCCCAGATTTTTTTTTTTTACTTGTATATTTTTTATAAGATGAAATAATGACACTGATTTATTTATCATCCCAATTTGTTTTATAAAAAAACCCAAAACTAACAAAACTAAAATAATGTAACTTTGTCCACATATTGGGTAAAAATCTAAGGATACTTTGGGTAAAAATCTAAGGATACTTTTAAGTAATGACCTATCCGCACGCTAAAGATGTGAACAGATTGGTTTGCAAGATAAAAATACCGCGTTTTTTTGAGATTCTCACACATGCCTTCACACAATTGTGCATTCGCCCATCTCCAAGATATCTGCGGGAACTCTCTGAATCACGTATGAAAGGGAAAGTTTTATTTCGGGACTGAAATGTTGTTGCTCCCTTTCAATTGCCCCAATCATGGGTAAACAGTACAGAAACCGTCTTGTTTGCTTAATATCTCCTCCGTTTCAATACAAGACTTTTCTATAGAATTCAAAAATCCAGTCTTCTTCTTCTTCTTGCAAACAGGCAAATGTTTAAGGGGTTCAAAAATAAACACATAGGAAAACATAAAAGACACTGGGTAGAAAAATAGAATAGGCTGAATAAAAATAACGTTTGCTTTTGTTGTGAAGAAGATTTTACAAAATGCTCCGATTTCTTCATGTAAAAATAGAAGACATGCAATGTAGCACAGGCAGACTAAAATATCTAGGAATCATCGATGTTAACCTTTTGACAGCTACCTAGTCTTGAAATGAACTTCAGCGTTCTACTACTTGATACAAATGTCTCGATGAGAAAAAACATATAAACATGCCTACACCAAAAGCTTAGTTTGGTTATTTTTAAATGCTATGACGATTTTAGATTTTAGTTATGGTGGAAGAAAGAGACCATTTGGTTATTCTAGTCCAGGGGTCAGCAACCTTGGCTCCCTGATGTTTTGGGAACTACAATTCCCAAGATGCTCAGTCGCCCATTAGGCTGACTGAGCCACATGGGAAATGTAGTTTGCAAAACATCAGGGAGCCAAGGTTGCTGACCCCTGGACTAGTCTAACCAAGGAATCCCTTGCTTGTAGCTTTGTGTACATCTCAAGCAGCTTTCAGTTGCAGTCAATGACTCTATATTGTTCCCACTGGGCTCGCAATATGCGCAGCAGCACTTATTCATATAACTCCTATGTAACCCGTACTCTTGGTTCCACTCATGTATATTAGTTTTACTTCAATATGTCTTTTTAGTACTAAAACAGTCATTATAGTACTTACGTAAACCTTAATAAATCAAGCCTGGTAAAAGAAGCATTTTAGCAGTTGAACCCCTCTATTTCAGTCTAAAAGCTGTCCCTATTTATTCAGCAGGCAACAGTGGTCTCTAATATGATCGTTATTTTCCTTGGTCACAGCAATAGTAGGAATGTCTGCCACTTTGTTCAGAGTTGAGGAGGAAACAGGAGGGAGAATTTACAGCCATGTTCTGTTTAAAAGCAACTCTTGCACCAACGCCTATTTCAGTGGATTTGTCTTCTTGTCCACTTATGTTGTTGCCTCTGGTTGGAAGCTGAACCGTATGCTGTATGAGAGTTACTTATCAGCAACCTTGGCCAACCATATTTTTTATGAACTACATCTGCCATGAAGTTCAGGAAATTAATGAGAGGCAGAGCATCATGGGAGATGTAGTTTCAAAAGATCTAGAGCTCCATGGCTTCTGACCACTGCTGTATGAGCCTCCCGTGAAGCTGAGTGATCCAAAGGCAAACCCTGTTCCTGGACGCCGGCTGAAGAATTCCCCCTCGTACTCCGACTTGCACTCCCGTTTTTCTTTCTGTTCTTCTCCTTGTTTCCATCTTCTATTCCGTCTCCCCTTTTCTCATTTATCTCCCTGTCCATTTTTGCTGTGAGTTTTCCTACAGCTGAATTTCCTTTTCTGGCTCCTAGCATACTGCAGACGTGCTCCTTCATCAGGCTGACTTAACAGGTGGCATGTTACCTGCTCACAAGTGTTCTTGGATCTATCCCAAGTCATATTGCACGTTGTGCTATTTTTACGTCCTGATGAAACAAAACAAGGAATTCATAGAAAAAAAAACAACCAATTTCTATTAGGACTCGAATGCTCTGTGACAACAGGTGTTAAAAGATGTGCATTCGGGCAAGGACACAACCAATGACTGTGCAAGTCAATGCTGCTAATTAATCAGCCTGACAATTTAAAGTGTCTATGTAACAATGTAAAGGAATTAAATAAACACACAGACAGCAGCATTCAAATCAAAATGACATTCTATTGGGGGTTATTCAGAGAGCACCAAAATTTCACCTAAATCTCGTTCGGCGCCCTTCGACGAACTCAATTCGTCGTCCCTGCGGTGAATTCAGCATTCACTGCAGGGTCCCTGAAGTGCAGTGAATGGATCCACCGAACAGCGCTAAAAGACCCTCCGAACGCATCCAATAAACTGCCGAACGCCACCGATAAACGCTGAACACCTCCTAATAAACCGCCAAAAGCATCCGATAAACTGCCAAACACATCTGATAAACCGCCAAACGCATCCAATGCACAATTTTTAAAAGATGTTTTAAAGATTTTCCATGGAAATAATGTATAAGGTCCTTAGAATAACAATAACAAGGTCTGTTACAGAATAGAAAAAAAAGCCGTTTAAAAAAAATCTGAATCAAACATTACGCAGAAAATAAATACCAAAAAAATTTATTAATAAAAATCCTTTTTGCTGCAAATCAAAAGAATAACCAATTGAATACAAAAATTGATAGAAACTGGGAATTTTTTTTACATTGACACCTATGGGATTCGCCTATTTAGGCTGGGGTCAGACGAACGCAGTGTTAACGTCCGTGTTGTCGCACATAAGTACGTCCGTGATAGCATACAATTGTGTTAAATGGAGCCCCACACACCAAGTACTTGCGCACAGAAGTGCGGACGCATGACGGACGCTGCAAACGGACGCAGGTTAGGCAAGAACGTAATACTGCAAGAACGGACGTGCAGAGTGCGCCACGTCCACAACGTCCGCATAGCTTTGTGTGTGAGTGATGGAGCGTGGTCAGATGGACTGCATTTATACGTCCAGCATTTTTGACGGACAGAATGTTTTTTCATTGTAATTTATTTTCCCTGCTACATCAGTCAAAAATACATCAGTGAAAAAAACGGACTGTGTGGCCACTACCTTGTCGTCAGTCAGAAAGTACGTCCGTACTGCACGGACGCACAGTCCGTACAAAATGCGCTCATCTGACCCTAGCCTTAAACCTGTTGAACGAAAGCACCGAAAATCTGGGTTTTTCGCCAACTTTTCGATGCTGTTCAGCATCTCTGAATAGATTAACCATTACCTCTCTGGGGAATTTCACTGTCATAGAATTGCACTGTATTTCGCTGGCTATTCGCCAATACTTGGCGAATTGCTAGTTTTCTGAGTAGCCGAAGTGCCCCAAAATTGCACGAATAATCTTTAATCTTTAACTAGAATATCGCTATAAATAGTTTTTTAAACCTGTCACACTACACCCCTAAATACTGTATTTTCATCATAGAGATAACCTTCAGGGTTAGAAAAGTAACGTAAAATTTGATCTAACCGTAATGTATGTCTTAATTGAATAATGTTAATAATTGCTATGTAATAATAGAATTTTCCAGCAGTTAAAATCCTTTATTTCCTTTGTTTTACAGTTCAAAACATTAAGAAATATACGGTGAATAGTTTATGGGTGTCTTTGAAAAAATACAAAATGAACACGTCCAGTAAATTCAGATCTTTTAACCCTTTCGCTGCTGAGCCATTTCACACCTATGTGCTGAGCTAATTTTTACCGGTTTCGCTCATCATGTTTAAACGCGTTTTCAAGCCATATTATATGACCCAGACATATTATATATCGTTCTTTCCGGCAGACTCGGCAGATTCATAATATATCAATATTATTTGTATACGTCATGACCTGTCTGAATATTATAATAAAAAATGCAATACAATTAAAATTTTCAATAATTTACAACGTGTAAAGTTTTTTTCACATTTTAACATGCGAGCGTGTGCGGTTATATTTTTTATGAGTTGCGCTTGTTAAAACAATTAGAAATGGGGGACTTGTTACATTTTTTTGGGGGGAAAATTACGCTATTTTTAACAATCGCTACCCATACAAAAATCGTTAGTGCAGCATCATTGTTCACATTATAAATTAAATGGGAACAATATTGCTGAATTAACAAAACCAAAACAAAAAAATGTTTATTTTTTTTTGTTTTCATTTATATATATTTTTTTTTTAAAAAACTTTTATCATGGTCATGTTTGGTATCGTTGGAAAGGACATGCTCTGGCCGATCCAACGATACCAAACATTAACCCCTAGTTGACACGGATCGGGAGATAGAGGGTTCATTGGAACCCTGTATCTCCACCATTGGTGGCAGCTAGGGGGTTAACCCCAAAACTGATGTCATCGCGCTATGCACGATGACGCAAGTCATCAGGGGGAGTTCCTGAAAGCTTTGCCAACATCCAAGATGTTGGCCAGCTCTGGGAGAGGATCACGATCCGGCGCTTTTTGCGCCAAATCGTGATCCGGCCCCCAAAGGGTTAAAGCCAGCCACAATTTGAAAGGGCAGGCTGTGCCCTACCAAACGGTGCCTGCCTTTATCCGCTGCCCCTGGCCGATCGGGAGGGAGAGAGGTCCAAAGGACCTCCCCCTCCCTTTCAGGCACCTTCCCCGTACTCGCGGGGGGGGCGCCTGAAATAAAGGTCATCGCGATGACATCTATTGTGCCCGCCGGAGTCCCAGAGTGCTGGACTGACATCAAGATGTCAGCCCGCACCGGGGGGGGTGCAGCAATCGGCCGGAATCCCGGTTGATTGCTGCCTCCTGTGCTAGGACGCGCTCAGCGCGTCCATAGCACAAGAGAACCAGTTGGCTGGACGCGCTCAGTGTGTCCCTAGCAGCCAAGTGGTTAAGTCAAATTTTTCAAGAAAAAAGGAAAAACCTACTGACCTATAAACAGCACTTCAGGAAATAATTGTCCTTGCACAGTAGAATTTTCCTAGCTCCAGTGATGTATATATTAAATAATAATAGAAAATAATAAGCATGGCATTTATTTCACTTGAGAAATGTGAAATTTATAACAGTAGTTCTATAATTCATAGATATTTTTTTTTACAAATGCTAGTTCTATTATATATATATATATATATATATATTATCTGAATATTAAAACCTATTAAGGAAAAAATTGCATATTCTGAAATTTCTAACAGTAGCTCTTTAACTCGCTTATTTCTTTAAATATATAAGTTCTATTACACGTAAAAAAAATTATATATTAAAATATGTTAGGGATAAAGTTGCATCATCTGTCATGCTGTGGTTTTGTTCGTATAACAAAATGTAACGATGTTCCGTTAGAGAACTCATCTCTGCCTCAGAGAGAATCTCATTCTGAGGTGACACTTAGGGATACTTCTACCTGAGATTGGAACTAAATCTAAGGCTGGTTCGATGGGAAAAGCAATCGGCGACACATTTAAGTTCAATTTATTATCAATGAAAACATGCTGAGCATCCCCCGAACTGAAAAAGAGGAAGGAACTAGACAAGGGAAAAAGAAATATGCGAAACCTTGAAAAGATGTATTATTCATTAAAGGAGTTTTAATGAGTTTAATAAAAGTTGCTTAATTCATTGAAGGATATTTGGCACTTTGATGGACAAGGACATGCCCTTGGATGTTATGTTAAGATAAGGTATAGTAGGAGAAATAATAATAGGGACATCTATAGATGTTCATTATGATTTTACTACTTTTTTTTTTTTTAGAAAGGATTTTACCAGGAAGGATACATTGAGATTTCTCTCGTTTTCAAGTATGTCCTGGGTGGCGAGTATGTACCGTTAGGTGTCTTGCCCAAGGACACTTACTGGAGAGGTGCTCTAGCCGGGATTCCAACCTGTGTCTCCACCGTTATAGAGCAGTGATGTTACCTCTACGCCATCCAGCCGGTACAATTTTTAGAAAAATCCTTTTAAAAACTCAGACAAGTCGTGACTTTATAGTTTTATACATATTACACATAGGTTTTTGTGACGATGCCAAAAAACCTTCCCATCACAGAATGAAGAAAGACTTGATTTACTTATTTTGTGGGAACTGGAAATTATTTAACCCCTTCAGTACAGAGTGATTTTCCATAAAACCAATGTCAGGACCCAGAGGTTTAATGGAAAATCACTTTCCATTACCGAAACTGTAAAAATTTATGTATCATCTATACATACATTTTTACAACATAATAAACTACAGTAGACTTGTTTGAAAGGTATTCGAATCTGTGTATGATACAGACACAAAGAACACTTTCCTGAGCTGCAGCACATATGCTGCAACATCCGATATATTGCATACTACCGGAACATTTCCTGGAGGCTATATGAAAATTACAGGGTTATTCAGAGAGAGGTGAAAACCAGGAGAATGACTGGAAAAGTGAAAATTCTAGGTCAAAATGGCCAAACCAGAAAAATTCTCCCATTTATCTCTTTCCAAATCGGCTATCTGGTCTAGATTGTTCACCTCTCTCTGAATAATCCTGTTAGTTTCATTTGCAATAGACAAACTTCCTTTGCAGCGCTCCAGAAAAAGATGAAATTGAGTATACGCGATGTTGAGCTTCTGCAGGAGCATAAAAGATCGAGGGCAATATTACAATCTTCGCGCAAAAACCCTCGCGCACAGCGTGAATTTCTGCGTTAAACTTTTACGAGCGCAAATCACCGCTGGAATTTCAATCCTCGTGCGTCTTTTCATTCGGCGATCAACAACGCGCGCAAACAGGACGCGCCCAACTGCAGTACCATCGCATGCAAAAATCAGTGTGCGCACTGGCATTTTCTCGCAATTCAGCCAATCAGAATTAAGAACCACAATTATCTCACATTAAGAAATTGCGCCTGCCAGTCAATCTGAGCATATATGCTGCATCAATAATACATGCAGACACAACTTCTCCATTGTATTGTTTGGGTATGTGTAGAATGTGTAACTATACTTTTCTGCATTATTTTTTTTGGGCTGGTGTATTTGGGTTCGGCCAGGTTATTCAGATTTGCCATTAACACACCAGCTTTTGCAGTTGCTAAAATTATGCGCGCAAAAGCCATGCAGTAATTACCGTGAATGGTTTGTAATACCATCCTCATACCGGCGCACCATCGCATTTGCGCTCACAATGTTAAGTGTAGGACGCGCGCAGTACAGTAAGCTCGCTCAGGGTTTGCGCAGGTTCACCCGCGGTAGACGATTGCGCTCGGTTGTTGCACTGACTATGTAATACGGGATTCGGCGCAAATGGTTTTACCTTTCACGTTATTGGGTTTTTTTGCACCGGCGCAAACGTTTGCGTGAAGATTGTAATTTAGCCCCGAATGTACTTGATCATAGTAGTGAAGGGATTAGTCGTGGTTTTCCCATTCTTTTCTTTTGGATCATGGACAATAACCAATAAAAAAATTAAGTGTGAGCCAGATGTACTTGGGATTTGTGATACGTTGTGAAATTAGGTGGCAGGATAGAGTCTGTTTCTTCATTTCCACAGAATCCCATGGTGCCATGGTGTGGACAATCACAATTACCATGAAGTCAAATTGATTCTCTCCGTAAGATGAGACTGGTGAGGGAACACCACTGATATCAGCTTATTTCTTGAAGATCGTGTTATTAAAATCTCAGCTCTTGTTCTATGTATGAGACATACGTTTTCATTGAGGATCTTTGTATCGCCGGTGGAAATGTAATGGGAGCTGAGCGATTCCCAGTTGGCTAGAAATTCACAGGCAACCTTTAAAAATATAGACCTTATTTCTCGCCCCAGCTGCCTCCACTAGCTGCAGCATAAAGGACACAGGGAACAAGGGCTTAGCATTACACTCCATGGAGTGCTATGGACATCAGCAATGAGCATTAGTAATAGAGTGTGGTAATGCAGTTGGTATTAGCGGCTGGTACCTGTTTGACTTAGATCTTATCAGGTTACTTGGAGCAATGAATTTGTCAGCATTTCTGATCACAAGAGGGGACCATGTATTTAGCTGGAGGCATGGATGTACTATATCTCTAGCACATGTTACATTTTAACCAATCTAAGCCTAATTTCACATGTTCTTCTACCTTGTTCCAAATATTCAGGCATCAAAAACATAAGGGGCTCTATCAGCTCATTAAAGCTAGCACTAGTGCTCACATAAATGAGCGTTCGCAATAGGTTACTTGAGGTGATAGCGTTTCGCCTGCATCACCTCCCGATCGCTAACGGGTTAAAAAACGTTAGCAAACTGGTATTGGCGCATTTTAGCATGAGCCTACTGTACTTTGCACCCCCTATACTTAACATGGGGAGCGCAAAGAGTAATCTGGCGCTCCCTATACTTAACATGGGGAGCGCAAAGAGTAATCTGGCGCTCCCTATACTTAACATGGGGAGCGCAAAGAGTAATCTGGCGCTCCCTATACTTAACATGGGGAGCGCAAAGAGTAATCTGGCGCTCCCTATACTTAACATGGGGAGCGCAAAGAGTAATCTGGCGCTCCCTATACTTAACATGGGGAGCGCAAAGAGTAGTCTAAGAGTAACTAACGTTGGGATCACATAGTCCTAACGCTAGTTACTCACAGCTGTTGCTAACTCAAAAAGTTTGCAACAGCTTAGAACTGGTGCTGACTGATCCCGCTGCTGCAGAATTAGTTATTAGCAGCTGCAACCCCCCCCCAACCAATAAAAAAATCAAATACCTCTCAACACGTGGTGAGAACGGCTGCCTGGTTCGCCGCTTCTGGCTGCTGAGAGCAGAGTGAGACTGGGGAAAAACAATCCATCACTTTGCCGACCGGCAGGATCTTGCGAGAGGCGCGATCTTGCCAGTCATGTGACCAGTCAGCAGAAACCTCTATGGAATCCATAGGACTCCATGGAGGGGATGCTCGGGAAGGTGCTTTAGCGCTGACCCGAACATCCAGGACCCTAGCGGCCACTATGGCCAGCGCCTGCCCCATAATCTAATGGTAAAATCAGGACACAAAGGGGAAATTAGTGAAAGTTAATTTTCCCCTTAGCGTCCCGTTTTTTTACCGAGGGCCGGTGATAGGACCCAACATATGTCTCTGAAGTGATATCAGATAACACTGATCTGTGCATGTCTACCCTCTGTTACTTTTGGGGGGGGGGTTACAAGAAACATTCCCCTTGCTGTTATGAGTAGTGCACAAGCTAGTAAGAACAAGAGGCCAGCGCAGTACTTCAAGGTGTGTCGCCATACAATAGTAAGAGGGCAATAGTCTGGGGGTGGTTGATAGATTTACAGCAAAATCCTTTTAAAGGAAAGAAAGATTGTTAAATTGCGTGTGTTTATTATGCAGTGCTTCCTTTAAATCTTTTTTCATCTTGTGTAATACCGATGCACTAATGATCATGATAATGCAAATTTTATTATGACAAGCGTGACTTTTTTGATGTTTATTCACTCATCAGTATGTTCAGTGGTTTCTACGAGCAATTTCCTTAACATGCATTTGCATGGAATCATTTTCCACGTTGTTCTTGCCTGGTGACAGCTCCAAGGTTTTTGTGTCACGAGAAATGACTTTGCCAGCGGGTGACTTCATAGAGTATTTCTAGAATGGATCTTCCTATTCTATCCTCTGTACAAAGCAGTGATGGCAAACTATACTGGAGTAATACTATTCATCTTCAAGAAATACTGTCTGAAAATAAGGAGCAACAGAAGCATCCTGGGGTATTAATGTTTATTGTACATACTGATTATTCATGGCGTTCTACTGCAAACAATAGTTTCCTATTACATCTCATGTAGTTGTTGTCTTTGGTGTTGTGCTTCTGTCATGCATTTCTGGTCCTTACACACTTATAGTGATAGGTGTTTTTAGAATTATATAAAAATAAGATTTGCTAATTTGAAGTTATGTTTTGTTATAATGTAATTGATATATTGTAAATTACTTGGCAAAACCTATACCCAGTTATATGTCAGTGTGGATCGATAGAAAGGCTTTATAGACTGAAGTTGTGGAAGAGGTTTAAAACAGTCTTATGACCCCCTCATTTAGTAATATAGTACAGGTGTCATCGTTGAAGGGGAAGGTTTCTATTGCATACATCATCAGACTTCTGCTTATATTTCCTGTGTTTGTGCAAAATAAGTTTGCCGCACAGCGTGTGCTCCCTTAGTTGTTCGCTCTTGTTATTTTCCTCCAATACAGTCAGTCCAAGGCATGGATACTGCCTATCACTCGTCTAACTCTTTGCAGGGGCCTGTGGTTGCACATCCCACTGTCCTCCGAGTGTCTGGTGTTTCCCCAGAAAATGAGCTTCAACTCTTCTGCTTCCCCACATTTGTGCCTTTTGGTCTCCCTTCCCTTCTTCTGATCACTGGTTTGCCCCCCCCCCTCAACTTTTGGCAGTCCAAGTCCCTTGCTTCACCCTGGCGCAGCCCAACTGCCACAGCACAGCCCGACATAAAATTGCTCCACTGATGTCACAAGGCACTACCCTTTCCTGTGCCGTATTTCCCTTGCAGTAGTGCATTAATTGGTCTCTTCTGGTGTCTTGTCGCCTGCTCCACACCCTCTCCCACAGTTCTTCTCTCCTTCCCCTCTATCCTCTTCTTTACATCTGCCCTGTGCTGTTTACGTTGTCATCCTCCTTTCTGCCACCTCTCTGTTCCCCACCCTTTTATTGGGTTTTCCGTGTCACATCGCTACTCTTTCTAGTGGTCTGTCTCTCAGTACATTTTATACATTTTTTACATGTTGTCTTGCATTTACTGTCATTCATGTTGGTTTTCCGTCACTCCTGTTCCTTCACCTCTGTCACGTTCGGTCACGGTTGACCACGGAATACTATGTCTTCAGAGTGATGGGAACCCAGAGAGCGGAGTATGCCAGATCGTATGAGCCACTACACGAAGGGTGGAATGATTTGAACAACCTTATTCGTGATAGTAACCGAGACGTCGGGAGTGAGTAGGATAGACGTGGAGGTACAGCTAGCAGAGGCTTGACACGGCGATCAGTAGGTAAACATAGGATACTGATATGTAAGGAAAATTGCATATGGGTTCGTAGTACTCACAGTAAGTTGGCACTCGTGGTAGGTTGTGGTTCTGGAACAGACGAGGAGACTGTAGGCGTAGTGGTAATTGAGGTCTCTGGAGCAGATGAGGAGACGGTATATGCTGTGGTACGCTGAGGTCTTTGGAGCAGGTGAGGAGACTGTAGATATTGCAGTACGCTGAGGTCTGGAGCAGGTGAGGATACCGTATGCGCCGCGATATGCTGAGGTCTTGGAGCAGGTGAGGAGGCTGTAGATGCCGCGGTATGCTGAGGCCTTTGAAGCAGATGTGGATACTGTATGTGCCGCGATATGCTGAGGTCTTGGAGCAGGTGAGGAGACTGTAGAGGCTGCGATACGCTGAGGTCTTGGAGTGGGTGAGGAGGCTGTAGATGCCGCGGTACGCTGAGGCCTTTGAAGCAGATGTGGATACTGTATGTGCCGCGATATGCTGAGGTCTTGGAGCAGGTGAGGAGACTGTAGAGGCTGCGATACGCTGAGGTCTTGGAGTGGGTGAGGAGGCTGTAGATGCCGCGGTATACTGAGATCTCGGAGCAGATGAGGAGACTGTAGATGCTGCGATATGCTGAGGTCTTTGGAGCCGATGAGGAGACTGTAGATGCTGCGATATACTGAGGTCTTTGGAGCCGATGAGGAGACTGTAGATGCTGCGATATACTGAGGCCCAAGAGCTGGCGAAGAGACTGAGAACGCTGCGGTATGCTTAGGGAGAGATAGCTATACACAAGGCAGAGTGTATACAGTTCGAGTAGCAAACTCAATAATTGGGCGACACTCACAGTCCCGCGGTTTCTTTTAAGCAGGTCCCCGCCTTGTCTCAGTATCTGGCGTCTGACGTCATCTCTCGGCGCCGCAGACACCTCACCTTTTCCCATAGTCTTCTTCGATGTGACGCGCCTGCGTGTGCCGGCTGTTGCCTAGCAACGAGGCGTTGGGGAGCAAACCGCGGCGACAACGCCGACTGTTAGCAGGTTGTAGTGATGGTGTAGATGGCATCATGAACGGTTTTAGCGACGGTCAGACGACAGCAAGGGGCGATCCTGACAGGACCCCCCACCAAGGCGACCTCTCCGAGGGCGATCAGGATGAGTAGCGTGGAAACGCCGGACGAGGGCAGGAGCGCGGACCTCACGATATGATACCCAGGAGTCGTCCTCCGCACCATAGCCCTTCCAACGGATCAAGTATTCCAGATTACGTCGGTGCCATCGCGAATCTAGTATAAGTTCTACTTCGTATTCATCGTCCGCTACGGTGGACACAGGTCCGGGAGTGGTCAGAACTCTGCTAGGAAATGGGTCAGGGGTCACAGCTTTCAGCAGGGACACGTGAAACACAGGATGTATCCTCAACGTAGGTGGTAGACGCAGTTTGACGGCCACAGGAGACAGCACCTTTTCAATAAAAAAGGGGCCGAGAAAACAGGGACCTAGTTTACGAGAAGGACAAGACAATTTCACGTTAGCTGATGACAACCATACCTTATCTCCTACATGATACACAGGGGCTGGTCTTCGGTGACGGTCTGCATAGAACTTGAACCTTCGTTGTGCCTTTAGTAGCTCGGCTCTGACAAGGCGATAATTTCTATGAATATTTGACAATCGCTCCTCTGCTTTCGGAACATTAGTTTCGAGGGGTGACCCTGGTAACATGGAAGGGTGATAACCAGAATTAATGAAGAAAGGTGTCATAGTCGTAGAGCTTTGTACCTGGTTGTTATAATTGAATTCGGCCAGTGGTAGGTACGAGGACCAGTCATGTTGGAGATAGGATATATAGCAACGTAAGTACTGTTCAAGGATTCCGTTGGTACGTTCTGTCTGTCCATTAGCTTGAGGGTGGTATGCAGATGTTAGGGCTTGGGTGATATGTAAGCCTTTGCAAAATGCTCTCCAGAAACGTGCTGTGAATTGCGTGCCTCTGTCAGTTGTGATGGTAGAAGGTAATCCATGAAGACGGAAGACTTCTCTGATAAAGACTGAGGCAGTTTCTGTCGCGGTAGGGAGGCCTACCAGGGGAATAAAATGTGCCATTTTCGTAAACCTATCCACCACCACCATGATGGTGTCATATGTTGCTGATTTGGGTAGTTCTACTATAAAGTCCATGGCTATATCAGACCAGGGGATAGAAGGTACGGGTAATGGTTGTAGTAGTCCTTGAGGTCGGCGTCTTGATGTTTTCATACGTATACATGTAGGACAATTTATAACATACTCGGTAATGGTTTTGGACATGTGTGGCCACCAGAAGTATCTCTCAATTATATCAATGGTCTTATGGACGCCTCCATGGCCTCCTAAGGTAGAGTCGTGGAAATGTTGTAGTACTGTGGTCACTGCTAGAGGTGGTACGTATATTTTCTTATGGTACAACAAGAATCCATCCTTTTCTGTAAAAGATATTCCCATGGGGGCTTCCTGTAGAGAAGGGGTGTTATCAGTGATCACTTGCCATAGAGTTTTTGTTTGTGTCAAAAAACAAGTAAGTGGTAATATGGTTCCATGTTCTCGGTTTATTTCCGGGTTGCCTATCCTAGATAGGGCATCAGCTTTCCCGTTTTTCCTACCCGGCCTGTAGGTGATATATAAATCGAAACGGCTGAAAAAGAGGGCCCACCTGGCTTGTCGAGGTTTTAGTCTACGAGCCTTCTGTAAATACTCCAGGTTTCTGTGGTCGGTGAATACAGTCACCGGATGGCGGGCGCCTTCGAGTAGGTGTCTCCAATCTTCTAAAGCCATTTTAATGGCTAGGAGTTCTCTTTCACCTACATCGTAGTTACGTTCAGCTGGGGATAGACTTTTGGAAAAATAACACACTGGATGTATTCGTCCGGTTTCTATCCGTCTTTGGGAGAGTATAGCCCCTACGGCGAATTCGGAGGCGTCTACTTCCATTATATAGGGGTATGTAGGATCTGGTAAGGCTAATATGGGCGCTTCGGTGAACATTTTTTTTAACTTAAGGAAGGCTCGTTGTGCGTCTCCCATCCAGGCAAATACGACACCTTGTCTTGTTAGCATAGTGAGGGGGCGTATAATCTTTGAAAATTTTTTTATGAACTTCCGATAGAAGTTACAGAATCCTATGAAGCTTTGAACCCCCTTTTTATTTGCTGGGACTGGCCAGGTGGCTACAGCCTCGGTTTTAGCTGAATCCATGCGGATGTACCCCGGGCTAATAACGAATCCAAGAAACTCTATGTTATCGGTATCAAAAATACATTTTTCGGCCTTGGCATATAGTCTGTGTTCCTGTAGTCTATGTAACACTGTTTTTACATGTGTTCGGTGGGCCTCCAGATTTTCAGAATATATCAGTATGTCATCCAGATATATGATAATATAGTTGTCTAGTATATCTCGGAAGATGTCGTTCAGGAAGCGCTGAAATGTGGCAGGAGCGTTGCATAGCCCATATGGCATTACCATGTATTCGTAATGACCGTAGCGAGAACGGAAGGCAGTTTTCCATTCATCCCCTTTTTTGACGCGTACAAGGTTGTAGGCTCCTCGTAAATCGAGTTTCGTGAATACCGTAGCCATACGTAGACGATCCATTAATTCAGATATTAGGGGGAGAGGATATTTGTCTTTAACTGTTATAGCATTTAGGGCTCTGTAATCGACGCAGGGCCGAAGTCCTCCATCCTTCTTTCCCACAAAGAAAATAGGTGCTCCAGCCGGTGAGGTGGATGGTCGTATGAAACCTTTCTGTAGGTTTTCGTCAATGTATTCCTTTAGTACCAGCAATTCAGGCTCCGAGAGGGGATATATCCTCCCGTATGGAACTGGTGCCCCGGGTAATAGATCTACGGAACAGTCGTATGGTCTGTGAGGGGGTAGAGCATCAGCACCTTTCTTCTCGAATACATGACTAAAGGATCGGTATGGTTCAGGTATCTCCATACATAGGGCTACGGTAGGTTTCATAGAGGTATGTAGATCTGTAGCCGGTACCGTATCGTCTGTTGCGAAGGTGACGGTACCAGAGGACCAATGTATGACGGGGTTGTTCTTGCATAACCAGTTGAGGCCTAGTACACCAGGAAATAGAGGAGAAGATACAATATCGAAGACGATGGTATCGTGATGGTCAGGTCCTAAAGACACCAGCAGTGGTTTGGTTTCTTTGGTAATCGGCCCAGATGTAGGGGAACTTCCGTCAAGCATTTGGATGGCGTAAGAACGAGTCTTAGGGGTGATCGGAATCCCCAACGTAACAGCTGTTTTTTCGTCCAAGAAACAGCCGCTGGCTCCGGAATCAATCATGGCCCGTAAGGGGACGATGTGTTGGTCCCACTGTAATAACAAGGACACGATTAGGTGGGATGGTGTCACGGAACATAATCTAGGAGAGGCGACGTACGTGGTAGGCGGTATGTGCTCACCTGAACGATTGGCAGGCTTAGCTCGGCATTCTCTGACTTGATGGCCATGGCGCCCACAATACATGCAGAGGCCCAGGGATCGGCGTCTGGATTTTTCTGTCTCGGTTAAGGGACCTCGTATGACTCCGATTTGCATAGGTTCTTCTTCGCTGGCGGAAGCACTATGATTAGATACCGGGGGTGCGTGTACGTATCTTTTCACCGGAGCATGGGTGTGAGAAGCGGATTTTTCTGCCCTCCTTTCACGTAGTCTTCTGTCTATCTGTGTGCAGAGAATCATGGTAGCCTCTAGAGTAATGGGGACTCCAGTGCGAGCTAATTCGTCCTTCAGTACTTCGGATAATCCTTTTCTGAATTGTGCTAGCAGGGCAGGCTCGTTCCACTCAGAGTCCAGGGCTAAATGTTTGAATTCTGTGATGTACTCTTCCACATCATCTTTTCCTTGTTTTAACAACTCAAGCGCTTGAGCCGCGGAGGTTAGACGATTAGGGTCTTCATACATGGCTTCGAGGGCACTATAGAAGGTGTTCCAGGTACGTAGCGAAGGGTGAGCGGTACGTAACAGGTGATGAGCCCATACCTGTGGCTTGCCAGTGAGGAGGGACATTACGGTCCTAATTTTCACGAAATCAGATGCATAAGTCCTTCGTTGGAGAGAGAACATGATTTGACACGACGTGATGAATAGTCGAAACTGTTTCCTATCCCCATCGAATTTATTAGGTGGAGATACATAGGGTTCAGGACCCGTAAGGGCGCCTTCAACAACTGATGGGGCTTCCGCGGAGGGGCCAACCGGCTCATCGGCATCTTGTGCTCGGTCCAACCGACTCAGATGGGCTTGAATAGAGACCTGATTATTCTGTAGGTCTACAATGGAGTGGGTTAGGTTTGATAGTTGATTGGTTATGAGAGCTAGGGTATCTGGTATATCCGCGGGTTCCATGCGTAGGCCCAATTATTCTGTCACGTTCGGTCACGGTTGACCACGGAATACTATGTCTTCAGAGTGATGGGAACCCAGAGAGCGGAGTATGCCAGATCGTATGAGCCACTACACGAAGGGTGGAATGATTTGAACAACCTTATTCGTGATAGTAACCGAGACGTCGGGAGTGAGTAGGATAGACGTGGAGGCGCAGCTAGCAGAGGCTTGACACGGCGATCAGTAGGTAAACATAGGATACTGATATGTAAGGAAAATTGCATATGGGTTCGTAGTACTCACAGTAAGTTGGCACTCGTGGTAGGTTGTGGTTCTGGAACAGACGAGGAGACTGTAGGCGTAGTGGTAATTGAGGTCTCTGGAGCAGATGAGGAGACGGTATATGCTGTGGTACGCTGAGGTCTTTGGAGCAGGTGAGGAGACTGTAGATATTGCAGTACGCTGAGGTCTGGAGCAGGTGAGGATACCGTATGCGCCGCGATATGCTGAGGTCTTGGAGCAGGTGAGGAGGCTGTAGATGCCGCGGTATGCTGAGGCCTTTGAAGCAGATGTGGATACTGTATGTGCCGCGATATGCTGAGGTCTTGGAGCAGGTGAGGAGACTGTAGATGCTGCGATACGCTGAGGTCTTGGAGTGGGTGAGGAGGCTGTAGATGCCGCGGTACGCTGAGGCCTTTGAAGCAGATGTGGATACTGTATGTGCCGCGATATGCTGAGGTCTTGGAGCAGGTGAGGAGACTGTAGATGCTGCGATACGCTGAGGTCTTGGAGTGGGTGAGGAGGCTGTAGATGCCGCGGTATACTGAGATCTTGGAGCAGATGAGGAGACTGTAGATGCTGCGATATGCTGAGGTCTTTGGAGCAGATGAGGAGACTGTAGATGCTGCGATATACTGAGGTCTTTGGAGCCGATGAGGAGACTGTAGATGCTGCGATATACTGAGGCCCAAGAGCTGGCGAAGAGACTGAGAACGCTGCGGTATGCTTAGGGAGAGATAGCTATACACAAGGCAGAGTGTATACAGTTCGAGTAGCAAACTCAATAATTGGGCGACACTCACAGTCCCGCGGTTTCTTTTAAGCAGGTCCCCGCCTTGTCTCAGTAGCTGGCGTCTGACGTCATCTCTCGGCGCCGCAGACACCTCACCTTTTCCCATAGTCTTCTTCGATGTGACGCGCCTGCGTGTGCCGGCTGTTGCCTAGCAACGAGGCGTTGGGGAGCAAACCGCGGCGACAACGCCGACTGTTAGCAGGTTGTAGTGATGGTGTAGATGGCATCATGAACGGTTTTAGCGACGATCAGACGACAGCAAGGGGCGATCCTGACAACCTCCTGCGGTTTCCTGTCATGTATATTTGAACCCCTCCTGAGGTTCTGTCACTCATACATATGTTCACTGCTATGGCCTATGGCTCGACTAGCTATGCTCACAAGTATGGCTCATGGCATGTTCAACCATGCTCTCGAGTACAGCCCATGCTACTTTTCTTAGAGCCTGGAATGAATTAACATCTCCGGAGACTGTAGGCACAAACCGCAAAAAGTGGCAAAAATACTTTTATAATGTTTGCTATGGGGGTGTGACAGTGTTATTAGGGGTAGTGTGGTAGACCACAGGTTCATCAGCAGGCGGATGGAGGACTCCCTTTTTCCCCCTATAGGGTTAAACAACAGCCGATGCCTAATGAAGTCTGCCCCGCCCTTATAGGACAGGTGGTCCCCTCTTTGAGGGCAGTCTTTGTGTTGGCTGCAGCAGGGAAGGAAGCAAAAACCCTGAATACAAAAGGGAATTACATTTTATTTTGTTCCTCTTGTTGGCAGGTGGCTTAGCAGCCCAATATTTCAGTCAGGACACAGGGCCGGATTAACATAGGGCCTGATGGAGCAGCAGCTCCAGGCCCATGCCCCAGAATAGGCCCAGAGAAAGGATAACTATCAGGGTTATCCAAAGAGATTCGGAAAGTCACCGCACATTCGGTGACTTTTCGTTCTCTTCAATTCGGTTCGTGTTGCCGATCCTATTTCGGTGACCCTGCGGTGTATTCAGCAAGCACCACAGGGTCCCCGAATTGCAGGGAAAAGCTACCGCAAACCTGAAGAAAACTCACCGCAAAACCCACCGAATGCATGCAGAAAAGCCACAAAAACATCTGGATTAACCCGTGGAAGACGCTGGCAAAACCCGAGCAGGAGCCGATCACACGCAGCGAAGCCGCCGGAAAAAGTCGACACCGCAGACAGAGGGAGGTGAATAAATTAGCAAAACAGTTTGAATGTGAAAGTAAAAAGCTGTTTGCAAAGAAACTACTGAGCGAAAATGTCTGAAATTTGCATATGAGGTCCAGGGAATGATAATAAAAAGGGCTGTTACAGAAAAAATAAGAAAAATGCTTAAAGTATCCTAAAAAAATCTATAAATAAAGAGACTCTTTACTGCAGAATTTTATAATGGTTTATTAGATATTGAATTAAAACGGGAATATTTTTAACATTGAAGCCTATGGGATTCTCCTGAATTAACTTGCCGAATTAAACCACCGAATGGCAGGGCATTAGGGGAACCTTTCAACGCTGGTTTGTGTTCTCTGAATAGCCGAAGCCAGGGCCGGCCCGACAATGGAGCGCCAGGCGGGAAAACAGCGGGGGCGGCAAATTTTTGCGCCACTGCGCCCCGCCCCGCCTGCACTTTTTTCATCAGCCCCGGCGGAAGGATTTAAATTGGAGTCCGGCTGCATGGGCGCAGTGAGTGATGCCGCCTGACCGCACCCACACGCATGCGTCTAAACGAGCCAGCAGTCAGCGCGGGGTTAGGACGCGTGTCGTGTGTGTGGTGGTTCCTCAGCCTGGCTGCAGGAGCTGGTCATTGTCTCTCCTCCAGGCGTCTGTTATCTCTCCTCCGGGCGTCTGTTATCTCTCCTCCGGGCGTCTGTTATCTTTCCTCCGGGCGTCTGTTATCTCTCCTCTGGCTCCCGTCTGGACCAGCCAGCCACACCACCAGGTATGTGCCTAATCAGCAGCTCAAAAGCACAGGGAAACAAAACAAGATCTCACCTGCCCAGTGTGCTAGTACATGTGTTCCACAAGTCTCCATTCCTTCTTGAATGTTGACCCACACCCGGTAGAAGAGCACTTAAAGACACATTGCCCCAGGGGTTTCATCAACCTCGGTGTAAATATGAATAAATCCTGCCTGTGCCGCTGGGGGTTAATGTGTATACCCCTCTGGGGTCTATATGAATAAATCCTGCCTATGGGTTTTTAATTAGTAAATCGTAAGAATGGTGAGATTAAAAAGCACTATTCTCTATTCACAGACATTTTTGTCCCACTAAGGCTAGGGTCAGACTGAGGCAGTGCGAACGCGCGTGCAGCCGCACATAATCACGGCCGTGCTAGCAGCAGATGCCGGGCAATGACGGCCAATATACGAAGTACGGTCGCACAAAAGTGCGGCCGCGCAACGCAAGCGGCAAACAAACGCATTTTTTCGAGAACGTGAAACCACTACTACTGACGTACAGAGTGCGCTGCGTCCGCATAGCGGCGTGTTTGCGTGATTAGGAGACGTCTGACGCTGCTAATGTCCGGCCAACATAACGTCCAGACCCAAAAAGGGTTTTATTGATGATCCGTACAAAATCACGGATGAAACTGCACATCGTATGACCGCTATCGCGTATTCCGGGAAAAAATACGTCCATTCGTTCGAACGCACTTTTTCACGGACAACGTGAAAAATGCGTTAGTCTGACCCTAGCCTAAATGCCTGGATGAGGAGAATCATTTGGATTCATCTAGCCACGATTTACTTGTCATGTTCAAAGCTGCTGTTTCTCACACTTAGGCTAGGGTCAGAGTGGGGCAGTCGGAACGCGCGTGCAGGCGCACTAAATCACGGCGGCAGTAGCAGCACATAATGGCCAATGACGGCCAATATACGCAGTACGTGCGTACAAAAGTGCGCCGACACCACGCAACCGGCAAATGAACGCATTTTTCTCAGAACGTGAAACCGCTGCTACAGACGTACAGAGTGCGCTGCGGCCGCATAGCAGCGTGTGTGCGTGATTAGGAGACGTCAGACGCTGCTAGTGTGCGGCCTACATAACGTTCAAACAGCCGGATTTCCCTAGAATTGCGTTGGTGAGTACCTGCGACTGTGCGACTGTGGTCGTCTGACCACTTAAGCATATTCTGTGAAAAAATGCATGCGCACGCATCGACGTACATTTTGACGGTGGCCGCAGAAAATGCGCTCATCTGTCCCTAGCCTTAGGGTTGCAGGTTGGCCATGTTTTCTGGACACATACAGTTTTCATGCAGATGGGCAGTGCATGAGAAATGCTACCCCGCAGCCTGTATAATCCATCCTCTGCAGGTAAGAAGTCAAAAATGGGATCCCTGGTGACCTGCCTTGATTTCCTTCATGCAGCATATGAATTATACATGTTGCAGGGCAGCACTTTTCCCTAGTGCCCCCCTCTGCATGAAATTGTAATGTGTCCATGAAAGTATGGCCGACCTGGATTCTGTGATTCGCTCATACACACCGCACATTGCTGTGAGTTTTATAGCTATGGAGCTCTGTGATACGCTCATACCTCAGAGTGGTAGCCATCTGAAGCAGGAAAGTGCTGTCAGGAACGGCAGCCATTAAGTGGGCTCACCTGCTATTAAATCACTAGTACTGAATAAATATAAGTTTAACAAACTCACCTGCTCCCCCGCTGTCCGTCTGATGCTCCAAGCATTTTTCTTCTTCAGTTCACAGCAGCGGCAGCTATTGGTTATATCAGGTTGATATTTTTATTTTCGCCTCTAGTTACATCACCGTCCCCTGCTTGCCTAAAGCAAGATCGTGGGGAGCATTGAGCGAAATATAATACACACAAGGTTATTCAGAGAGGGGTGAAAACCAGGAGACTGACTGGAGAAGTGAAAATTCTAGGTCAAAATAGTCAAACCATTTATCCAAATCGGCTATTTGGTCTAGATTGTTCTTTTCTCTTGACAGTTCTCCTGGTTTCCACCTCGTTCTTCATGTTATACTTGGATCTTAGTTATAAATATCATGACATAACATAATGGACGTGGGTGTATTTTGGGGAACGTGGTGGGGGGGGCAGCATTTCAGCCTTCGCTCCAGGCAGCACAATGTCTTGGGCCGGCCCTGGCCGAAGCAGTGCATTTTCATGGGGATTTCACTGCCCTCGAACAGGCACCGAACAGGCACCGTATGTGCAGGCAATTCGCCAGGATTTGGCGAATTGCCTGCTCTCTGGATAGCCGAACGGTTTTCAGCGTTCGGTTACCTTTCTCAAGCAATTCGGATCTCTTTGGATAACCCTGTATGTCTGCATTGATGGGCATTTGGACCACTATATCTCCAACTACATAGCAGCTACAGGGTCATGTGAGGTATCGCCGCAAAGGCCAGAGCATAATAGGTTTTATGCAACAACAAAAATAAAATAATATTTTTTCCCTCTTTCTAACACAGCAATATTTTTACTTTTTACACCTCACAAGGTCAAGGGAGGTGTAATTGGACAGGTCACAGTCTGGCCTTTGCATCGATACCAAACGTAACCATGTCAAATCTAAAAGAAAAGAAAACAAAATAAACTTTGTTATTTACTTACTTTTAGTTCCAAAGTGATGGCATTGTCCATTTGTCACGTATAAAATGAGCTATACCACTGCCATTACTCACCTTCTCATTTCCCACGATGGGAGCAAGGGCAGTGTTTTATACATAGTCATATTATTCATAAAACACCATCCTCCAAAAAACAAAGGAAATATTTCATTTTTTGGTTAATTGTATATTTTTTCAGTAACAGGTTCCATTTAAATTTTTTTAATAAGAATTCCCTATAGAATATATAACCACAAAGGTCTGGATAAAATGTGAAAAAATAATTTTACAAGCTGTAAATTATTGAAATCTGAATGGAAATTTACTCACACAGTATCTGCCTGGTTATATATACCCAGATCTGCATGATTAAATAACCTAAAATATGTTTTCATTTCACTAAATTCCGAAAAAAGCCACCAAAATCTTCAGCTCCAGGCCCATAGAGATCTTAATCTGGCCCTGTCAGGACATCCTGCATGTTTAGTTAGACTCCTCATGAAGTAGTAGGTGTTTGTTTTATATTTGTTTATTTGCTGATTATTCTGTACCCTGCAAATTTTATGCCTGCACAATAAAGGAAAGATCACAGGGGAAACAAAAAAAAATTAACATTTTAGATATACAGTTTGTCGCATCGCTCAAATAAAAAGAAGGGGCAGAATCCGTTACCTTCAAATGAAACAAAAATTTAACAGAATGCCAGGTTAACCTTAAAACAAGCACAAATAGTAACCTAAACCTAATTTTTAAGTCTAACTCTAATTTCTAACCTTACTTATGGAAAAAGTTGCTCCATTTCGGCCGGGACACAACCAAAATTCTGGGCATCATAATACCAAGGGGCTTTTTCAATATGTGACTTTCTTTTTTTACCACTTAATTTATTGAAAAGGAGGTGCATGTTTTATTCTTTACATTTTACATGGTCATGTTTTTAACTAGAAAGGCCAGACTCTGACCTTTCCAATGACCCCTAACTTCAACTTGTCAGGTGTAAATAATGAAGATACAGGGGTCCAAGAAGCCCCGCTCTCTTCACTGCAGAGTTTGTGGTTTAGATGAACCAATGCGTAATAACGCATTGCACCATCACCTCCACATTTGTTCCCAGCTTCAAAAATGAGAAAGTGAGTTAGTGCAGTGGCATTATTTGCTTTATATGTAAAAGGACATAATGTTACTGCCTTAGAACAGAGAAAAAAAGTACACTTTGCATTTCATTTTTTAAAATTTTTATTTTTACACATTACTTTGTCATGTTTGGTATCTTTAGAAAGGCCAGACTCTGACCTTTCCAGTGACACCTCACTTCCTTATGTGGTGTAAAAACCAGAGACTCAAATTTTCAAAGACTCCCTGCCTCTCTTCACTGCAGTGCCACAGTTTAGGCTGTCGATTTAAATAATGCGTTGTGCCATCACCTCCAATCTTGATGGCAGTGTGGGAAATGGGAAGGTAAGTTTGTGCAGAATCACTGTTCACTTTGGAAGTGTAATGTGAACAATAGTGTTGTGTTAGAAAAAAAAGAGAAATTATTTCGATTTATTTACTATTTTATTTTTATATAAGCCTGGTCAGACTTTATATCATAGGAAAGGCCATACTCTGACCTCCTTTCCAATGATTCCTTAAATGTCCATCTAGCCTATAGGGCTCCAGAGATACTGAGGTCTAAATGATTTAATTTTTTATATTTTACTTTTTTTGTTTCCGGCCTTTTTTTTAAAGAGCAAGGCGTGCCCTCGTGATAGGCGCCAGTAAGCAAATGCCTACTTTGTCTAATTATAAATCTAGCCCTGCTTCCATATATGGCCTATTATATGACTCTCTACACTAACCGATATAGTTTGTCAACTGTAGTTCCTTACATTGTTTTTCCCCTTAGTATAGTCTCATACAGTAACGTTTTTAAATCCACTCTACATAACGTTATACTTGTCACCCACGTCACCTTTGTGAAGCTCCTCCTGACATTGCTTATTTTTTCGATTGCGGAACATTGGAGTTTGTCGCAAGTACAACAACAGC
Source organism: Leptobrachium leishanense (assembly GCA_009667805.1). Lineage (NCBI taxonomy): Eukaryota > Metazoa > Chordata > Amphibia > Anura > Megophryidae > Leptobrachium > Leptobrachium leishanense. The sequence continues at coordinate 132,900,547 of CM019063.1, read as the reverse complement.
AAGCACTTTTTTAGAGCTAAATCTGCCTTCCTTTTGCTAATTTATGTAAGTCACTCAACTGAATCTAAGACTACTTACATATATATTTATTATGATACCATTCTTCGAATGAAATCATGTTTGGATGTGCTCTTCACGATTTCATTTCTTCTGTTTCAACGTTATTGCAGTCCTTTTTTCATTTTCCAATTTCATATCTTGTTTTGGCAACTTGTGTCCAGAATTCTATATATATATATATATAAGAGCAATGCCTGGGGATACATATAAAAAAAAGAGTATGATTTTATAAAAAAAAAAAATTCTGGCTTCGGTTGCCTTCAGTCGTCTGGTTGTCTAGGCAGGTAGCAAGCGACAACATTTAAAATGTGCTAGTTCACCATTGGCACATTCTTTGTTAGAAAAAAAAATGAATATTATGATATATCTCTCTCAATATTTTGACTCGAATAATTTTTTTCTGTCTCTGTTTGAAAATTCATTAAAATCCACAAATTACCTTTTGCTCGTATTTCCCCCTACTCGCGATGGTCCTCTTGACTTCCACCTTCACTTGTGGAGAAAAGTTTGCCTCTTTCTCTCATTGAAACTGTCTCCTACAGTTTATCAGTTTTGCCCGTGCATATCAGATGCCCTTAGAATAATGAGATCTTATCAGTGCAGCCATCACTTCGATCTGCTATTCAGTCACATCCTTATCGCTCTTGATGTGTCTCGGTCATTTTACTCTCGGCATGTTTCTATCACAGCAAAGACTATCAGCAAGGGACATGCCAATGCAACTAATGAAGTCTTCTAGATTAATTGGACTTTTCATGGTGGTAGTCCACTTCTAACGTAAAAACATGTATTAATTAATACCGGTAATCCTTCTTATATCCCAAAATTTTGAAAGACCCGGGAAATGCACCATCTAGAAATTAAAGACAAACATAATTTTTTTTTTTCCAAGTACCGTATATACTCGGGTATAAGCCGAGTTTTTTGACTCAGATTTTGAGTAAAAAAAACGTGATTCGGCTTATACCCGAGTCAACAGCGTGAGTCCGTCCGTGTTGAAGGGGATGCGGCTGCGTGCAGGCGCAGCCGGTCACGTGGTCCGGCTAATCAGGTGGTACTGAGTCTCTGTACCACCTGACTGGCCGGACCGCGTGACCTGCGCACACACGCAGCCGCATCCCCTTCAACACGGACGGACTCACGCTGTTCAGGACCGGGCAGGCACTCCCGCTGCCCGGCATCTGGGGCCCCTCAACCCCTGCTGGATCCGGAGCTGGGGCAAGTATCCATGTGAGAGCTGGCTGCCGCTGGGGCAATATCCAGATGAGAGCTGGGGCAAATCCATGAGCTGGAGGCAAATCCATGTGTGAGCTGGGGCATATCCATGAGCTGGGGCATATCCATGAGCTGGGGCATATCCATGAGCTGGGGCATATCCATGTGTGAGCTGGGGCATATCCGTGAGCTGGGGCAAATCCATGAGCTGGGGCAAATCCATGTGTGAGCTGGGGCATATCCGTGAGCTGGGGCAAATCCATGAGCTGGGGCAAATCCATGTGTGAGCTGGGGCATATCCATGAGCTGGGGCAAATCCATGAGCTGGGGCAAATCCATGTGTGAGCTGGGGCAATATCCATGTGTGAGCTGGGGCATATCCATGAGCTGGGGGCAAATCCATGAGCTGGGGCAATATCCATGTGTGAGCTGGGGCAATATCCATGTGTGAGCTGGGGCAATATCCATGTGTGAGCTGGGGCAATATCCATGTGTGAGCTGGGGCAATATCCATTTGTGAGCTGGGGCAATATCCATTAAATATTTTTTTTTTTTGGTATCTATTTTTATTTTTGAAATTTACCAGTGGCTGCTGCATTTCCCACTTAGGCTTATACGCGAGTCAATAAGTTTTCACAGGTTTTTTGGGAAAAAGTAGGGGGGGTCGGCTTATACACGGGTCGGCTTATACCCGAGTATATACGGGTATGTATTAAATACAGGCATTACTGGTAAATCAATGTGTTTTCTTTCTTGCAAACCTACCTATGCTTTGTGTCCTTAATCAGGTTAGGCTAGGGTCAGATGAAAGCATTTTTCGCATCGTCCGTGAAATAGTGCGTTTGAATGAATGGACGTATTTTTTCACAGAATACGCGATAGCGTTCATATGATGCGCATTTTCGTCTGTGATTTTGTACGAATCATCAATAAAACCCTTTTTGCGTCTGGACGTGATGTTGGCCGGACATTAGCTAGCAGCGTCTGACGTCTACTAATCACGCACACATGCCGCTAGCGGACACAGCGCAATCTGTACGTCAGTACTAGCAGTATCACGTTCTCGAAAAAATGCGTTTGTTTGCCGCTTGCGTTGCGCGGCCGCACTTTCGTGCGGTCGTACTTCGTATATTGCCCGTCATTGGCCGTCATTTGCTGCTACTTCGGCCGTGATAAAGTGCGGCTGCACGCGCGTTCGCACTGCGTTCGTCTGACCCTAGCATTACAAGTAGACTTTGACTGATGCTGATAAATTTAGCTGAATGTCCAGTTAACACAAGTTCCTTCCAAGTGTCATATAAATATTAAAAATCTGTAAATTAATAACATGTTACTTATAGAAAAAATGTGAGCTGCCTGAAAATGAGCATCTCACAGGACGCCTGGCAGGTCATAATTGTTAGAGACGTTTGATGCAACAGGGGAAATTACACAAGATTAGAATATATTCTGCTGTGAAAACCACAATATAGTATATTTTAGTATAATTCACTACAATATTTATACATTATCAGGTCTATTCAAAGAACAGTGACACTCGGGAGAATGACTGGAGAAGTGGCAATTCTAGGTCAAAATAGCCAAACCAGAAACATTCTCCCATTTATCTCACTTTCCAAATCAGCTATTTTGACCTAGAATTTTCACTTCTCCAAAAGTTCTCCATAGTTTCACCTTTCTCTGAATCACCCTGCTAATGTATTCAAACATACATAGGATAAATGGTAAGATGAAGCTTTTAGGAAGCAGAAACCTAAAAAGAAAATGTGTATAAAAACATATTCCATTAATCCGTCTTCAGAAATTAGAGTATGATTACAATCGTAAATTAAAAGCTCTTGGAGTACAGGGTGAGTTTTGCGGGTGTAGAAACGAGTAAAGCAAACATTTGGCTGACTCCCCATGTTATTAGTCTGACAACAGGCGAATAACCGATGTGAACCCTGATGATGAAAGTGGTTACTTGGTTTCATAGAGAACCCAATAATTTGGCAAGTTAGGCAGGCGTCTAAGGCCTTACTCCTAAAGAGTCCTCACATGATGAGATTTGTGCCAGCTGTCATTGTATACTGTTAATGGCCGTTACGTACTCCCTTCTACCAAGAGAGCTTTATGGTAGAATATTAACTGACGTATATTGAGTTAATTTCTGTTAAGCAGCGGTATCTCTGAAATGAATGAATTTAACTAATAATCCTGCATGAGGCCACAGTAGTATCAATACTGATTATGATAGCTGCCTGATCTAGGATCATCAGGTTCCTGTTCTTTGCCATTTTCTGGTTTCACCTGATGTCTACCAGTCATAGTTGTGTAGTGAGTGTTTCATGCATACGATTTTCAGACAAAATGTTCTGTTTCATTAACATTGTTTAGTTGTTGGTGAAATAATGCATGTCTAATTAATTATTTAATTAAATTCTCATCTGTTGGCAGCCATTAAGGAGTTAATCAGGAGTACTGGTTAAAGCCCAAATACACCTCCACCTGTAACCAGTGGTTGTGATATTAACTCAGAAAAGTGGCCTACTTGGCACCCGACTTATATAAATTGGGTATTTAGACTTATATAAAAGTCTAAAACTAAATAGCGAGGGATCTCCTAGGTATCTGCCCTCACCCATGGCTGGCAGGGGAGGGGTTAATTCAAAGTAGGTCAAACAGTCCAACTGCTCAAATTTAACCTCTTACCCACTAGCCATGGTGGTGTGCATGGGGACTGGGAGCCATGTGTTTATTTTTTCAGCTCCTTTGTTGATACCATCATGTTTGAGATCAATCAACAAATTGCCAAACAATCTAACAATCCATAATTTGTGTAAAAACTAATGCACATGTCTATTGGAATGGTTCAAATACAATACGCAAATACAAAAGTCCAAAATGCAACATTTTATTTAAATGGAACAAAATCAACCCATCTAAAATAATGTTCTGTCCGAGCTCCACAGATCTTGCATGTAAAAGTACACAATTTGAGCTATATGCAATTTGTGTAGCGTGTGCGTCATAATTTATATTTGCTACGCATATTGCGTAAGAAGCTGCAGGGACTTCTGCATTTTAGAAGCCCTGTGCCGAAAGGGAGGAGCAGTCATGTGCCAAGTGATAAAAGGTGAGTATTTACACCTAAGATAAAAATGATCATCTAATTGGGCAGATGCTGTCAGCAGCAACGACCCAGTTATTTAAGAGGATAAAAATGGATAGGAATTGGAATACCAGCTTTTTTCCTTCTTTAGAGCATAAATATGATTAAACTAACTATTGCCAATAACTTATTTTTTGTGAATACTGCTTTGAATATGTAGACTTGTTTGTGTTTATCATATGTTTTAAATAACATAATCAGGTCTATTCAAAGAAAGGTGAAACTCAGGAGAATGACTGGAGAAGTGTAAATTCTAGGTCAAAATAGCAAAACCAGAAAAATTCTCCATCTGGTCTAGATCGTTCTCTTCTCCTGCCAATTCTCCTGAGTTTCACCTTTCTTTGAACAGACGTGCTTGTTTATAACAATGCTAAAAACAAGGTGTGCTTTTCTTTTGGCAGCTATAAGAAATCAGAAGCTTGGACAGCCGACCCCAAAGACACCAGATAACTGAGGGACTATTGATTAAAAGATACAAAAAGACATTGTACCAGCCTGCCAGAATCCAGAGAAAAGACTATTTTTTTTTTTTTTTTTTGCAGTTTTTGAGAGGTGATCGTTTGTTAACCAGGAAACCTAAATTCTATCCTTGAAATCCTGTTTGAAACAAGGACAAAAGATGAGATAGAGGAAGTCTCTGAACGTTCACCTGTGATTTGTAGTGAACATCACAAACTTGAAGAACTCTTTATTCAAGGAATCTGCTTGTGCTCTAAACCAAGTTTCAAAAAAATATATCCGCGGTCCTTCAGCTACTTTTAAACTAGGAAACTGATAAAAGTGTAACCATGGAGGAATTTGAATTCAGCGTAAAACAACTGCAACCAAATGTCATATCTGTACGTCTCTACAAACGTAAGGTAGGAGGCCTTGGATTTCTTGTCAAACAGAGGAGGAGCAGACCACCTGTTATCATCTCTGACATTATTCGTGGTGGGGCAGCAGAGCAAAGTGGTTTGGTTCAGGTTGGAGATATTATTTTGGCAGTGAATGATAGACCACTGGTAGATTCCAGTTATGAAAATGCTCTGGAGATCCTGCGCAGTATTGCCTCCGAGACATTTGTGGTCCTCATCCTTAGAGGTCCTGAGGGCTACACAACACACCTGGAGACCACCTTTACTGGAGATGGAACACCAAAGACTATTCGAGTGACCAGGCCTATTTGCCCAAAATCCAAGTCGACTGATCTATCAAGCCAGGACCTGTACAACAAAGATCATAATATGGTGGACAGTGCCACGAGTTCAGCTGGCTCTTCATGGCAGGAAGTCCATCAGCTTCTAAATTTAAACGGACTCGATGGAGTTAAAGGTGATGATATCAGCATCAGCCCATGCCTTAATGGTGGAGCAGAAAGAAATGACATCCTAAAAGAGATAGAGCCTGTAGTGAATCTTCTACAGAACACAAGAATGGACAGCCAACACCAAGTGGAACATAAAGATGCAGAAGTTCAAGTCGAAAGGTGAGTCGTGAGTCATAACCTCTACGTTTAGTGTCTGTTGCTTGAGTTTGAAAATGCGAATTGTGTATGTGCCATATTTATCATTCTGTTTTTCAGCATTAGGCATAATTAGGTGCTTTCGGCACAGGGTAAAGCGTCCGCGCTAACAAAAGCTGTGAAAACTAATCAGGTTTTCAGTTTACAGCATTTCCTCAAGAGGTACTTTAAAAGGAAAGCTAAAAACAGGTGAAGATTTAGGGTATTGGCATGTCGTGCTGGCAGGAGTCCTTTATTCTGCTTCTGCTATTCCCTGCTCAGTCCAATCCAATGCTAAGCAGTCGAAAGGGAACTATATTTGCTCAGATTGCATTTTTAATAAATGAGGGATGAATGAAGAGGGAGTTTAAATCTCCATGCTCACACTTTTAAAATAGAATTGTGCGACTGGCTTTCCTTTATTTAAATGCCTCGGCTTACACATAGAAAGTGCAAATCAGGCGACAGGGAATCCCCAACAATATATACAACACAACTGTTTTAAATGTCTTCAAAGATTTAAACATTTCATCATAAGTGACTCGCAAATTGTAAATGGAGCTTTGTGTACCAATTTAGAATTACAAGATTTGGGCATAATTCCAGAATTTACATACAATTTGTAATATTTTGATATTTACTAAAGGCAAGATTAAGGCAGAATCAAAAATTTAACTGCTGGTTTAACAATTGCGTAATGTGGCTGTATTCTATACAAAGGACTGCCACGACACTGCTTCCGAGTTATGCAAGATAATGTTCATTGACCCATTTTTACTACTGAAAACAAATGAAATATCAGTTTATATTATATTACATGAAATAATTAAATAGAATTTTCACTAAGCGGGTGGAGCGTTGGCATCATTACTATGTCAGTGGAGGTCACCCAGTTAGCAAATAATGCCAAGCATCCCATGGTGGGCTATTGGAATGAGAAGGTGTTTGCTGTCCACTACATCTCACGTTTAACCCCCTTCACTACTGATATCAAGATATCTCGGGCTTGAAAGGCACTATCTGGTGCCCCGAAATCAAAATATCTCGATGGTGATCTGCAGTCCAAAAGCAAATGAAATTTATTTGCTGCAAACTAATTTAGTTTGGGGGCACCTTCTGCAGCTCAAAGGCAAAGTTTTAGCCCTGTGGTGATAATGCCCAAAGAGCTAAAACTGTAAAATCAGCTGCTCAAAGCTCTGAAATATCGGTGTTTCAGCAGCCGATGAAGGGGAAAAAAATAAGAAAATAGAGCAGCCGCTCAAACCACTGGAACTCAATTTGTCAGTAGATGGCGCCATCTGCTGGCCAAATAAGTTATTTACAGTAAGAAATATAATGGGTGCAAGCTCAAATATTTCTTGCTTTTATAATTAATTAAAAATGATTTTACAAAAACACACTGGTTTTTGACAATGTTTTTTTGGAAAATCACTTGGTAGTGAAGGATTTGATCTTAAATCACTGTATCTAGTATGAGGAAACAGAAGGGATCTAAAAAAGAGAAACATTTCTGAGCCTGACTGGGTTAGGGTTGTATATTTTATTAAACTCTTTTAACATCTTTGATGCCAGTGACTAACTTAGGCTGGGGTCAGACTAATGCAGTATCAACGTGCGTTTAGCAGCACTAAATCATGGCCGTGCTAGCAGCGAATGACGTCCAATGCCAGGTAGCATACGAAGAACGGCCGCACGAAAGTGCGGCTGCGCAACGCAAGTGGCAAACGAACCCATTTTTTCGAGAACGTGAAACCGCTAGTACTGACGTACAGAGTGCGCTGCGTCCGCTAGCGGCGTGCGTGTGTGATTAGGAGACGTCAGACGCTGCTAATGTCCGGCCTACATAACGTCCAGATGCAAAAAGTGTTTTATTGATGATCAATACAAAATCACGGACGAAAATGCGCGTCGTATGAACGCTATCACGTATTCCGTGAAAAAATACGTTCATTCGTTCGAACGCACTTTTTCACAGACAACGCGAAAAATGCGTTAATCTGACCCTAGCCTTAACTGAATGGATTTTACACATTTTAATCCCTTCACTACCAAGATCAAGTGTGCATGCTCTTCAGAAACACTGCTGGTGTTCAATAACAAGTTTACTCGATGTGTGTTCGTTCTGGAGCAATGCTACAGTATTTTGTTAATTGCAAATGAAATTTGCTTGCATATGGGTTCCAGAATGTGGACGAATCATTAATTTACAGTAACCTGCCGTAAAAGCTGAGCCACAAGCTACACCTTGACTGGAATAGTAGGGGGACCTATTATCGTTAGCAGGTGACTCATTAAATATAACGGTCCAACTCATTAACAGCTCAGTTAGACTAACCCTCTGTCTGCTAATCTCCCTGGGAAAGACTTTGCAAGGCTTTAGAATGACCTGATCGTGTGCAATATCCTCTAAGGCTAGGGTCAGACGAAAGCATTTTTCCCCGCGAACGTGAAAAAGTGCGTCCGAACGCATTGACGTATTTGTTCACGGAATGCGCAAAAACGGTCAGACGACGCGCATTTTCGGGCGTGATTTTGTACGGATCGTCAATAAAACTCTTTTTGCGTCTGGACGTTATGTAGGCTGGACATTAGCAGTGTCTGACATCTCCTAATCACGCAAACACGCCGCTATGCCGCAGCTGCGCACTCAGTACGTCAGTACTAGCGGTTCAGCGTTCTCAAAAAAATGCGTTCAAATTCCACTTGCGTTGCACGGCCGGACTTTTGTGCGGCCGTACATCGTATATTGGCCGTCATTGCCCGTCATCTGCTGCTAGTGCGGCCGTAATTATGTGCGCCAGAACGCACGTTAAAAGTGCGCTGGTCTGACCCCAGCCTAAGTCTTCTGGTTTTTAATAACCAGTTTTACTCTTATTGATTATATGAATCACATGAGGATCATCTTACTTTACGTCCCTTAGAAAAGGATGCCCAACATGCTGCTTTATATCAGAGAAAGGGATGGAATCCTATCGTTTCCACGATACCTCCATCACTATTACCTATAAACTGTCAGAAAGTCACTTGCTTTAACACCTACGCTACCAACTTACCAAGCAATATTTGTTTATAAACAAATGTTATCATAACAGTTATTTGAAACATGGAATGCGAACTTAACAATTAAATATAGGATAAAATAGAACTTTCTTACAGAAATTGTTATTCTGATATAGTTAAAAAAATAATGTTAATTTGCTCGGTTTTAATTTTTCATGTATTCGTTTATCCTTTACAGAAATATTGTTGAAATGTAAAATTCTGAGCTCTAGATTGTGTCCATTATATTACACAAATTCAAACGGGGTCTGCATTATTATCATACAGGCAGAAAAGACCTTTGTGCTAAATACATAACTGTGTCAAAGACAAATATTAAAAATGGTCAGATCTCCTGCTTATGGGGATTCGTAGTGTTCATAATGAGACTATTAGCAAAGCAGCTTTCAAAAAATACCAATAGAATATGAAAATAATATCTGTATGTGGCATGGAGTTTACAGTAACACCTTGTATCTGTACTGTACAGTGATTTTCAGTCATAACCCCCTGAATCTTATCATTGTAAAGCAGTGAGTGACCTCAGAACTCTCCCTGTATTCTGCCCTCTACCTAGCAGCTGTAATGCAGCAGTAATCTATTTCATCTTTTTGTTACAGTGAGGTTTAGGGCTGCTATTTGCAGCTGGATTTATGTCTCTCCAGGGTGCCTGGAGAGATACAATCAAAGAATTTAGTTTTTCCACAGGGGATACACTAATTGTGGTTTTAAAAAAAGTGTGAAAATGGTATTTTGATGTCCTAATGAGTGCTTTTCAATGTATTATAATGCAAAATCGAGATAACTCAATTTTGGGTGTGAAGGGGTTAATGATCAGTAACAGGCAAAAATAAAAATAATTCTATACAAACCAAATTGCAACACTGCATTTCTGTTGCAAGTGGCAACATTCCATTTATTTGTCAAAAATACATATGGTCACATGGCTTCATGCACTGACCATCAGCATGAATAAATTATGTGTCCCGGTAAACATGGCCAATCTGGCAATACTATCAGGGTTATTCAAAGAGAATCGAAGAAAAGCCACCGCACGTTCGGTGACTTTTTGTTCTCTTTGGTTCAATTTAGCGATCCGATTTCGGCTACCCTGCGGTGTATTCAGCAAGCATCACAGGGCCGCCGAAATGCAGGGAAAAGTCGCTGTAAATCCGCCGAAAACTCACCACAAAACGAGGGCGAACGCACACCGTAACCCGCAAAAACATCTGGATTAACCCGCCGAAAATGCTGGAAAAACCCGAGCAGGAGCCGATCACACGCAGCGCAGCCGCTGGAAAAAGCCAACACTGCAGACGTATGCAGTGAATAAATTAGAAAAACACTTTGCTTGAATGTTTGAAAAGTGAAATGCTGTTTGCAAAGAAACTACTCAGCGAAAATGTTTGAAATTTACATATGAGGTCCAGGGAATGATAATAAAAAGGGCTGATACAGAAAAAAGTTTAAAAAAAAACAAATCAGAATTTTTTTTTAACAGAAATCCAGAAAAATGCTTAACATATCCTAAAAAATCTATGAATAAAGAGACTTTTTACTGCAGAATTTTATAATGAACTGTTTATTAGATATTGAATTAAAACGGGAATATTTTTAACATTGAAGCCTATGGGATTCGCCTGAATAAACCTGCCGCATGAAACCACCGAATGGCAGGACAATTCGGCAACTTTTCACTGCTGGTTTTTGTTCTCTGAATAGACGAAGCATTGCTTCTCTAATGGCATTCACTGCCCTCGAACAGGCACGTATGTGCAGGCAATTCTCCAGGATTTGGCGAATTGCCTGCTCTCTGAATAGCCGAATGGCCAAGAAAGGTAACCGAACCCTAATTTTCAGCGTTCGGTTCCCTTTCGGCAGCCATTCGGATCTCTTTGAATAACCCTGTAGATATCACAGACAAAATGAGATTAAGTGGTATAGATTCTCTTTAAGCACATTCTACAAATGTTTGTAGGTTTCAGGGGAGGCTAGATTCACTGTCAGCATTACTATTTGTATGGCTACAATCTAGGGTTGCAGATCAGCCATGGTTTCTTGGACGCATATAATTTATTCATGCTACTCGGCAGCGCATGAAAATACAACCCTGCAGTATGTAGAACTCATATGCTACATCTGAGGAATCCCAGGTGACCTGCATTGATTAGGGAACTGATTTTTCTCCTGAAGGATATGTCTTGTACACATTGCAGGGCTTTAGTTTCCCTATGCTCTCCCACTGCATGAAATCGCAATACGTGTCCAGCGAAGTGCCATACTGTAGGACAATTCTCTGTTTGCAAAGCCCCCTCCCTACTACATGACCCTGGCCTGTAGGCGAGGCAGGAATCATTAAAACCAATACCTCCATTTTTTTTTGTGGAATAGGTCTGCGAAAACACTGATCTAAATAAAAAGGAGTGTTGCCCTGTCACATGTTGAGCTTTAATTTATTTTGAAAGGTAAAGGAAGTAAACCCAAATCTTTCCATAGTCCTAAATATAATGTACAAAAACAAAACATAATCTAACGAGGTTATTCACTAACCTCCTGAAGTTGCCACCGAATCGCACCAAACAGTGAATTTCACTGTTCACTGCAATATCAGGGCAGTAAGTCTATTCACCGAAATTGTCCAATAGAGAAGTAATGTTTTGTCTATTCACAGAATGCCGAACTGCACCAAAACGTCTGCAAAATGACCGGATTTTCAGAGTTTCAGTTCAATAGGTTTAAAAAGGTGAATCCCATAAGATTCAATGTAAAAGCATGATATCTTTTTAAATACATTTTTAACCCCTTCGCTGCATATGACGTGTGGGGTATGTCCTGGGGAGTCCCCACTATGTGCGGAGGACGTCCCCCACACATCATGAGGCCTCCGCAGCGAAGGGGGAGACCCCAGACGCTCGGAAAGAGTTCCGAGGCAGTCTGACTTCTTAGAAGTCATACCGTCCCATTACCCCCCACCTGGCACATTGATATCATCATGCCATTGCATAATGTCATTTTCAGAGCCAAGAGAGTGCCTGAAAGAGATGGGGAGGGCCTTTGGACCAGTCTCTCTCCCGAACAGTAAGGGCCGCATAAAATGAGAGGCATCGCTGGAAAGGTCACAGTCTGACCTTTCCAGCAATGCCTCTCTTAACCCATTATCTGCCCATCTCACGATCGCGAGCCAATCGGCGCGTATCGCAGACTTCTCCTAGAGGTGGCTGACATATTAGATGTGAAGCCAGCCTCTGGGGCAGTCGTGTCGGATTGCATACTTCTCCTGGAGGTGACCTACAAATACAAAAGTGTGTAAAGATCTGGTCTCTCGACCATATCCTCACTTTGTGGGAGTAATACCCAGTTAGGTGGAACTTCTCCTGGAGGTGGCTGACACCTTGGATGTGAAGCCAGCCTCCAGGGCCTGAGAGCGATGATGTCAGTAAGGGAATTAACCCACTAGCTGCCCAGGGATTTCCCTATATTTAAAAATAAATATAAAATCAATATGTAAATAAAAATATTATATTTTTATACAGCAGCACTTATGTTCACTTTTCAATTATAATGTGAACAATGATGCTGCGCTAACTTACCTTCTCATTTCTCACGATAAAAAATAGTTTTTCAGTTTTAGCTAAAAATGCCATATTTTCTCCGAAAATACAGTAACAGGTATCAATTTCTCATTTTATTAACAAGAGTACACCATAGAATATATAACCACAAAGGCTTGGATGATAAAATTTGAAAAAAAAGTAATTTTACACGCTCTAAATGATTAAAATCTGAATAAAAATTTACATCTTGTTTTACATTTTTTGTTATAGCATTCTGGCAGGACATAACGTTTACATATAATAATGATATATTATGAATCTGCCGAGTCTGCTGAAAATAAGGGTATATAATTTGTCTGGGTCATTTAATAAAACATGACTTCAAATCGTGCTTAAATATGAAGAGCACAAAACGGTCAAAATGAGCTCAGCAGCACATGGAGGTGAAATGACTCAGCAATGAAGGGGTTAAAGACAGTATTTTTTTTCCCCCCATTTTCAGCAAAAAGCCTTTTTATTTATTATAGAAACGCCTTTTTTTATTTGACATTTTGTTTCAATTTTTTAAAAACAGGTGGGGGGTTTTATTCTGTAACAGACCGTTTCATTATTTTTTAAAAGACCTTTTGTATTAGAGACATTTTAATACAATTTTATTCGTTTAGACACCTATTAGGAGAATAGGAGAGGTGGAATTCGCTAAAGCCTCTTCGGTGCTTTTTGGTGCTTTTCGACGACGTTCTCCAACTTTTTTGAGGGGCTTCGTTGACTCCTTCTTCGGCGCAGTACAGTGACCATTCGCAAAATAGTGAATTAACCGAATCGCCGAAGTGCGCCAAAGTAAAAAAGCACCGAAATTTCACTGAAATTTCGCTGCTTTGTAAACAGACCCTTTATCTGTTTATCCGCTGTACACACTGGGTACTCCATACTTAAACTGTATCGGCGACTCTAATTTTCCATATATTATGCTTTTTCTTGCCCATTTTTTCACTACAGCAATACATAAGCAATAATAAAGGCCGACTATTAAATGGTAATTATTTATACAGTATGTGTTTATAACGGGATTAACACGCCTTTGCTTGCTGTGGTTTATTGTGACCTACTCAATATGCTGCTAAAAGCCTAATCAGCATTAGACAAGTGCCAGTCAATGTGAATAAACACCATAGTGACCATCTCCGGCACAGGGAGCAGGAATCTGAGTGTAACAAGCCATGAAATGAACAAACTCCGATCTGCGCTCTAACGCTGCCTAACAATGATCCGCGAACGTCCTTCTGTGATGAACATTAGTTCCAATTAAAGAAACTTGCATCCCCTGGAGAAGCCGCTCAGATGGTTCAAAGCGTCTGACCAACAACCAAGACAAAGCGGATATCGCAAGTCATAGCGCAGTCACATCTCAAGACTGACACGAACACACACTGTCAGATGACTCATGCCCCAATGTGTCATTTTCTTTTACGTAAAGTAATATTTTTATAGTGAGAAAATGAAATCCGTGCTTTTAAAGTGATAGTATGTTATACAGTATTCAGGGAAAATATTCTAAACTTCGAACAACTGTATTGTGTTTCTTTTTAATCCCTTTCGAATAATGTCATATATTGACATATATTACTCGATCCAGCCCACTAGTTTTATTTTATTGAAGCCAATGGAGAGCGTTGCACTGCTTCTTTTATCAAAGATGATTCACTCGAGGCCCTTGAATATTCAAGAATGGCAATCATTTTGCTACATGCGAGAGTTGCTGAGGGAGATCACACTTTAAAGAGAGGTGTCTGGTAATGGTCGTCAGTGCCGTTGGAGCTCAGACGTTGAGATGATCAGACGTCCGTTATAAATACTGTTCCTTTTATGATGTTTCGGGATCTCGTTTTCATGAATTTTGGCTTGTCCTTCTCCTAACTTCTCCACTTTCATCTTTTATTGATGCGATCCATTACTCACTGGACTGATCTTGACAGATTTGAGTGTGTACAACAGCATCAAATGATTGAAAAATTTTGCATTGCAATGCAGTACCTACAGGGTAGGAAGTGAGCCACCAAACCATGTGTAAAAAACATATCAGTTCTTTTGTCTCTCAAAATCCTCTCTACGCAAATGATACTTAGATTGACTTGAAACCTGATTTCTATCTCACGTAATACTTACGATTGTCAGCAATTGTCTTTCCCATATCTCTTCCTGTATGGCCTCCCCCCTCCTATGACTATGCCCAACATAGAGCAATTATTTATTCCTCCTTCTAGCACAACTATACACCTTAACATGTCCCTTGTGGACACATCTAAAAAAAAAACTCAATAAAACCGATGCTTATTCGAAAAAAGACACTCTAATTGTGACGCTTCTGATTTTGACGCCTTGTTTTGTTTTTGGAAGTATTCTTCAAGCGCAAGTGGAAAGGTTTTGAGAGCAATCATAGGGCTACATTTCTCTCTTGGTGCTAACGTTAGCGCTCACCTGGTCATGTGACTGCCGCAGTCTGTTTCAATGGACTCCATTGAGAGGATGCGTGCGGTGGTGCTTAGCACTGCCGCACGCATCCCGGGGCTTAGACCCCATTAACAATGCAGGCAGCTTTCTAAGCGCCTGCATTGTAA
Organism: Leptobrachium leishanense; assembly: GCA_009667805.1. Lineage (NCBI taxonomy): Eukaryota > Metazoa > Chordata > Amphibia > Anura > Megophryidae > Leptobrachium > Leptobrachium leishanense. The sequence continues at coordinate 132,885,427 of CM019063.1, read as the reverse complement.
TTTCACGGTAGAACGGTGGCACTATGGAGAAAACTGCGGTGCAGTTTTTTTCTCCCTAGCGTCTCAGTTTTACCGCATAATATATACTGTAGCGCTGTCCTCAGCGCCTCGAGCAGCTTGATCCGCAGCTCCAGACCTGCTTGTTCTGATCCTCTGCCTTGGAGCCTCTTTGAATGTCCAGAAGGCCGCTCTGTGCCTTCTGAGGGTGAGAGTGGGTACCCTGAATGAGACACCAGACAAGCTGTATGTTCAAAGAGGATTCTGACCTTTTAATGAACAAAAACGCCACTATTTATGCCCAGGTCCAAAAGTGATCATTTGCATAAACCAAATAATGAACCTTGACTTACTAAAACTCTAATTACATTATGTCAATTAGATATTTACAATAAACATTCCTTAGCCTTCTTATCACACATCACATACATAATCTATTGTAAAGGAAATCGGATAGTGTTTGGCTGAGACAATGGTGACTCTCAACCTTTCAGACATGCAAACAGTTCTTTTGCAAAATCACACATTACTCAAACTTGTTTATGTTCTATACGAAAGAAAGCTCTGCACCTTCCAAACATATCGAAGTTCACGTTCACATTCACATATAGTAATAAAAGTACATTTAAACTAAAACCAAGCAATTTACATTTAAAACCACACCACACAATATAAATGAACTTTAAGGTCTTTCCCAAGTCTGTCTTTTGGGGTTTTCGCCATGGGAATAAAAGTCTTGGGGTTTGACGCGGGGAGCATTATGTCAGTTCTATGACATAGCCTATAAAGTTTTGGGAGCCATGGAAGTAAAGAGGTTCAGTAGCTGTCAAATTTTAGGGTTAGTTTTAGGGTCGAGTTAGTGTTAGGGTTTGTAATTAGGGTTATCTTACTCTTTGTGCTCGATTTAGGGTCACTTTTCCGTCTAGGTTTAGGGTTAACCCTAATCCTACCATTTTGCTCCATTTTTAGACAACAGATTAAAAAATGGAACAGAATGTTAGGGTTAATCCTAACCCTAAAAGTTACCCTAAAACTAACACCACTGTGGTGAAAAAGCAACACTAAAATTAACATAATTTAAAAAGTAAAACTTTTTCAAATTGCCTGAAAACAATTCGATCGATCTCAAAACTTTTACTGCTCCTGAGAAATGTTACGTAAAATGGCACAAGATGTTGAATTCGAAAATGTGCAAATTGACACGCTATTTCAAATCTGTGTTTTTACTGACTTGTTTTAGATGAACCTACAAGATAGTGCTGTTCTGATCAACTCCTCCCCATAAATATAACCATAAACGTGAAATCAAAGCAAGTAGTCACCCGTTTTCATGGCTATTTATGTCAAAATGTAATTTAAAACCAAAGCAAAGTAGATATTTACACGAAGAGATTTCTGACAACATTTATTATACTTTAGAGTAGTGTTTCCCAAACCTGTCCTCGAGACCCTGAACCAGGCCAGTTTTTGCCGACCACTTTGGTGAAATGCAGACTGAATCCTATCACTGAGAAGCAATCTCCTATGCTGTGCTAAAGATATCTGGCAAACCTGGCCTGTCAGCGGGTCCTGAGAAAAGGTTTGGGAACCGCTGCATAGACTCAATGCTGGGGTTGCATTGATTTGCAGGTCTGTTATGTACCTCATATATGTACCGGATCTGTAAAAGAAAGGATGTTAGGGATAAAATACTGCCCCTCCGATCTGCACCCAAGGCACATGTCTTGGTGGCCTATACAAGATTATACTCTGGTCCTCCCGGGTTTGGGTCAAAATCCCTACAACCAGGTTCCCTAATGCCAAAATCCGACGGCCAACTTCCCTACACAGACAACTCCCTGATGGCCAACTTCCCTACACGGCCAACTTCCCTACACGGCCATCTTCCTGAAGGGCCAACTTCCCTACACAGACAACTCCCTGATGGGCAACTTCCAGACATCCAAAATCCCAGCGGCTAACACTAACCCTACTCGCTAACCCCCTAGCCCTAACCCTCACCCCCTAATCCTAGCCCTAACCCTCACCCCCGTAAACCTAGCCCTAGCCCTAACCCCCTAAACCTAGCTCTAACCCTAGCTCTAACCCTAACCCCCCTAAACCTAGCTCTAACCCTAACCCCCTAAACCTAACCCCCTAAACCTAACCCTAACCCTAACCCCCTAAACCTAGCCCTAACCCCCCTAAACCTAGCCCTAACCCCCCTAAACCTAGCCCTAACCCTAACCCCCTAAAGCTAGCCCTAACCCCCTAAACCTAGCTCTAACCCCCCTAAACCTAGCCCTAACCCCCTAAACCTAGCCCTAGCCCCCCTAAACCTAGCTCTAACCCCCTAAACCTAGCCCTAACCCTAACCCCCTAAATATAACCCTAACCCCCCTAAACCTATCCCTAACCCCCTAAATCTAACCCTAATCCCCATAAACCTAGCCCTAACCCCCCTAAACCTAGACCTAACCCCCTAAACCTAGCTCTAACCCCCTAAACTTAGCCCTAACCCTAACCCCCCTAAATATAACCCTAACCCCCCTAAACCTAGCCTTAACCCTAACCCCCTAAATCTAACCCTAACCCCCATAAACCTAGCCATAACCCTAACACCCCTAAACCTAGCCCTAACCCCCTTAAACCTAGGGTTAGGGCGTTAGTTTTAGGGTTAGCCGCTGGGATTATGGATGTCTGGAAGTTGGCCATGTAGGGAAGTTGGGATGTCCGGCACTTGTTCTGTCTGGAAGTTTGCCGTCGGGATGTTGGCATTAGGGAACCTGGCTGTAGGGATTTTGTCCGACACCTGGTCCTCCCATGTCTTTTGTGTGAAGTCACCTTTGCCTCTGCTCTCCTTTTCACCCTCCACATCCAGACTCTTGAGTTGGTGCACCAGCCAGTATTCCTGATACATACATACAGCTTGTGCAGTCAGTAGCATAGTGAGGCTTTTACACTGTACAACCCTTACAGCAAACCCTTTAACTGTTCTGTTCCATCATCTAAAGAGTGAAGTGAAAATGCTTTTGGGAACTGAGCTACAAACCCAGTTAACTCCTCCTAAAGGGCATCTCTCCCTTTACATAGGTCTGCGGGTTTATATTATATATATATATATATATATATATATATATATATAACTGTTCTAGGAGTGGTTTTGACCAGTTGCATATACCTTATCTCTGCTACAAAGCCACGGTGTGGCATAGCATTGATTTTAGGGTTCTGTGTAATTACAGATCCAGGATGCATAAAAGTGGGACAGAGGTCATTTGCATATCCTACCCAGAGTTCCTTGCTGCATACGGGGAATGTGGCACAGGAGCTCTGGGAAGCAATTCATCGAATTGCTGTGATGTGCAGGTGGCTTCTGCATATATATATATATACATACATATATGTGTGTATATATATATATATATACATACATACACGAGAGGGGCAGCACTGAATCTTAACTATGCTTTCAGTGCAGGTGCATCTCAAGGCAACATGATATACAACAAAACAGGAGGAGAGCACACGAAACATATTCAAACAATACAAAAGAAACCACAACAGTAGCTAAATTCATTTAGACCTAGAGATTTACCAGATTTAACCCTTTAAATGCTTACAAACATTTCTTAACCCCTTCAAAAACACTGCAGTTCTTAACCCTTACACAGATTCAATGCTGAGCTCTGTTGAACAATGGTGGAAGTTTTTTGAAGGGGTTAAGAAATGTTTGTAAGCATTTAAAGGGTTAAATCTGGTAAATCTATGTCTAAATGAATTTAGCTGCCGTTGTGGTTTCTTTTTGTATTGTTTGAATATGTTTCGTGTGCTCTCCTCCTGTTTTGTGTGTGTATAAAATATATATATATATATATATATATATGTTTACAGTGGCAAGAAAATGTATGTGAACCCTTTGGGATTACGTGGAATTTTGCATGAATTGGTCATAAAATGTGCTCTGATCTTCATCTAAGTCACAACAATTTGAAAAACACAGTCTGCTTAAAATAATACAACACAAACATTATATGTTTTCATTGAACAGAACATGTAAATATTCACAGTGCAGGGTGGAAAAAGTATGTGAACCTTTGGACTTAATAACTGGTTGACACTCCTTTGGCAACAATAACCTCAACCAAGCGTTTCCTGTAGTTGCAGATCAGACCTGCACAACGATCTGGAGTAATTTTGGACCACTCCTCTTCACAAAACTGTTTCAGTGTAGCAATATTCTTGGGATGTCTGGTGTGAATCGCTCTCTTAGGCTGGGTTCACACCTACGCGTTGCGCAGCGTCGCGCAATGCGTGCGTTTTTTTTACGCGCGTTCGCGCATACAAACAAACGCGCGTTGCGTGCGCGTTCGCAGCTATGATATGGCCGCGAACGCGCGGCTATCTGCAGAAAAGAAGCTCCCGAGCTTCTTTGTGCGTCGGCCGTTTATCAGCGCGTTCATGCGCGCTGAGAAACGGCCAGGTGTGACATGCACACATAGGGAATCATGGGATTCCACTGTTTGAGCGTTTTACAGTGCGTAGGAACGCGCTGTAAAACACTTAGGTGTGAACCCAGCCTTAAGGTCATGCCACAGCATCTCAATCGGGTTGCGGTCAGGACTCTGACAGGGCCACTCCACAAGGCATATTTTGTTTTGTTGAAGCCATTCTTTTGTTGAATTACTAGTATGCTTTGGGTCATTGTCCTGTTGCATCACCCATCCTCTGCGGAGCTTCAGTTGGCGGACAGATGGTCTTACGTTTTCCTGCAAAATGTCTTGATAAACTCTGGAATTCATTTTTCCATCAATGACAACAATCCGTCCAGGCCCTGAGGCAGCAAAGCAGCCCCAAACCATGATGCTCTCTCCACCATGTTTTACAGTGGGGATGAGGTTTTGATGTTGGTGTGCTGTACCTTTTTTTCTCCACACATAGTGTTGTGTGTTTTTTCCAAACAACTCAATTTTGGTTTCATCTGTCCACAGAATATTTTGCCAGTAGTGCTGTGGAACATCCAGGTGCTCTTTTGCAAACTTGAAACGTGCTGCAATATTCTTTTTGGACAGCAATGGCTTCCTCCGTGGTGTCCTCCTATGTACTCCATTCTTGTTTAATGTTTTCCTTATTGTAGATGTGTCAACAAAATGTTAGCATGTGCCAGAGATTTCTGTAAGTTTTTAGCTGACACTCTAGGATTCCTCTTTACCTCATTAAGCATTCTGCGCTGTGCTCTTGCAGTCATCTTTACAGGACGACCATGCCTAGGGAGAGTAGCAACAGTGCTGAACTTTCTCCATTTGTAGACAGTCTGTGTTACCGTGGACACATGAACATCAAGGCTTTTGGAGATACTTTTGCAACCCTTTCCAGCTTCATGCAGGTCAACAATTCTTGATCGTAGGTCTTCTGAGAGCTCTTTTCTGCGAGGTCTCACATCAGGCAGTGCTTCTTGAAATCAGTAAACCCAAAACTGGTGTGTGTTTTTAAAGGGCAGGACAGCTTTCAGCAACACATCCAATAATATCACACTGATTGGACTCAAGGTTGGCTCACTCCTGGCTCCAATGAGCTCTTGGAGAAGTCATTAGGCTAGGGGTTCACATACTTTTCCCACCCTGCACTGTGAATGTTTACATGTTATGTTCAATAAACACATGAAAACATATGTTTGTGTTGTATTATTTTAAGCAGACTGTGTTTTTCAAATTGTTGTGACTTAGATGAAGATCAGAGCACATTTTATGACCAATTCATGCAAAACTCCACGTAATCCCAAAGGGTTCACATACTTTTTCTTGCCACTGTGTGTGTATGTATATGTATCTGTATCTGTATATGTGTATATATATATATATGTGTGTGTATATATGTATATATGTATATATATATATATGTGTGTGTGTGTATATATATGTATGTATGTATATATATATATATATATATGTATATGTATGTATGTAATATATGTATATATATATATGTGTGTATGTATGTATATATGTATATATGTGTATATATATGTATATGTATATGTATATGTATATATATATATGTATATATATATATATGTATATATATATATATGTATGTATATGTATATATGTATATATATGTATGTATATATATGTATATATATATGTATGTATATGTATATGTATATATATATGTATATATATATATGTATATGTATGTATATATGTATGTATATATATATGTATATATATATATATATATATGTATGTATATATATATATATATATATATATGTATATATATATATATACACACACACACACCGTGGGAAGAAAAAGTATGTGAACCCTTTGGGATTACATGGAGTTTTGCATGAATTGCTCTTAAAATGTGCTCTGATCTTCATCTAAGTCACAACAATTTGAAAAACACAGTCTGCTTAAAATAATACAACACAAACATATGTTTTCATGTGTTTATTGAACATAACATGTAAACATTCACAGTGCAGGGTGAGAAAAGTATGTGAACCCCTAGCCTAATGACTGAGGGTTGTTCAAAGAGAATCGAAAAGTCACCGCACGTTTGGTGACTTTTCGTTCTCTCCAATTCGGCGATCCCATTTCGGTGACCCTGCGGTGTATTCAGCAAGCACCACAGGGCCGTCGTACTGCAGGGAAAAGCCGCCGCAAAACCCGGCGAACGCACACCGAAACCCGCAAAAACATCTGGATTAAACACGCTGAAGAAACCCGAGCAGCCGCCACTACAGTGCAGGGCAGTCGCCGGAAAAACCCGACACGGCAGACGAATGGAGTGGAAAAAAAAAAAAAACACTGTACGCTTGAATGTTTGAAAAGTGAAACGCTGTTTGCGAAGAAACTACAGAACGAAAATGTCTGGAATTTACATATAAGGTAAAATGAATGATAATAAAAAGGGCTGTTACAGAAAAAAATTTTTTTTTAAAAAAACACCGAAAAAATATTTTAGCAAAAAAATCCTGGATAATGCCTAAAAGATCCTAAACAATCTATACATAAAGAAACTTTTTACTGTAGAATATTATAATAAACGGTATTAGATATTTAATTAAAACGGAAATATTTTTAACATTGAAGCCTATGGGATTCTCCTGAATAAACCTGTTGAATGAAAACACCAAACACCAGGGCAATTCGGCAACTTTTCACTTCTGGTTTTTGTTCTCTGAATAGACGAAGAAGTGCTTCTCTATGGGGATTCCACTGCCCTCGAACAGGCAATGAACAGGCACCGTATGTGCAGGCAATTCGCCAAGATTTGGAGAACTGCCTGCTCTCTGGATAGCCGAATGGCCAGGAAAGCTAACCGTACGCTGAATTTCACTGTTCGGTTACCTTTCGGCCACAATTCGGATCTCTTTGAATAACCCTGATAGAAAAAAAAATGGAGTTATTCCGTTTTTTGAGGTTGTCCCTGTCCTTCAAGTGATTGCAGTATGCCACAGGGAGGAGGTTGGATAGCAACTGGACAGTTTTTGACACTCCTAATTGAGCCACAATTTAAACTTTGTTTATAAACAATGTAGGACACTTCCATTATTTGCTGGTCATCAATTGCATTAACTGGAAATTGTAGGCGATCAACATCTGGGGGTCTGGGAGTTTCACAGCCCTTCCGTACGTAGCTCTATAATGAAACGGAGTACAGGATTGCAGTTGCAATTAATTTCTTTTATTTCTTTTGAGAAATGATTTTACCAGGAAGGATACATAGAGATTTCTCATTTTCAAGTATGTCCTGGCTGGCAAGTATGTACCCTTAGGTGTCTTGCCCAAGGACACTTATTGGAGAGGTACTCTGGCCGGGATCGAGCCTGTGTCTCCACAGTCTCTCACAACGGTTATAGAGCAGTGATGTTACCTCTAGTCCACCCAGCCGTCACCGGCAATTATTAAGTGACAACATATTCCCCCTACATGTAGAATAGGTAGGACAAAACAAAAATAAAATGAACACATAGGTCTGACAGATGGAGAACAACAGGTAAAGATGGCCCTGCTCAAGGGCTGTAAGGATTTATTTATTTATTTATTTATTAAGGATTTTACCAGGAAGGATACATTGAGATTTCTCTCGTTTTCAAGTATGTCCTGGGTTCAAGAACATTGAATTGTTCTAAGGATCTAAGCAACATGTTGAGCCCAATGTGCTGGTGATACCAAAACAAACTGAAAACCGGCACAGTGCAAAGGATTTATTAAATGTATTGTAACCCTGTCTATACTGTGCTTATTGTACAGCGCTGCGGAATATGCTGGCGCTTTATAAATAAAGAATAATAATAATAAAGGAGCAAACATAAGTGGGCAATGTGAAACAAATGAAATAACAGCGATGGAGCAAATAAATGACAGCAAGGATACGGCGACAGGCAGACAAGACATGAAAAGGGCTGACTTTGTAAGCAGGAACTATAGATAGGGTCTTGTAAGCAGGTACTATAGATAGGGTCTTGCAAGCAGGTACTATAGGTAGGGTCTTGTAAGCAGGTACTATAGGTAGGGTCTTGTAAGCAGGAACTGTAGATAGGGTCTTGTAAGCAGGAACTGTAGATAGGGTCTTGTAAAGCAGGTACTGTAGATAGGGTCTTGTAAAGCAGGTACTGTAGATAGGGTCTTGTAAAGCAGGTACCGTAGATAGGGTCTTGTAAAGCAGGTACCATAGGTAGGGTCTTGTAAAGCAGGTACCATAGGTAGGGTCTTGTAAACAGGTACCATAGGTAGGGTCTTGTAAGCAGGTACTATAGGTAGGGTCTTGTAAGCAGGAACTGTAGGTAGGGTCTTGTAAGCAGGAACTGTAGGTAGGGTCTTGTAAGCAGGAACTGTAGGTAGGATCTTGTAAGCAGGAACTGTAGGTAGGGTCTTGTAAGCAGGAACTGTAGATAGGGTCTTTTAAGCAGGTACTGTAGATAGGGTCTTTGTAGGCAGGAACTGTAGGTAGGGTTTTTGTAGGCAGGAACTGGTATTCTAGGATCTGACAAAGGAACAGACTTCTTGCTTCTCTGAGCTGATTAACACACTGAGTAACAATGTTGAAGCAAGCGGTGATGGGTGCTCCACTCTTTAGTAGGGGAGCGCAGACTCGTGATTCCTAGTACCTGTAGCATAGACTAGTGCTATAGAAGCCAGGACTGAGCAGGAAAGGTGCTGCTGGAGGTCAGTCTTGGCAGCATCCTTACAAGGGCTTACACTCAAAAAGCATGGTTTATAAATCGAGAAATATCTGAATAATAAAACTAGTTAGAAAAAAAGGCTTAAAATGTATTTTTTTTACAACTTCATTAGTTAAAGAGATTGAACTTCCAAGTTTTAATACCAGTTGTGTAGGAATGGGTGTGGGAGTTTAGTGTTTGAGAGGCAACCGGATTAAGAATTGGTAAAACCTTCATTTTTGCAGCTTCTCTCCAGATTGCCTCTCCAATAAAGAATTTGAGATGTTATAGCGAATATTGGTTTCCTTGAGATTTTCTGTTAATATTTCCAAACTCCTATGCTTGTAAAAATTCTTTTCTATCAGAGTTATTCAAAGAGATCCGAATTGCTTGAGAAAGGTAACCGAACGCTGAAAATCAGCGTTCGGTTACCTTTCTTGGCCATTCGGCTATCCAGAGAGCAGGCAATTCACCAAATCCTGGCGAATTGCCTGAACATACGGTGCCTGTTCGGTGCCTGTTCGAGGGCAGTGAAATCCCCATAAAAAAAGCACTGCTTCGGCTATTCAGAGAACGAAAACCAGCAGTGAAAGGTTCCCGAAATGCCCTGCCATTCGGTGGTTTAATTCGACAGGTTTATTCAGGAGAATCCCATAGGCTTCAATGTTAAAAATATTCCCATTTTAATTCAATATCTAATAAACCGTTCATTATAAAATTCTGCAGTAAAGAGTCTCTTTATTTATCGGGGGTGTTTTTTTAGGATATTTTAAACATTTTTTTGGATTTTTTTTTTAAAAAGTGGGGTTTTTTTAAAGTTATTTTTTCTGTAACAGCCCTTTGTATTATCATTCATTGTACCTCATATGTAAATTTCAGACATTTTCACTCAGTAGTTTCTTTGCAAACAGCGTTTCACTTTCCAATCGTTTAAGCAAACTGTTTTGCTAATTTATTCACTGCCTCCTTCTGCGGTGTCGGCTTTTCCGGAGGCTTCACTGCGTGTGATCGGCTCCTGCCCGGGTTTTTCCGGCGTCTTCGACAGGTTAATCCAGATGTTTTTATGGGTTTTCGGCATGCATTCGCCGGGTTTTCGGCAGCTTTTCCCTGCACTTCGACAGCCCTGTGTTGCTTGCTGAATAGACCGCAGGGTCGCCGAAATGGGAAAGCCGATTTGCACCGAATTGAAGAGAACGAAAAGTCACCGAACGTGCGGTGACTTTTCGATTCTCTGAATAACCCTGTATGTTTCTGTCACAAGAGAAATTTTCCATTTTCATTTGTTCCCTGTCCCTGTGTTCCTTAGCCATGTCTAAGACTTAAAACTCGGTTTAGAAGTCCGACCACTATACATATAATGGAGAAAAAGGCTGAGACGGGAAAAACCTCCAATTCAGCTGTTTCGCGAAGCTGAAATCTGATCTTCCACTCACCGCAGTCCGGCGTTTGAAGAACAAAAAACATGAAAACCAGGAATGAAAAATGAATAGTGTAGCGGTTCCCTAGACATGCTGAAATGAAGTGCTGTGCTACAGTGACAGGGCTAATATTGGTTATGAAAAAAAAGATACGTTCCTCTAAATCCTTTTTTATTCAACATTTTCGTAGCATTAATCTGCTTTTAACTTATATGTGTGATATAAATACAGCACATCCCTTCAATCCTCATGTTTATAATCTACTACCAATTACACATCCCCCAGGAGGCAGACGCCGCTCCATTAATCTCGATTTATGGCTTCCCATCTTGTGATATCTATACAATAACTTCACCGGCTTACGATACACCGTAGGAAATTTATTATGAATATTAGGATGACAAGAATATTTAAAAATGCATTGCCGTTCTATCACACACATTCGGTTTGATGGTCTCAATGTAAAATTGCTCTTATATTTAATTTTTGTGTTTTTTGTGGATATCCACACATTTTGTTCTTTAGAATTATGCTCTTTAATATATGCTATAAACAGCAAATGTTTTTTATGCTAATACAGTGCTGTTGTAATGGAGGAAATAATCAAGCAATGGATTAAAAACCTCAAAGCAAGAAAATGCATGTAAACATGAAACAATAGAATTCATTGCATAATTATAGAGGATTGGATAATGAAGGGTATATTTATTACATAACAATCAGGAGTAGCATTTTTTCTCAAAGGGACACACTATCCATATTAATAATTTAATGTATACTAAATGGTCATCATGATGAGCTAGGACTTTACATGGGCTGCCGTACCCCTGATTATGGCCTTTCAAATGATACCAAACATGACCAGGTTTGGTTTTAAAAAAAAAAAAAAAAAAATTAAATAAAAAAAAATAATAAAATTAAATAAAATAAAAAAATGTTTTTTTTTTTAAAGTTTTTTTTGTCTGGGGGGGTTTAACTAAATAGGACCTAGGCTGTCATCTAAAAATAATTAGCACAAAATGGTCAGAATGAGCGCAGCGCACATAGGTGAACTGTCTCAGCAGTGAAGGGGTTAAAAAGCAAACGCATGTAAAAATTGGGTATTTCAAGTCTCGGGACAAAATTTTGAACCTATTTAGCCGGGGTCTTTTTGGGAGGTTGTAGATTTTGGGGATTAAATTATGAAAAAGTGTGTTTTTACCATTTTTTTCCTCATATTTCATATTTTTTTTTTATAGTAAATTATTCGATATGATGGAAATAATGGTATTTCTAGAAAGTCCATTTAATGGCGGGAAAAAGGGTGTATAATATGTGTGGGTCGAATAAACGAGTAAGAGGAAAATTTGACCTAAACACTAACAGCGCAGAAACGTAAAAACAGCAGCGGTCACTAAAAGACAGATTTGTGTAAAACCGCCCGGTCACTAAGGGGTTAACAGATTGCCAGTTACATTTCCTGCTCTCTTACTTATTATCGCCATTCATTTGATTTAATTCTGAAGTTTGATAATGCCATATCTGTTAATGTCTCCTTCTTATTATAAGGACGGTATTATTGTTAGCTAGCCGCCAACATTGCCCCTCACTCAGAAAAGGGTCGGTAACGTGAGCCGCTAATGGTTAACTGCTAGAGTCATAATAATGAGGAGCCAACAAATATGGCACTGGTACCATAACGCCCAAGGGTATGTAAAGCGTTATTCACTAACCATTGGAATTCCGACGAAAAGGCGATACGAACAGTGGCAATCTCCTTTTTTATTTCCCCATTCCTTTATGCTCCCTATTATTGGCTCGAATGGAGTAGGACCATACATTTTTATATCATTCAGTCACAAAATTTTTAATAGATTTTTATATGTTCTTCTGTTTCCAGCAAATCCAAAAAAACACCACCAGGAGGAGGAGGTGATCAAATGTGCAATGATTTATGGAAAAACAATAACAACATGCCAGTGGTTCTGAACAACCCATACCTGGAGAGTGAGCTGGTAAGACAATATGATGGATATTGCAGTATTTATAAATAGCGTGATTTAGTATTATTATCTTTATTTATAAAGCGCCAGCATATTCCGCAGCGCTGTACAATGGGCACAGTATAGACAGGGTTACAATACATTGAACAACATTTGACAAACAGTACAGGAGGAGATGAGGGCCCTATTCCCGTAGGAACTCACAATCTAGAAGGGTTGGGGTTGGATACAGGCAGTGGCGTAGCGTGGGTTGTCAGCGCCCGGGCCAGCAAAGAATTGTGCGCCCCCCCCAACCTGTGGACGTTATCGATATTGCCCCAGCTCACACATGGATTTGCCCCCAGCTCACACATGGATTTGCCCCCCAGCTCACACATGGATTTGCCCCAGCTCATGGATTTGCCCCAGCCTCTCACATGGATTTGCCCCCAGCTCATGGATTTGCCCCAGCTCATGGATTTGCCCCCAGCTCATGGATTTGCCCCCCAGCTCATGGATTTGCCCCAGCTCATGGATTTGCCCCAAGCTCATGGATTTGCCCCCCAGCTCACTCATGGATTTGCCCCCCAGCTCACTCATGGATTTGCCCCCAGCTCATGGATTTGCCCCAAGCTCATGGATTTGCCCCAGCTCACTCATGGATTTGCCCCCAGCTCACTCATGGATTTGCCCCCAGCTCTCACATGGATTTGCCCCAGCTCTCACATGGATTTGCCCCCATCTCATGGATTTGCCCCAGCTCATGGATTTGCCCCCAGCTCATGGATTTGCCCCAGCTCATGGATTTGCCCCCCAGCTCACTTATGGATTTGCCCCCATCTCATGGATTTGCTCCCAGCTCATGGATTTGCCCCCCAGCTCACTCATGGATTTGCCCCCCAGCTCATGGATTTGCCCCCAGCTCACTCATGGATTTGCCCCCAGCTCATGGATTTGCCCCCAGCCCTTACCTGGATATTGCGGCCAGGCCCCAGCTCCGGCGGGGGTTGAGGGGACCGGACCCAGATGCCGGGCAGCGCGGGAGCGCCTGCCCGGTCTTTAACAGTCCGTCCTGTTAGGTGATGCCGCGCAGCCGGTCACGTGTCCGGCCAATCAGGTGGTACAGAGACTCCGTACCACCTGATTAGCCGGACCACGTGACCGCTGCGCACGCCGCGCAGCCGCATCACCTAACAGGACGGACTGTTAAAGACGGGCAGGCGCTCCCGCGCTGCCCGGCACCTGCGTCCCCTCAACCCCCGGCCAGTTTTAGGGGCGCAAATGCGCCCCTAACAAAACTGCGCCGGGGCCACGGCCCCCCAGCCCCCCCCCACGCTACGCCACTGGATACAGGAGGAGAGGACTGCTAGGTGAGAGTGATGGACTGCAAGGTGAGAGTGATGGACTGCAAGGTGAGAGTGATGGACTGCTAGGTGAGAGTGATGGACTGCTAGGTGAGAGTGATGGACTGCAAGGTGCTTAATACTGCTATCATTCAGCAATTTTTACAGCCCTGACTGTCATATGCTGTCCTTTGTGTACTATTGGGAAAACCTTTTTTATAGTAAAGGGACCACCCAGAAGGATGTGTATGTGGTTTAATCTCGGAGCAGACATTATGTAAGGGTAGGATAGGACGCGCCTCTCGCACCTCGCCCCTTTGTCAATCTCTACACTGGCTCCCTGTTTCCTTTAGAATCCCATTCAAAATGTTGGTGCTCTCCATAACTGCACCCGTGCCTACATCTCCTCCCTTATTAGCAGGTACATCCCGTCCAGTCCACTTCGCTCTGCCAATGATCTGATGTTATCTGTTCCTCGTACACGCACTCCCAACTCTCGCCTTCAAGACTTCTCCTGAGCTGACCCCATTCTATGGAACTCCCTCCCCGCAACATCAGACTCTCCCCGTCTCTCCATCCCTTCAAGAAGTCTCTGAAAACACATTACTTTAGAGAAGGCACACTCCTTTATCCCCAACTGTACATTTCTTGCTCCATCTTCCCACCCAGCCCACATGCACCCGCTACTTCATGTTGCCAATTTACTATCACCTAGCGTGTCACCACTCTCCTCTTAGATTGTAAGCTCTTGAGTAGGGTCCTCTCTCCTACTGTTCTGTTTGTTTGACTTGTATGTATATTTGTTATTCTGTCTCACCATTGTACAGCGCTACGGAACTTGTTAGCACTTTATAAATATTTGTAACTGTAACTGACGTGCCAAGATGGGACATAGAACCAGCTGATGGCCTAATAAAACTACCCTTAATATGTAGTGGAGTGCCTGGTCTCCCCATTTGATTCTGGAGATGGGGTACAGGTAAAGCACCTTTTATCAGAATTCTGAAATCTGGTAGACTCAGAAAAATGGAGTATTCTTAGTCTTCCAGATGTAATATCTGTGTAGCTCCCTCCTGCCCCTGACGGGTTCTCCTTCACTCCAGCACTCCTCCATGGCATGCAGACTGCAATACTAGAGAGATACACGCTGAGGCACGCTGTACTTCTTCAGCGTATGACAAGGCGTTGCACCTTTTATGTACCTCACAAAGCGCTGGGCAGCATCTCTCCGCATGTATTTTGCAGGCGCTGCTGCAGCTTGTGACTCGCACCTCCCATTCTGTGTCCCTCTTTTCTGGATTGGTAATCCTGCCAGATTTCCAAAACCATAAACTTTCAAAATCCAGAATGCTTGGGGTGCCGCGTATTCCAGATAAAGGGTCACAATTTGTTGATGTTGTGGCAGACCTGTACAATGTATGATCCGTCAATGTATGATAAGTCGCGGGTGTTGCATTAATAAATATATAGATATATAAGGGGTTGCACAAGGCACCTGGGATTTCCTTGTAACGTACCCATGGACATAAACAAACAGATCATGGGATTCCCCTGCACACGCGTCTGGAGTTTCTCTCCGACCTCCTGCTAATCTGCATGACTCTAGTAATCCCTTTACTGAGCCTCTGATCTGTGGTCACGACATTAAGCTGCTTTTAACTCATATTTCTGACATAAATGCAGGATTTCCCCTCCATCTTGGGGCTGATCCATTGTGATTTTTGCATGTCCCATAAAGCAGAAGCCGCTGTGTTAATCCCAGCCGTGGCATGCACATCTTGCCGTGTTTACTATCCGAATGGCGAAGACCTTGCTTCAGATTCCATCTCAGACCAGCGGCAAAGCCTGCCACAGCAAAATGCATCTGTGTACAAGGAGCTGAAAATAATCTTATCCTGGGAGCAAGGGGGCCGTATCGTCACATCTGCTTTAGAAGAAAATCCAACATGTTTCTCTTTCATTAGCAGCCAGCACCTCACACCCAGCCTTCTGGATAATGTCTTCTATATAGACAATTAGACTGTTTTACAATTTACTGTATTGGCTTTTTGAGGTTTTAATAGAAATATCTTTACAAAGCTCCCTTCAGTGTGTAAAGAAAAAAATATAACAAGGTTGCGGACAACGGGAGTCAAACTACAAGGCTGTGTTTCAATTCAATTATGGTTACTCCTTAAAATAGTGTATATGTATATATTAACTTCAGCACCTAGCACCCATATCCATGCTACACAGCAGTAAGAAACAAAAATGAAAATGTGCTAGTGCTGGATAGTCAAAACATATAAAGGTGCAACACTGTATCCATAAACCCAAAACAGCATGCTGTGACATGCATGTAAATACCAAAATGTGCTACATCATGTTCCTCAAATGAAATCATACAACTAAGGCTAATGTCAGACGAACGCAGTCTGAGCGCACTGTGCGTGCGTTCATAACGGACGGACGTACTGACTGAAGATAATGTAGACCCCACACGGTCCGTTTTTTTTGAAGGATGTGATGATGACTGCGTTCGTCTGACGCTAGCTTAAAGGTTATACTGCAGATATGTAGATACCCAAAAAGCAAAGAACAGAAAATAAACAAAGGACCTGTTTAGCACAAGAGAACACCCACAACAGGACTCGACTACAGTCACTAACAGGATATTATACAGAAGTCCATAAAATCAGTCCACATTCGCTGTAATCTTATGCTTAGGTCTCCTCTCTGGACCACTTACTGGTTGGTGTTGTTAACGATACATCACTCCTTTTAGTTAGTGACAATCATGGAGACAAACTAATAAATCTATATCACATCGGCAAGGAGGAGCTATGTTATGAAACTTTACAGGAACATGGTTCTTTGATTTATTTTCTGTAGCTATAAACATAGAAATACGTTTATAGAATGATTACTTTATACAGTATAAGAAAGTCTGAGAGACAATTATCGTTACAGTTCATTATACTTTTAGAAATAGTTCTTACTCTAAATAACCTATTTGGTCAATAGATGGTGCCATCTACTGCCAAATTGAATTACAGTCGTTTGAGCTTTTTTTTTTTTTTTTTTTTTTTCTCTGCATCTGCTGCTGACAGCTGCTGAAAGCCTGATATTTCAGAGCATCCTTCAGCCGATTTTAGAGTTTTAGCACTTTAGGCATTATGCCCACAGGTCTAAAACTTTGGGGGCACCTTCTGCAGGCCAAACACAATCAAAAGTTGTTTGCAGCAAACAAATTTCAATTGCTTTTGGGCTGCAGATCCACAGATAGAGAGATCTCGATATCGGGGCACACAATGGTGCCTTTCAATACGAGATATTGTGATCTTGGTAGTGAAGGAGTTAAAAACTGTAAGTCCCTCTTAAACCTATGACATCTTTAACCCTTAAAACCCTTACTATCGTCCACAAAACCAGTATCTCCCACCTAAACTTCAATTCTAAATTACAAACAACCCTCCCAGCATTTCCCCTCTTTCTACCCTAATCTCCCTCATCCCAACCATAAAACATGCCAAGGATAACAGCCTTCTAAAGGCTCTATTACACAGTGAATGCTAACTGTAGAGTTGGGCGAGGTAAGTGTTAACAATAGGATATGTAACTTTAAATTATGCCACCCATATTACCTTCCTGATGGTAAAACCCGTGAAAAACTGCACTAGCTTGCACGATCTTACTGTACTTTGTGCTCCCCATGTTAAGTATAGGATTTGCAATCAGTAACTAGGATAAGTAAGGTATTACAAAGTCCTAGCGCTAATTACCATAGTGATGCGCAAGCCAAAATTTTGTTAGATCATTCAGCACTCCCTAAAACCCCCCAATAAATCAAATACTTACCTCTCATCCCTCGGCTAGAACGGTGGTCCGATTCACTGCTTCTTTTGGCCACGAGCAGAGTGACACTGAGGACAAATCGTTCCCCGTCTCCCTCCGAGATCACTCCGTGGAGCTGTGTGATCTCACAGGAACGAGATCGCACCGGACTTGCGGGCCCAGAAGTGCAATCCTCCATAGAGTCCTATGGACTCCAGGAGCAGATCCTCGCAGCGGAGCAAGAATTGCTACCGCAAGTATCACTGAGAGTAGCGATGCGTTCCGGGACAAGTTGTGCCTTCCCTGGAATCTAACGCTAAAATGGGGATGGTATGGGGAAAGCTGCAGGCACAGGTTTTCCCCGTTAGCATTCCCCTTTAAGAGCTAGGTAAGGAATAGGGCCCTTAATGTTGCAGCAATGAAACCGCATTACTGATCATATGAGATCAATATTCTTTTAAAATGTAACTTTACATGGCAGCACTAACTTATTAAATTGCTTCCATTGCTGTTGTACATCTTGTTTGAAGGAGGTTAGCCTTCAGACAGCCAACAGTAAACTGAAACCTATGCAGTCACAGCAAAATGAAGCCTCCATATATTATTATTATTATTATTCTTTGATTAAAGATTCCGTAGCAATGTACAAGGCAAGTGGACGATGCATTCAGGGCTGGAATAAGATCACTATGGCCCTGCAGCAGAAGATTTTGGTGGGTTTTTAAGAAATTTAGTGACCTAAAAACGTATTTTAGGTTACTTAACCCTTTCGCTGCTGAGGCATTTCCCGCCTGTGTGCTGAGGTCATTTTTACCGGTTTCGCTCATCATGTTTAACCGCGTTTTGAAGCCTTATTTTATTATATAAGAAAAGAAAAGAAATATTTTATTATATGACCCAGACATATTATATATCGTTCTTTCCGTCAGACTCGGAAGATTCATAATATGTCATTATTATATGTATACGTTATGTCCTGTCTGTATATTATAAAAAAAATATGCAATAAAATTAGAATTTTCAAAAATTTACAATGTGTAAAGTGTTATTTTTCACATTTTAACATGCGATCGTTTGCGGTTATATTTTGTATGGGGTGCTCTTGTTAAAAAAATTAGAAATGGGGTCTCGTTACATTTTTTTTGGGGGAAAATTTCGCTATTTTTAACAAACGCACCCCATACAAAAATCGTTAGTGCAGCATCATTGTTCACATTATAAATTAAATGGAAACAATATTGCTGCATTAACAAAACAAATAAAAACTAAAAAACTTGTTTATTTTTTTTATTATTTATTTATTTATTTATTTTTATTTAAAAAAAAAAAAATTAAAAAATTTTCACGGTCATGTTTGATATCGTTGGGAAAGGCCATGCTCTGGCCGATCCAACTATATCAAGAATTAACCCCTAGCTGCCAGAGATCGGGAGATAGGGGGTTCATTGGAACCCCCTATCTCCACCATTGGTGGCAGCTAGGGGTTAACTCCTGCTATGCACGATGACGCCAGTCCTCAGGGGGAGTTCCCGGAGGCTTGGCCGACATCCAATATGTCGGCCAGCTCCGGGAAAGGATCACGAACCGGCGCTTTTCGGCGCCGATTCGTGATCCGGCCCCCATGGGGTTAACGCCAGGTACCATTTGGAAGGGCAGGCTGTGCCCTTCCAAACGGTGCCTGGCATTAAGCTCAGGACCCCCGCGATCGGGAGGGAGAGAGGTCCGAAGCCTCACGGATTGACGGGCTGACATCCAAGATGTCAGCCCGCACTGGGGGGCACAGCGATCGGCCGGAATCCGGCCGATCGCAGGCTGCTTCGGGAGGACGCGCTCAGCGCGTCTTCCGCAGCCAACCCTTCCTGCGGCAGGACGCGCTCAGCGCGTCCTCCGCAGCGAAGTGGTTAATAGTGCAGATACGGGTATATTTAATGAGGCAGTTACTGTGTGAGGAAATTTCCAATCCGATTTCAATGTGTAAAATTATTTTTTTCAAATTTTATCATCCGAACCTTTGTGGTTATATATTTGTAAGAATTTCAAGTCTTACATATTCTATTGGGAATTCTTGTAAAAAAAAAAAAATTAAATGGTAACCTGTTACTGCATTTCTCTGAGAAAATATACAATTTTAGCCAAAATGTTTTTTAAAAATTAATATTTCCCTTGTCGTTTGGAGGATGGTGTTTTATGAATAATATAACTATGTATAAAACACTGAACTTGCTCCCAGCGTGGGAAATGAGAAGGTGAGTAATGGCAGTGGTATTGCTCATCTTATACATGACAAATGGACAATGCCATCGTTTTGGAACTAAAAATATATAAATAAAAAAAGTTTTTTCTCTTCTTTTAGATTTTACATGATCACGTTTAGACTCTGACCAGTCCAATAACACCTCACTTGACCTTGTGAGGTGTAAAGATTAGTGACACAGGGTTCCAAAGTCCACAACCCCCCCAGCTCCTTGTTATATTGCAGCATTTAGGTTTTTGATGTAACAATCTGTAACAACGGATTGTGTCATCATCTCCACACTTGTTGGTGACATTAGAACTGAGATGGGGAGTTAGTGCAGCATCATTGTTCATTTTATAACTGTAAAGTGAAAAATATTGCTGTGTTCGAAAGAAAAAATAAAGATTTATTATTTAATTTTTGTTACATAAAACCTGGTCATGTTTGGTATCGTTAGAAAGGCCATGATCTGACCTTTCCCGTGATAACTAACATGACCCTGTAGCTGCTACGGAGTTGGAGATACAGGGGTCTAAATGCCAATCAATGCAGACATACGGGGTTATTCAAAGACATCCGGATTGTGGCCTAAAGGTAACCGACACTGAAATTCAGCACACCTTTCCTGGCCATTCGGCTATTCTGAGAGCAGGCAGTTCGCCAAATGTTGGCGAATTGCCTGCCCCTACGGTGCCTGTTCGAGGGCAGTGAAATCCCCCATAGACTATCAATGCTTCGGCTATTCAGAGAAAACTAAACAGCAGGGAAAAGTTGCCGAATTGCCCTGCTATTTGGTGGGCTCATTCGACAGATTTATTCAGGCGATTCCCATAGGCTTCAATGTTAAAAATATTCCAGTTTTAATTCAATATCTAATAAACCGTTTATTATTATATTCTGCTGTAAAAAGTCTCTTTATTTATAGATGTTTTTGGATTTTTTTGGGCAATTTTTTTTTCCCGTTTTGTTCTTAAATCGTTTTTTCTTTTTTCTGTAACTGCCCTTTTTATTATTATTCATTGGATCTTGTATGTAAATCCCAGGCATTTTCGTTCTGTAGTTTTTTTGCAAACAGCATTTCAAATTTCAAACTTTAAAGCGTACAGGTTTTTTTTTCTCGGCACTCGTCTGCATGTTGGGTTTTTCCGGCGGCTGGTCTGCGCTGTGATCGGCGGCTAGTCGGGTTTCTCCGGCGTGTTCGGCGGGGTTAATCCAGCTGTTTTCTGCAGGTTTCGGTGAGTGTTCGGCGGCTTTGCAGCGGTTTTTCCCTGCACTACGGGGGTCCTGCGGTGCTTGCTGAATACACCGCAGGGTCGGCGAAATAGGATCGCCGAATCGTCCCGAAGTGCAGGGAACGAAAAGACACCGAACGTACGGTGACTTTTCGATTCTTTTTGAATAATCCTGTCGGTTATACTTTCTCTGAGCCTATTCTGGGGCATGGGCCTGGAGCTGCTGCTCCATCAGCCCCTATGTTATTCCGGCCCTGGCAACATTGAAACATATGTACATTTGTTCAACACGAAACATAACAACAATGATACAGAAGGATTGGGGGACCCTGTTGGGGATTCCTAAGGGAATTTACAATCTGTATGACATTTCTACATATATTATACAACCATACATGCTGGAGGACCGTTAAAACAACAAATATTAAGAATACACCTAGCAAAATAATATATATATAAAAATATTATTTTCGAAAAATAAAAGCATAGCAAATCTTTAAATCAAAAGTTCCCATCAGTCTTAAAGCCATCTCTGTGATGGAGAGAGTTATGTTTTCCAAACCTAATAAAACAAATCTTAGCTATATAATAAATCATCGCTCTGGGCTCAGTCTTCTGACCATGTGCATTAAATCTTCTCTATGCCGGTTCATCAGTATTAGCTCTATCAAGCCCACTCTAGAAACGTGTGCTTGGGATAAGGTCAAGTGAAGATTAAGAGAAAGCAGTTAAGGTCAGGTCGCACGTTCTTATCCTCTGTTGGAATATTGCATTACAATGCCTTTCACTAGGTCATTCCTGTTAATGCTATCATGTAGTCTTTTAGGTCAAATACAATCAAAATGTGTGGTGATATTCGCTCACAAACCCAACTTGGAAATGTCTTTCTCCTCAAGTTATAATTATTTTCACGTTTTAAAAATGTAGGGCACTATTACGTTGATGGCGCTAAATCGGGGATGCTAATGGGGTAAACCTGCCCCCTTAGCATCTCAGTTCTAGCACCATATTACGGGGCAGGCACTGGTTCAGCAGCCTGCCCCATAATGCCGCTCTAACCTCCTGGATACTCGTGGCAGTGCTAACGTGTCGCCCCAAATATCACCTCCTGGAGCACATAGGAAGCTTGTGCTGCCGGGCCATGAGCACTGCACAATCTCGCTCTTGTGAGATCGTGCAGGGCTGCAGAGTGATTCACGGAGGGGGACTGGGGACTGTTTGTCCCCAGTCTCACTCTGCTCCCGGCTGCCAGAAGC
Source organism: Leptobrachium leishanense (assembly GCA_009667805.1). NCBI lineage: Eukaryota > Metazoa > Chordata > Amphibia > Anura > Megophryidae > Leptobrachium > Leptobrachium leishanense. Next base: position 132,863,017 of record CM019063.1, on the reverse strand, counting down.
TGCGGATTGGGCCACTGTTCGTGCCACGGGATGAGAGGTGAGTACCTGGGGGGATTTCAGCTGGTGCTAACTGATTCTGCAGAAGCAGAATCCGTTGGCACCAGCTTCGAGTTGTGGTTAACTTTTTAGTTACCACATCAGTGCGGTAATTAGCATTAGGACTTTGTAATCCTGATTAAACCTGCCAAATAAAACTACCGAACATCAGGGCATTTCACTGCTGTTTGGTGTTCTCTGAATAGAATAACAATTGCTTCTCTGTGGATCACTGCCTCTCTATGGATCACTGCTTCTCTATGGATCACTGCTTCTCTATGGATCACTGCTTCTCTGTGGATCACTGCTTCTCTGTGAATCACTGCCTCTCTATGGATCACTGCTTCTCTATGGATCACTGCTTCTCTGTGGATCACTGCCTCTCTATGGATCACTGCTGTCTATGAATCACTGCTGTTGAATAGGCACCGTATTTCACTGGCAGTTTGCCAATATGTGGCGAATTGCCAGCTTTTGAGTAGCCGAATGGCCACGAAATTGCACCGTATGGGGAAATTCACTGTTCAGTGCAACTTTGGGACCAGTTCGGCTCCTTTGAATAACCCCTATAGAATGTTAACTTACATATGTCAGCATCAGAATAATCACAGATATTGCTAATCTCTCTTATTTAAGGGTTATTCCAGTGAAAAATGACAAGATTATTTTGACAGGTCAGGTATTTTGGCCTTTTAGGGGTTAAAAACACCCTTAAACCCACTCTCTGGTCTGCACAAGCCAATCAGTGTGTGAGTCAGCTGTAACGCAATGGAATACTGTCAGCTTGCACCCTGATGAGCTGTGTGCTGGTCACAGCCCAAGTTTAACTTCGTTTTAATACCTTTGGGGAGGTTAACCCCTTCCTGCCTCATGATGGAATTCTTCTGTCATGGGTGTCTGGCTGTTAATAATAGACAATAGACAAACCTGTCCTCGAGACCCTCTGCCTCACCACTTTTCCCAGATATGTGAAGCACAGCACAGGTGATATGATTTGCTGCTCAGTGATTGCAGGATTCAGTCTGCATTTCCCCAAGGTGATCTGCAAAATCTGGCCTGGTTGAGGGTCTCGAGGACAGGTTTGGGAAACACCGTCTTAGGCTAGGGTCAGAGTGGGGCAGTCGGAACGCGCGTGCAGGCGCACTAAATCACGGCGGCAGTAGCAGCACATAACGGCCAATGACGGCCAATATACGCAGTACGTGCGTACGAAAGTGCGCCGACACCACGCAACCAGCAAATGAACGCATTTTTATCAGAACGTGAAACCGCTGCTACTGACGTACAAAGTGCGCTGCGGCCGCATAGCAGCGTGTGTGCGTGATTAGGAGATGTCAGACGCTGCTAGTGTGCGGCCAACATAACGTTCAAACAGCCGGATTTCCCTAGACTTCTTTTCACCCCATCGTCATGAAATACGTCCAGAATTGCGCATCGTCTGACCACTTAAGCGTATTCCGTGAAAAAATGCGTGCGCACGCATCGACGTACATTTTGACGGTGGCTGCAGAAAATGCGCTCATCTGTCCCTAGCCTTAGAGTGTGCTGTGCAAGAGAGACATCAGACTGATTATATATATATATATATATATATGGGTTATTCAGAGAAAGGTGAAAATCAGGAGAATGACTGGAGAAGAGAAAATTCATGCAGGGCTATTCGGAGAAAGGTGAAACTCTGGAGAACTTTTGGAGAAGTGAAAATTCTAGGTCAAAATAGCCAAACCAGAAAAATTCTCACATTTATCTCACTTTCCAAATCGGCTATTTGGTCTAGATTGTTCTCTTCTCCAGCCAATTCTCCCAATTTTCACCTTTCTCTGAATAACTCTGTAAGTGCTCCTGTGCTAGTCAGAGATATATAAAAAAAACGTTTTCTTTACTTGCTCTATTTAAGTACATATTACTATTGGCAAAACTGTGAAAATGTGGGTGTGCATTGCATTATTATGTCTTTTTATGTATTTTTTCATAAGAAAATAATAAATAAAAATGTATATAGGTATAGGTCGCATCAAAGTAAATCCCTCTATGCCCTTTAAACAAAATCCGTATATAATATGCGCGGGTACAGCAAATGGGGAAATTCTTGTTGTACACATACATATCAAAAAGACAAAATTGCTTGGGTCTTTGTGTACAAACAAGCAATATGAGGGGGTGTCACTAAGGGTTTACAAACCCTCAAACCATGTGGGATAAAATTATATTTCCTATCAAATATTCTATAGTCCAGGGCTCAAAATTTCAAGTCCCAAGCTACTAACCAGGCCATAAGAGTTACCGCCACCAGTTGCTCCACTTAGCCCCTACCCAGCCATTAACTCTGCCCCTAAACACACCCCCTTTAAATTATCTTCTGAAATTACATTGTTAAAGGTTTTATTTAGAATAAAGTTACAAAAATAACATTAATACCCAGACATCAGACCCCAGATACATGTATACCCAGTCATCCAAGCCCAGATACATGTATACCCAGTCATCAGAGCCAAGTATGAGCAGAGCGAGGAGGCAGGGAAGCTCCTCTCCACTACCCTGCCAGTGACAGACGAGCTGGGTCAGGTTAGGCAGCAGATCCCTGCCACCGTGCAGCCTGGGGAAGGGGGGCTGCACGGTGTCACCGCTGGAATACGCAACCAGAAATTGTGCTGCCTGTGTGTGCATTTCCACTCGCCCTCACTTAATTTCCACTCGCCAGATGCGAGTAGGCGAGTGGAAATTTTGAGCCCTGCTATAGTCTATCAGGGTTATCCAAAGAGATTCGAAAAGTCACCGCACGTTCGGTGACTTTTCGTTCTCTTCAATTCGGTTCCTTTTGCCGATTGCATTTCGGTGACCCTGCGGTGTATTCAGCAAGCACCACAGGGTCCCCGAATTGCAGGGAAAAGCTGCCGCAAACCCGACGAACACTAACCGAATGCAAGCTGAAAACAAGCAAAAACATCTGGATTAACCTTTGAAGAAGCCGAACAGGAGCCGAACAGGAGCCGAATCACACAGAGCCGAAGCAGCTGTGACGTAGAGGAGGCAGTGAATAAATTAGAAAAACCATTTGTATGAATCTGGGAAAAAGAAACGCTGTTTGCAAAGAAACTACTGAGCGAAAATGTCTGAAATTTTCACAGGAGGTCCAGGGAATGATAATAAAGAGGGCTGTTACAAAAAAAATAAGCAAACTGAAAAAAAAATCAAAAAAAAAATCGGACTTTTAAAAAAAAATAAAAAATCTGAAAAATGCTTAAAGTATCCTAAAAAATCTATAAATAAAGAGACTCTTTGCTGCAGAATTTTATAATGAACGGTTTATTAGATATTGAATTAAAACGGGAATATTTTTAACATTGAAGCCTATGGGATTCTCCTGAATAAATTTGCCGAATTAAACCACCGAATGGCAGGGCATTAGGGGAACCTTTCACTGCTGGTTTGTGTTCTCTGAATAGCCGAAGCAGTGCTTCTCTATGGGGATTTCACTGCCCTCGAATAGGCACCGAACAGGCACCGTATGTTTAGGCAATTCGCCAGGATTTGGCGAATTGCCTGCTCTCTGGATAGCCGAATGGCCAGGAAAGGTAACCGAACGCTGATTTTCAGCGTTCGGTTACCTTTCTCAAGCAATTCGGATCTCTTTGGATAACCCTGTAAGTATACTCACAATTTGTATTTCATGAAATTTTAATAGTGTTCTACACGTCTTAAAACATTTCTATTTTAACGTATCAAACGTAACAGACTCGCCACCAGGACATGCTTGAAAACGAGAGAAATCTCAATGTATCCTTCCTGGTAAAATTCTTTCTCAAAAAAAACAAAAAACGTATCAATTCTTTTGATTCACGATGTACATCGTAAAATATAAAGTAAGCGGAACACGTTGGTGCTAAATAAATTGTAATTGTAACTATAAATGTCAAGAGCCACCAGATAAACTATTCTATTTATATTCATTATTCTCCTGTACTTTAGTCCGACCTACCATCATGCTTACAATATTCCTATAGAGAAATTAAATTGATTTTTTTTTTTATTACAGTAGAACATTTTCCCTCTTCGTAGTTAACACATTTGAGACTGACACAGTAAAGTGTCTTTTTGTTGTTATTGCCCATTTTATATACAGTATATGTTTGCTTTACATGCAGACTTACAGGGTTATCCAAAGAGATCCGAATTGCTTGAGAAAGGTAACCGAATGCTGAAAATCAGCGTTCGGTTACCTTTCCTGGCCATTCGGCTATCCAGAGAGCAGGCAATTCGCCAAATCCTGGCGAATTGTCTGAACATACGGTGCCTGTTCGGTTCCTGTTCGAGGGCAGTGAAATCCCCATAAAAAAGCACTGCTTCGGCTATTCAGAGAACACAAATCAGCAGTGAAAGGTTCCCCTAATGTCCTGCCATTCGGTGGTTTCATTCGGCAAATTTATTCAGGAGAATCCCATAGACTTCAATGTTAAAAATATTCCCGTTTTAATTCAATATCTGATAAACCGTTCATTATAAAATTCTGCAGCAAAAAGTCTCTTTATTTATAGATTTTTTAGGATACTTTAAGCATTTTTCAGATTTTTTTTATTTTTTTTAAAAAGTCCGATTTTTTTTCTTTTTTTTTTTTCAGTTAACTTATTTTTTTTGTAACAGCCCTCTTTATTATCATTCCCTGGACCTCCTGTGAAAATTTCAGACATTTTCGCTCAGTAGTTTTTTTGCAAACAGCGTTTCTTTTTCCCAGATTCATACAAATGGTTTTTCTAATTTATTCACTGCCTCCTCTACGTCACAGCTGCTTCGGCTCTGTGTGATTCGGCTCATGTTCGGCTCCTGTTCGGCTTTTTCGAAGGTTAATCCAGATGTTTTTGCTTGTTTTCAGCGTGCATTCGGTTAGTTTTCGTCAGCTTTTCGGCAGCTTTTCCCTGCAATTCGGGGCCCTGTGGTACTTGCTGAATACACCGCAGGGTCACCGAAATGCAATCGGCAAAAGGAACCGAATTGAAGAGAACGAAAAGTCACCGAACGTGCGGTGACTTTTCGAATCTCTTTGGATAACCCTGTTAATTTATCTTTTAATATTGACCTGTTATGATGAGCAGACCACTCCTTAAAGATTCCTCATTTTGCTCTTTATTATACGTATATGTGTGTCATACGTAAACAATATGTTGTACATGAATAATTCTTTGTAATTTTTTCATATGCTTTCATCGCTTTTTCTCTAGCATTTACAATCTTTATTTCCTTTAGGTTTCATCCTCGGGAAGGCATTCGCCAGCAAAGTCTCAGGCAAATGAAAGTCCTTCCAAATGCCCTCGTTATCTAAAGGTCCGGAACTGGGAAACAAATGCAGTGTTACACGATACGCTCCACTTCAAGGCTTCCATGGTATTTTGCGTCATTCTAGAAATCATACCGTTATCTCCTCTGCTAGTTATCCTGAGAATACTTCTAGGACATGTTATAGAGTTGAACATTCAATTTAATAATTAATGACATTCGGCACACATCTTCATTAGATCCACTAATTATTTTTTTTATCCTTATGTTACTCAGCCAACACCTTGCTCGCAAGATTTATGTATGGGGGCAGTCATGACACCCCCTCAATATGTACGTAGACCAGAGGATGAAAGAACCAAGGAGGAGCTTCTCCCGCTTGCCAAGGATTTCATAGACCAATATTATTCTTCAATTAAGAGGTAAAGAACATGGTTATAACGCAATGTTTACATTTTAAAAGTTAGCATTAATAAAGCTAGCAAGATTTAAACTTAACCCCTTTACTATCATTATCAGGTATACTCAATCTTCAAAAGTCCCTTTGAGTATACACAATATGGTCTGATTCTGGAGCAATGCAAAGCAACTTCGTTTATTGCATGCAAAATTTGTTTGAATATGGACACCAGGGCATGCTGCTCAAATTTCAATACAGTGGACATGGCAGACAATGTGTTGAAATTAGGGATACGCTCGCTGATACTGGGAATTTGTACTAGTACTTGTACCCATAAAAATGCCCCTGATACTCATACCGAAAGCCAGCACTGGGCTGCTTTACCAAGTGGTATGTAAAGGCTGGGGCCAGCTGACAGAATGCTCTAATAGCATTCTGACAGGATCCCCAGCTGACTATGTTCCAGTGAGCACCCACTGGCATGTGTAAGTTTAATGCGGCTCCGTCAGGGTGTCAAATCATGTATGAGGGACTGAGCAGGAATAGGGCTAGACAGGGTAGGAAAGGGACAGGACAGGGAAGAAACAGGGTGGGACACAGGGGTGGACAGGGAAGGAATGAGCCTGCAAACAGATGGTGAACAGGGAAAGAACTGGGCTGGACACAGATGTGGACACAGAAAGAACGGGCCCGGACAGAGGCGGTGGACAGGGAAGGAATGGGGTTGGACACCAGCTCTAGTAACAGGAGCTGTAGTAGCAGTATCTGTGGTAGAAGCAGGATCTCATAAGAATGCGGCAAGGAAACTAGGAGTAGGAACATGGTAGGCAAAACTCAGCATGAGGGTAGTGGGGGCGGAACAGAGGCTTCAAGGAGCACCTTCCAAGGCAAGGTGTTACCTCTAATGCAAAGTCAATGCAGACCAGAGGAATAGGCATATTTGTAGCCTGGCTTCCTACAAGAGAACTGAATGGCAGCAAGGAAGAACAGGAGTGTACTGTGAATACCTGGTCTGGAGTAGTGACATGAAAGATGCTGCCGGGAATCAGATGGCAGCAGCACCAGCTCTGGGGTGCAGTCTTTCCTCTGGCATCTCTGCAGTCCGTGACAGTCTGCGGTGTGCGTGTGTTTATGTATCTTAGGTTTGAGGTGTGTGGGTGGGTGCATCTGAGGTGTATGTGTCTGTATCTGAAGTCTGAGGGGTGTGTGTGTTGGTGTGTGTGTGTGTGTGTGGGTGGGTGTGTGTGTGTCTGTGTGTAGGCCTGTGCAGTTCCATAAATTGAATCAATCAAACCTTAAGTAAAATTATCTGTAAACGGTATCAGCGGGTACCTGAAAAAAGTATTGGTACTCGTACTTGGTCTAAAAAAATTTGGTATCGGGGCATCCCTAGTTAAAATGATTTGATTAGCTTGTAGATCCATTTTTCCTTCACGGAAACATGGGTTATAGTGTAAATGTAGTATCACTTTTTGGCCAACAGGGGGCTCAAATAGGGCTTACCTACAGTGAACATATACAGTAGAAGGTATCTGTCTATTTTTATTGTGTGGGTAATGGAAAGGCATTTTCCATAAAACCACTGAGTCTAGCCAGTGGTGTTATGGGAAATCACTTGGTAGTAAAGTGGTTAAATTAATTATAATTCTTAGAATGCACCTCAATATGTGAAACATAGACATCAGAGACGTATAAAAATATATAAAAACCTCAATGAACGCAGTTTCCTGTTTCTGCTTAGTAATAATATTTAAAGATGGTGCACTAGCACGATTATATCACAAAACCATTAAGGACCGGAGAAAATATGACTATGATATGATGTAATAAACACATATTACGTATTACTGTCTGAGAATAGAATGTATTACTTTGGCTTTGAGGCTAATTAATGGGTTCTATAATTACTGGAACTAAAGTTGACTATGTGGTTGCTACACGACTACCAGATGTATTTTTGTATTTATTACTCATTAGCTTGAAAGACGATGGGATATTGTACCGTTGGCGCCAAAATACTCTCCAGCCTCATTTGAATCCATGACATAATCGTGTTTAAATTACATTAACTGGTTTATCTCTCTTTTTTTCCCCTTGAAGATTTGGCTCCAAGGCTCACATGGACAGACTTGAGGAAGTTAAAAATGAGATCGAGGAGACAGATACCTACCAACTCAAAGACACCGAGCTCATATATGGAGCAAAGCATGCCTGGCGCAATGCAGCTCGCTGTGTGGGCAGAATCCAATGGTCCAAACTGCAGGTCAGGAAGATCTCGGTCAACAGATCCTCTAAAAGGGTGGTTTTATTGCAAAAATGTTATGTATGCACAGAATATTTGCATGCATTAACTCCTTTAACTAACCAGTTTGCTATTGTTCTGCTGACATTTGACAAGTGACTGCACACAGCTACTTAACGTCAGTGTGAATGGACCCATATCTGGGTATGTGCCCCCTCTCCATAAAAGAACGTTCCTTCAGGAGGTGATGTGACACGTTACCGCTCTGTGATTATTGTAATAATCAGCATTTTTCAGATTTCTTTAACCACGATAAATGTAGGATTTATTATGTGAGGACACATGGGTATTTCTACATCGGCTCATTTGCACGGACTATTGTTTAGACAAATGTTTGTCAGGTTTCCGATTAATTAGGGAGTAATACAATCTCTACAAACTCGATGTCGCAGAAAAGCCCCTTAACCTTGAAAGCTGGTAAGCAAGCAAGCCATTTGTCAGCTTTGATGGCAAATTAAAATAAGCTCCTAAATCCACGGGTGAATTGATCTAAATCACAATGGTCGGATGCGGCCACCGAGGTCCACTGACCTATCAGTCAGCATTAGGGGTTTGTCATTTTTGTCCGTTAATATGCTATTAGTCAACACATTTGTTCCCTCTGTCAGTAAGTAATACACTGACCTGTCATTGGCCCCTGAGCAATGATGTTGTAAAGCCGTGATATTGGCCATTGCATTTATATATTGCACTATGACTATTGTGGGCATTTGAGATCTGACGATGATGAATTGTTGTGTGTCGCCCACTGACTCCATTAATCACTATTAAATAGCCATTTATAACATCCATGGAATAAAAAAAAGTTAACAGAAAGCAATGGATGATTTATTGCTAAAGAACTGATGAAACATTAACATTCAAGGATTAGAATTTATGTAAAAACTCGCTTAGATCACATTAGTATTCCAAATTATGACGGGACATGTTTTCATAAATTCTGAAGTACAATTATTTATAGGCGCCAACATGTTCTGCAGCGTTGTACAATCGATAGGTCAAAACAAGCCAAATTGATAAACAAGTTAGGAACACTGAGAACAATAGGGAAAGAGCACCCTGCTCGGGAGCTTACAATCTATGAGGAGTGGGGAGACACACAGGGGTGAGGGTGCATGTGGACTGTATTAACCTGCTGATTATAAATGTCCAATATTCTCCATACCGGGCTTAACCCCTTCACTACCAAACGATTTTTGTTGAAAACATTTTTATCATAACATTTATTCGAAACACGGGATGCAACGTTAACAATTAAGTATGGGGTAAAATGGATGTTTTTCACAGAGATTGTTATTCTGAGATTCATTAGAATCCGTTTTGTTTCGGACGCAAAAGTGCTTCCAAAATACGAATCGGTATAATTTCGTCCAAATTGCAATTCGGAACGGAACGAAACGCACATATATAGTTATATGCAGCTTTTTTCTCTCTCCTTGACAGAGATAAGACAGTAGAATTCATTTCTCCGCAGGGGGCACACTAATCTGGCTTTTAAAAGGCGTGAAAATATGATATGCTAATGAGTGTTTTTTAATGTATTACAATGCAAATTTGAGATCTCAACTTTGTGTGTGAAGGGGTTAAGAGGATAGTAATTTGAAAAGGGAACAATTTCTGTCACCTCTCAACAGTTGAGACTCACCTTGTGTTTGTCCTGGTATAGGTCTTTGATGCGCGAGACTGCACCACTGCTCATGGAATGTATAATTACATCTGCAACCACATTAAGTATGCTACAAATAAAGGCAATCTAAGGTGAGGACTTTTCAATGTGTACCATTGAGTAGGACATCGTGCCATTCATAAAAAACACATTTACGTCTGAAATACATCTTTTAATGTATACAATAGAACATTGTATAATATATTACATTGTATTATAATATTGCAGGCTATTTGAAGAGTTGCAGTAACACATAAATCATTATGATGCCCTTTATCATAGCTATAGATGCTTTATTTAGAGAAAGAGAATTCTACCCATGATATTATGTGATTACTACACTCGTTCTTTTGGCGAAGACATCCTGCACTGTACCAATTCATTCTATTTGTGCCAAGTCCTAATAAATAAGGGTACTATTCCCTAGTACAGAACATCATAAAGAAATTCCAAAACCCGCCTTGATTTAATGCTAGGGTTTTGGAATTTATTTATGTCGTTCTGAATTTGGAGTCGCTGAGCAAGAATTCCCATCCTATTGCCCATTTTTTGTGAGTAGTACTTGGGTTTAACGGTTTGCAACTATTCCCTAGTAAATGCTAGGAGTCCTGTGGACTCCAGGAGGTGATACTCTCTGCGGCACGGAAGCACTACCATGAGTGTCCCATCGGTTAGCGCAGCATTCATGGGAAAGGTGCTGAGACACCGCCTGCCCCAGAATATTTTGCCAAAATGGGGACGCTACGGGGAAACCTATCCCTATCTGCCCTTGATACCTGTCATAAGAGACCCAGGTTCAAATCGCAGCCAGAGCACCTATCGAGTAAGTGTCCTTGAGCAAGACACCTAACGGTATATACTTGCCTACACACAATATCGGCTGTGGAGTCCAGTTGTAATGTCTCTACCCTTCGACCGTGGAGAAGCACCTCAAATACAGTTCAGCACATCCCTCCAGTACAACTGTGGAGAAGCAAGTCTCAACTTTACTAGAAGCGGGTTCAACCTACCCACCAGATCGCTGATCTACAATCATGGAAAGCTGACTCGATCCCACTCAGAAGATGCCATCAGCGAGTGTCCTTGGGCAAGACACCTAAAGATGTGGATGCGCCTATCTCAAAAAATACTTGTGCTTCTCATAGATTGTAAGTTCCCTTGGGAACAGCGACCCCCCTGAATCAGGTCATATCATCCAGGTGTGGTATTCCAAGGTATCAAACCCTTGTACACTGATCTTGTAAAGCGCTGCAGAATTTGTGGGCCTATATAAATAAAAGATAATCATTCTTCTTCTTATTATTATTATTATTATTAACAAAAGCTGTGGAAGGTGCAGCATTTCTTTTACAAATGAGAATGCCATTCCTATGGTAAATATAGGGAAATTGGCATTCCCATGCTTTCCCATTGCACTCAAGCCCCAGAAACAACATTAAATATAGACATTTTTGCAAAATTGTGTCTGAATAAAAACGTATTGCAGCTTTCCATTATGTCAACCAAATGGGACGTAGGTTCCCTCTGCTAAAGTAGATGGGGTACTCCGCTCCCAGGTGTTCCTGCTTGACTACTATTCTACTATGGGGGTTATTCAGAGAGCATTGAAATGTCGCCGACATATCGGTGCTCTCACATTCACTGCACTTCGGGGAATCAAATTTCCCCAACCTGCGGTGAACTCAAAATTCACTGCAGGGTCCCCGGAGTGCAGGGAACGGACCCAAAATCCACTGAAAAACCCCCGAACACATCCGGAAAAAGCCGACGAGCTGCCGAACACAGCGCAGACCAGCTGACAGAAAAACCCGACAAGCCGATGAACAGGGTAAATATAAATAAGAAAATAAAACACAGTGAGTTTGAAAGTGTCAAAATTGAAACGCTGTTTGCAAAACTACTTAACGAAAATTCCTGGAATTTACATATAAAGGTCCTATGAATGATAATAAAAAGGTCTGTTACAGAAAAAAACGCTTATAAAAAGTAAACGGGGGAAAAAACGTTTGCCAAAAAAATCCTGAAAAATGGCTAAAAGATCATTAAAAAAATTAGGTTTGCACCGATACGATACTAGTGTCGGTATCGGTGCGATACCGGGTACTGCAGGAATACTTCGTACTCCTGCAGTACCCCCGATACCGGAAGCCGGCATTGAGCTGGCTTGCCGGCATCCGAGGGGCTGGGGCGGCTGTCCGAATGCTCTGACAGGCCCTGCAGCTGCTCACCGCGTTCATACTTACCTTCCTGGGCGACGCCAGGAAAGTCTTCGCTCGTGCGCTCGTGGTCGTGGCTGGGGGCCTTCCAACGAGTGCACGCGCGGAAACTTTCCCGGCATCACTCAGGAAGGTAAGTATGAACGCGGTGAGCAGCTGCAGGAGCCTGTCCGATGCCGATAGAGCATTCGGACAGGCACCTGGCACTCACCACGTTCATACTTACCTTCCTGAGCGACGCCGAGAAAGTTTCCGCGCATGCGCTCGTTGGAAGGCCCCCAGCCGTGATCACATGGGACCACGTGATCACGGCTGGGGGGCCTTCCAACGAGTGCACGCGCAAAGACTTTCCTGGCGTCACTTTGGAAGGTAAGTATGATCGCGGAGAGTGCCAGGTGAGCTGGGGGGCATATCCACGAGCTGGGGGGCATTATCCATGAGCTGGGAGGCATATCCATGAGCTGGGGGCATATCCATGAGCTGGGAGGCATATCCAAGAACTGGGGGCAATATCTATGAGCTGGTGGCATATCTATGAGCTGGGGCAAAATCCATGAGCTGGGGGGCAAATCCATGAGAGCTGGGGCAAAATCCATGAGCTGGGGGGCAAATCCATGAGAGCTGGGGCATAATCCATGAAAGCTGGGGGGGGGAATATCCATGAGCTGGGGGGCATATCTATGAGAGCTGGGGGGCATATCCATGTGAGCTGGGGGCATTTTTATATGAGATCTGTTCTTATTGGAAAGCGTTCACATGACATAAAATAAATGTATCGGTACTCGGTATCGGTGAGTACTTGAACAAAAGTATTGGTACTCGTGCTCGGTCTTAAAAAAATTGGTATCGGTGCATCCCTAAAAAAAATCAATAAATAAAGAGACTTTGTACTGCAGATTAAATGAATAAACGGTTTCTTAGATATTGATGAAAACGGGAATATTTTTAACATTGAAGTCTATGAGGTTCGCCTGAATAAACCTGCCGAATGAAAGCACCGAACAGCAGGGCACTTCACTGACATTTCTCTAATGTTCAGTGTTCTCTGAATAGATTAACCATTGCTTCTCTATGGGGGATTTCACTGCCATCGAACAGGCACTGTACTGGCTAGCAGTTCGCTAAAATTTGGCGAACTGCCTGCTCTCTGAATAGCCGAATGGCTCTGAAATGTCACCGTACGGGGAAATTCCCTGTTCGGTGTCATTTCGGGGCCAGATCGGCTCTCACTGAATAACCCCTAATACAGGTATGATATTCTTCATTTTAGTTTCCATTCTATGCCTGATTAATATATTCTCCCAGTCATGGTTTTCTATCCCTTTTTTTATTTTATGGAATTCTTCCTCTTTCTTTTGTCTGTTAATCCAATTACCGTTACCCATACTTAGAAAGGCCTTTTTAATTAACCTCTGAATTAAAAGCACAGCAAGCCACTAAAAACGTTATGTCCCTCCTGTGTCTTACCTCCCTTTAGAGCAAGGCCCGCATCACCTTTTTAGATACTGCGCTGCCATTACCGTTACATTTGTTTCTTTCTCTGTGAAAAAGCCTTGCAGAATATTCCGGTACCTTAATAACGTTTCCTGGTTTTCTCCCTGTAGATCAGCAATCACTATATTCCCCCAAAGGACAGATGGGAAGCATGATTTCAGGATATGGAATGCCCAGATTATCCGATACGCAGGATACAAACAGCCTGATGGGTCAGTGCTCGGAGACCCTGCAAATGTGGAATTGACGGAGGTAACCTCGCTCTCTCGTAACGCCGATTCAGCAAGCTTTAACCATAGGAGGAACAACACCAATCTTCAAACGATTCTGGCCAATGCATCAAAAGTCTAACCGCAGCTGGAGGGGGCCTTCACTACCTGACCCCAAAGCAATAAAATAAAGAAACTCCAGCATACCGCGGTATCTCATAAAGTGGATTTATTCCATCACCATCACAGCACAGTTGATTGATACTGCTGCGACAGTGATGGAGTAAATCCACTTTATGAGATCCCACGGTATGCTGGAGTTTCTTTATTATTTATTTTATTGTCCATAGGGGGAGCATAGTCAGGAGATGATAGCAGGACTGTTTTGGAAGTGGTTCAGTGTAAAATGTTTATGGATTTCTATTTAATGGTGCTGGCACTCAATATACAGATCTTCTCTAAGCTATTTTTATTTCTGCTGCTGATAGATCTGCATTCAGCAGGGCTGGAAAGCCCCTCGAGGTCGCTTTGATGTCCTTCCTCTTGTACTTCAAGCAGATGGCAATGATCCCGAACTGTTTGAGATCCCTCCAGAAATGATTATGGAAGTCCAGATCAGGCATCCAAAGTAAGGCCGTCAAAGTTATTATTATTAATATTCTACTTTATTGATATAGCGCTAGCAGAAGCCGCAGCGCTGTACCGGGGAAGAGGACAAGGGGATGGTACACTGCAACATACTGTAGGTTTTGTGTTGTTCACCAGCTGGATGGAGTAGCGGTAACTTCACTGCTCTATGACTGGAGACACAGGTTTGAATCCTGGCAAGAGCACCTCTCCAGTAAGTGTCCTTGGGCAAGACGCCTAACGGTACATACTCGCCACCCAGGACATACTTGATCCTTCTTGGTAAAATACTTTCTCAAAAAAATTAACAGAGGTTATACAGTTCCTGAGGCAGTTTATATGAGAACTTGTTATGTGGAGTGAAGACAGAAGGGAAGATTTTCTTTGTCTTCCTAGAGTTAAAGAAAATAAATGTACATCCATCCATAAAAAGTGTCAAAAATCTTCTCTATATGGGGGTTATTCGCTAAATGCTGAATTGCACATTTTTACTCAAAAGAGTCAAGTTAAAAGACTACCAAATTAAAACCGATTCAGCCATGTTGACCTATAGCAGTTGCCACCGATTCAAAGCTTAGTGAATAACCCCCTACAGGGATAGCGGGCACATTGGAAATGGAAGTACAACAATTAAACCACCATAACAGCTGCAGTGGGAAGACTACGAGTCAAAAAGTACAATTCTGTCTTAGCATGAGCTCGTGCCATTAAACCAACATGATTCACTAATTTCATGCATAATAATGCAAGAAATGTAATCTCTACGTGAGTAATTGGGAAGCCACATCTTTTTTTTTTTTTTTTCTGAAGAGGATTTTCTGAAAGCGATTTATGCTGTCAGTTATTTTTAAAAGATATATTCTGAATATTAAACTATTCATCGCAATTACTTCCAGGAATTTTTACCCTGCACGAGAGCTGTGATAGCTGTGTGAATCAGTACTTCTATTACATTGCCAAGGAAAAAATATAATGTTTGCACAAAGCAATGCATATTCATGTGTTCATTTTAAATCTGTGCCATAAAGATACAACACTTAGAAACATAGAAACATAGAAAAATGTCGGCAGATAAGAACCTTTCGGCCCATCTAGTCTGCCCAATTACATGGATACTTTACCTGGATTTATCTTTTGTTTAGGATAGCCTTATGCCTATCCCATGCCTGCTTAAATTCAATTACTGTTTTGGCCTCTACCACTTCTACTGGAAGACTGTTCCATGTATCCACCACCCTCTCAGTAAAATAATGCTTCCTGATGTTACTTTTAAACCTTTGCCCCTCTAATCTAAGACTATGTCCTCTTGTTTTGCTACTTTGTTTCCGTTTAAATATACTCCCTTCCTCTACCTTGTGGATTCCCTTTACGTATTTAAATGTTTCTATCATATCTCCTCTGTCTCGTCTTTTTTCCAAGCTGTACATGTTAAGATCATTAAGCCTTTCCTGGTAACTTTTCTCCTTCAAGCCGTACACCATTTTAGTAGCCCTTCTCTGAACTCTCTCTAAGATGTCTATATCCTTCTGGAGATACGGTCTCCAGTACTGCACACAGTACTCCAAGTGAGGTCTCACCAGTGCTCTGTACAGTGGCATGAGCACTTCCCTTTTCCTACTGCTAATACCTCTCCCTACACAACCAAGCATTCTGCTAGCATTTCCTGCTGCTCTATTACATTGACTACTTACCCTTAGATCCTCTGAAATAATAACCCCTAAATCCCTTTCCTCAGATGTTGAGGTTAGGACTGTATCAAATATTCTATATTCAGCCCTTGGGTTTTTACGTCCCAGGTGCATTATCTTGCACTTATCCACATTAAAACTCAATTGCCACAGCTCCAACCATTTTTTTAGTTTACCTAAATCATTTGTCATTTGGCTGATCCCTCCAGGAACGTCAACCCTGTTGCAAATCTTTGTGTCATCAGCAAAAAGACATACTTTTCCATTAATACCTTCTGCAATATCACTAATAAAAATATTAAAGGGAATGGGTCCAAGTACTGACCCCTGAGGTACCCCACTGGTAACAAGACCTTGCGCCGAATAAACTCCATTTACCACAACCCTCTGTTGCCTGTCACTCAGCCACTGCCTAATCCATTCAACAATATTGGAATCCAAGCTCAAAGATTGCAATTTGTTGATAAGCCTTCTATGCGGAACAGTATCAAAAACCTTACTGAAATCTAAATAAGCAATGTCTACTGCACCACCTGTGTCTATTATTTTTGTTACCCAATCAAAAAAATCAATAAGATAAGTTTGGCATAATCTCCCTGAGGTAAACCCATGTTGTTTCTGATCCTGTAATCTATGTGTTTTTAGATGTTCAACAATCCTTTCCTTTAACATGGTTTCCATTAATTTCCCCACTACTGACGTAAGACTAACTGGCCTATAGTTCCCCGATTCCTCCCTACTACCCTTCTTGTAAATGGGCACAACATTTGCTAATTTCCAGTCTTCTGGGACGACTCCCGTTAACAAGGATTGGTTACATAAATCTGTTAATGGTTTTGCTATTACATCACTGAGCTCTTTTAATAATTTAGGGTGGATCCCATCAGGCCCCATTGACTTATTTGTCTTTACTTTATACAGCTGCTGTAGAACCTCCTCCTCTGTAAACTGATATGTAATTGTCTCGTTAGTGTTTCCTCCTAACTGAGGTCACTTTCCTTCCTTTTCTTCTGCAAAGACTGAACAAAAATATTCATTGAGGCAGTCAGCAAGACTTTTATCCTCTTCTACATACCTTCCTTCCTTTGTTTTTAATCTAACTAATCCTTGTTTTACTCTTTTCTTGTTTATGTATCTAAAAAATAGATTGACACTTGACATATACAGGGTTATTCAAAGAGAAGCGAAAAGCCACCGCACGTTCGGTGACTTTTCGTTCTCTTCAATTTGGTTTGTTTTGCTGATCCAATGTCAGCGACCCTGCGGTGTATTCAGCAAACACCACAGGGTCCCCGAATTGCAGGCAAAGGTCGCCACAAACCCGCCGAAAACTTACCGCAAAACCTGGCGAATGCACACCGAAAACCCGCAAAAACCTCTGGAATAACCCGCCGAAAATGCCGGAAAAACCCGAGCAGGAGCCGATCACACGCAGCGCAGCCGCCGGAAAAAGCCGACACCGCAGACGAATGCAGTGAATAAATTAGCAAAAACGTTTGCTTGAATGTTTGAAAAGTGAAACGCTGTCTGCAAAGAAACTACTGAGCGAAAATGGCTGAAATTTACATATGAGAGCCAGGGAATGATAATAAAAAGGGCTGATACAGAAAAAATAAGTAAAGTTAAAAAAATTAAAATAAATAAAATCGGATTTTTTTTAAAAAAAAATCCTGAAAAATGCTTAAAATATCCTAAAAAATCTATAAATAAAGCAACTCTTTACTGCAGAATATTATAATCATCGGTTTATTAGATATTGGATTAAAACAGGAATATTTTTAACATTGAAGCCTATGGGATTCGCCTGAATAAACGTGCCGAATTAAACCACCGAATGGCAGGGCATTTCGGGAACCTTTCACTGCTGGTTTGTGTTCTCTGAATAGCCGAAGCATTGCTTCTCTATGGGTATTTCACTGCCCTCGAACAGGCACCGAACAGGCACCGTATGTGCAGGCAATACCCCAGGATTTGGCGAATTGCCTGCTCTCTGGATAGCCGAATGGCCAGGAAAGGTAGCCGAACACTGATTTTCAGCGTTCGGTTCCCTTTCGGCAGCCATTCGAATCTCTTTGGATAACCCTGATAGTTATATCAAGGGTTAGAAACCTTGGCCGCTAGATGTTATGGACTACATCTCCCCAAGGCTCAGCCTACATAATATGTGAATAAGCATCATGGGAGATGTAGTTCCAAAACATCTGGGGGACAAGGTTGCTGACCCCTGAGTATACGTAACAGGAAGAGAGGGGTTCATGACACAAGGAAGAATAATTTCAGTTACAGTTACAAGTATTTATAAAACACCAATAAATTCCTTAGCGCTGTACAACGGGAGAGACAGAATAACAAATATACGTACACGTTACACACACGGAACTGAAGGAGGGAGAACCCTGCTCAAGAGCTTACAATCTAAGAGGAGAGGGGTGACCTATTAGGGGGGTGAATAGGGTAGGTGAAGTGGTGGGTTGCAGGAGGGCTGAATGGGAAGAGGAGCAGGAAATGACAGTGGAGAGATCATGGAGTGAGTCTATAGGCTTCTCTAAAGTAATGTGTTTTCAGAGACTTCTTGAAGGACTGGAGAGATGGGGAGAGTCTGATGTTGCGGGGGAGGGAGTTCCATAAAAAGGGGGCAGCTTGGGAGAAGTCCTGAAGGCGAGAGTTAGGGGTGCAGGTACGAGGAACTGATAGCATAAATCATTGGCAGAGCGGAGTGGTCGGGATGGATGTACCTGGTAATAAGGGAGATGTAGGCAGGGGCGCGGTTATGGAGAGCTTTGTATGTGAGCGTACCAGTATAATGAAATGGATTCTAAAGGAAACAGGGAGCCAGTGTAGAGATTGACAGAGGGGTGAGGTGTGAGAGGTGCGTGCAGGAGGTGAGGTGAATGAGTCTGTATGAGAATTTCAAACCAGAAAATATTCCTGCTGCTGGATGTGTCCTTAAGGTGGCACTGGCAATCAATATTCTTTGGTGGGCCTACAGAAATCTGACAAAGGCAATAATAACAGCAATATTCTGCAAACCCCATTAATCAATAATTATTATCTGCTTATCAGGATTTTATAAAGCCAATCCCTGGGAATAGCAGATGTTCCGACATCCATTATTTGGCAGCTGGTGGGAAATCAATATGTGTCATTATTACCGACTAATTGCTCATCGTCAAGGTGTATATTAAGATATTTTCATTTTAGAGATAATAACAATATTAGAAGTGTAGCGCTACTTTTATAGACTTTTATATACACTATATTATATCGTGCTGGAAATGTGCCTCTTTCCTGTTTTTATTTTCAGATTTGAATGGTTTAAGGACTTGGATTTGAAATGGTATGGATTGCCCGCAGTAGCCAATTTGCTGTTAGAGATTGGAGGCTTGGAATTCAGTGCGTGTCCCTTCAGTGGATGGTACATGGGGACTGAAATTGGCGTCCGAGATTACTGTGACAACTCTCGTTATAATATGTTGGAGGTACTGTGGCCTGGTAAACAGCTCCATCTTTTGGCAGGAATAAATTACTCTTTTGTAAATCAATGGCACAGCTACGCAGATTAACTGAATAATTGCCAAGTTTAGGCAATGTAGCAGGAGCAAGAAAACCACATTTGTGTATCAGATTTGTTGTTTTTTTTGGTAAAGATCTAGAGATGACCTGTCAAAAGAGATCTACAATGCAGTTATAAAACCCCTTTATAGTCATACAACATGTGACCCCAACAGACAATGTCACACAACATATAAGGCTAATGTCAAACGAACGCAGTGATCACGTCCGTGTCGACGCACAGTTTAACGTCCGTCGTAGCATAGAATCATGATCAATAGAGACCCGCACTAAGTACGTCCGCACCGAACTGCGCATGCACAAAGCACGTGGCAAACGGCCGCAAGTTGGGCAAGAACGTAAAACCGCTACCACGGATGCGCAGAGTGCGCCACGTCCGCGTAGCGTTCTGTGTGAGTGATGAGATGTCAGACGCAGCGCATTTGCGACGTCCGGCACCTTGACGCACACCATGGCTTTTCATATCCTTTTCAAATTTTTATAATTTTTCATATTCATTTTATTTCCCATAGTTCCCTTTTTTTTTTTCTACATCCGTCAAGAAAAATGGATCGTGTCTACAGTATATTCCGTCAGTACGTCTGTCCGTTATGCACGCACGTAGAGTGCGCTCTGACTGCGTTCGTCTGACATTAGCTTTAACTGTAATGAGCACACTCATACATAGATACACACATGATACATGCCACCAACCACCAAAGTTAATTTGGATATAAATGCAGTATGGTAGTTACTATAACCATCATAAAATTATATTAATTTAAATTTAATTGCTAACTATATAAAAATCACTTGTCAAAGTCTGCCATGCATAATAGATTTCACATTTTTCGGCTGGAATTCCGAGAGGAAAATTTACTTAATGATGTGGCTATTCATTAATGCAAATATCATCTAATGTCCCGATGAAGCATTTGTCCGTGGTTCTCCTCTTATTTGATCTTTGAAAATAATTGACTTTAACCATTCTCAAGCTGGAAAAGTCAAATGTGTGAACAGGCAAGGTTTGTGATAGCCCTGTGAATGGGCAGCAACATAAGGGGCTCTATTCCATAGTTGGTGCTAATGTAGCGTCACGGTATGTAATCGTTAGCAGTAGGATATGTTTAACGTCTGGCATCGATATTCCGATCTTGGCGCTAAGCTGGGGTCAAAAGGTTTTTCACCTCGCAGCTTGCGCGAGCTTACTGTACTTAAGCGCCTCCTATACTTAACATGGGGAGAGCAAAATATTTTTAGCATGTCGACAAGTGAGGTATTACAAAGTGCTGGCGCAATTTACCGTTGGAATGTGAAAGAAAAGATTTTAACACCTTCTAAAAGCTAGTGCTAAATGGTTATGTCAAAGCTGTTAAAAATCATTTAACACACTCTAAATCCCCCTCCCATTAAATCCAATACTCACCTCTCATCCTGCTGTGAAATGGGTGGCCTGATCTGCCTCTACTTCTCCCCAGGAGAGGAGTGAGACTGGAAACAAATAGTTTCTAGTCTCCCTCTGCGATCACTCTGTGGCACTGCACAATCTTGTGAGAGGGTCCTGAGAACAAGCAACATCACTAGTGGCCTGCTCTGTGGTGGGACACCACTCAAGTCTGACAAGGTTTTAGCTTGGTGGTTCCATTGCAGAGGAGGCTGAACCATATGGAACCACCAAGCTAAAACATTGTCAGACCTGAGTGGCGACCCACCGTAGAGCAGGCCTCTAGTGCTGTTGCTTGTTCTCCGGATCCTCACAAACCTTGTGCTATATTCCATTCTTGATGCTAGCATGGAGACGGTAAGCAGGAAAATCTCGCCTACAGATAATCCTTTACCGTCTCCATGTTAACGTCCTATTTTGGGGAAGATGCTATCTCAGCACTCATAAAGGGTGACCAGAACTGAACTGAACCAGAAACTGAAAGGTAGTCCTCTCTGCACAAGAGATACTACAACCCCCAATGAGCTTTTCAACCTCGTAAAACCTTGCCAGGAGGACATAGCAGATACCTCTATAGACATCTAGATCAATCAGTGATACATGTTGTCTGCTTTTGCCCAAAAAGATTTGAGCTTTCTTTACCCAATTCATACCTTCAATGATCCTCATAGGGAAGAAATAGTAAGTGAGCAACTTTTTCATTTCTGAATGAGACGTACATGTTTCTCACTCATCAATGGTCCCGAAGTCTGGACTCGTAGCCCAGCATTCTTTGTTTACTATTGCAGGTGATGGGTTACATCCATCGTGTTTTAAATTCTCTGGTGAATCTGAGTATCTCCAGATCATTGTGGCATCCATAGACATTTAATCAATCCTTTCTAATTTGATACAATCCATAGGAAGTGGCAACAAGAATGAACCTGGACATGAGGAAAACCTCATCACTGTGGAAAGACCAAGCTTTGGTGGAAATAAACATTGCTGTTCTCTACAGCTTCCAGGTACACACAGATAAACAATTTCAAATAAAGGTGCACAAAATGACAATGATCTCAATGAAAGAAGCCTTGAAATAACCATTGAAGTAAAAATACTATAAGCCCAATGCACGTGTCAGGGCAGGACTGACTCTAATGGTAAACTATGTAAATGTAGAGCAGTTCTTCCGTCTGAATAATTCAGCATATGTCCTGATTTCTGAAAACAAAAGTATCCCTAATTTGTTTGTAAACAATGAATTTGTCTTGGATAGTGTACATATAATTTCCATTTTTTGGTGTTGTTCTCATATCCTATGTTATTTAATTTCCCAATATCGCTATATTTTCTACTTTTTATTTAAACCTATATATGATTCAAAGCTCAGGACTAAGGTAATACTACAAAAACAATATTGGAACCAATCCAATAAATCGATATTAGGATGAGAACCCAAAATCAATGAATAGTAACACAGATACTGTATAAAACAATACGGGCCCTAATACAATCTTCGCGCAAACGTCAGTGTGTGCACAAAAACGCATTAACGCGGGGGGGGGCAAAACCCTTTGCACAGAACGTCGTCTTACAATGTCAGCGCAACAAACGCGCGTTAATGTCTACTGCGGGTGAACCTGCGCAAACTTACTGTACTTCGCACGTACTATACTTGACATTGTGAGCGCAAATGTGTTTGTGCACTGGTACGCTGATGGTATTCCAATCTATTCACAGTTTAACGCACAGCCTTTGCGCGCATAATTTTAACAACTCCTAGAAGCTGGTGTTAATGGCACATTCTATCAACCTGGCCGAAACCAAATACACCAGCCCAAAAAAAAAAAATGCAGGAAAGTATAGTAACACATTCTACACATATCAAACCAATAAATTTGAGAAGTTGTGCGTGCATTTTTTATTGATGCAGCATATATGCGCAGATTGACTTTGACAGAGGCAAAAACGTGAAACAATTGTGGTTCTTAATTCTAATTGGCTGAATCGCGTGAAAAAAACAGTCCGCACACTAATTTCTGTGCGCAACGTTGCTGCGCGTGCGTTTGTGTGCGTCCGTTTTACACTCATTTTTTGACAGATGAAAAAATGCACGAGGATTGTAATTCCAGCGTGTTTTATGCGCGTTAACGCTTCGCACAAAAATTCACGCGTTGCGCGTGCGTTTTGGCGTAAAGAATGTAATAGGGCCCTACATTTGTAGTAGTGCTTAGTCCATGTGATGCTCCACAGATCTGATCAAATGAAATGCTGTGTTTCTGTGTTATGACGGGCTGTCTTTTGATTTCCGGTTCCAGAGCGATAAAGTGACAATTGTTGATCATCACTCTGCGACAGAGTCCTTTATCAAACACATGGAGAATGAATATCGCTGTCGGGGAGGCTGTCCTGCTGATTGGGTTTGGATTGTACCACCAATGTCTGGGAGCATTACCCCTGTATTTCACCAGGAGATGCTAAATTACCGTCTTACCCCATCTTTTGAGTATCAGGTATTGTGTTTCCTCATTCACTAGACTGCTGTATTGCGAAGTTGTGGAAATCATGATATTCTGTCACTATAGTAAGAATTAAAAATGAGAAAACAATATTTTAGATGAAAAATCGTGAGGATTCAATCATGCTTGGGGTACACATTACAAATAATGGAATCAAAGAAGAGTAGTGAATTCTTTGAATAAGCAATATGTATATACTATTACAGTTACAAAAGTTCAGTTCTATGTGCAGAATTTATATCACTAAGGGAATGAAAACGGCAGGTTCGAAAAAATATGTGAAGAATAAATTCCTGGCAAGATACTAAGCTCTGTTCTATTTGGAACGATGGTTTGCTAATCCCTACTCCCGATAGTACACTACCACCTGTTTTACGTGAGGTGCCAGAAGACTCCCAGAGTCTGTGGGATACAGTGGATTGTCATAGGAGACTCACATGAGTGAGGTCCTACAGTATACACACTATTTAACCCTTTGTGTCTTTCCGAACGCAAAGAGAAGGCAGTGACTGATCATGTCTTCGCAGTGGAATGAGAGATAAACATTTCTCTTAGTCCTTTATTTTTTCCTTGTATTAAGTGAATTAGCCAACGTAAAACACGTTTATACCCATCTAAGGCTGGTGTCAGACGAGCGCATTTTGTACGGACTGTGCGCCCGTGCAGTACAGACGCACTTTCTGACGGAAGACGCAGTAGTGGCCACACAATCCGTTTTTTTAACTGAAGTTATTTTTGACGGATGTAGGAGGGAAAATTAAAATAAAATGCAAAACCATTTGGTCCGTCAGAAATGCTGGACGCATAAATGCAGTCCGTCTGACCTCGTTCATCACTCACACACAAAACTATGCGGGCGGGCGCACACCGCACGTCCGTTCTAGCGGTTTTACGTTCTTGCCTAACTTGCGTCCGTTTGCCGCGTCGGTTGTGTATCCGCACTTCTGTGCTTCCGTACTTCGTATGTGGGGCTCCATTGATCATAATTGTATGCTACCACGGACGTTAAAATGTGCGGCAACAGGGACGTGATCAGTGCGCTCGTCTGACCCGAGCCTTAGGGATTCAGTAATTTTTTTTCATCTACCAAGACATTAACAAACAGACTGGAATTGCTCCTTATCAAAGCCACCCAATACCATTGTATACTTTGTACAACATATAGGTTGAGTAAAAGTACCGTTAGCGTCTGTTAAAGACGAGTGGAAACAGAAGTTACTAGTCAACTTAAATACCATGTGGACTGTTACTGTGTGCACGTGTACCTGCAATAATTGCCAAGCAGCTGCAAAAACCGCCTATTTGGAATATAGGCCACTATTCGTTACAAACACATGATTCCCATGTTAAAGACATTTTTTTTAAATATCAGGGTTATTCAGAGAGCGACGAATTGCCAGCAAGTACGGTGCCTGTTCGGTGCCTGTTCGAAGGCAGTGAAATCCCCCATAGAGAAGCAATGGTTAACCTATTCCCAGAATCAAACAGCAGGAAAATGGCAGAGAAATTCCCTGATGTGCAGTGGTTTCATTCGGCAGGTTTAAGCCGGTCAACCCCATAGGCTTCAGTGTTAAAAATATTCCCTGTTTTATGTAATATCTAAACCGTTTATTTTGTAAATCTGCAGTACAAAGTCTCTTTTTTTTATTTTGTTTTTAGGCTTTGTTTTAGGCATTTTTCTTGATTTTGTTCGCCAAACCTTTTTTTTTTAGCCTTTTCTTAAATAGCGATATATTTTTTTTTTCTTAACTGTAACAGACCTTTTTATTATTGTTCATAGGACCGTATATATTAATTCCAGACATTCTCGTCCAGTAGTTTTTTTGCAAATGTGTCAATTTTGACACTGTCAATCATATTTTTTTTTACATGTCCAGCTTGTCGGCTTTCTCCTACGGCTGGTTGTGGCTGTGTCCAGTGGCTCGTCGGCTGTGTTTGGCGCCCTCCAGCGTGTTTGTGGCAGTTTACAGGATCGGATCCGATAGCTACTGCCTGATTTAAAAAAAATAGTTGCAAACCTGCTGAAATTATCGTATCTGATAATTTCGGCGGTTTTGTGGCTTTTTCGCTTATTTTATTTTTTTTCAGCGGCTTCTCCCCGCACTCCAGGGACCCTGCGGTAAATACAGAATTCACCACAGGGTGGGTAAATTTGATTCCCAGAAGTGTGTGGAACGACAGAGCACCGAAATGTCAGCAATATTTCGGTGCTCTGTGAATAACCATGTATGTGTCCATATATGTGCTCCTACTGTATATTATAAAGACATTAATAAGCCCTAAAGATTATTCTCCTTTTAAACAATATATCCGTCTTTTTCTAACACTTTTAAAAATAAATATTAAGAATTATTTTTTTCCACATGATTGTGTCTCAATAAAAATGACTCCTACAATTCAAATTTGACTTACAGGGTTATTCAAAAAGAGCCGATCTGACCCCGAAATGTAACCGGACACTGAATTTCTACATACGGTTACATTTCCTGGCCATTCGGCTATCCAGAGAGCAGGCAGTTCGCTAAATGTTGGCGAATTGCCTGCACATACGGTGCCTGTTCGGTGCCTGTTCGAGGGCAGTGAAATCCCCATAGAGAAGCAATGCTTCATCTATTCAGAGAACACAAAACAGCAGGGAAAAGTTGCCAAAGTGTCCTGCTTTTCGGTGGTTTCATTCGACAGGTTTATTCAGGAGAATCCCATAGGCTTCAATGTTAAAAATATTCCAGTTTTAACCACTTGGCTGCTAAGTACACGCTCAGCGCGTCCAGCCAAGTGGTTACTCCTGTGCTATGGATGCGCTGAGCACGTCCTAGCACAGGAGGCAGAGATTGGCTGGTATTTTGGATCCTAATAAAGAAAAGATTTATTTGAGAGTCTTCGTGTGCATCTGGATGATATATATCATATATCATATATATATATATATATATATATACAAAAAAACACGGGGGTTTTTGCACTCACAGTTCACCATAAGATTTCACTTTACCCGGTGCTTCAACAAAGGCTTCAAATTGGATATCAACAGCAAGGATGCAAGACATCCTGTCTGTCCTGATGAAGGCTCCTTGGTGAGCCGAAACGTTGATTTTTGGACCAACAAAAGAAAATAATCTTGGAAAATCCTTGTAGTGCTTGCATCCTTGCTGTTGATATATATATATATACCTCCGAAGATTCCTGGATAATTAAATGCCTGGTGCCCACTCGGCTAATATGGACGCTGCATACATAAAGTATCAGTGACACTCCCGCGGTCTTCATAGAAATCTTTATTTGTAAATCAATCGACGTTTCAGTCCACTATCCGTGGACTTTCATCAGGATATCTTATATCATATATATATATATATATATATATATGTGTGTGTTTATTATTGCAGAAGCCACCTGCACATCACAGCAATTCGATGAATTGCATCCCAGAGTTCCTGTGCCACATTCCCCATATGCAGCAAGGAATTCTGGGTAGGATTTGCAAATGACATCTGTCTCACTTTTATGCATCCTGGGTCTGTTATTACATAGAACCCTAAAATCAATGCTTGCTATGCCACACTGTGGCTTTCTAGCAGAGAGAGATATATATATTTATTTTTAAATAGTGCTTTTTTTCTGTAACAGACCTTTTTATTATTATTAGTAGGACCTTATATGTTAATTACAGACATTTTCATCAAGCAAACAACATTTAAATTTTGAAACCTTCAATCGCTTTTTTTTTTTTTTCTTACCCCGTCTGGCGGCTTGCCAGCTTTTTCTGGTGGCTGGTCGGCAATATGTTCGGCGGATCGTCAGCTTTCTTCAGACGTGTTAGGCGTGTTTTTTGCAGCGGGTCAAAATGATTTGATAATGCAGATCATATTCGCGTTGGGTTTTGCCGATTTTTCGGCAGATTTTCAGCGGATTTGCGGCAGATTTTCAGGTCCGTTCCCTGCACTCCGGGGACCCTGCAGAGAATGCTGAATTCACCGCAGGGTCGGGGATTTGATTCCCTGAAGTGCGGGAAACTAGAGGGCACCGAAATGCCAACAACATTTCGGTGCTCTCTAAATAACCCCTTTAGTTTGCTTTCTTGGAGAATTATTAGATTTAAATTAATAACCATTATAATTTATTTTCCTCTGCATCACCTACTGTATATCAGTGGTTCCCAACCGCAGTCCTCAAGTACCCCCTAACAGGCCAGGTTTGCCAGTTATCTGAAGCACAGCAGGTGATATGATTTGCTGCTCAGTGATTGCAGGATTCAGTCTGCATTTCCCCAAGGTGATCTGTAAAATCTGGCCTGTTAGGGGGTACTTGAAGACCGCGGTTGGGACCCACTGATCTATATGATACCACTATAGTTTGTGAATTAATTATTTACATTTTTTTAATTTACTGCTTTTTAGCCAGATCCATGGAACACTCACATATGGAAAGGAGTTAATGGAACGCCAACAAAGAAGAGAGCTATTGGATTTAAAAAGTTGGCCAAGTAAGTGTCCTTTGCTAACCTCTACAACAGGGCAAAGCATCCAACTGCAGCACAGTAGTTGTTGACTTGGCAACAACTTGCATGATCCTTCAGGACTCATTGGTTTGATGGGTATCATGGGATGTGGAGGTTGCCAACTTCATTAGATGAAGTTAAGCAGGGAACCCATTTTCTGTTACGTAGCTGGAATTTCTAATACTGTTTTTTTTATTTTTTATTTAGGGCGGTAAAGTTTTCAGCCAAGTTAATGGGACAAGCCATGGCAAAAAGAGTAAAAGCTACAATTCTCTATGCTACAGAGACTGGAAAGTCAGAAGTCTATGCAAAAACTTTATGCGAAATCTTCAAGCACGCGTTTGATGCCAAGGTAAGAAGGATTTATGTATTAAAGCTTCAGAACAGACTCTCAAGCAAGTTTTTTTTTTCTTTCATACACTGAAGTTTTGCATTCTCAGAGAGTTAAGATAAATTGGGTAGGATTCGTGTTTAGTTTTTTGTAGTAAATTTTAATAATAAAATAACCTTTTTTTACTTTTAGATTTTTTTTTAACGGAGTAATTTCTGGATTACACTTGTCATTTGAATTTAGCATCAAACTGGCCAATTTATTTAACTCATAAATAGAAATATGTTTATATGGGTTATTTAAAATATATGGGATCGTCTACATATTTTGGAGGTAGTAGTGCAATATAGACCTATTCATGATTTAAATATTCATGTTTCCATTCTAGTGCCCCACCAACTTGAAATGTCACCAGCCGCCAATGGAAGTCAGTATGAATGTCTACATTGTTAGAAACTAATACAAATGGGGCACTAGTATCAGCTGGCCCTCGCTAAAACCGGGATGCTAAGGGGACAAATTAGCAATCCCTAATTTCCCCCCTGCAACCTGGTTTTACCTTTAGATTACGGGGCAGACGCCGAGTCCAGCAGCGTGCCCTGTAGCGGCCACTAGGCTCACGGATGCTTGGGGCAGCGCTAACGCGCCATCCCGAGTGTAAGGTCCTGGAGGCCCTCACCCCCTGGCGCCCCTTTTTGTGCCTTTTACTACATGTCCCCTGCAGATTCCAAAACCCTTGTATAAACAATTCACCTTCCTGATTCTACCGTTCTGGCCCTGGATCCACACCTGCCCTTCATCCTCCCTGATTAGCCCTGCATATAAGGGAGTCCCACCCTCAACCCTGGACTTCCACATTGAAGTTACTGACTGCAACCCTATCTGCCAAACTCCCTGAAACCTCCTGACCATCTCCTGAATTCTACAACCAAAGACTCCAAGGACCCTCTGTATTTATCTGGACTCTCATTGCTTCACTTACCGGTAACCCTCCCATCCTGCTCCCCCTCTGCCCCCATCTAAGCCTTGCCGTGTACCGAACCCCTGCTGTACCACCGACTATTCTCTGCCAGCCTTGCCGTGTACCGAACCCCTGCTGTACCACCGACTATTCTCTGCCAGCCTTGCAGTGTACCGAACCCCCTTGCTGAACCCTGACGACGCCATTGCCTGTACCCTGTCTGATTTCATGCCACTGTGTTTACCTGCAATAAACACTCATTGCTATTCTGAATCTGCCTTCATCACTGCATCCTGGGCTCACAACCCCAACCTGCTACACCCACCGCAGTCAAACCCTTACACCGAGCATCCCCTCAATGGACTCCATAGGACTCCATGGAGGCTTTTCCTGTCGGGTCACGTGATTGGCAGGATCTCACCTCTTGCAAGATCCTGCTGGTTGATGGAGTGATCACAGAGGGAGACTGGGGACCCCCCCCCTTCTACCTCTGTCTGCCATCGCGGAGGGAGAATGGGGACCCCCCCCCCTCCCCCTTTCTACCTCTGCTCCCGGTGACCAGAAGTGGGATGAGAGGTGACATTCTCGCTGCGGGATGAGAGGTGCCGTTCTGTTCTTACAGTGGGATGAGAGGTGAATATTTGATTTTTGCTGGGCTTTTCAGTTAGAGATTAACTAGCCTTAGGATCACAAGGTCCTAACGCTAGTTACTAAGAGCTGTTGCTAACTGAAAAGTTAACCCCAGCTCTAAGCTGCTGCTAACTGACTCTGCAGCAGTTATCAGCAGTTTAGAGCTGGTGTTAACTTTTCAGTTAGCGACAACTCTTAGGATCACAAGTTCCTAACACTAGTTACTAACGCTGGTTAATCTCTGCTTGCACTTTGTGCTCCCCATGTTATGTATAGGGAGCACAAAGTACAGTAAGCTCGTGGTATAAACCGCTTATGCTGATTCGCTAACAGGTTTTTTTTTACCCGTTTTACCCCTTAGCGAATCGGAGGTGATTTGTGCAAAGCGCTATCACCTCTTTTAAGCTAGCGCTAGCATTAGCTTCAGGGCCGACCTGACGATAGAGCAGAGTGGAGCACGTGCTCCAAGCGACAGAAATTTGAGAGCGTCAAATTTTGGTGCCGCCATTACTGACGCTGCTGCACTATTTTTCTTCGCGCCGTGGCACTATCTAATTCGGCCACCGGCGGCGCATCATGGCCACAGTGAATGAGGTTGCCGCTGACCGCGCGCCGCCCACCTCACACGCATGCGTCTGCACGGCCCAGCGGCAGCGCGGGATCAAGATGCCGCCGCGTGTTGTGTGGGCGGATGGCGGGGCCGAGGAGGGATCCTCAGGCATACCAGCGCCACTGCCCGCAACTTTTTTTTTTTTTACTCCGACTCAGAGAGTCCTGGACTGGGTCCTCCTCGTCCTCTGGTTCCCACTGGGCCCTGTTGGACCAGCCAGCTACACACCACCAGGTATGAATGTGCCAGCAGCCACTCACAGATACTCGGTTGTGTTGCTTACTTTGATTTTCAATCCCCTGTCTTCATACCAGACACATATATACCCATGTGAGCTGGGGGCACTATATACCCATGTGAGCTGGGGGCACTATATACCCATGTGAGCTGGCAATATATACCCATGTGAGCTGGCAATATATACCCATGTGAGCTGGGGGCACTTTATACCCATGTGAGCTGGGGTCAATATATACCCATGTGAGCTGGCAATATATAAATATCATGATATAACACGATGGATGTTTCATGTGGGCGTATTTTGGGGTTACGTGGTGGTGGGGGGGCAGCATTTCAGCCTTCGCTCCAGGCAGCACAATGTCTTGGGCCGGCCCTGGTTAGCTTGAAGGAGATGATAGGGCCCATGGTAATTACAGCCATAACAATGAACAGGAAATCAGCAGGTAGTGTAACATTTATCACTGGCTGTAGTTGACACTTATATTGTTCTGCTCAATTTAGGAGCATTTAAGTACCATGCCACCAACTTGTCACTCAGCAAAAGGTGTACTGTTGATATTTTACAATCCGCCAAATTTTATTTATTTATTTATTTATTTATAAAAGGATTTTACCAGGAAGGATACATTGAGATTTCTCTCGTTTTCAAGTATGTCCTGGGTTCGAGAACATTGAGTGGTTACGGAAATACAAAATAGTAAAATGCAAGATATTAACACAAGACCAAATATACAGATTAACAGAAAAATAAATATGGAGGAAATAAAGTCATTATGTTACATGGCAATGGCAAAATATTTGTTTTCTTTCTGCTCTGGAATTGAAAGTGCAAACTGTGAACCATTTAAAATATATGTATATATATATCTCAAACACTGCTTCTGCACTCAGACTCCAAATAATATCACATGCCCAGTGACCAGCAAAGTAAAACCATACAGCATCCAGAAAACTGCCAGCACTCTAGGGTCTTCTTAAAACTTAAACTTAATTTCAATCCATAAAATTGTCGATGACCGCTTCAGCTCCTGCTAAGGAGCTTTCATCAGGACAGATATTCCATATAATCTATCCCAGTGTTAAGGAAATTTTCTGAGAATGGATTTTGTAATTTAATAACCTTATTACAAAGTAACCTCCACTTTAACGCCATGGTGTAGTGGCAGCTTGACAACACAAAAGTTAAGGAATGTGAAGAAAGGCACGTTCATGATTTAAGATTTTTTTTATAGTTTAACATTTGTTTCTGCAGGCAATGTCAATGGAAGAGTATGATGTTGTTCACCTGGAGCATGAAACTCTTGTCTTAGTGGTGACCAGCACTTTTGGAAATGGTGATCCACCTGAAAATGGAGAGGTAGGAGACCACTGGCATTGGATGTACGATTCTTGAACTTTATGATTATTCTACTGCCTGGTATGATCAGCTAAATCAGGGATCACAAACTCTGGCCTCCCAAATGTTTCTGGACTACAACTCCCATGATTCCCTGGCCATCTATTGCATTCAAAGAAACCAAGGGAATTGTGCGCATTGAACATCTGTGGGATCAGAGTTTGAGATCGCTGAGCTAAAGGATGCCACGAATCACTAATTAATAACTGCTTCTCTAGCCCTTGTTACAAACCGTTTACATATCCCCACCATTAGTACCTGGGTAGTTTCATTTGTCATACATTTGAGCTGGGGCTCTCGTTATATTTCATATATTTCAAATATTTCATTTTTCCTGCAGAAATTTGGCTGTGTTCTAATGGAGATGAGGCATCCGAATTCAAATTTGGAGGAGAGGACGTGAGTTAACTCTTGCTTAGAGTGAGATGCAAGCGTCTACGCACATTCTCATATGTACTGAACAAAAAATAACTAAAATGAACATCTCACTGGGAGCTAATATTGGTAAAATGAGGTAATATACAACACTAGGACCACTAAAGCAGACTTTCACAATTAGCTCAGATATTATATCACTGTTTCATTCAAATAATCTCTGACCACTGATGAAATCAGGCATGGAGATACCTGACTTTGAACACCAGTGATGTTGTAAACATGACTGACTCAGAACAACATTTGGAGGCCTATATCAAAGAGTGAGGAATACGTTTGTTTGACTTTATCTTCACCAGTAGTCATAAAAAATCCCCAAAGAGATGTGCATGATGGGGTTTTTTTTTTACTTTTGTCTTTTTGCGGGCCGTGTTTTTTTTTTTATATCAGGTAATTTTTGGACCGTTTTTGTGACGTTTCGTTCTGTTTCATTTCGGATCAATTCGGAATTTCTGATCAATTCAGAATTATGGATCGATTCGTTTTTCCATTTTTATGGGTTATTTCGTTTTTCGGA
Organism: Leptobrachium leishanense; assembly: GCA_009667805.1. Taxonomy (NCBI): domain Eukaryota; kingdom Metazoa; phylum Chordata; class Amphibia; order Anura; family Megophryidae; genus Leptobrachium; species Leptobrachium leishanense. Next base: position 132,829,996 of record CM019063.1, on the reverse strand, counting down.
TCCCTAACAGGGTAATTCAAAGAGATTCGAAAAGTCACCGCACATTCACCGGTGACTTTTCATTCTCTTCAATTCGGTTCCTTTTGCCGATCCCATTTCGGTGACCCTGCGGTGTATTCAGCAAACACCACAGGGTCCCCGAATTGCAGGGAAAGGCTGCCGCAAACCTGACGAAAATGAAGCGCAAAAACCCAGCGAATACACGCCGAAAACACGCGAAAACATCTGGATTAACCTGCCGAAAAACCCGAGCAGGAGCCGATCACCCACAGCAAAGCCGCCGGAAAAAGCCGACACCGCAGACAGAGTGAAGTGAATAAATTAGGAAAACAGTTTGCATGAATGATTGAAAAGTGAAACACTGTTTGCAAAGAAACTACTGAGCGAAAATGTCTGAAATTTCCATATGAGGTCCAGGGAATGATAATAAAAAGGGCTGTTACAGAAAAAATAAGTAAACTTAAAAAAATAAAAAAAATATCAGAAAAATGCTTAAAATATCCTAAAAAAACTATAAATAAAGAGACTCTTTACTGTAGAATTTTATAATGAACGGTTTATTAGATATTGAATTAAAACGGGAATATTTTTAACACTGAAGCCTATGGAATTCTCCTGAATTAACTTGCCGAATGAAACCACCGAATGGCAGGGCATTAGGGGAACCTTTCACTGCTGGTTTGTGTTCTCTGAATAGCCGAAGCAGTGCATTTTCATGGGGATTTCACTGCCCTCGAACAGGCACCATATGTTCAGGCAATTCGCCAGGATTTGGCAAATTGCCTGCTCTCTGGATAGCCGAATGGCCAAGAAAGGTAACCGAACGCTGATTTTCAGCGTTCGGTTACCTTTCTCAAGCAAATCTCTTTGAATAACCCTGTTAGTTTTTCGTTTTGTGAGTTATTTTGTATTTTATATTGATTTGTATTTAGTTTTTATGAGTTTTGTTGTTATTGGTTATTTCAGAATGGGAAACAGATTACTACCAATAAAATTAAAGTCTCTTTACTTATTTATATTTTAGGATTTTTGGGTGAAATTTTAGGTTTCCTAATTTTTTTTAAAGAAACAATGCTTTTTAAACCATAGGTTTCAATGCAGCATATGAATCCACACACTGCCGGGCAGCACCTCTCTGCAGTATAATTAATACAGCATATGAATCCACACACTGCTGGGAAGCGCCTCTCTGCAGTATAATTAATGCAGCATATGAATCCACACACTGCCGGGCAGCGACTCTCTGCAGTATAATTAATGCAGCATATGATTCCGCACACTGCGGGGCAGCACCTCTCTGCAGTATAATTAATGCAGCATTGAATCCACACACTGCCGGGCAGCGCATCTCTGCAGTATAATTAATGCAGCATATGAATCCGCACACTGCCTGGCAGCGCCTCTCTGCAGTATAAGTAAAGCAGCATTTGAATCCGCACACTGCTGGGAAGGAAGCACCTCTCTGCAGTATAATTAATGCAGCATATGAATCCGCACACTGCCTGGCAGCGCCTCTCTGCAGTATAAGTAAAGCAGCATTTGAATCCGCACACTGCTGGGAAGGAAGCACCTCTCTGCAGTATAATTAATGCAGCATATGAATCCACACACTGCCGGGCAGCGCCTCTCTGCAGTATAATTAATGCAGCATATGAATCCGCACACTGCCGGGCAGCACCTCTCTGCAGTATAATTAATGCAGCATATGATTCCGCACACTACCGGGCAGCACCTCTCTGAAGTATAATTAATGAAGCATATGAATCCGCACACTGCCAGGCAGCGCCTCTCTGCAGTATAATTAATGCAGCATATGAATCCACACACTGCCGGGCAGCGCCTCTCTGCAGTATAATTAATGCAGCATATGAATCCACACACTGCCGGGCAGCGCCTCTCTGCAGTATAATTAATGCAGCATATGAATCCACACACTGCTGGGCAGCGCCTCTCTGCAGTATAATTAATGCAGCATATGAATCCGCACACTGCCTGGCAGCACCTCTCTGCAGTATAAGTAAAGCAGCATTTGAATCCGCACACTGCTGGGAAGGAAGCACCTCTCTGCAGTATAATTAATGCAGCATATAAATCCACACACTGCTGGAAAGCACCTCTCTGCAGTATAATTAATGTATCATATGAATCCAATCCACACACTGCTGGGAAGATGCACCTCTCTGCAGTATAATTAATGTATCATATGAATCCACACACTGCTGGGAAGATGCACCTCTCTGCAGTATAATTAATGTATCATATGAATCCACACACTGCTGGGAAGATGCACCTCTCTGCAGTATAATTAATGCAGCATATGAATCCTACAAGAAAATAGAAGTGAAGAGGACATGTGGATTTTAACAAGACAAACATACCTTGCTTCCTTGCTAGATGGACCAGTTCATGGCTTACATTGCCTCAAAAAAAATACAGCCAGTATACTACAATAAAAATATCAGCCGGTACGAAAATAATCCCATAGGTTTCAAAGTTAAAAAAATCCCTGTGTTTATTAAATATTTATTAATAAATAAAAAATGTATGTGCAGCAATAAGCTATATTGTTTGTTTATTTTTTAGGATTTTTTAGGCATTTTTCAGGATTTTTTTGTGTGAAAGTTTAGGTTTCCTAACTTATTTTAAAGAAACTAGGCTTTTTTCCACCATAGGTTTCAATGTAAAAAAAACTTTGTTACATTCATTCAGCACCATGGTTAGCTACAATAGCTGTCCAAGGTCCTGATCCTGATCCAGTTCAGCACTATGGACAGTGACCGTTTGGCAAGAACATCGTCATTTTTGCTGGTGATTAAATAAATCCACTTGATTTAATACTTTAGTCTGCTGGAATTCGTATTGATATTGCTGCCTTAGGGTCGTGGAGCAAGGACCCTCTTCCAATTACTGACCACAGATGGTGCCCAAGCTGAATTTTTTTGTAGCAAGGAAGCAAGGTATGTTTGTCTTTTTCAAATCTACGTGTGCGCTTCACTTCTTTTTTTGTAGGATTCATATGCTGCATTAATTATACTGCAGAGAGGTGCTTCCCAGCAGTGTGTGGACTAGATTCATATGCTGCAATAATTATACTGCAGAGAGGTGCTTCCCAGTAGTGTGTGGACTAGATTCATATGCTGCATTAATAATTATACTGCAGCGATGTGCTTCTCTGCAGTGTGTGGATTCATATGCTGCATTAAAATTATTTCTGGATCTTTTGGTTCCGTTTTAGATCATTTCATTCTGGTTTTCTTATTCGTTTCAGATAATTTGATTAGTATTTTTTCATTTTAGATCATTTTGTTCTGGGATTTTTTTCTCCGTGTCATATCATTTGGTTCCATTTTTTTCACTTTAGATCATTTTGTTCTGTGTTTTTCGTTTTTGATCATTTGGTTCCGTTTTTTTCCTTTCAGATCATTTTATACAGATTTTTGTTTTCGTTTTTGATCATTTCGTTCCGTTTTTTCAGCATTTCATATAATTTTCGTTCCAATTTTTATTTTCATTTCGGATCCATTCCAAATCCATTTCATTTGTGGGATTACAGCGATTCGAAATTTCAGATCGATTCGAAAATTCGGACGGCTGATCTTTCGTTTTCGGAAATGCCTCCGAAATAAGAAAATGGTGATTTTTGTCCGAATTTAGATTCAGAACTAAACTAATTGCACATGTCTAGTAAATACAACACAAAGACAGACATTGTACTAACAGACATTAGAGGTTATACCAGGAAACACATATGTCAACTGAATAGACTGAGAAACATTAGCCTTCTTTTTTTTAAAAAAAACCAAACAAACAAAAGTGGGCTATGATTATTTATAGTTGTCTCTTTCCAAACCCATGATTTACCTATATGTTTGTCTACAGGAGTTACAAGGTCCGCTTCAACAGTGTTTCCTCTTCTACTGATGCACGTAAATCATCTGGGGACGAGACAGGACCCAGGGACAATTTTGGAAGTGCAGGTCCCTTAGCTAACGTAAGGTAGGTCACTGTCAACATTCAATATGGTCCTGACACACCACTTATGAAGAACATCATGACTTATCCATATACCAATTGCTGCTCTTTTGTTACATTGTTGAGGGTCCCTGAATGTGGCTAAGTTGAGTTAAGTTGGTTAAGTATTGAGTTGTACTGAAACAACAAACCAAATCATTAATGGGGGGGTAGATCTCCGTAGCTGAGCAGTAATATATTCCCAACTACCCAATGGCTCTCAGTGTGTTCGCATTAAAAGCCACTGGATTGGCTGGGCACTCAATCAAGCATTCAGCTTTCGCCCCTTGACATGTGGCTGCTGTGTCTTCAAAAGAAGCCTGCAGCTTGTCAGATCTTGTTGCGTGCTGAGGCCAGCGCTGGAATGAAGGCAAGTATCCTAGCGATATAAACAGGAAAAGGGGTGCAGAGATCATCAGGGGGGTTTCATTTGTAACCCCTCCATTTTCCCCTTTTAACCCTAGAGTATCCCTTTAAATGCATGTTTTGGATGGCACTTATAATAAGAATTGTCCTTGACCTTTCTTGTTCTTTTCAAGGTTCTCAGTCTTCGGACTTGGATCTCGTGCATATCCTCACTTTTGTGCCTTTGCCCGAGCTGTGGACACTCTGATGGAGGAACTAGGAGGAGAACGAATTTTAAAAATGGGAGAGGGAGATGAACTTTGCGGACAAGAAGAATCTTTCCGAACATGGGCTAAAAAAGTGTTTAAGGTAAAATAAATCTTATTTCTCAAATATTGCTTTACATAATACATATAACTTTAATGTACGAATGTCAAGGAGCCTGCTTGCTAGAATACTGTTTGATCCCTTTAAATATTTTTATCAGAAACATCTGCATATGTATCTAATAGTTGCACTAGAGACAAATTTGTGATAAATTATAAAATATTCCCCTGATTGTTCAGTGTTGTGATTCATGCATAAAGTGAATATTCATTCACATCTACTGTAATCTGTAAACAGAGGGCTGTATTCCATTCCTGGCATATACTGAACCAAAGCTATTGCCAACTTGCAACTCCATAGACTTTAATGGCTCTGGGAAGTTTACACCAGGGTTGGAATAGGGACCATAGTATTTTAAAAAAAGCTGAAGAACATTGGGACACAAATATCACTTTTACAGTGTTCATCTTACTGAGAGAACTCAGGTAATTCAGTTTATTTTGTGTGTTTGTCCGTTTTCTACTAGTTAGAATTCTGGGTTGATTTTACCAAGCCTGAGTGGTGACATATAGCAAACTATCACCTAAAGAGGTTATTCAAAGAATGCAGAATTGGCTACGGAATTGCACCGAATGGTGAATTTCCCTGTGCAATTTTGTGGCCATTCAGCTATTCAAAAAGCTGGCGATTCGCCAAATATTGGCAAACTGCCAGCGAAATACGGTGCCCTTCGGCAGCAGTGAAATCCCCATAGAGAAGAGATGGTTAACCTGTTCAGAGAATACCGAACAGCACCGAAATGTCAGTAAAATGCCCTGATTTTCTGTGGTTTAATTCGACAGATTTAAGCAGGCGAATCCCATAGGGTTAATTTTTTTAAAAAAATCCCAATTTTTCTTCTATTTATTTAACCGTTTATTTATTTATTAGGATTCTTTTAGGCATATTTTTTTTTTCGGCAAAACTTTTAATTAAGATTTTCTTTTTTTTTTTTTTCTTGGCGTTTTTTTTTATTATTCTGTAACAGACCTTTATATTGTTATTCATAGAATCTCCTATTATTTCCAGGCATTTTCATGCAATATTTTTTTTTTTTTTTAAAACGTGTTTTAAAAGTAGGTTTTATTTACCCCCTGTTTAGTGGCCGGTCTGCTTTTTATGGTGGCTGGTCGGTTTGCAGATCGGGTCATCTGCATTATTCTGAGTTTTCTGTGTTCGATTCGGTGGTTTTAGGATGCGATCGGTGGATCGATCTGCCACACTTCGGGGACCTTGCTGAGAATGCTGAATTCACTGCTGGGTTGGCGAATTTAACTAGTCGAAAGTGCGGTGAAATGTCGGTGACATTTCAGTGCTCTCTGAATAGCCCCTTAAAACTCCAACAGTAAGCTAATTGAGCTTGGGAAGCCTTCTAAGTGAAGCCTTCAAAGTGAGCACTTAGAGATATCCTGGTGAGTGATTTTGATTTTTGTTTCAAACAGATCTTTTCTATTCATTTTAAGGTTTTAAGTTAGGTCTGGTGTGTAAATTAGGTTAGGCTGGTGACTCATTCCTCTTACTGATTAGCATACAATTGGAATCAATTGGATGCTATTTGCTAAGGTGGTTAAACTTGTCCACGCCTTGCTGGGGGAGGTGTTCTTAGGTGACTATATAAAGCTTGTGGAATATTAGCTTGGTCTAATTGAGCTTGGGAAGCCTTCTAAGTGAGCACTTAGAGATATCCTGGAGATACTCTGGAGGTAGTCTGAGGTTAGACAGGAGGTAGAAAACCTACAAAAAGGTAAGATTTGTTGGTTTAAATCCATTCTTTTATAATGGCAGGCTTGGTCCAGTGTAAGAGCTGTCATGCATTTGTTTTTAGATCCAATTTTTGGAGGTTTGGAGTGTGCCTGATATGTAGGCAGCTCTCTTTATTGCAGCAGGAAATTGCCTGTTTGAAGTCTGAGATTTGTAACTTATCTGTTAGACAAACTCAGGCTATGGCTATGACTGTTACAAAGCCACTGCCACAGAGGCCTCCTAGGAGCGGCAGATGGACTACTGTAGGATCTGGTAGACTTAGAGTTGTGGATAGAAGGCATGTCCCACAGTCTGTGGCTCTTCTTAATTCTTTTGAGGCACTTTCAGAGTGTAGTGGTGAGACGGAAGTAGGCTCAGACACCATAGTTAAGGAACCACCATCCCTTATGCCTAAGGTATGCAGGACTGCAACCAAGAGCAATAAGGAAAAGGTGGGACATGATAGAAGGCAATTGTTGCTGGGTGATTCTATCATAAGAGGTGTTGAGCTAGAGAGTAGTGGTTTGGTGAGATGTCTTCCTGGGGCTACTGCTTGTAGAGACAAGGGACGTATTCTCAATATTGTCAAACAAGCAAAGCAGCAAGGGGAAGTGGATGTTCTAGTCCATCTAGGGACAAATGACTTGGCTAGCAATGAGGTTTCTGAGATTAAGGATGATTTTTGTGTTCTTGGAGGTGAAATACAGCAGATTGCGTCCACTGTGTCATTCCCTGAAGTTTTGCCTGTGCATAACATTCAGGATAGGCAGATGCGCAATAGGGAATTTAATTTGTGGCTTCGGGAATGGTGTCGAGAGCAAGGATTTGGCTTTGTGTCCCATGATAGCTCTAATTGGAGCAGAAAGGAACTGTATAAAAAAGATGGTTTGCATCTTACTCATAGGGGAACATATGTTCTCAGTGAGAAGTTCAAAGGTTTCGCAAAGAAATATTTAAACTAGAAGGGGGGGGACAAAAGGGTAAAAAACAATCTGCCTGATTGTCCCCCAAAACTAAATCGGAGGGTGCAAGCAACATGCGGGGAAAAAATGACAAGCTCAGAGTCGTGTCTATAAATGCTCGCAGTTTAGTCAATAAAATCAATGAACTGGAGGCAATGATGGCAGCTGAAAAAGTAGATTTAGTTGCGGTTACTGAGACATGGTTAAGTGAGAAAAATACCTGGGACATAACAATACCGGGGTACTCTTTATATAGAAAAGACAGAGAAGGTAGGAAAGGAGGAGGAGTGGCCCTGTATGTGAAAAACAACATAAAAACGAACCAAATAAAAGTGAGCGAGGTGAACATAGAGTCAGTTTGGGTTACGCTAACATTTGGCAATCATACAGTAGCTCGTGTAGGTGTGATCTATAGACCCCCTGGACAAGTAGAAGAGCTAGATAATCTGCTGCTTGAGGAAATAGCCAAAATGGCAATGAAGGGGGAAGTTATTATCATGGGGGACTTTAATCTTCCTGATGTGAACTGGAAAACCAAAACAGCTGGGTGCACCAGGAGTACAAATATTCTAAACTCCCTACTGGGATTATCTCTAACACAAGTAGTTGAGGAGCCGACCCGTAAAGAGGCCATATTGGATTTAATACTCACAAATGGAGGTTTGGTATCGGACGTTGTTGTAGGTGAAAATTTGGGATCTAGTGATCATCAGTCAGTGTGGTTTAATATAAGAACAGAGATGGAGCCGCACCACACAAAAACAAAAGTTTTAGACTTTAACCACTTCCATGCGGAGGACGCGCTGAGCGCGTCCTCCACATGGCTCCCGCTGTGCGGAGGACGCGCTGAGCCCCCCGATCGATGTCAGCCCAGCATCCAGAACCAGCGCCGATGAAATTAGGTGTCATCGCGGCAGCGCGATGACACCTAATTCAGGGGCCCCCCCGCATGTGCGTAGGAGGCGCCTGAAAGGGAGGGGGGGAGGTCCTTCGGACCTCTCTCCCTCCTGATCGGCGGCGTTGCGGGGGTTAACCCAGGCACCATTTGGAAGGGCACAGCCTGCCCTTCCAAATGGTGCCTGGCATTAACCCCTGGGGAGCTGGATCGCGAGTCGGCGCTGAAAAGCGCCGGTTCGTGATCCTTTCCCGGAGCTGGCCGACATCTTGGATGTCGGCCAAGCCTCCGGGAACTCCCCCTGAGGACTGGCGTCATCGTGCATAGCACGATGACGCCAGTCCTAGAGTTAACCCCTAACTGCCACCAACGGTGGAGATAGGGAGTTCATTGGAACTCCCTATCTCCCGATCCGTGGCAGCTAGGGGTTAAAGTTTGGTATGGTTGGATCGGCCAGAGCATGGCCGTTCCAACGATACCAAACACTACTGTGAAAAAAGTTTTTTTAAAAAAATAAAAATTAAAATTAAAAATAAAAATATATTTAAAAAAAATTATAAAAAAAAAATAAACATTTTTTTTTCTTTTTTTTGGTTCGTTAATGCAGCAATATTGTTCCCATTTCAATTATAATGTGAACAATGATGCTGCACTAACGATTTTTGTATGCGGTGCGTTTGTTATAAATCGTGTAATTTTCCCCAAAAAAAAATGTAACGAGACCCCATCTCTAATTTTTTTAACAAGCGCACCCCATACAAAATATAAACGCAATTGCTCGCATGTTAAAATGTGAAAAAAAACACTTTACACGTTGTAAATTATTGAAAATACATATTTTATTGCATTTTTTGTTATAATATACAGACATGACATAACGTATACATATAATAATGACATATTATGAATCTACTGAGTCTGACGGAAAGAACGATATATAATATGTCTGGGTCATATACTAAAATAAGCCTTCAAAACACGTTTAAACATGATGAGCAAAACCGGTAAAAATGACCTCAGCACAGAGGTGTGAAAAGCCTCAGCAGCGAAAGGGTTAAAAAACCAGATTTTTCTAAAATGAGATTTTGTGTGAAGGAGTCATTATCAGACTGGAGGAGTTTAAAGGGAGTCCAGGAGAAATGGGATTATTTAAAGGAAGCATTATTGAAGGCCACAGGCAATTGCATTCGACTTGTTAGCAAAAACAAAAAAGCTGGGTGGAGTAGATGTAATGTCACCGCTCTGCATGGAGAGAGCCTGTGGAGTCATAGGTTCGATCCCAGCGAGCAACCTCTCCAGTAAGTGTCCTTAGCAAGACACCTAACGGTACATACTCGCCACCCAGGAAATACTTGAAAACGAGAGAAATCTCAATGTATCCTTCCTGGTAAAATCCTTTCACACAAAAAAAAAAAAAAAGGGAAGAAACCACTGTGGTACTCTGCAGAAGTGGCCAAAATAGTGAAGAACAAAAAGATAGCATTCAATAATTATAAAACAACTCAGAGTGAAGAAGATAGGCAAACCTATAAGATTAGGCAGAAAGAGGCAAAGCAATTTATAAGGGCTTCCAAAGCACACGCAGAAGAGAAAATAGCTCAGTCAGTAAAAAAGGGGGACAAAACCTTTTTTAGATACATAAACGAGAAAAGTAAAACAAGGATTAGTTAGATTAAAAACAAAGGAAGGAAGGTATGTAGAAGAGGATAAAAGTCTCGCTGACTGCCTCAATGAATATTTTTGTTCAGTCTTTGCAGAAGAAAAGGAAGGAAAGGGACCTCAGTTAGGAGGAAACACTAACGAGACATTTACATATCAGTTTACAGAGGAGGAGGTTCTACAGCAGCTGTATAAAGTAAAGACAAATAAGTCAATGGGGCCTGATGGGATCCACCCTAAATTATTAAAAGAGCTCAGTGATGTAATAGCAAAACCGTTAACAGATTTATTTAACCAATCCTTGCTAATGGGAGTCGTCCCAGAAGACTGGAAATTAGCAAATGTTGTGCCCATTCACAAGAAGGGTAGTAGGGAGGAATCTGGGAACTATAGGCCAGTTAGTCTTACGTCAGTAGTGGGGAAATTAATGGAAACCATGTTAAAGGAAAGGATTGTTGAACATCTAAAAACACATAGATTACAGGATCAGAAACAACATGGGTTTACCTCAGGGAGAGTTTTTGACATCGGAAGTGTAAAACTTTTAGATAGAATACGATCAGAAACGACACTACGGACGAAAACGAAAGTGTGCGATTTTTCGGATATATAGAGAAACGGCAACTTCCGATCCGAAACGGAAATGACGTATCGGAGGAATCCGAAAAACGGAAATGATACATCAAAAGATTTTCTTTTTCCGGTGAATATGGTGAGATCGAATTGACCAATGAGTGGACTTAACATCATGTCCAAAAATGAAAGGATAGGATTTTCGAGCGTATGGAGTCAGGTGACTTCCGATCTGAAACGGAAACGACATTTCGGAGAAATCCGAAAACGGAAGTGACATATGAAAAGAATTTCTTTTTGACCATATATGGTGAACGCCGAGTAATCGAGTCGACCAATGGGAGGACTTTGTGGACTATTTAAATACGAAACGAAGGAAGGGAAGGTTTATATTATTTCATGCTTTTATCTTTTATGTTATTTTATCGCCCTTGATAAAGTCTCAGGACGAAACGCGTTGGGCATTTTTATTTTAATAAATTTACTATTCATTGATATACCTTCCCTAATTATTTACCTATACGAAGTTCTCTGAAGATTTTCGATCTCCACACTTTCTACTTGGGCTCATCCTACCCAGAGTCAACAAGGATCTCCAGCTTCTCTACTTATTCATCTGTAACAAAAATAATAGACACAGGTGGTGCAGTAGACATTGCTTATTTAGATTTCAGTAAGGCTTTTGATACTGTTCAGCATAGAAGGCTTATCAACAAATTGCAATCTTTGAGTTTGGATTCCAATATTGTTGAATGGATTAGGCAGTGACTGAGTGACAGGCAACAGAGGGTTGTGGTAAAATGGAGTTTATTCGGCGCAAGGTCTTGTTACCAGTGGGGTACTTCAAGGGTCAGTACTTGGACCCATTCTATTTAATATTTTTATTAGCGATATTGCAGAAGGTATTAATGGAATAGTATGTTATTTTGCTGATGACACAAAGATTTGCAACAGGGTTGACGTTCCTGGAGGGATCAGCCAAATGACAAATGATTTAGGTAAACTAAAAAAATGGTCGGAGCTGTGGCAATTGAGTTTTAATGTGGATAAGTGCAAGATAATGCACCTGGGGCGTAAAAACCCAAGGGCTGAATATAGAATATTTGATACAGTCCTAACCTCAACATCTGAGGAAAGGGATTTAGGGGTTATTATTTCAGAGGATCTAAAGGTAAGTAGTCAATGTAATAGAGCAGCAGGAAATGCTAGCAGAATGCTTGGTTGTGTAGGGAGAGGTATTAGCAGTAGGAAAAGGGAAGTGCTCATGCCACTGTACAGAGCACTGGTGAGACCTCACTTGGAGTACTGTGTGCAGTACTGGATACCCTATCTCCAGAAGGATATAGACATCTTAGAGAGAGTTCAGAGAAGGGCTACTAAAATGGTGTACGGCTTGAAGGAGAAAAGTTACCAGGAAAGGCTTAATGATCTTAACATGTACAGCTTGGAAAAAAGACGAGACAGAGGAGATATGATAGAAACATTTAAATACGTAAAGGGAATCCACAAGGTAGAGGAAGGGAGTATATTTAAAAGGAAACAAAGTAGCAAAACAAGAGGACACAGTCTTAGATAAGAGGGGCAAAGGTTTAAAAGTAACATCAGAAAGCATTATTTTACTGAGAGGGTGGTGGATACATGGAACAGTCTTCCAGTTGAAGTGGTAGAGGCCAAAACAGTAATTGAATTTAAGCAAGCATGGGATAGGCATAAGGCTATCCTAAACAAAAGATAAATCCAGGTAAGGTATCCATGTAATTGGGCAGACTAGATGGGCCGAAAGGTTCTTATCTGCCGACATTTTTCTATGTTTCTATGTTTCTATGTATTTGCATCCATTGATAAATCAAGAGTCACTAGAGAGATTTGTGTTTTTGTTTCCATGCAGGCTGCATGTGACGTGTTTTGTGTAGGAGATGATGTAAATATTGAGAAAGCAAACAACTCTCTGATCAGTAATGACCGCAGCTGGAAGAGGAGCAAGTACCGTATCAGTTATGTGGCGGAAGCACCAGAGCTAACACAAGGTACCTGTGGTCTCATTATTGGTGGGTGCTTGGGAAATAGAAGATTTTAATCTTTAAAAGGCATTGAGTTCTCATTTTCCTATGGCTAATGCTCTAATCTCTGGTTCACACTCCGAGGATGTCAACATTGTATTAATGTTTTTATTAAGCTTATTGGGCAAAATCTGTGGTTGGGAGTCCTTTCCTTGGACTTGATTTACATTGTCAGTGCATCCCATCTAAAAGTTTCCAGACCAATGTTTGCAGTTTTGTGCATCCTCATTTTTCAGTTTTCGGTGGCATATAAATTTATTTATTTATTTATTTGCAAAGTATTTTACCAGGAAGGATACATTGAGATTTCTCTCGTTTTCAAGTATGTTCTGGGTTCAAGAATATTGAAATTTTACAGTGGTTACAGAAATACAAAGTAATAAAATGCAAGATATTAAAAACAAAACACAAATATACAGATTAACAGAAAATAAATATGTAGGAAATATAGTCACTATGTTACATGTTTACAGGTGCATTCTGTATCCAGGTATGTTAAGACTGGGGGAAGATTTGATAGTGTCTGGGAGGTTAATCCATAATTGCAGTGCTCTGTAGGAAAATGAGGATCGAGACACTTTCTTTTTGTATTTTGGTATTGCAAGTAAGGTGCTGGTCCTGGATCAGAGGTTATAGGATGAGGGAACTGCTGGGGCAAGCAGCCTATTCAGGTAGGGTGGCAGCTTCCCAGAAAAGCTCTTAAACACCAAGTTGGAAAGGTAAAAGGCCATATTACATAGTTGGTGCTAACTTAACCAGAGCTGTTGTAAACTTACCAGAGCCATTATAGCCTATGGAGCTGTTAACAACAGCTCTTATTAAGTTAGCACCAACTTTGTAATACTGCCCAAAGAGTGTGTCTAGATTCCAGCGACTGCCAGGTTAGCTCTTTTAACATGTCACAATGGTGGGTCATGTAGTTACATTGTAGCACAAAGTGGGTGGAATAAGTTATACAGTGTAGTAAGTTTCTGATAGTGTGTTTGCGGGGCGGCTGCATACACTACATCTGCGTATTCAATAGCCGGCATGAGCATTTGTTGTACAATCTTCTTTCTTAAATGATCAACAGACATATCTTTTACAGTGAGATTGTAATTTATTCTAGTGTTTTCAATCTTTATTTTTTAACAGCTCTCTACAGCATTCACAGAAAGAAAGTATATGGAGCACGTATGCTGTGTCGACAGAACTTGCAAAGCACCGAATCCGGGTATAGCATTGGAGTATGCTCTTTAACAGTCATATGGAAATTAATTAGTTAAACATCATTTAACTAAAAGCTATTTAGTGAAGAATGGTGTATTATTCATTGTGTAAACTTCAAAAGAGGTCAGCGAAATATTATTTGATGGCAGTTACGCAATGTTAGCCGGTTACATATTTAGCAGTAAGACTTTTGACTCAACCAGGCTCCTCAGAAAGTTTGGATTTCAAAAACATGAGTTAAACGTTCTAAATGCAATACAGATCTATATAGTATAACTATGGCACGCTTTACCCCAACCTAAACATGCGCTATACTGTTAATATATGTTATGCTGGAAACGTTTTCTTTTTTTTATAAAAACAAAACAATTTTTAAATTCCACAGTCGTTATACCATATCTCTTCGGTTTCACACCAATGGACACAAAGAACTGAAGTACAGGCCTGGAGATCACTTAGGAGTATTTGCTGGGAACCATGAGGACCTGGTCAATGCCTTGATTGAACGCCTGGAAGATGCCCCACCAGTTAACCAGCTTGTGAGAGTTGAAATGCTAGAAGAAAGAAACACTGCTTTAGGTACAAATAACTACTTATTTGACTTCTATCTTAAGTCTATCTTAACAGCCCTGGCAGTCCGATTCTGACATATTTTATATGTCAGAATCGGTCCTATTCTGGCCCCCTAGCGGTATGAGTGTGGCTCGGGGGTTAACTTTCAATACTGAAAGCGGTATCCCTGAGCCACACTCGGGCCGATACTTACATGTCCTGCACTCCCTCGCTGTCTCCGCAGTCACACTGCAGCCGATCGCGATGTCACACTTCCTGGTTCACTCCTCGTGAGAAGAGAACCAGGCAGTGTGACATTGTGAGCGGCTGGAGGAGACTGCGGGGATCAGTGAGGGAGCGCAGGACATGTAAGTATCAAGCCCGAGTGTGGCTCGGGGATACCGCTTTCGGTACAAAAAGTTAACCCCGAGCCACACTCGGGAAAACCGTCAGGGAGGTTAAGTACACACTAACGTTGGGGGTGAACGTTAAAATGTAAAGTGACCATAAACAATGAATATATAATTATTGAAAGGTTATATGTAAACTAGCCCTATGTTCATATTTTTTCAAGACAAATTAGATAAGGGCCATATTTAGGCTTAATGCTGCTCTCCCCCAACACGATATCAAATAAATCTAAATATAAACATGAAATAAAAATATATTCGAGACCTATTGTATATTTATGCCAATGGGAATGTAATTTAGAACAAAGAATGTTATTTACAGAAAGTGATTTGTAAAAATATTGGTTTAAAGCAGGGTTAGATAACATGGCCTTCCAGATGTCTTTAGAACTACATTTCCTAAGAGGCTCTGCCGACCTGACAAGTTTCTAGATATCACGGGAGGTGTAGTTCCTACACAGCTGGAAGGCCAAGGTTGCTGACCCCTGGCTTAAAGTTAAATTGCTAGGCATTTTTGTGGTTTGCAGCCCTATACACACGCACACCGTAAATATATTGTACCTCTAAATAGTGGACATTAAGAAAAAAATGTAGCCCCTCCAATCTACTGGCCAAAGCCTAGACCTACACCCTATTAGGGAATACAACCCTGAATAATATCTCTCAATATTTTACTATAATGTTGATCAGAATTTTCACAACTAAGTATTAATGCTTGAAGAAAACATTCCGGGCCCTAACGCTAGCTTAAAAGAGGTGAGGGTGCTCGGCACGGATCACCTTCGATTCATGAACGGGTTAAAAAATCAATAAGCAAATCAGTATTAGCGCTTTTAGTGCTTGCTTACTGTACTTTGTGCTCCCTATACTTAACACAGGGAGTGCAAAGTGCAAGCAGAGAGTAACTACCATTAGGATCACAAGGTCCTAATGCTAGTTACTAAGAACTGTCACTAACTAAGAAAGTTAACACCAGCTCCAAGCTTCTGCTAACTGATTCCGCTGCTGCAAAATAAGCTAGCAGCAGCTGAAACCCCCCTCCCAAAAAAATAACATACCCGCGTCATTTCCCGTGACGAAAACGGCAGCCCGATCCGCCACTTCTGGCCGCCAGGAGCAGAGTGAGACTGGGGGGAAGAAAGTCCCCAGTCTCCCTCCGCAATCACTCTGCCTACCAGCAGGATCTTGTGAGAGGTAAGATCCAGCCTATCATGTGATCCAGCTGTAGAAGTCTCCATGGAGTCCTATGGACTCCATGGAGGGGATGCTCAAGATGGCAATTTAGCACTGTCCTGAGTATCTGCGAACCTAGCGGCTGCTACGGGCAGCCTGCTGGACTCAGTGCCTGCCCCGTAATCTAAAGGTAATCCCGGGGTGCTAAAGGGAAAGTAGCAATCACTAATTAACATCCCCTTAACCTCCCGGTTTTAACGAGGGCCAGATGAGAGGGCCCCCCACGTGTGGCTTTTGTTTGGTAGACATTCTCTTTTTTTCCTTGTACGACATCAAGTATGACCCTTAATAATAACATCATACTCGTATCCTCAGTTCTAGACTAAAAATTGTTAAAATGTGATGAGAATTCTCCCTCCAGGAAATTCAGATAACAGAACTAATTCATGAAAAGTTAATTTTAAGTTAATTTTCTGCCGGCTGCTCTCTGGGATAAAATTATTCCCATGAAGTATCCATTTGCCTTTTGACAAAAACTTTAAAGAGATTTAATTATACCACTGATCCGACTTAATGTCATTTAACATCTGTGTTGGCAGGCAATCAGGTAAGAAGTGAACGGTGAGACCCGGAGATCTTATATTCATGGCACGCTTGACAAATAAGATGTGGAGATGTCATTTATGAAACTATTCTTATATGTGACTAATATAATACTATATTATGTATACTGGTGCTCACTGCTTCTCAACATGCTGTAGAACAAGCCTGTCAAACTCTGGCCCCCCAGACGTTCCTGAACTACAACTTCCATGATTCCATGACCATCTATTGCATTCAATGGATTCTGGAAATTGTAGGTTATTAACATCTGGTGGGTGGGAGTTTGCCATCCCTGCTGTAGAATCTTTTCTAATATTTGCATATTGCATATATTTACTTTGTAGGTGTGATCAGTAATTGGACAGAGGAGGAACGGATCCCGCCATGCACAATATTCCAAGCCTTTAAATACTTTCTAGATGTCACCACCCCACCTACACCGATTCTGATGCAGCAGATTGCACTGCTTGCCACTAATGAGAAGGAAAGAAAACAACTGGAGATCTTGAGCAAGGTGAATACACACCTAATAATGATTTTAACCATGACTGAATCACTACGTTGATTGCCATAATGCTCTATATTCAAGTCGTTTCATCTTGCACTGTTGTATCACAACTGAAAATCCGGTAGAGTTACTGTATTTTTGTAAGAAAATCACAAAATTTTGAGGTGCAGAAATCTCATAAAAGAAACCGTATACTTGGAAAAGCACATTCCAAAATTAAAACTGACGACAAATATTTAAAATTGTAATATAGTGACAATATTAGATATTTCTAACATTTTGTAATTTATAAATGTATGATTTGTAGCTTGATTTAAGGATACAGATGCTGTGAATGTAGGACATAGATATGTAGATATAACTAGTACAAGTTGTAGAGTTAAAGTAACTATTGCTACAGGAACAGAACAAATGGATAGTTAGATGTACAGTAGTTAATTAGATAAAGCTGGAAATTAATGCTTCAATTAAAAGTATAACATGAAAAGTAGGATAGCACATACTTACAGTATCTCACAGAAGTGAGTAAACCCCTCACATTTTTGTAAATATTTTATATCTTTTCATGTGACAACACTGAAGAAATGACACTTTGTTACAATGTAAAGCAGTGAGTGTACAGCTTGTATAACAGTGTAAATTTGCTGTCCCCTCAAAACAACTCAACACACAGCCTTTAATGCCTAAACCGCTGGCAACAAAAGCAAGTACACCCCTAAGTGAAAATGTCCAAATTAGGCCCAAAGTGTCAATATTTTGTGTGGCCACCATTATTTTCCAGCACTGCCTTAACCCTTTTGGGCATGGAGCTCACCAGAGCTTCACAGGTTGCAACTGGAGTCCTCTTCCACTCCTCCATGACGACATCCCGGAGCTGGTGGTTCATAGAGACCTTGTACTCCTCCACTTTCTATTTGAAGGTACCCCACAGATGCTCAATAGGGTTTAGGTCTGGAGACGTGCTTGACCAACCCATCACCTTTACTCTTAGCTTCTTTAGCAAGGCAGTGGTCGTCTTGGAGGTGTGTTTGGGGTCGTTATGCAGCCCAGTCTCCAAAGGGAGGGGATTATGCTCTGCTTCAGTATGTCACAGTACATGTTGGCATTCATGGTTCCCTCAATGAACTGTAACTCCTCCGTGCCAGCAGCACTCATGCATTCCCAGACCGTGCTGCAGTTCAGTTTCAGGGTCTTGGCAATTTTCTTATAGCCTATAGGCCATCTTTATATAGAGCAACAATTCTGTTTTTTCAGATCCTCAGAGTTCTTTGCCATGAGGTGTCATGTTGAACTTCCAGTGACTAGTATGAGAGAGTGAGAGCGATAACACTAAATTTAACACACCTGCTCTCCATTCACACCGGAGAGCTTGTAACACTAATGAGTCACATGACACCGAGGAGGGAAAATGTCTAATTGGACCCAATTTGGACATTTATTCTTAAGAGTGTACTCACTTTTGTTGCCAGCGGTTTAAACATTAATGGCTGTGTTTTGAGTTATTTTGAGGGGACAGAAAATTTACACCGTTATACAAGCTGTACACTCACTAATTTACATTGTAGCAAAGTGTCATTTCTTCAGTGTTGTTACATGAGAAGATAAAATATTTACAAAAATGTGAGGGGTTCACTTCTGTGAGATACTGTATATCTGTATAT
This sequence comes from Leptobrachium leishanense, assembly GCA_009667805.1. Lineage (NCBI taxonomy): Eukaryota > Metazoa > Chordata > Amphibia > Anura > Megophryidae > Leptobrachium > Leptobrachium leishanense. The sequence continues at coordinate 132,811,266 of CM019063.1, read as the reverse complement.
CGATAGGAAGTGGAAGGAGATGTAATTACCATTTTGTGGTTGTGCCAAGCTTCAGATCTTGGGGTTTTGGGTTGATTTTTTTATTTTATTTTTTGCTCCTTAGGGTTTGCAAGAATACGAGCAGTGGAAATGGTACAAGAACCCAACTATTGTGGAGGTGCTACAGGAGTTTCCCTCAGTCCAGATACCTTCATCTCTGTTCCTCACACAGCTACCCCTACTTCAGCCTCGATACTACTCCATCAGCTCCTCTCCTGACATGTATCCAGATGAGGTTCACCTTACAGTGGCGGTTGTATCATACAAGACAAGAGGTATCAGAACCAGGTCACGCATTAGTTACCCTAGGTGACCTCCTAGGTTCCTTTCAGGGAGCTGTCTGCCACTTAGGACAGTGTGTGAGGCAACTCATGCACCATAGGCAACATTACTGAAGCACAAAAATAAGGTTTCCTTGCAGGCACCTGGGAACATGAACAATAGTTCTTGTGGAAGACTGGCCATGCCCTGAATAAGCAGCAGCACCACCAGTACCAGTGCATGGGGCTTCTTTCTCTCTTCCATGGAATTTAAGACCCCCCCTCCTCCTTTCAGAGCCCGCAGTGCTGATCCATCACCTGCCACTGCCACCTCCCACACATAACAAGTAGAGACCATGGAGATGCTGGGGTTGGGAAAAGAACCAAAGGGCATGAGGCGGCAAAGAGGCATGCAGTATGAGGGGGGAGAGTGTGTTTGTATGTCAGTGTAAATCTGTGGGTGTATGCATTTGTATACATGTCACTGTAGTATGTGCAGTGTGCATGTTTCCGTGCATGCTGTGTTTAGTTTGTATCGTGTATGCAGTATGTAGATGGTGTTGTGTATGCAGTGTGTGCGCTGTGCATGATGTGTGCTGTGTAAGGAGTTTGCTTTGTAGTGTGCACTGTCTGTGGACGGTACAGGTGTTCTGCAGTATGTACTGAGTGTATATTGTGGGCTTTGTGGCGTGTGAAGTGTATTGTGTATGTGGTATGTGTAGTGTACTTTGTGGTGTTGTGTGTCTAATGTACACTCCACACACTCACTCCTAAGGTCAACTATACTATCACTTACGCTCTTCCATCCCACTCAGTGAGCCATATAATCACTCCCATCCCACTCAGCGAGCCATATACTCCCATCCCACTCAGCGAGCCATATACTCCCATCCCACTCGGTGATCCATATACTCCCATCCCACTCAGTGAGCCATATACTCCCATCCCACTCAGCGAGCCATATACTCCCATCCCACTCAGCGAGCCATATACTCCCATCCCACTCAGTGAGCCATATACTCCCATCCCACTCAGCGAGCCATATATTCCCATCCCACTCGGCGAGCCATATACTCCCATCCCACTCGGCGAGCCATATACTCCAATCCCACTCAGCGAGTCATATACTCCCATCCCACTCAGCGAGTCATATACTCCCATCCCACTCAGTGAGCCATATACTCCCATCCCACTCAGTGAGCCATATACTCCCATCCCACTCAGCGAGCCATATATTCCCATCCCACTCAGCGAACCATATACTCCCATCCCACTCAGCGAGCCATATACTCCAATCCCACTTAGCCACTTATTTCCATCTCATTCACTCCAATGTCCCGAAGACAAAAGTGCACACATTCTACACAAACACACAGAGTTCCCATACACACGTGTATATACTGATTGCAGTCACAGGGAATGAGAGTGAATGTTTATCTGTGTGCCTTAACCCCCTGGCCCTGGCAGCAGGGGAGGCTGCATGAGCTGCAAGTACTTTGCACTGCCATGAAGCTCCAATATCAGCAAGCAACATGCCGTAATTGAAAGTGGTAGTGTGTTTGCTTCCTGAGTGTGTTGGAGAGGTATATAGTATGAGGCAGTATGTTCCTCCCAAAGTCAGGGAATTGAAGGAAAAAGGACAACCCCTGGAGCAGGGCACAGATAAGGAGGAGGGAGTGGAACAAAGCTAAACACACGGTGGAAAGATAGAGGGACAAGGATTGATAAACATGATTTTGGGAAAATGGAGGATTACAAGGAGACAGTACATAGATTTTGTTGCATACTAGATTTTTATCCATTTTTTTTCAATGGAGTAGAGGAGTGTTGGTGGGGTCCCCAAAACTGGTAACCAGTCTGCAAACTGCTGTAAGTCCTACACCGTTCACCTGAGTTGGATGTACATACCCTCAAATTAAAGCTGACAGTCTGCAGTTAAAGCACATTGTGTTTGTTTCATTCCAACTCCTTTGTGGTGGTGTATAGAGCCAAAGATGTTAGAATTGTGTCGATGTCCCAATATTTCTGGACCTGACTGTAGGTGTTTAAACCAATAAAAATGTATTAAAATGTGTCTAAATGATAAAGGAGATCCTTTAAAAAAAAAAAAAAGGTCTGTTACATAATAAAAAAACTGCTTAATAAAAAAATTGGGAAACAAAAATTTCATCTAAAAAAATAAAAATATAAGGCTTTTTACTGAAAATGAAAAAAATAAACGGTCTTTTAAAAAGAAGTTTAAAAAGGTATTACCTTTTATATTGAATGCTATGGGATTCGCCTGTTTAAACCTGTCGAACTGAAGCACTGAAAATCAGGTCATTTCGCCGACAATTCGGTGCAGTTCGATGCTCTGTGACTAGACGAACCATTACTTCTCTATGGAACAATTTCACTGCCGCTGAAGACTGCCGAACTGCACTGTATTTCGACAAAAATTCGCCAGTATTTGTCGAATTGACAGCTTAGTGAATAGACTAACTGCCACGAAATTGCAACAACTGGCAAAATTCACAGTTCGGTGCAATTTGGTCGCAAGTTCGGTGTTTAGTGAATAGATCCTTTACAGGGTTATTCAGAGAGCGGTGAAAAGCAGAAGAATGACTGGAGAATGGAAAATTATAGGTCAAAATAGCCGGTTTGAAAGTGAGATAAATGGGAGAATTTTTCTGGTTTGGCTATTTTGACCTAGAATTTTCCATTCTCCAGTCAATCTCCTGCTTTTCACCGCTCTCCGAATAACCCTGATAGTGTCCATTCTCTCCAGTCTGTACTTGGACGGGTGCAGCAGTTGTTTTTTTTTTTTAATTAAGTGGTTATTAAAAATTATTTAAATTTATTTACAAATGCAGACTATTTTTTTTATAGATTACCAATTCTATACTTAAATAAATTATATACTGAGCTAGAATTACTACATATTACCATTAGTGGAAAAAAGGACAAGCACCTTTAAAACATTTGGTTAGTGTGAGTGAACGATTCAAATATTTAAAGAGCTAATCGACAATTTATCACGTTCATGAATATGTATACGAAACGCGTTTAACTATGTTGTCTTCCTTGTAGATGGAGATGGGCCAACCCACCATGGGGTATGTTCTTCTTGGCTGAACAGGATACAAGCAGATGAAGTGGTGCCATGCTTTGTTAGAGGGTAAGTTTAACTAGTAGTATACTCCTGTGAAAAAACATCCATAGGATGCAAATAAGGTATATAAAATATTTTATGTATTTCGAAAGTGCTGCAGATTATTCCGTCTCTTTACGCCTTCCTTAGCTTATGAGTAAGGTTTCTGTATTATACCATACTCAGAACATGGGTTTTAATTTCTGTATTACAGAGCCCCAAGCTTCCAGATGCCACAGGATCCACATGTCCCCTGCATCCTGATTGGACCGGGAACTGGAATCGCTCCGTTTAGAAGCTTTTGGCAGCAGCGTCTTTACGATATGCAACACAAAGGTGTATATATTGTGTAAACACCTTTTCTTTCCTGATAAAAACCTATTTACCATTCATCAATTCATTATAACGTGATTTAAGCACGAACTATTAACTGAGGATATTATGCAGCCTGATTATAACTTAAGTCACAATACAGGAAATGGACTGCCTGCACATAGGCCAACCGCATTAAAAATCGATTAACACAATACCAATTACTGGGTGCTCATTGGGTCTCGTAGTAACCAGCTCCTTAGTCCAGAGTAAAGCATAATCTAGTTATATGGACACTTTAATTTGAAGAGGGACTGCAATGTTTTGACTACTATTGCATCCACTCTCAAGGCTTGAGAAAGGCTGCACTAGCAGCTGAAATGTAGTGGTGGCCCTACAGCGACGAGGCGTTAGGCAAAACTCCTAATGTGAGGCCCCTCTCGATGTTCAAAAACAAATAGAGAAATTAGCCCAAAACATTAAAAAAGGTTCCTGTAACGTACAAAAAGGCTCACCTAGCCTTCAGTATCCCAAAGGAGTACTGATTCTGGCCCAAATCCACCCAGTCAGTAGCTGGAGCTCCTTGCAGGGTGAAAACAAAACTGGGAATGACTTTATTTAGAGTTTACAGTTACATACACAGAGTGATGGGTAGAATAAAATGGTAAAACACGCCCCAGTATTTCCATACTAAAAAGCCTCCCCCTCTCACACACTCGCCCTGTGTAATAGACGATGGCTGGGGAAGGGGCAAAAAGAATAGGTTTAAGACAGATCCTGGAGGGGGGTAAAATCATGGGGAAACAAAGGAATCCATTACTTACAGATACACATAAGGGAAACAACACTGTGTATACAACATGACACTACAATAAACAAATAAGGGAATAATAATATAACAAAGACACCAGGGGATGGGGGCACAGAAAACAAACACCCTGCACCTAGAATTATAGGCACAGGGTGACTTCAACATAGGAGAGGGCTGGCAAACAATATAACACATCAGGCCCGAACCTCTCTAACACATCTTTAGGTCCATAAGTCTAAAAGTGACTACCATTACATATCTTACCCCTTTCGAGGGAGACTAACCTGGGAGAAGACCCTGAGCGGGTTGATTTCCAGGTTGGTTGATATTAGACTTTTATTATTCCCAGTAAGATCACATTGTTCAGGGAAAAATACAGGTGCTAGCGAGTGTAGCGCTCACTCCCGGAGGAGCCGCTGAAATTGAACCTCGGGTCAGTCTCCCCGCACTAGGGAATAAATATACTCCAGCACCGTCGTGGATTTTATAAATTATATAGTTTACTAGAATAAATGGCATATAATGAATAACACGGTATACGTAGATATATTTACAGTACTTCGTAATGCAGGAAACGCGCAGCGGAAAAGAAAATACAAGGTTTCGTAATTCGAGAAACGCGCAGCGGAAAAGAAGGAAAAATATATCTGTAACCCCCTTTGTGGTTGGGGAGTGAGTCCCGTACAGGTTATGTCCCAAGGATGTAGGTGTGTGTGTGTGATGGTACCTGGGTACAATATTCAACTGGCCAGTGAGTTATTTATGAGGTATCTTCGACTAGTCAAGTTGGGGCCCTGTGGGTTTTGAAACAAACAGCAGCGTGCTTTCTATTTTCACAATGACCTGGAAGGCCTCTCACCCATTCGCCCGATACTTGGTGCTCTGCTCGACCCAGGACGTCTCTCCGCTCGATTTTGACTGGGATTTTATGGGTTACCGGATCCGCTGTCTTGCTTTTCTGTAGCTGCTGCAAGATGTCCAGCTCACCGCCTGCACTCCCTGTCCGATCGATCTGCGGTGCTCCTAACTCGGGGTCTTCCAGCTCACTCAATATCAGCGTGGGTATTCTGGTGAATCACTGGGTCTTCCTCTTGTAAGGCTGAATAACCCGGTCTTTATCTCTGTCAGGCCCCAGCTGCGCTCCGGCCTGGTCACTGTCACGTTCTGCAGCACTGTGTCTTGCTTCTCTCACTCCCTGGCGCGCTCTGCCAGCTCTCTCCACGAGTCTCAGGATGTCAGCGTCTGTCTCCCACCCACTTCCTGTGTCCACTCCCAAAGCATGCCGGGAGATGTAGTCCCAATGTTCAGTGTCTCACATCGTGCTTGTCTCCGTCTTGTGGCCAAAAATAAGTACTACACGGCAGGGGATTTAAAACCCGCGCTACACTCTCCCCCTCCTAGAACTCTTGGGTCTCTCCAAGGAGGTACAACAGTTGCATTACATTTCAACACATATTAGGCAACATATACAGGCTCAGCAGCAAGCATACAATGGGTTAAATACACTTCCTCAAGTTGACTCATGCTTTGGACTACCTCAGCTAACATAGCAGACACTTCGGGCAACCTTCGCACTGTGGTGACGGCCTCTTCAGTGCTATGTCCTGGGGAGTCGTAGGTGAGTCTCTGAGGCGGTCGAACAGAGCGTTTTGGTTCTGGCTCAATCAGTTCCTCTTCAGGTGGAAGTACTACAGGCGCGGGTTCAATTCTTCTTTCTACCACTGGAGCAGACATCTCTTCGGAGTATGATCCTTCCAGTGAAGGCATAGAACTGTAGTCATAAGATTCAGCTTCAGGAACTACAGGGATTTCAATAGTCTCGGGGACTTCTAACTGAAATTCAGGAGCCTCAGGCCTCAAATTACTTTCCCACCGATCAGGAACCGAGATAACCTCTTCAGGCTCCGGTGGGCGCATCCAGTCCAGACAAAAACTTTCTTCCTCACTGTCCCTTTCGCTCTCTTCGACAGCCCGGGTCTGCTGAGACCGAGTAACGGGAGGCAAACGTGGAGCAGGCGGATTCGGCAGAGAAAGTTCGTCCCCAACTGGTATCCTCACCGCCTCTCTCAAAGGTAACAAATGATTCCGGTGCCAGTTCTTAAGAGGCCCAGCCTTTCCATCCGGCCGGATTTGATATACCGGCAGACCCGGCAGTTGCTTGCAGACAATGTAGACTTGAGAGCTCCATCTATCCTCCAACTTGTGCCTCGCAGCAGCACCCAAGTTCTTCAACAAAACCCTATCACCGGGTTGTAGATCCTGTATCCGAACTTTCAAGTCATAGTTCCGTTTGTTCCTTTGCTCTCTGTTTCCTGAGGTCAAACGGGCCTGTTCAAACGCAGAGGCCAGATTCTTTCGAAGTCTATCCACATAATTTCTATGGGAAGCTACCGACGTCTGGTCCAGAGATAGCCCAAACGCCAAATCAACCGGCAGTCGAGCTTCTCTTCCGAACATAAGACGGTACGTTGAGTATCCAGTGGCGTCACTCTCCGTACTGTTATATGCATGTACTAGCGTAGCTATGTGACGACTCCAGCTCTGCTTCTCTGTGTTTGACAACGTCCCCAGCATATTTAGAAGCGTGCGATTGAACCTTTCAGGCTGAGCATCACCTTGAGGGTGATATGGTGTAGTTCGGGTCTTTTGGATTCCCAACAGTTCCAGCAATTGCCCAACAAGTCGGCTTTCAAAGTCTCTACCCTGATCAGAGTGTATTCTCCTTGGTAGGCCGTAATGAACAAAGAACTTTTCCATCAGAACCTTTGCCACTGTCGGAGCGCATTGGTCTTTCGTAGAAAAGGCTTGGGCGTAACGTGTGAAGTGATCAGTCACTATTAGAATATTTCCCTGCCCACTAGCATCCGGCTCTAAGCACAGGAAGTCAATGCACACCAAATCCATGGGTCCTTGACTTTGCAGATGGCTCATTGGAGCGGTTCGGGTCGGTAGGGTCTTCCTTTGAATACACCTCAGACATGAATGGCAGTAACTTTCCATTTCAGCTCTCATGCAAGGCCAATAGAACCTGTCTCGCACCAGCTTAAAAGTCCTTTCTGCGCCCAAATGTCCATGCTCATCATGTAGCGATCGCAGTACACTCTCCCTATGTTTAGTGGGAAGGAACAACTGTTGGGTCTCTTCAGCATTGGCTGAGGGGCCCCTTCGGTAGACCACCCCATCCAACATCTTCAACCGTTCCCACTCTTTGTAGACCAATCTGGCTCCATCTGGGGAATTGGTCAGCAGAATTTCCCGCTGGTTCGCAGTTAGGGCCTTTATGGTTAACGCAATCAAGGGGTCTCTAGCCTGATCAGCTTTCAGGTCCTGTTTTGACAAGGTAGGCAGATTTTCATCCCTCAACTGCGTAGGGTTGCAGTAGAACTCCGGAACAGCCGCAGCCATGACTCCTATGGCCTCCGTTTCAACCCCTCCCTTGACCCGACGCTCTGCTCCTTGACACAAAGCTTGTACCCCGTCTGGAGTTAACTGAGTCCATTCTGTAGTGTAGGGTCTTCTCGACAAAGCATCAGCATCTCGATTATTCACCCCAGGGCGATACTTCAGGCTGAACCGAAACCCTGCCAGAGCTGCCAACCACCGATGTCCCGTTGCGTCCAGTTTCGCAGTAGTAAGGATGTAAGTAAGAGGATTGTTATCCGTCTTTATCACAAACTCGGCTCCATACAGATAGTCCTTTAGCTTGTCTACCACTGCCCACTTTAAGGCTAGGAACTCCAACTTGTGGGTAGGATAGTTCTTTTCGGAAGGCGTAAGGCTCCGGCTCACATACGCTACAGGCCTCAGCAATCCACCATACTCTTGATACAGGACTCCTCCTAGACCTTCTCTGCTGGCATCCACATGTAGCTCGTACGGCTTTTGAGGATCCGCATAGGCCAAGACAGGAGCTCGAGTTAAACTCTCTTTCAGCTTCGTAAAAGCACCTTCACACTGACTGGTCCACTCTCCCTGGATGGACTCTCGAGCTTTCCTCGGCCCTGGAGCTGACGGATTTCGGTCGGAGACCTTGTGGCCTTCTTCTGTGCTTTCCTTCTGTAGGAGCTTGTTCAGTGGTTGAGCTATTTTTGCGAATCCTCCTACAAATCTTCGATAATAGGAACAGAACCCCAAGAAAGATCTAAGTTCAGTGACGTTGCGGGGTCTAGGCCAAGAAGCTACGGCCTCCAACTTCCGAGGATCTGTCGAAACGCCTTCCGCTGAGACCACATGTCCCAGATACGTAACAGACGGTAAACAGAATTGACATTTCTCCAGAGACAGTTTCAATCCCTCTTCATGGAGCCTCTTCAAGACCTTCTTCAAACGTTGCTCATGTTCTTCCAGAGTCTTCCCGAACACAATTATGTCATCCAGGTACACTAATACTTCGATCAGATTCATGTCCCCGACTGTCTTCTCCATTAACCGTTGGAACGTGGCTGGAGCCCCCGTAAGGCCTTGAGGCATTCTGTTGAATTCAAAGAACCCCAATGGACAGATGAACGCAGTCTTCTCTTTGTCTTCAGGATGCATTGGTATCTGGTGATACCCACTTCGCAGGTATAGTACACTAAACCACTTTGCTCCAGACAAACACTGTACGGCATCTTCTATCCGAGGAGTAGCATATTGATCTGGGATGGTTCTCCGATTCAGCGTGCGATAGTCTATGCATAGGCGGACAGAACCATTCTTCTTCCGGACCATTACTATTGGAGATGCATATGGACTCCTGGACTCTTGGATCACCTTGGTTCTTTGTAGTTCATTCAGCTGTTCTCGTAGATCATCCAAGTCTCCCAGCGGAATTCGTCTTGACCTTTCACGAAACGGCTTGTCCTCTTGTAAACGAATGCGGTGCTCAGTACTTTTAGCTAGGCCCACGTCAAACTCATCTTTTGAGAACAAGTCTCTCCACTTTAGAACTTGGGACTGAAGACGTTTCTTCCATTCAGGTGAAATGGGAGCGTCCTTGGGGTAGAATCTTTCATCTGGAATCTCTTTATCCACTCCCCCTCCTAAATCGGTAGAGAAGGGCGTAGCAGACGCGACTTGCCCGATAGGCATCCGTGCTTTAAGGACTACTGGAGAATCAGACACATTGCACACACTGACTGAGACTCTTCCTCGTGTTCTTTTCAAAGCTTTAGTGGAGATTATTTCAGGGATTACTTCTACTCCGGCTTCACTCCCGTGATTAAAATCGGTTTCCAGTACCACATAGGGACCTGGTTGCGATCCTTTCAACTTGACTGAAGCCCGGAAACTCGTTACTTCTCCTACTTGCAGAACCTTATCTGTTCCTTCTAATCTCCCCAGGCGGCCCACTTCAGCAGGCGCCTTCTGTTCTTCAACCATTCTCTGAACGTAACATTGGGTGTACTCCTTTAGTAGAACCTTCTTCCAGCACGATAGGTGTCAGGAGATGTCGCACCAAATCAGTATTCGTCCCCACTATCATGGAACTCCTGTTTGCCCCTGGAGGCCGAGGACACACAATGGCCAATGCATCACAACCTCCAGACTGTCCGATGACTTCGGATCCGATCTCCAACTTCACCTGTAGATACCCGTCATAGGGGAGTTTCTCAGTTCCGATACCCCAGATTTCCAGATCCTTCAACTTCTGTAGAGGTATGTGCTTCAAGTGTTTCTCATAGAAATCTCGGTAAATCAATGTCACTTGAGCCCCTGAGTCCAACAGAGCTTTAGTGTAGACTCCCTCCACTTGGATTGGCACAATAGGGGAAGGACCTATCAGCTGGTCAGGAAACTTGGTTGTAGTAACAGGAAGTTTAGACCCAGTTTGTTGTACCCTGGCCTTCTTCTTGGCCCTTGCTAGGGATGTGCGTTTCGGGTTTCGGAATTTCGGAATTTTCACGAAATTTCCCGATTCGTGTTTTCGGATGCGGCCGAATTTCCGAAAAATTTTAGATCCGAAACTTTCAGATCCGAAATGGTTTCCGAGCCGAAACGAAAATTTTCGGATTTTTCGAATGGACTTGAAATGTGTCAAACGAGGAGAACAGATTTTCCGAAAAACGAAAATTTTCTGAAAAACGAAAATTTTGTAAAAACGAAAATTTCTGAAAAACGAAAATTTTTCGAAAAAACGAAAAGTCGATACAAAAAACGGGCAAAATGACACGAAAAATACGAAAAATGGTCGATATTCCGAAAAATGTGCAATTCCGAAAAACGAAAATTTCCGAAATTACGAAAAGTCGATACAAAAACCGAGCACAGTGACACGAAAATACGAAAAATGGTCGAAATTCCGAAAAAAAATGTACCCGAAAAACGTGCCGAACCGAATCGAATCGAAACCGAAATCGGTCGAAACGGGCCGAATCGAAAAGTTTAAAAATCCGAAAAATCGAACCGAATCGAACCGAAAAAAAAATCGGTGCACAAGCCTAGCCCTTGCAGGTTTTGGGTGTGCATTGCTTCCCCATGACGTAGGTCCGGATGCTAAGGGAGTGACTCTTTCAGTCCTGGCAGGCTCGGCAGTTGGCCAGACTTTGGGCCTTCTCGCCCTCTTAGTCCTGGCTTGATTTTTGGAGCGGGTTTCAACCTTCGGGCACCTGGTTTGCTCCCTTACCAGGACCCTCTGGAGTTTCCCGCCTGCAGGGCGGACAACAGTTTCTCTACAGCTTTTAGGAGTTCTTCAACCAGTTTCTTTTCAGCCCTCCCTTGTGGGCATTGAGCCCTGAAATGGCCGATTTCCCCGCAGCCAAAACATTTCTTTCTCGGGTGTGTGAGCATATTTCCTTCTTGCGGTCCACTTGGAGACCCCCTGTTCGAGGCTACAGCAACCCCTTCAGTTCTGGTGTCCTTAGCCAATAGCAACGTCATTAACTCCATCATTTGCAACATCTGAGTTTTTAAAGCCAGCACTTCGGTCTGTATGTCTGCCACAGAGAGAGTTCCTACTTCTGCGGTGAAAGCTGTGTGCGAAGCATTTGCAACCTTTTTAGCCTTAATCAAGGCCTCTTCTTCTCGGATAGCTTTGATCAGTTTGGAATAGGTCAGTCTCGTGCTCTGGTATCTAGTCTGAAATTTCAACATTATGGGATCCAGTGGGAGTGCTCCTTTGAAAATTTGATCCATCAAAGCTTTGCTTGCATGACTCGGTTCCATGCCCCCTTTAAGAATGACCTGATGGATGATTTTATCCAGCCGCCAGACATATGTGGACAATTCTTCTCCTTCCTTTTGATAGGTGTGAGAGAACTTGTGGATAAGCTCGGCACAATCCTCCACTCCCCCGAAATTTTCCTGTAAAGCTTCTAGATACTCCGCAGCAGTGCAGCCAGGCTTGTCCCTTTTTAGATTTCGAATGACATCTGAAGCAGGACCTCTTAGGCTCTCGATCAACCTTTGTCTCTTCACGGTGTCAGCAACTTCCCATTCTTCCACTGCTTGCACTGCCTTATCTATCCAAGTCTCAGAGTCCTCTTCTCCAGTTGGCACAGGGACCTTACCAGAATAAAACCGTAACTTGCGATATCCGTAATTTGGAGACGCAGCAGAGTTTTTGGCTAGTGTTTCCACCAGTTTCCCCATAGTGGTGAAAAATGTAGCAGGAGGGAACCCTGTAGTTGGGGTAACATCGGGAACATTCACGTGATCACCACGTGGCGTACTTGGCTGGACCAGTCGAACTTCCACATCGTCGGTCAGCTTCACACTCGCGCCCTGAAAACACCACTGGAACACCCTTTCTCCACTCAAAAAGAACATACGTGTGAGGGGTATCTGGGTTTGCTTTAATGTCCAGGATTAACCCCCGATTATCTGGTGTCAGCGCGGCCACGGCCTGGCGAATCTGATCTTCGGCCCAAGTGTCTGCAGGAATATCCATAACTATACATAATTCTATCTGACTACTGTGCTCTTCACACCATTTGGCAGCAGTGTCTGGATCCATATTTAACCCTTTAAATGTGTTTTTTCCAGACTGGATCCCAGAAACGAGCCTCCACGTGTAGCGCTCACTCCCGGAGGAGCCGCTGAAATTGAACCTCGGGTCAGTCTCCCCGCACTAGGGAATAAATATACTCCAGCACCATCGTGGAATTTATAAATTATATAGTTTACTAGAATAAATGGCATATAATGAATAACATGGTATACGTAGATATATTTACAGTACTTTTCGGAATGCGGGAAACGCGCAGCGGAAAAGAAAATACAAGGCTTCGTAATTCGAGAAACGCGCAGCGGAAAAGAAGGAAAAATATATCTGTAACCCCCTCTGTGGTTGGGGAGTGAGTCCCGTACAGGTTATGTCCCAAGGATGTAGGTGTGTGTGTGTGATGGTACCCGGGTACAATATTCAACTGGCCAGTGAGTTATTTATGAGGTATCTTCGACTAGTCAAGTTGGGGCCCTGTGGGTTTTGAAACAAACAGCAGTGTGCTTTCTATTTTCACAATGGCCTGGAAGGCCTCTCACCCATCCGCCCGATACTTGGTGCTCTGCTCGACCCAGGACGTCTCTCCGCTCGATTTTGACTGGGATTTTATGGGTTACCAGATCCGCTGTCTTGCTTTTCTGTAGCTGCCGCAAGATGTCCAGCTCACCGCCTGCACTCCCTGTCCGATCGATCTGCGGTGCTCCTAACTCGGGGTCTTCCAGCTCACTCGATATCAGCGTGGGTATTCTGGTGAATCACTGGGTCTTCCTCTTGTAAGGCTGAATAACCCGGTCTTTATCTCTGTCAGGCCCCAGCTGCGCTCCGGCCTGGTCACTGTCACGTTCTGCAGCACTGTGTCTTGCTTCTCTCCCTCAGGATGTCAGCGTCTGTCTCCCACCCACTTCCTGTGTCCGCTCCCAAAGCATGCCGGGAGATGTAGTCCCAATGTTCAGTGTCTCACATCGTGCTTGTCTCCCTCTTGTGGCCAAAAATAAGTACTACACGGCAGGGGATTTACAACCCGCGCTACACGAGTTAAACTGGCAATCCTCTGGGTCTGTATTCCTGTGATGGTTATTATTATTATTATTATTATTTATTTATAAAGCGCCAGCATATTCCGCAGCGCTGTACAATAAGCACAGTACAGACAGGGTTACAATACATTGAACAACATTTGACAAACAGTACAGGAGGAGATGAGGCCCTATTCCCGTAGGAACTCACAATCTAGGAGGGTTGGGGTTGGAAACAGGAGGGGAGGACTGTAAGGTGAGAGTGATTGATGGTTGCGTCAGTGATGGTGATGGTGCGATCATTTGATATCGTCTGAAGCCCTCTGACTGATCCCACAACATGCAACTGCCTCCAACTTCCACAGACGACTTCAGACGATTTTTTGCTACTACAACAGACTAGCGATTTTTTTTTCCCATTTCAATGGGATTATCAGACGATGCCGGGACGGTCTGGTACAAGTTACATGAAAAAGATGAATTGAATAGTCGCGGCAGGGAAATTGCCAAATAGAGAAGTGATTCAGTTAGACAGCCCATAGGATTCACTGTAAGAAAATATTTTCTATTTTATTCAACTGGTTATTTTTTTCATCCGCAGCACAAAGCCTTTTTAGTTACTGATTTTTAAAAATTTTGGGGTATTTTTCTGTATTATTTTTTTTGTGAAATTTAGGTTTCTTGCTTTTTTTCGCTCGCCAAACGCGGCTTTTTTTTTTCTTCTTCAGGCCAGCTGCGTTCAGCATTGCTGTCCTTGATGCTGCAGCCTTCGGCGAGGTTTTTTCTTTTCCTGCTTCGGCTGCGCTGGACGGGGCTGTCCAGTGGAAGGGCAAGGTTTTCTTCTCCCGCAGCAGAGTTTTTTTTTTTCGTTTTTTTTCTTTCAGCAGTCTGTCCATCGGCCAACCTTGGTCGTCCACAGATGCTTCCAGTGGACAACCCTGATCGGCCAACGGCGTTGTCCATAGGCGGACAACCAAGTCGGGCCTCTGTCTACAGACCTGGTGGACAGCCAGCCTTACTCACCAAGCCATCTCTGGCAGGTCTTGTTACCAGTGGGGTACCTCAGGGGTCAGTACTTGGACCCATTCTCTTTAATATTTTTATTAGTGATATTGCAAACGGTATTAATGGTAAAGTATGTCTTTTTGCTGATGACACAAAGATTTGCAACAGGGTTGACGTTCAGGGATCAGCCAAATGACAAATGATTTAGGTAATCTAAAAAAATGGTCGGAGCTGTGGCAATTGAGTTTTAATGTGGATAAGTGCAAGATAATGCACCTGGGACGTAAAAACTCAAGGGCTGAATATAGAATATTTGATACAGTCCTAACCTCAACATCTGAGGAAAGGGATTTAGGGGTTATTATTGCAGAGGATCTAAAGGTAAGTAGTCAATGTAATAGAGCAGCAGGAAATGCTAGCAGAATGCTTGGTTGTGTAGGGAGAGGTATTAGCAGTAGGAAAAGGGAAGTGCTCATGCCACTGTACAGAGCACTGGTGAGACCTCACTTGGAGTACTGTGTGCAGTACTAGAGACCGTATCTCCAGAAGGATATAGACATCTTAGAGAGAGTTCAGAGAAGGGCTACTAAAATGGTGTACGGCTAGAAGGAGAAAAGTTACCAGGAAAGGCTTAATGATCTTAACATGTACAGCTTGGAAAAAAGACAAGACAGAGGAGATATGATAGAAACATTTAAATACGTAAAGGGAATCCACAGGGTAGAGGAAGGGAGTATATTTAAAAGGAAACAAAGTAGAAAAACAAGAGGACATAGTCTTAGATTAGAGGGGCAAAGGTTTAAAAGTAACATCAGGAAGCATTATTTTACTAAGAGGGTGGTGGATACATGGAACAGCCTTCCAGTTGAAGTGGTAGAGGCCAAAACAGTAATTGAATTTAAGCAGGCATGGTTAGGCATAAGGCTATCCTAAACAAAAGATAAATCCAGGTAAAGTATCCATGTAATCGGGCAGACTAGATGGGCCGAAAGGTTCTTATCTGCCAACATTTTCTATGTTTCTATCTCCCTTAGACTGTATCTGCCACTGGGGAGATATGGCACCAGTGCCTTCTGGTGGTGAATGCAGGGTAGCTGGTGTCTCCATGACCATGGGTTGGGGACCTGGATCGACTTCTTCAGTATCCTGGGGGCACACATTTGGAAACCTCAGTCACATCCACGATCTCACAGCAAGTACACTCCACTACCCAGGGAGGGGGGGTCAGCAGTACACTGTTATTGGGGGGAAAAGGGCCATTTTCACCCTGACGCTGGAGCTTATTCTAACGCTGGGGAGAAGTACCGCCTGTACTCTGTTAAGGTACACACTGCCGCTGGGGACTGACGCCGACTGCCTCCTCTCCCTGGAGCTCACTGTGTTGCTCAAGTAAAGATGAGATGGCTGTGGGTTCCTTGGACTCTGCCAACATGTGGCTCTTCTTCTTTCACCTAAAATCTTGAACAGCAGGTTGAGGACAGAGGTCAGCAATTTGCTCCAATGCCAGCTATTTTGCTGGGGTGGTGGAAAACTCCTCAGGCTCCTCCACTAACAAAATGAGGTCCTCGACCTCCATGACAGCTTCTACCTTGAACTGGGGATCTGGGCCAGCTGCCTCGCATCTTCCATGTGCAGAGGGAAGGGCTTCAGTCTCACCCCTATAGAGTCCAATGCTGGCCCAAACAAATCTAGGCTTTTAAGCTCCTTCACCCATCCTTGGCTGGGAGCAAACTGTGGGCTATCTCGGGCGGCTGCCCAGTATCCCAGTAAATCACCAGGGGGGAATCTCAGTCTTGCCCACCATGGCCAGGCAGTCCTCCCAGGTACAAATGTCCCCTGGCTCAATCCAGCCCGGAACCTCTTAAGTTTCATACTCCACATCCTCAGTGTTACTATCTTCCTCGTCCAGCACACCTCCATTATTCTGCAACAAGCAGAACTCAGTCCACACACTTTAGAACAGGCTCAGGTTAGGTCCATATTTATTGAGGCGTCTCTTTACCTCCTTGAGAATCTCCATGTCAATCTGGGTTGCACCACACTCGTGCCTTTGGCCCCCAGCTCCTCCTGCAGGGATCTCTTAGATGTCTGAGTCCGGTTGTAGGAAACATACAATCCCACCACTGCAACGTGAAGTCCCATAGCCACGTGCAGAAAGGCTCCCTTTGCCGTCAGTACCCCAAAGGAGTACTGATTCTAGCCCAAACCCACCCAGTCAATTGTCGGAGCTCCTTGCAGGGTGAAATAATATAACACCAGGAGGATGGCGCACGGAAAATACAAACACCCTGCACCTAGAATTATAGGCACAGGGTGACTTCAACATAGGAGAGGGCTGAAAACCAAAATAACACATCAGGCTCGAACCTCCCAAATGCATCTTTAGGTCCATATACCCCAAGACTAAAGTGACTTCTGACACAGACCCTCTCTGTAGATGGGAGAATGTGAATGTAGTGGTATATTTGTCTGGAATGCCATGGGCACACTGAGATTCCACATACATTTTATCATGTACTGTTTTTTTTTTTTGGGGGGGTTTAGCAACACCGTAGCGACCGCCTATATTGCCTAATTCTAGAGATGCCTCTGCAGAATCGTTGCATCTCTTTGCAAATACAAGTGCCCTTATAACTGGATTGTGCCTGGCTCTAATCTGCTCTCTCTAATAATAATTTCAGGACATTGGATTAGTAGTACATAGAGGGCAGTGTTACAATGTTTGCGTTAAAACGGGGACGCTAAGGTGGAAATCCTGCGCCTGCAGGTTTTCCCTTAGCAACCCCATTTTAGCATTTTAGTACCATATTACGAGGCAGGCGTTGATTCAGCAGCCTGCCCCGCAATGCAGTGCTAAGCCCCTGGATACTCACGGCGCTGCGAATATCACCTCCTGGAGTCCATAGGACTCCATGGAGGCTTGTGCTGCCAGTTCACGTGACCTGCAAGATCTCGCTCTCGCGAGATCGTGCAGGTCCACAAAGTGATCGCAGAGGAGACCGAGGGCTATTTGTCCCCGGTCTCACTCTGCTCCCGGCAGCCAGTAGTGGCGTATCGGTCTACCATTCACACCGTGGGATGAAAGGCGAGTATCTGATTTTTGGGAGGTGTTTACAGCTGGTGATAACTGATTCTGCCACTGGGTCTTATGACTTGGAGCAACACAGAAAACCAATACTATTATCTGTTAACTACAATTGTTTCAGTTCCAAATGCAATTAGCATTCAGTTTTGTACTGGTGTTCCTGTGCATACTTGGTCTATTTTTAGAATGTTTTTGAAACCTAAAAATAATCTGTTGACTTCTAACTTCCATTCAACTATAGGGCTAAAACCATGTCCAATGATCCTGCTGTTTGGGTGCCGGGAGTCAAAAATTGACCACCTCTACAAAGAGGAGGCCATGCTCGCCAAGAACAAAGGAGTTTTTAAGGAACTGTATACAGCATATTCTCGGGAGCCCAATAAACCAAAGGTGGGTAACACATAATATAAAATCACAAAAAAAATTCTGATTCTTTTTCTATTTCCAACAATTTTAAGAAAAGTGATTACAAGCATGGATTGTGATTGCAGAATTTTCTCTGCATGTGAAAATAATCCAGAGAGCGTTAGTAGACAATAACGTTCAGTTTCTACTCTTTGTTATCCATATTGTTAATGTTTTAATTAAAAGCGGGTATGCCATACACAAGGGACACTATTACAAACTTAACGCTAGCGTTAGTGCTCAGATATGTGAGCGTTAACACTAGCTTAAGTGAGTGTAGCGCATGCCCCCCATATTACATCCCAAATGCTAACGGATTAAAAAACCTGTTAGCGCTTTGGGAATTGCGCTCACTTCCACGAGCTAATTGTACTTTGCGCTTCCCATGGTAAGTATAGGAGAGGGCTGAAAAACAAAATAACATGGTAAGTATAGGGAGCGCAAACGGTAATTAACGTTAGGATTACAAAGTCCAAACGCTAATTACTGTACCACTGCAGTTAACCACAGCTACAAGCTGGTGCTAACTGATTCTGCTTCTGCGGAATCAGTCAGCACCAGTTGTAAATTCCCCCCCCAATCAGATATTCCCCACTCATTCCGCGGCGCGAACGGTGGACCGATCCGCCGCTTCTGGCCATTGGAAGCAGAGTGAGACTGGGGACAAATGGCGAGAGTGATATCTTGTAGGTCATGTGACCCAGCAGCACAAGCCTCCACGGCCGTTCATTGCAACCTAAATTTCCACCATTCTATTCAACAAAGCTCAGATTTAAGAATTTTTCAACATGTGGTAAAATCTGGTATTATGTACCGATGCATGAAGCTGTTGTTGCTGGTTTTTGAATGTGTTGACTGGAATGTTCTCTCCCTGGTTTTTGTTATATATATATATATATATATATACAGTCATGGCCGAAATTGTTGGCACCCCAGATATTTTTCCAGAAAATCAAGTATTTCTCACAGAAAAGTATTGCAGTAAGACATGTTTTGCTATACACATGTTTATTCCCTTTGTGTGTATTGGAACAAAACAAAAAAAGGGAGGAAAAAAAGCAAATTGCACATAATGTCACACAAAACTCCAAAAATGGGCTGGACAAAATTATTGGCACCCTTAACTTAATATTTGGTTGCACAGCCTTTGGAAAAAATAACTGAAATCAGTCGCTTCCTATAACCATCAATAAGCTTCTTACACCTCTCACCCGGAATTTTGGACCACTCTATCTTTGCAAACTGCTCCAGGTCTCTCTTATTGGAAGGGCGCCTTTTCCCAACAGCAATTTTAAGATCTCTCCACAGATCTCATCCACAGATTCAATCCTTATCCTTACCTACAAAACCCTCACTAACTCAGCGCCCACTACCTGTCCTCACTAATCACCAATACACCCCAGCCCGCTCCTAAGGTCAAACAGTGACCTGCGCCTAGCTTCTCCCCGCATCACCTCTTCCCATGATAGACTGCAGGATTTCTCACGCGCAGCCCCCATCTCTTGGAACGCTCTCCCTCGTGCTGTCAGACTTTCCCTAAACTTCCCTTCCTTCAAACGCTCCCTGAAAACATTGCTATTTAGGGAAGCCTACCACCCAACTCACTGACGCAACCATCAATCACTCTCACCTTACAGTCCTCTCCTCCTGTTTCCAACCAACCCTCCTAGATTGTGAGTTCCTACGGGAATAGGGCCCTCATCTCCTCTGTACTGTTTGTCAATGTTGTTCAATGTATTGTAACCCTGTTGTACTGTGCTTATTGTACAGCGCTGCGGAATATTGCTGGCGCTTTATAAATTAATATAATTAATAAAATAATAATAATAACAGGTGTCAATGGGCTTTAGATCTAGACTCATTGCTGGCCACTTCAGAACTCTCCAGCGCTTTGTTGTCATCCATTTCTGGGTGCTTTTTGATGTATGTTTGTGGTCATTGTCCTGCTGGAAGACCCAAGATCTCGGATGCAAACCCAGCTTTCTGACACTGGGCTCTACAGTGCGACCCAAAATCCTTTGGTAATCCTCAGATTTCATGATGCCTTGCACATTCAAGGCACCCAGTGTCAGAGGTAGCAAAACAACCCCATAACATCATTGAACCTCCACCATATTTCACTGTAGGTACTGTGTTCTTTTCTTTGTAGGCCTCATTCCATTTTTCGGTAAACAGTAGAATGATGTGCTTTGCCAAAAAGCTCTATCTCGGTCTCATCTGTCCACAAGACGTTTTCCCAGAAGGATTTTGGCTTACTCAAGTACATTTTGGCAAACTGTAGTCTTGCTTTTTTAGGTCTGTGTCAGCAGTGGGGTCCTCCTGGGTCTCCTGCCATAGCGTTTCATTTCATTTAAATGTCGACGGATAGTTCGCGCTGACACTGATGCTCCCTGAGCCTGCAGGACAGCTTGAATTTCTTTGGAACTTGTTTGTGGCTGCTTATCCACCATCCGGACTATCCTGCGTTGCAACCTTTCATCAATTTTTCTCTTCCGTCCACCCACAGAGAGATTAGCTACAGTGCCATGGGTTGCAAACTTCTTGATAATGTTGCGCACTGTGGACAAAGGAAAATCTAGATCTCTGGAGATGGACTTGTAACCTTGAGATTGTTGATATTTTTCCACAATTTTGGTTCTCAAGTCCTCAGACAGTTCTCTTCACCTCTTTCTGTTGTCCATGCTTTAGTGTGGCACACACAGACACACAATGCAAAGACTAAGTGAACTTCTCTCCTTTTTATCTGCTTTCAGGTGTGATTTTTATATTGCCCACACCTGTTACTTGCCCCAGGTTAGGTTACATGAGCATAACATGCTTGAAACAATCTTCTTTATCTACAATTTTGAAAGGTACCAATAATTTTGTCCAGACCATTTTTAGAGGTTTGTGTGACATTATGTCCAATTTGCTTTTTTTCCTCCCTTTTTTGTTTTGTTCCAATACACACAAAGGGAATAAACATGTGTATAGCAAAACATGTGTTACTGCATTACTTTTCTGTGAGAAATACTTGATTTTCTAGAAAAATGTCTGGGGTGCCAACAATTTCGGCCATGACTGTATATATATATATATATTTTCAGCCGAAGCTACAGTAGCTGTTTTTTTTTTCTGAAGTGCCAAGTGATCTAATTAATTCGAGTCCCAAATGACTAATTAGATGAGGACTTCTGACATGTTTCTTTTTGTTTCATTTTTCTGTTTTTCACTAACTAGTTTGTTTCATATTTTTTTAATGTAGATGCTAACAGCACACAAAGACAGCATACTCAATGTATAATTAAACATGTCTGTGCTTCTAGATACAAGAAACATTAACCTACATTGAGATTATTTATAAATGCAAATATTAATGAGCTTTATCAGCTAAGTCTGGCAAACACTATCAAAGGACAACTGATTGTTTTTTTTGGGGGGGCGGGAATCACACTTGCCAAATTTACTGGTTGATTATCAAGTCACTCTGAAACTCTTGGTCCTCTGATCGTATAATACTGTGAAAGAACAAACTCCGGGGACCTATCCGAGTGATTGGCTGTCTCCTGCATGAGTCTCAGGATTCCGTTATTTATTGGTAGTGATTATGTGATTAGAGGCTCAGACTGTGACAGCATTAATAATTACACTTAACACAGTGCTTATGGTTCCAATGCATAATGAATATATTTCCATAAATGTATCCCCATATTGGAGACTCCCGTGGGCTTACCTTATTTATTTTGACATCAAAGTCCCAGAAATAGGAAGCATACCAGCTGTTCTTCTAATGCATTTGTGATACTATTGTTTCAATCTGTTATTAAGGAAAGAGAATGGCTGGAAAAATCATGTTGCTTTGCATTTGTGATAAACCGTATTCCTTTGTGTTTGTATTTTTGAAAACAGTAGAATTTGGGGATACATCATGTTAGCAGTACCATATTAATTTTGAAACTTCCCATCTAAGGCCGCGTCAGACGAACGCAGTGATCACGTATGTCACCGCACAGTTTACCGTCCGTCGTAGCATAGAATCATGATCCATAGAGACCCACACACAAAGTACGTGCACACCGAACTGCGCACGCACAATGCACGTTGCAAACGGACGCAAGTTAGGCAAGAACGGAAAACCGCTAGGACAGACGCGCAGAGTGCGCCACGTCCGCGTAGCGGCCTGTATGCATTATGCTGCGACGTCAGACGCAGCGCATTTGCGACGTCCATAACTTTGACGCTCAGAGGTTTTTATGGTCTGGCTGACTGTACTGTATTTTAATTATAATAAATTTTGTTTTCCATATTTCCCTTTTTTTTTTTCTACATCCGTTAAAAAAACGGACCGTGTGGTGTCTACAGTATCTTCCGTCAGTACGTCCGTTATGCACGCACACAGAGTGCGCTCAGACTGCATTCATCTGACATTAGCCTAAACCATCACTCCAATGTGCTCTCTACAAATAGACAAATGTAGAGTACTAATGCCTCAGTATTTTGCTCTATTAATATAATATAAATTGATGAAGTAAACATAAATAGAACTACAGACATACAGTACAACTCACATATATTATTAATAAAACAAGATCTAATTCCCATGTTTGTAACTAGCATAATAACTTGTTAGGAATCTAGAATTAATCTAACAGATGATCACTTCAGATTAGGGATGTGCATGACTTTTTTTCAATTCGTTTTTTTTGTGTGTGGTTTTTTTTTCATTTCAGATCATTTCAGATAGTTTTTCTTTCGATTCGGATCATTTAGGCGATTCAGATCATTTCGGGTGATTCAGATCAGTTGGTTTTTCGCTTTTATATGCGTTATTTCGTTTTTTATTGCTTATTTAAGATTGGGAAGTAGATTACTACCAATAGAATGTAAGTTTCTTTACTTAATTATTCTTTTAGGATTTGATAGGCATTTTTTGAGTGAAATTTTAGGTTTCCTAACTTTTTTTTTAAGAAAACAAGGCTTTTTAACCCATAGGTTTCAATGTAGCATATGAATCCACACACTGCCGGGCAGCACCTCTCTGCAGTATAATTAATGCAGCATATGAATCCACACACTGCTGGGAAGCGCCTCTCTGCAGTATAATTAATGCAGCATATGAATTCACACACTGCTGGGCAGCGCCTCTCTGAAGTATAATTAATGAAGCATATGAATCCGCACACTGCCGGGCAGCGCCTCTCTGCAGTATAATTAATGCAGCATATGAATCCACACACTGCTGGGAAGCGCCTCTCTGCAGTATAATTAATGCAGCATATGATTCCGCACACTGCCGGACAGCACCTCTCTGCAGTATAATTAATGCAGCATATGAATCCACACACTGCCGGGCAGCACCTCTCTGCAGTATAATTAATGCAGCATATGATTCCGCACACTACCGGGCAGCACCTCTCTGAAGTATAATTAATGAAGCATATGAATCCGCACACTGCCGGGCAGCGCCTCTCTGCAGTATAATTAATGCAGCATATGAATCCACACACTGCCGGGCAGCACCTCTCTGCAGTATAATTAATGCAGCATATGAATCCACACACTACCGGGCAGCACCTCTCTGAAGTATAATTAATGAAGCATATGAATCCGCACACTGCCAGGCAGCGCCTCTCTGCAGTATAATTAATGCAGCATATGAATCCACACACTGCTGGGAAGCGCCTCTCTGCAGTATAATTAATGCAGCATATGAATCCACACACTGCCGGACAGCACCTCTCTGCAGTATAATTAATGCAGCATATGAATCCACACACTGCCGGGCAGCACCTCTCTGCAGTATAATTAATGCAGCATATGATTCCGCACACTACCGGGCAGCACCTCTCTGAAGTATAATTAATGAAGCATATGAATCCGCACACTGCCGGGCAGCGCCTCTCTGCAGTATACTGTAATTCTGCAGATGAGTCTGCACACTGCCGGGCAGCACCTCTCTGCAGTATAATTAATGCAGCATATGAATCCGCACACTGCCGGGAACTTCCCAGCAGTGTGTGGATTCATATGCTGCATTAATTATAACTCATTAATTTTTTGATCAGTTCGTTTTTAATTTATCGATCCGAATCAATGACTCGATCTCCAGAGAGGTGCTGCCCGGCAGTGTGTGAATTCATATGCTGCATTAATTCTACTGCAGAGAGGCGCTTCCTGTTCCCAGCAGTGTGCGGATTCATATGCTGCATTAATTATACTGCAGAGAGGTGCTGCCCGGTAGTGTGTGGATTCATATGCTGCATTAATTATACTGCAGAGAGGCGCTTCCCAGCAGTGTGTGGATTCATATGCTGCATTAATTATACCGCAGAGAGGCGCTTCCCAGCAGTGTGTGGATTCATATGCTGCATTAATTATACTGCAGAGAGGCGCTGCCCGGCAGTGTGTGGATTCATATGCTGCATTGAAACCTATGGGGTAAAAAGCCTTGTTTCTTTAAAAAAAAGTTAGGAAACCTAAAATTTCACTCAAAAAATGCCTGTTTCCTAACTTTTTTTTAAAGAAACAAGGCTTTTTACCCCATAGGTTTCAATGCAGCATATGAATCCACACACTGCCGGGCAGCGCCTCTAAAATTTCACCCAAAAAATGCTCCATAAATCCAAAAAGAATAAATAAGTAAAGAAACTTACATTCTATTGGTAGTAATCTACTCCTCAATCTTAAATAAGCAATAAAAAATGAAATAACTCCAAAAAAAAAGCGAAAAACCAACTGATCCGAATCACCCGAAATGATCTGAATCACCAAAATGATCCAAATCGCTGAATCGATCTGAAATTTCAGATGGTCGATTATTTCGTTTTTGGAAATGCTCCTGAAATACGAAAATGGTGAATTTCGTCCGAATTTAAATTTGGAACAAAATGAATTTCACATCTCTACTTCAGATGACCTTTTCATCAAATGCTAACTACATAACATTTATTTAACGTTCGTATAGAAATATGTGCAGGACGTGTTGCGTGAACAGCTCAACGAAGTAACGTACAAAGCCCTGAAAGAGCAAGGAGGACATATCTATGTCTGTGGTGATGTGACTATGGCAGGTGATGTCCTAAAGGGTCTCCAGACCGTTGTGAATAAGTGCGGAAACTTATCAATCGAGGAGGCGGGAGCATTTATCAGTAAACTGAGGGTGAGTGTTCTTTCAAGCTGTGACTTTCCCTGCATAATGACATCTCCATTCATATAGCTTCATGTAGAAAGAAACTTTAAAAAATTTTAACTGTCCAATAAGAAGTTTGAAAAACAATTGAAATGTAGAACACATATAAGCTAACTCTTGTACCGGCTGGGTGGAGTAGAGGAAACATCATTGCTCTATGTCTGTGGAGACCATGGAGACACAGGTTCAAATCCCAGGCTAGAGCACCTCTCCCGTAAATGCAGTTGGGCAAGACACCGAACGGTACATACTCGCCATGCAAGACATACTTGAATACAAGAGAAATCTCAATGTATCCTTCCTGGTAAAATACTTTCTCTAAAAAAAAAAAAAAAAAAAAAAAACTCTGAAGGTCGCGTGGCAAAATAATTCCTTTATTCTAATATAACCCAACAAACCAACCATTGATTCCTAGTGTACATAGGCTGATAGTGCATTGACCACATTGTGGAGGCAGCAATAAAGAGAGTTGAACATTTTAGGGTTAAGAATAATGAAGCAGATATCAATTCCTTCTAGAGTTAGGAGTAACCTCTCTGGAAATTCTATATTATATCATTTTAGATCATTTTTAAATATGGATACAATCCAGCTACAGATGCTAATTGCTATTTCTAGGCTTTAGCCATAGCCAGTATATGTTTTGTTAGCAGTGACGTGCAATGAGGTCAGTGGCTGATGCACTTGCTAGTGTAATCTCCACCCCACGCAAAAAGGATATTACTAAAATAATTATTATTAAAATAATATTGTTAAAATAAAGTTAAATATTCTATTATTAAAATAATTGAAATTATTTAAAATATATACATGTTGAGCCCTCTCCTGCTTAGTTTTTTTGCAGGGACAGAGTTAAATCCATGGTGGTGTAGCGGGGGCACCCTAAAAAACACCCTAAAAATAGATTTGGGGTTTTCAATTCATGAGCTGTAACCAGAATTATCACAATTATGACAAATCACAGCTTGAACTATCTCATATATTACTTTCACCTTTTAAGTTGCATTACTGAAATAAATCAACTTTTGCACCATATTCTAATTTTTCAAGTTTCACCTGTAAGTTCTGATGAATGATAATAAAAAGGTCTGTTACAGAAAAAAAAGAAAAATTGCTATTAGAAAATTTTTATTTTTATTTTTTTTGAAAAATGCTAAAGAGATACAAAAAAAAATAATCAATAAATAGATTTTTTACTATGGATTAAAGGAATAAACGGTTTATTAGTTATTGGATAAAAACAGGAATATTTTTAACATTGAAACCTATGGTGTTCGTTCGCCCTGAATAAACCTGCCAAATGAAAACACCGGACATCAGGACATTTCTTTGCTGCTCAGTGTCTCTGAACAGATTAACCATTACTTCTCTATGGGGACTTTCACTGCCTTCGAACAGGCACCGTACTTGCTGTCAGTTTGCCAAAATTTGTGTGTGAGCATATCACAGAGCTCCACAGCAATAAACCTTACAGTAATGTGCACCGCCTATTATAAGCATTCAGTGTTATATGGGAGCACTGATTTATGAGTAAAAGTAGTTAAAAAAAAAACGTAAAACTCGGGGGGGCGACACCATAAGTTACCGCACCGGGTGACACCAACCCTAGTGACGCCACTGAAGCATATTTTTTTGAACAAAATAACTCTTCCTTCCTAGTATTAATTGCAATATTTTTCCATCTGAGATCTAATGAAAATGCATAATTTAATGTAGTATCACCTCGTCATCCTGGTTTTAGATTGCTGGCAACTCACACCAAGTTTCAGGAACTGAAAAATGACCCATCATGTTCCCATGTGGCAGACATCATATTATATTGTATTAAGAAATAAATATATCTTTTTAACAATCATTTCTAGCTCATTATCTGCAGAGAAATTCTAGTTTCTACTTATGATGATGAGACCATAGAAAATAAACAGGACACGGCATCTTCTTGATAGATGATTCTGATTCACATTGCCAAGTGCTGCATTATATTTTCCTTACTCTTGCCTGTGGCCATTAGTCATATAATTAAAGAGACAGCTTAATTATTACAGAGAATAAGACACTGGATCTTACAGTCCCTTGTGTCTGTGGCGTTTTAAACACATTTATATGCAATGCAGCAGGAACTGCCTGAGGTCGTTAAGTCATTTCTACATGTTTTTACTAGATACTTGCATATATTTTAAATACGGGGCAATCAGCACAGAATCCTATAATAGACAGCATTTTATAATGATAATAAATACATTGCTATATTGCAGGATGACAACAGATACCATGAAGACATTTTCGGGGTGACACTGCGGACATACGAAGTTACAAACCGCCTCAGATCTGAATCTATTGCGTTTATCGAGGAAAGCAAGAAGGACTCTGATGAGTAAGTTTGTGCTAATTGCCCGTCTTGCAAGGTTATCAACTAATGACAAGTCCTGTTTATATAATTAAATCATTAACTAAAAGCACAGTCAACTGCTTCCCTAATTACAACTTCAGGGCAACTGTTGTCCATTTCGACAAGATCATTCCTTCATGCCCTGTGGTGCAGACATCTCCTGGGAACAGACATTACTATGAGGAGCGCATCTACTACATAATCACTAGATTTTTACTTAATTTGCTCAAACCATGAAACCATAAAACACATTTAAGACACTTACATTCAAAATAATTTATTTTGAGATTTTTTTTTGCCTTTATGGCCCATAATAGTATATATCTAGATTTCAAGGAGTAAACACTGTTGAATATATTGGAAATATAAATTTTTCATAATTTTCTATTCAACGAATATTTATTTATTATGTAGCGCTCACTCCCGGAGGAGCCGCTGAAAATGAACCACGGGTCAGTCTCCCCGCACTAGGGAATAAATATACTCCAACACAGTTGTGAGTTTTTATCATTTAAATAGTTTACTAAAATAATGAGCAGATGTTGAGTGTCACGGTGGCCCCCGCAACCCCCCCGGCGCCTGGCAGCGGCTTCCTCGCTGCTCGCTGGCCAGGCGCCGAGTGATATCGCGGAATGGTTCCGCACACGTGGGACGCCGGGGGGCGGGGCCAGGCGTGATGACGCGGACCCGCCGAGTTTAAAGCCCGGCTTCACTATTTCACCGGTGCCCTGACGTGGTAGTTACTTCCCGCAGAGCTCTTGTATATTTGGCAAACGAACCATTCTGTGTATGACCCTTGGCATTGGCAAACGAACCATTCTGTGTATGACCCTTGGCATTGGCAAACGAACCATTCTGTGTGTGATCCCTGGCATTGGCAAACGAACCATTCTGTGTATGACCCCTGGCATTGGCAAACGAACCATTCTGTGTATGACCCCTGGCATTGGCAAACGAACCATTCTGTGTATGACCCCTGGCATTGGCGAACGAACCATTCTGTGTATGATCCTAGGCATTGGCGAACGAACCATTCTGTGCATGACCCCTGGTATTGGCTTTAACTCTTCTACTTCTGGTACTGAGGTCAGTCTGTGTGGCATCCTAAGCACGCATCAGACTACCTCTTCTATTGTTAGGGTCTTGGGAAGAGCTAACCATTCTAAGGTCTTGTGTATAATTCTAGTGTTACTCTTTGTAGATACGCTATCTTGTCGAATTCTGTGTCTGTCTAGTCGTGCCGACCATTCAAGGATCGGAAGGGTAGAGAGCGGTCTGCGTAAAGGGACCACCATCTTGGTAATCAGGGGGATCCGTGACATTACGTCAGGGCCAATGGATCCCGCAGACCTCTCTAATCAATTGACACGTATTGCAGCCAGACAAGAAGAGCAGGACCATAGGATGGACCAGATTGCTCTTGCCCTGCAAACCCTGTTAAATCGATCCAATACTGGAACTGCAAGCCCTCCAGACCCAGTATTGCCTAGGGTCAGTTCGGCCGCTCCGAGGGGTGTAGGCTCAGTATGAAGGCACCCTTACGCTATGATGGAACACCAAACTTATGCCGGGGTTTTTTGACCCAACTCGAGATCTTGTTCGAGAACAATCCAGGGTCCTGTATGTCTGATAAAGCCAAAGTAGGCTATCTGATCAATCATTTAACTGAAAAAGCTTTATTGTGGGCCACGCCCTTGTGGGAAAATAAGAAACCCATCATCTACGACTATGAGGGTTTTACCTCTGAGTTAAAGCGTACCTTTGACCCCTCTAGAAGGGCTACCAATGCGGGTAGGTCCTTGTTTCACATAAAACAAGGTAACAGGAGGGTCTCCGACTATGCCATAGAGTTTAAGACTTTGGCTTCTGAGGTGCTCTGGCCGAACGACGTTTTAACCTTAGCCTTTACCGAAGGCCTGAACGAGGCTTTTATGTTTGAGCTGGCTCCCTTAAAATTACCAGAACATCTGGACCATTTGGTTGATTTTTGTATTGCCATGGACGATCAAATTAGGGAAAGGAGACACCCCAGAGACAGACCCAGAAGGGTCCTGCCTCCTTTACCCTTATTACCCAGACACACCAGTACGTCAGGTAACCCGGAGATCGCAAAAACTGATATACCGGCCGTTGAACCTATGCAGATAGGAAAAACAGGTATTTCAGAGGCAGAAAGAGCTCACAGAAGAGAAAGGGGGCTCTGCTTTTATTGTGCCGGGGCAGATCATTTCCGCCTTCAATGTCCTCAGAGACCCAGGGGTGGCAGGGGTGAGAATGGCAAATCGGGTCAAAGAACGGTTAATACCCAGGTTATAGGTTCTCTGTATGCCTCCTTTGTGGATGATGAAAAAAAAAAATCCCGGATTCTGGTACCCATCTCCCTAACCTGGGAGGGGGTTCACCTCGAGACTGAGGCATTCCTAGACTCGGGAGCCTCAGGTAATTTCATGGACAGATCTTTTGCCGCCAAAAACCTCTTACCTCTGGTTTTAAAAGAGAGGCCTCTTATGGTGGAAGCCATAGACGGAAAACCCCTGTCATGTCCCCATATCACTCACGACACTATTGATGTATGCATGAAAACAGGAGTGTTGCACCGTGAAACCATACGATTTCAGATTATTGACTCTCCCTCATGTCCTGTCGTTCTTGGGTTCCCATGGTTAACAGAGCATAATCCGGTGATCGATTGGGCCCAGCGAGACATAAAATGTTGGGGTCCCAATTGCCAGTCAAAGTGCCTGGGCAGGGTCAATGTGATTGGTAGCCTCAATATTGCCACAGCACCTCCTTTGTCCACCGAAGTCCCTGAATGTTATCTGGCGTTAAAGGAGGTGTTTTCTAAAGCCAGGACTGAGGTCTTACCGCCTCATCGTCCTTACGACTGTGCCATAGAGCTACTCCCTGGTACTATGCCTCCTAGAGGACACGTATACCCTTTGTCACAAAAGGAAAACGATATTATGGAGGAATATATAAGGGA
Source organism: Leptobrachium leishanense (assembly GCA_009667805.1). Taxonomy (NCBI): domain Eukaryota; kingdom Metazoa; phylum Chordata; class Amphibia; order Anura; family Megophryidae; genus Leptobrachium; species Leptobrachium leishanense. The sequence continues at coordinate 132,780,742 of CM019063.1, read as the reverse complement.
GAATCTAGAGCGAGGATTCATCAGACGATCCTCCTCTCCAGCAGGAGCAGGTTTCTTTTTCGTTTCCAAAAAAGAGGGAGACCTGCGACCTTGCATCGATTATAGAGGTTTGAATAGGATAACCATAAGAAATGCCTATCCCATACCTCTTATCACAGAATTATTCGACCGACTAAAAGGGGCCCGTATATACACGAAGCTCGATTTACGCGGAGCCTACAACCTCGTAAGGGTTAAAAAGGGGCATGAATGGAAAACGGCTTTTAATACACGTAGTGGGCATTATGAATACCTAGTGATGCCCTTTGGATTATGTAACGCGCCAGCTGTTTTTCAGGACCTCATAAACGACACCCTAAGGGACTTTCTGCAAGCGTTCGTCATAGTGTACCTGGATGATATCCTGATTTACTCTCCTGATAAGGAGACCCATCACGCCCATGTGCAACAAGTGTTAAGGAAGCTATTGAAGGCTGGGTTATATTGCAAACTAGAGAAGTGCTTGTTCGACATAGAAACAGTGCACTTCCTTGGGTATATAATAACTCCTGAGGGTTTTCAAATGGACCCTAAAAAACTCTCAGCCATCCTTGACTGGCCTCTACCCCAAGGGCTTAAAGCCATCCAGAGGTTTCTGGGGTTTACTAACTACTACCGGAGGTTCATTAAAGACTTTTCGGCCTTGGTGGCCCCCTCACGGCTATGACAAAGAAAGGGGTGGGAAATCAGAAATGGACACCCCAGGCCATTCAAGCCTTTGAGGCACTCAAACAGGCATTCACAACTGCCCCTGTTCTCCGACATCCCGATCCGGCTCTGCCTTTCCAAGTTGAAGTTGACGCCTCCGAGCTGGGTCTTGGTGCAGTCTTGTCCCAAAGGGAGGCACCCGACAAACCCTTGCATCCATGCGGCTTCTATTCCCGAAAGTTGTCCCCGGCAGAGAGGAACTATGATATCGGAAATAGAGAGTTGTTAGCAGTTATCGCGGCTTTGGCGGAGTGGAGATACTTATTGGAGGGGTCTAGGGACCCCATCGTTATCATAACCGATCATAAGAATCTTACGTACATTGGAGACGCCAAACGTTTAAATGCCAGACAAGCGAGATGGTCATTGTTTCTTTCAAGCTTTAATTTCGTCCTCACATATAGACCTGGGTCAAGAAACATTAAAGCAGACGCATTGTCGAGACAGTACGAATCCTACGAACATAACATCCAAGATCAGCATCCCATTGTACCCCAGGAAAGGATTATAGCCTTTACCACGATTAGTGTCTCATCTCCTCTGATGATCAGATTGCAGACCGTCCAGGGTGCAGCTCCTGGGGGGAGACCTCCTGCGAAACTCTTTGTACCTGAGAACGAGAGAGAAGAAGTACTAAAACTTTACCATGATAACAAAACCTCTGGGCATATGGGGATCACCAAAACAGTCTCTAGTATACGTAAACTCCTCTGGTGGCCCACGTTGCGCCGGGATGTCAAAGATTACATAACCGTGTGCGAGGTGTGCACAAGACATAAAAGTCCCAAAACAGCGCCCATTGGTTTACTCCAGCCTCTGCCAATCCCTGAACGACCATGGTCGCATTTAGCTATGGATTTTATAGTAGAGTTACCCGAGTCTAGAGGGAATACTGTAATACTCACGGTCATAGATCGATTCTCCAAAATGGGTCACTATGTTCCTCTTCGGAAACTACCTTCGGCAGCCGAACTGGTGCCCATTTTCATTACCAATGTGGTCCGCATACACGGTATTCCTCTTGGGATTGTCTCTGATAGGGGGACCCAATTTGTCTCCAGATTCTGGAAAGGGTTTTGCAAGAATGTGGGAATAGACCTATCCTTCTCTTCGGCCTATCACCCCCAGACCAACGGAGCAGCAGAACGAGCCAATCAAAATATAGAGAAATATCTCAGGTGCTTTATATCCGAACGACAAGACAACTGGTCAGACCTGATACCTTGGGCAGAGTATGCCTTGAACAGTGCAGTGAGCGAAGCCACAGGACATTCCCCTTTCTTCACTGTTTACGGTTTTGATCCTCCCGTGCTCCCCGCTACGTTTCCTGATACCGCGATTCCTGCTCTAGATGAGCATTTGGCGTCATTGAAAGAAACTTGGGGAAGGGTTAAACGGGCACTGGAGGATAGCAGTGTTGTCCAGAAAATCAAGGCCGACAGACACAGGAGGCCGGCACCCGTGTATCAAGTCGGGGACAGGGTTTGGCTTTCTTCACGGAACATCAAGCTCTTAGTACCCTCTATGAAACTGGCACCCAGATATATAGGCCCCTATAAGATTCTGCGGCGAATCAATCCGGTCTCCTATGCTTTGGCACTGCCCCCCATATCAGGATACACAATGTGTTCCACGTGAGCCTTTTGAAACCACTCCTGTGTAATCGGTACACCAGGGCCCGTGTCCCCCCTCCTCCTGTCTCTGTGGAGGGCGAGGAGGAGTTTGAGGTTGAGGCCATCCTGGACGCCAGGATATCTAGGGGAGTCCTTCAGTACTTGGTTGACTGGGTGGGCTACGGTCCAGAGGATCACTCTTGGCTCCCAGCTACTGAGGTCCATGCTCCTCGGTTGGTGAGGGCTTTCTATTTGGCTCATCCCCGTGCTCCTGGGGGTCGTCCAGTGGCCGCCCGTTGAGGGGGGTTCTGTCACGGTGGCCCCCGCAACCCCCCCGGCGCCTGGCAGCGGCTTCCTCGCTGCTCGCTGGCCAGGCGCCGAGTGATATCGCGGAATGGTTCCGCACACGTGGGACGCCGGGGGGCGGGGCCAGGCGTGATGACGCGGACCCGCCGAGTTTAAAGCCCGGCTTCACTATTTCACCGGTGCCCTGACGTGGTAGTTACTTCCCGCAGAGCTCTTGTATATTTGGCAAACGAACCATTCTGTGTATGACCCTTGGCATTGGCAAACGAACCATTCTGTGTATGACCCTTGGCATTGGCAAACGAACCATTCTGTGTGTGACCCTGGCATTGGCAAACGAACCATTCTGTGTATGACCCCTGGCATTGGCAAACGAACCATTCTGTGTATGACCCCTGGCATTGGCAAACGAACCATTCTGTGTATGACCCCTGGCATTGGCGAACGAACCATTCTGTGTATGATCCTAGGCATTGGCGAACGAACCATTCTGTGCATGACCCCTGGTATTGGCTTTAACTCTTCTACTTCTGGTACTGAGGTCAGTCTGTGTGGCATCCTAAGCACGCATCAGACTACCTCTTCTATTGTTAGGGTCTTGGGAAGAGCTAACCATTCTAAGGTCTTGTGTATAATTCTAGTGTTACTCTTTGTAGATACGCTATCTTGTCGAATTCTGTGTCTGTCTAGTCGTGCCGACCATTCAAGGATCGGAAGGGTAGAGAGCGGTCTGCGTAAAGGGACCACCATCTTGGTAATCAGGGGGATCCGTGACATTGAGACACGGTAATCACAAGTATTATTACAGTATTTTCGTATCACGGTAAAACGCGTAGCGGAAAAGAAACGAAACACGAGGCTTCGTATTTCGGAAATTAAAATATTCGCAACCGAACATAAAGGAAATGCAATATCCCGATAGTTCAGAAAAAGGGGACACGTAGCGAAAACCCAAACATGCAATCCCTTCGTATTGCGGTAAACGCGCAGCGGAAAAGAGAAAAATGAAGTTCGGAACGTATCTTTATCTTTAACCCCTGTTCCGATTCGTAACAGAATGAGTCCTGCACAGGTTAAGTCCTGGAATGTAAAGGGTGTATATGTGTGTATGTGGTACCCGGGTACTGTTCAACTGGCCAGTGAATTTATTGAAGGAAAGTCTTCGACTAGTCAGTTGGGGCCCTGTGGACTTTAAAGAGAAAACAGCAGCGCGTCCTTTGATCACAAAACAGCCTTGGAGGCCTCTCACCCATCCGACGATTGCTTTAGGCTCCGCTGACCCAGGACGTCTCTCCGCCCGATTTTGACTGGGGATACTAGCGGCCGGATCCGTTGTCTGACTTCATGCAGCTTGTCCAGCTCACCGCCTGCTCTCCGTTCGGTTCCTCCGGTCTGCAGCAATGCCTGGATTCTGGCAAGTCTCCTTCTCCTCAGGTTGAGTGATCCTATCAGGACTAACAGGTCTCACTTGGGCTCTGGCCTAGGCCCTCTCGCGATCTCTTCAGTGCGTCTGCTTTCTCTCGTTCCCTGGCGCGCTCTCGCGTGTTCTCCACGAGGTGCAGGATGTAAGCGTCCAGTCCCCACCCACTTCCTGTCTCCTTGCAAAGCATGCCGGGAAATGTGGTTCCAATGTCCAGTGTCTCTAATCGCGACTGTCTCCATCTTGTGGCCAAAAATAGGTAATGCCACAGCAAGATTTTAACACAGCGCTACAATTATTTATATTTTTTATTTATAAATCATGAAACCACAAAACATATCTAAGACCTTTACATTCAAAATAATTTATTTTGAGATTATTTTTTTTTCCTTTCTGGCCAATATGATTTCAAGGAGTAAACACTTTTGAATATATTGGAAATATTATTTTTTCCTAATAATTTTCTACTCGACTGGGAACGTAGACTGTCTGACTGATACATCAGCATACTATGCACTAGAGCGGGGCTGTCAAAATCACAACCACCCAGATGTTGTTGCCTACAGCTCCCAGAATTCTTTAAATGCAATAAGATGACCTGAGATGCGTTCAGTTCTTCAGCCGCTGCAAGTGCTAAGTTTGCAAATTGGCACTGAAAGCTGTGCTGCAGTTCAGAGCTCAGCACTGCTAAGGCTAGGGTCAGACTGAGGCAGTGCGAACGCGCGTTCTGGCGCACTTAATCACGGCCGCACTAGCAGCAGATGACGGGCAATGACAGCCAATATACGAAGTACGGTCGCACAAAAGTCCGGCCGCGCAACGCAAGTGGAAAATGAACGCATTTTTTCGAGAACGTTAAACCGCTGGTACTGACGTACAGAGTGCGCTGCGGCCGCATAGCAGCATGTGTGCGTGATTAGGAGATGTCAGACGCTGCTAGTGTGCGGCCAACATAACGTTCAAACAGCCGGATTTCCCTAGACTTCTTTTCACCCCATCGTCATGAAATACGTCCAGAATTGCGCATCGTCTGACCACTTAAGCGTATTCCGTGAAAAAATGCGTGCGCACGCATCGACGTACATTTTGACGGTGGCCGCAGAAAATGCGCTCATCTGTCCCTAGCCTTACATAGCACTTGTAGCGGAGTGTGACGTGGGAAGGATGGCCGCCTCCATGGAGCAAATAATCCAATAAGAAAATGTTCAGTTTGAAGGTTTGTGGACCAAAACACCAAATATGTATTGGAACATGGTAAACATTAACACTAAAGTGGTAATAAAATGGACAACAGTGGATATTGCAGAAACAGCACCTTTCATTAAGCAAACCTCCACCCTTTTGCTTCAATATTCACAGCCAAAGAGTTCAGTGAGACTGCTGAAGCAAACCGAACTGCTGCAATGAAGCAATTCAGCAGCTGCTGAGGAACTGGACAGGCCTCAGGGCATCATGGGAGTTGTATTTCAGAAATATCTGGGGGGCGGAACTTGACAGCCCTGCACCAGATAAAACTGACTTATAGGTGTCAAATACAATAGGATGATGCATCTGAAAAGATCATATAGTCCTGAAATCAGTAGTCGATCATTTATACACTCAGCTTATGCTTTCATTCATTCTCTGCCCTGTCAGTACCATTACCTTACAAAAGAAGTCTTACTATGTTGTCTAACACCTCTGGCTTTCTGTCTGTGCTCAAAATGTCTCTGCCAAATATTACCTGCTCATGTCATTTAATATTCACTATCTTAAATTACCCAATACATGTATACCATGTCTGTTTTTCTTGTTTCATTTCACCTGGCTGTTTTGGGGTTGTTGTTTTGTTATGTAGCCACGTTTGCGTTTATTCTTAGCTAATTGCTTAGAGGTTTTTGTAATTAATAACATTCTAGATTAAAGTTGTAAAACCAGAGTAACCACACAAAATTCTCATGCTGCTTTTAGAAGTTTAGTGTAGAAATGATATGGTCTATGGCTTTGTGGAGCCAGTGAACCTCTCTTGTCCTCAACCAGGTTTAAAGCACACCTGTCATACTCACCTGCCGGGCACCACGATTGCCTGTATCCTACAGGGCAGCTTTTGTGATATCACCTGACATTTAAACATCAGCAAATCTGATAGGACCTCAGATTGCTGTGCCATCACCAAGATGGCAGCACCCTGTAGGTGGGTAAGCATGACAGGTGTGCATAATGAAGTGGACATTTGGAACAGACTGATAATAAGGGTTGCAGTATTATAGAAAATACGTTTTAGGCTGGATGTCGATGTGTGTAGTCAATGCAGTCTCTGCAATAGGTTTAAACAGAACCCTGAGACCTAGGTCCAAACCTTCTAAGTACCAGACATGAGTTTACATTTCATAGCACGCTGCCCCATAGTGCTTTTACATCCTGGTGACCAAGTCATTAGGAAGGGTTTAAAGGCATAGACTACAATGTGGCTTGTTGCGCTCACACCATCACTTGCTTCTGCTTGTCCTCAGTGCTGGTAGTGACATGACACTGAAGAACCGAGAAGTCAGGTTACAGAAGTAGCATTTGTTAAGAGGAAGGTAAGGATTCCTAATGGTTACGAAAATGTTTGCAATCCAATTTAAAAGGAGTTCTCCGTCAACTGCATGTTTATTGTTCTACAATGCACTTAAAACGTTGACCAAGAATATCTAATTGGATTACAAGTTTCATTCCATGAAAGATCAATTAATACCTTTCAATGATAAGTATATTAAGTGCAACCTAATGAGGTGCATTCACCGTCACACCTTCAAACCGTCAGAAATGCCCACTGACAAATGAGGCTTGGGTGAAGTGAAGGCTCATCTGATTTGCACACCATGCATCCTCTCATTTGTATTTCTTTCCACTTATAAAACCTTACAAATAAATCCAATGACCAGTGATCTTAACTACCCTCAAAACTTAGAGATCAGTGATGTATCTTCAGTATATAATGTTTCAATCCCTTGAGCGACCACCTGCAAGATATCCATAGAGTGAAAGAACAATTGGACCAAGCACTCAATCTCAATTAGAAAGATTTATGGAACAACACAACTACAGCAACGTTATGGCAAAGGTTTTCTCGAAACACTGCTGTCGTCGTGTCGTCCAATAAATCTGTCTGGAAAGGAGGTGAAGTGTCTAGTCCAGTTCGTCTTTCACTCTGAAGATGTCAAGGTTGTCTCTATCAAGCACAATCTTAATCCATTATTTGTTAAGTGTGTTGTCTGTTCTGTAAAGGCAAAACGTTCTATGTGTTTCGTACTGTCTATTTCCGATGATAATGTCTTGTCATTTTCAATTCATCACTTAGTTTTCTATGCATTTCCACCACAGTCCTGTATAATAGGTTTGAAATAAACAGAATTTGTTACCAAAGTCATCGTATATTTAGATCTCTTGAAACTTCAGTAAAGTCATCACACATTCTTTTGTTTGGTATACAATTATACCATGCTTAGTTTGGATAATTCTTTGTTAAAAGCAAGCAGGTACAAGCTGTGACTGTCACAATCATTGTTTTTTAATATATTTACGAGACCCCACTGAACACTAGAACTATTTTTTGGTGAAGAAGACTGAATACGGAATGCGTGCTATTTTCTTTTCTAAAGAAGTCACACGTATCCCAGCAATAAGCTAACAGTTTAGAGAAAGTCTTGGTAATATAATTACTTTGCTTTGAAATGCAGATTTGGATTAACATAGGAGCTGCGTGTCCCAAAATAGGCTGATTTAAAAGTTAACTATGACTGCACCAATTGCCACCATCACAGTGAGATTACAATGTGACAGTGGCAGAGTGGAGGGGGGCCATGCGAAAAGAATGGAGAAGGGACACAGTGGAAAGGAAGAAAATAAGCAAAAGATAGAACATTAGTTTGGTTCTATCAAAAACACAGGAATTTATAGACACCAGACCGGATAGAACCTCATAAAACCCCAGGGAATAAACCCTGTAGCAAGATCAAAAAGTGAGATTGGAAAACCCGGAAGGCTTAATCTGGTGTTATATAGAAAATACATGTGTAATTCTTTATTCAAAAAAGCCACAAGAAAACACAGACATTTTAAAAACGTGTGATTGTAAGGGCAACAATTGAACCCAACATAACCTCAAAATAGTAATAATGTACGGCAAAATCAGGTAGTCGCTACAAAGATGAAATCATCAGGATATATGACTTTAAGGGATTATCGCCCTTATATTAAGAATTCATAATTAGTTGGTTATAAAGGTCAAAAAAGCACATCAATCTAGTAATGCCCAGCGGTATTTAGATTTTAGCTACATTAATCTCCAACACGCATATAGCGCTATACTAGGTGTCACTTCTATAAATCACACCCCATAGGGTTAACGTGCAAGGTAAATAATAAGCTAAACAACCAGATGGTTATAGCAAGATAGAAGAATAGAGATAGGAAGGATGTCTATACCTCAGCGGTTCAAGCCGCCTACCAACGCTGTCAGTAAAAAGAGAGGAACGAAAGTTCAGAAAGGTGCACATAGCTGTTAAAAACAAAAAGACATGTAGCTTGATGCGTTTCGCCACTATAAGTGGCTTTTTCAAGAGTGGGGGACTCCCTTGCCCCTACCTGTATTTATATCTATATATATCTATATTTATATCCATACCCGAGGGGTACGGATATAAATACAGGTAGGGGCAAGGGGGTCCCCCACTCTTGAAAAAGTCGCTTATAGCGGCAAAACGCGTCGAGCTGCATGTCTTTTTGTTTGTGCACCTTTTCTGAACTTTCGTTCCTCTCTTTTTACTGACAGCGTTGGTAGGCGGCTTGAACCGCTGAGTTATAGGCATCCTTCCTATCTCTATGCTTCTATCTTGCTATAATCATCTGGTTGTTTAGCAAACAGAACAGAAGACCCTGCTTATGGGATAACAATCTAGCAATTACAATACTTTGTAAATGTTCTGCCACTTGGCCCATGAGCATAAAATTTGAAGGTAATACAAGGGATGGGAGACAAAAGGCATATAAGAATTTGGCATGAGCCATGTCTTCAGTCCCTAAGCATAGCGAATCAGAAAAAGTCCCTGGTAAAACAGTACAGAAGCCATTCTCAAGCAGGGTTTAGTAGGCATGTACACATCCAATAAACATGGGACCCAGCAGGTTTAGGTCTACCGCTCCTAAAGATTGAATGATAACAAAATTCTTGAGTGAAAAGGACTGCCCAATGCTCAGCGTCATCGTTTATGAATGCCATCCTGGCAGTAAGTGTTTGCACTCTAAATTTGGTACCCACATTCCTAATGCAGGCTAATTAACAATGGGGTCTATTGAGGCTGCAGCCCCAAAGTAGGCTTTGCAAATAGATTATTTTGGCATACGACCATGGAGGACCCTAACTGGAGTCATTTGTGCTGAAATGGCTATCTAGAAAATGTTGATGGTGGCCTGTAGACATCTGTCTATGCACACACAGCCAGCCAGGGCTTCATGAAGTTGCAAGTAGATTTGGCGGAGAAATGGAGCACAGTGGGGTAGAGGAATATGAAGGAGGCACAAAAAAAAGGTTGAAAAGATGGTGTAGAGCAAAGCTCAGCAATCCAGGCCCTCCAGATGTTTTTGAACTACATTCCCCATGAGCTTCAGCCTGTCCAGTAAATGGCTAAGCATACGGACTGCATATCTACCAACCATGAGCAATATGTAACAGGACAGGAGGAAAGGCATGGCTTTGGGATGTCCCCTGTCACATCATTTTTGTGACCACTTTCCTCTTCCCTTTCATTAGTGATTGGGTGTTGTGTGACTCCACTAACAAAAGCATACAATGACATCCTGCATCCTGAGTTGATTTAGTATGGCACCTCCACATTTGGGACTGTGGTAGTATGGCTTTAAATTCGAGAAGTCTCTGGTGTACTGAGTCTAGGAAACCAGAAAGGCATACCAGGGCCTGAAATGTGGGCCTGTCCAACCAGAAGTTAGATGGTTGGAGGCTCTAGAATTTATTAATTTCTCTGGGGGGTATGGTTGATAACATTACTAAAGGTGAGGAGTGCCACCAAAGTTGTGGGCACTGGGAAAAGCACTATTGTCCAGTAGTTGGCAGTGGATCAGACGACTGGGGAACAAGGTCCACCTCCAGACATATGGAAAATGGAGTGAGTGCCTGTACAGAAAGAGGTTGGGTTTAACATTTTCTAACTTTTTAGTACCGAGTTTCCTGCTAGAGCTTATTCTTACCCTGTAAGGGAGCTATACTATTGGCCAGCTTAGTTCATTTTCATAAAGAATTTGTAGATGATTTCCAAATGAAAATTTTTTGATTTTCTTCACCTGAAAGATCATTGTGTTGAAATTTAAATTTATTTGCATTCAATAGTAGTATCAGTGCAAAGGCTCTCTTTTTTTTATTTATTTTTTACTAATTTACTCAGAATTAAAAAAAAATTTGGCTTTCTCATACTCAAGATGTTTTCTGGTTCTACACTAAAAGCAAATAATTGTACACCATATGAAAGTAAACTATCATGACCAATATTTAATCTGAAAAGCAGATTTCAAAGAATAAACCTGCAGTTAATTAATTGACACTTTTCTTTTCCTGTTCTTTTCACAGGGTTTTCTGTTCTTAACTGGAATATTTCATTCGCCGACAGATGCCAAACTGGTCATGCAAGCACACAATTCATGCACCCGGCATATCCACCTGCATGTACAGTTTGTGGGAATAAACATAAACTGTGTGTACTGCATGTATGACTCAAAACAACACCTCCACGTCCATATGACAGTGTTGAGATCTAAATATATATATAAATATACTTACTTGCTTTATTCTTTCTCACATAAAGCCTCCCTTTCGAGATGGGTTTTGTAATTTCAGCAACAAAATTAATCTTTTTTATGGGACTCTGACACCTCTCTGCCTGCTACCCTGTGATGTCTTTGTCCTGTGCCGATACACATCTACATCTATATATACATATAAATATATATATATATATAAAAGACATATATACAGATATATATATATATTGCATCTAATAATGGAATTCCAGGTGTTTTCGGGTATAAAACTCATTGCTGTGTCTTTGCTTGAGCTTTAGCAGTCGCATCTTGAAACAAAAGGAATGAAATGCAAAAAAAAAGAGGAAGAAAAAAAAAAAGAGAAAAAAAATTACAAAACAAACATTTTCTGGTGCATGAAGTTACTCATTTTCTTCAGACCTTCTTTGACAGTCATGGAATTGAATAGATCTCTTCTGTTCAATGGGATTTGGGAAACGCAATGTTCATGCTACCTTTGGATGCAAGAAGGCCAGATACTTTAAGTCTTCAATCCATGTTGCTATACAATGTGTCTTACTGCTCTAACTTTACTTTTGTATTAGGGTGTTAATCCTTAAAAACCGTAGCAATGATGGGGCACAAAAAGTATTATACCAATTTACTTAAGTCCAAAGAACCTCAAATACCATGGCTTGATTTAGGGAGGGAATTTTGACTTCTGAGAATATTATGCTTAATCACGTTCTTTCTAATAATTTGATTTTGGTTTTTTTAGTAGTTACTTTCTTTTTTTTTTTCCATTTTCGCTATATTGCTTTCATTTGCACTCTTTATGAATTGTGATTGGAGTGGTATAAGCGTGGGGTTAAAATGTTTATCATATTAAAAAATGTTTCCAAATCTGTCATTTTAATGTTTTGTCTGAATTTAAAACCATTCCTGGATAGCTTCGTATTCATGTATATGGGTGGGAATCAGTAAATGTTGACTTTCAAATACATGTTGTTATGATGTATGGGCCAGCATCACTGAAATCCTTTTAATTTTCCGCTGGAAGTGTTATACGAGGTATTCAATGTGCGCTTTGGCTTTTCAGGTTAATGTACTGCAGATATTAAAACTACATCATGCATGCACTTGCAAAAAAAATAAAAATAATAGGAGTTTAATCAGTCGATTAGGTTTAGACCTAGATCGAACCAAATAGAACTCCTCACCAATGCTCGAGAAATGCATGATATGGCTCCTGCACTGATAAGAGAATTTTAGTGATACTGGATGTGATTATATTTTCATAAAATAATTCCTTATGTGTTACATTGTCATTTAGAATTAATGTATTCAGTAATTCCACTCGGGAATAATCGCTATTCTATTATTTTCATCTAGTATACCTGTTTATTGACATAGATAATGGAAATGGAAAGCAAACAGTAGAGGAGGGTTAGTACTTAGAAAGAAGGGTGTTTATGGAGTTTGAGAAAAAAAAATGCTTATCAACCCTTATATCCTTTAAATATTTTAATGTCTAACCTACATAAACACATGTGTGAATGGAAGAAAATTTTCTGTCTCGTTGGATTAATTTAATCATTTGTCCTTTAAATCATTTAATCAGTATAAAATGAATTGGGTTGTGTCACTTGCCGGGGATTAATGTTGTTACAGCTAATAAAGGTCGGTTTGTAAAGTAATTTGCATGAAAATGAATATATAAGACAGTCTGGAGGGACGAAAACATAATCTAGGGGAGGTTCTGCTTTCAAACTTTTCAGTAAAAATACCACCAGAATGTTCTTAAAAAATATGTTCACTCGCCCCCAAGATGATCAACCACTCCACTAGGTCTAGTAGTAAATTGCCGGCCCAGTTTGACTATTGTCTAAGCATGCACTCCCCTGTCTATAGTCCCAAAGCAACCAGTGATATGGAATAACATTGCATATGTCTGTTTCAGAACATCAAAGAAATGAAAAATAAAATAAATCTGAACTCAGTACTTGTTGTCAGTCTGTTTGCCGATCGGTTTAAGGAAAATATTGAAAAGCATCTAAATCTCCCATCATTAGGAGATGCAGCACAAAAAAGGTCAACCCTTTCAGGCCCATGAAATGGTGATGGGGAAAATAAAAATGAAATTTTTATATACTGTATCTCTATCTAAAGACATGAAACATTAAAAATTACAAATGTAATTTGGAAAACAGTTTTCAGATTGAAAAAAATGGATCTGAAAGGGTTAGGGTGAGTTCCTTTGTCTCACATGTGAAGTTATAACTGACATGCCTAACACACCATTTTGTACCTTTTATTACAAAAATGGCACATTTTAAAAGGTGACTGATTTTATTCAAATGTTGCAATATAGTCTGTAATGCTGTGGATACAGAAAAAGTTCGAGGGAATGAGGGCAAGTTTAAAAATAAACTGAGAAGTGATTTGATGAAATCTACTGAAAGTGGAGTTTGTGTAGTGTGACAGACCACCGTTTAGTCAGCATGCAGATGGAGAAAGCCCTTTTCCCCTATAGCCGTGGTTCCCAACCCTCATCCACAAGTATCCCTAACAGGCCAGATTTGCCAGATACCCCAACCACAGCTCAGGTGATAGAATTTGTTGCTTAGCGACTGCGGGTTTCAGTCTGAATTTCCTCAAGGGAATCCTTAACCCTTTCCCGACCGTGGACGTACCATGTACGTCACACGCCCACGGGTCTCCCTTAGACCCGCGGACATACATGGTACGTCAGCGGGCTCCTAACCCCCCTCCCGCCAATACTTACCTCCCACGTCAGCTCACACAGCGTGTCTGGCAGGCTGGTAGCCTGCCCCGCTGTGTCTGGGGGGCCGGCAGGCCCGATGACGCCATGCTGCGTGTTGACGTCCTTGGCAGGTGCCCACCTGGCACATGCTATCTCCCGATCCACAGCTAGAGGGTCATGTTTAATATAAATAGAAATGCCTGATCATTGCCTTTCCAATGATACCAAACATGACCAGGTTTGATGTAAAAAAAAGGATAAATAAATAAATAAAATAATTAAAAGAATTTGTTTTTTTTTAAACAAATGGGTCTGAATTGCCTGGGGGGTTAATTAAATAGGACTTAGGCTGGCATTTAAAACTTTTGAGCATAAAATGGTCATAATGAGCTCAGCGCACATAGGTGAACTGGGTATTTCTGTTCTCGGGACATAATTTTGAAACTATTTATCCGGGGTCTTTTTTGGCGCTTGTAGATTTTGGGGATTAAATTAGGAAAAAGTGTTTTTTTACCATTTTTTTTCATCGTATTTCAGAATTTGTTTATAGTAAATTATACGATATGATGGAAATAATGGTATTTTTAGAAAGTCCATTTAATGGCGGGAAAAACGGTATATAATATGTGTGGGTTGCATAAACACTAACAGCGCCGAAATGTAAAAACAGCAACGGGCACTAAAGGACGGACTTTTGTAAAACCGCCCGGTCTCTAAGGGGTTAAAATCTGGCCTGTTATGCGTACTCGAGGACCGGAGTTGAAAGTGAGTGTCAGTATTTTAAACTGGAAGCCAATAGAGGGACTGGTAGTTGGGGAAGTACGTGAGGTGCGTCTGGTGATAAAAATAAGCCTGGCACCTGCATTTATTACAGATTGCAAAGGGGAAATATGGGCATTAGAGAGGCTAATATGGAGCGAATTGCAGTAATCAAGTCATGAAATGACATGCGCATGAACCAACACCTTCGCTGTATCTTGTGTCAGAAAGGGGAGAATACGGCCAATGTTCTTGAGTTGATCGTAACAGGATTTGGTCACTGCACACGTGGAGAGAATGTTAGGTCAGAATCGAATGTGGCAACAAGGCAGCGAGCTTGAGGCGTTGGGCTAATGAGCATTCCATTTAATCGTAGAGTGATAGGTGGTATTGGGTTTTTCTTGAAGGAAGAAACAACGATAATTTCAGTTTTGGCAAGATTGAGTTTAAGGAAGCGGGAAGACATCCTATTCGAGATGGCAAAGAGACGGTCAGTGACTTGATCCAGGAGAGCTGGGGAGATATCAGGGGAGGAGAGGTATATTTGAGTGTCAACAGCATATAGGTGGTACTGGAATCCAAAGAAGCTGATCAGTTTGCCTAGAGAGGCAGTGTATATTGAAAAAAGATGAGGGCCCAGTACTGAACCTTGGGACATCCCAACAGAGACAGGCTGCTGGGAGGAGGTACATCCAGAAAATTAGACACTATATGATCGTTGGGACAGGTAAGAAGAGAAACCTGAAAGAACAGTACTTTGAAGGCATATATCACTAAGAGCTTGAAGGAGGATGTAGTGGTAAACTGTATCAAAAGCGGCAGAGAGGTCAAGAAGGATCAGCCGAGCGTAGCACCCATTAGATTTAGCAGTTGCAAGGTCATTGGTCAATTTGGCAAGAGTCAATTCCATAGAGTGCAGTTAGCAAAAGCCAGATTGCAGAGGGTCAAGGAGAGAGTGCGTGTTGAGGTAGTCAGACGGGCATACACAAGCTTTTCAAGGAGTTTGGAGGCAAAAGGGAGCAAGGATACGGGGAGGTAGTTGGAAGGAGCAGTAGGTTCCAGAGATTACTTTTTTAGGATTGTGACTACCGTGGTATGTTTAAGGACAGTTTAAAGGCGTGGGTCAAGGACGGTACAATAGAAATGGAAAGTGTTTTGGTAAGATGCAAGGGAACGGGGTCGAAGGGGCAGGTAGTGGGATGAGAGGATCATAATAATTTGAAGACCTCTTATTCAGTCGCAGAATGGAACGTGTTAAATGTGTGAGGATAGACACGATTAACATCTTCCTGCATGGGTGATAACTAGGGATGAGCTGTTCGGTTTGATCAGCTCGGAGTTCGACTCGAACATTGACAGTTCGCAAACTTCGAACTTTTTGGCGTGTTCGGTTTGAGTTCGAAAAAAAAAAACCTTTTTGAAAAAAGTATAAAAAATGCTTGAATACTAAAAAAATACTAAAAAAAATCTAGAAATAAAGAGACTCTTTACTGCAGAATATTATAAGCAACGGTTTATTAGCGATTGAATTAAAAAACTACCCAGGGCAAGAAGGCACGCATGTGGGCGATTATTACGGACACAGTCAACGCTGTGGGAGGCAATGGACGGACTGTATACGTCGTCAAGAAGCGGTATGTATAATAGCATAAACATGTTACATACACATAACACACATTACATACATCTACCAACATATGTCAACACATGCTGCAGCATAATGTATTATCTGTTTGTCAGACAAAATGTGACGGTCATAAAATTATTCTGGCTTTATTTAAAATATTTGCACACGTGTACATTTTTCTGAAACTTTCACACCTCAAAATTACATGTGCTTTGAGTGCATGAGGCTTGCATAGGATTTGCATGCTTTACAGTCTGCCTAATGTCTAGGTGCAAAGATTCTCCCCTCTAAATGACATGTGCTTACAGCAGGGCTTTCAAACGGCGTAAACAACAGGTGTTAATTAGTGTTTGGAAATAACATGTGCTTCTAATTAGTCCGGTCTCATGAATTTGATACATTGCCTGCAGACTGGATGTGGCTCCTGCACATGTATGAACACTGTGCTTCTGAATTCTAAGTGTTCATTTCTATGTTCCTCTGATGTGCTGTTTAACCCCTTAAGGACCAGGGCTCTGTAAAGCCAATCATTAATGATGTACATGTTACGTCATTTGTCATCAAGGGCTTAATAAAATCTTTATCACACTCCTTAGATTTAAACGTAATATTCCAGTATTTGTATGTCATGTACCTCTCCCGAAGGGCCTATGTGAGCATACAATTATTATTGTGTTAGAAATGTCTATCATAAAGTGTACAAGCTGAGTCCCCTAGAGTCTCTGACTATCCATTGTCATATATACCTTGCTTTAATACATATAATACATTCCCTCATCTAACAGGAGAGTAGCCACTCCCTGTGCATTTTAACCCCTTAAGGGTGGCTAGGTATCGTGTGTGGGTCTCTGATGGCGATGTTTCTATACATCCTACATATCCGCCACTTCACGGGCAGGTTATGGGGACCTCCTAGGCACGATATTTGAAGGAATTTTTCGTTTTTATTTTTAACCCTTATTTTATGGAAAACTCACTGTTCCTTTAAAAACGTATTTTTTTTTTAAACTTTTTGTCCTTGTTTCCTGTCCCCCAGGGCACTAACCGGACCCCCATACACCTTTTATGGCAAATATCTTGCATATATGCCCTCTTGGAGGGCACTCTTAAAATCGAACTTTTGAGTCCCATTGACTTGCATTGAGTTCGGTTAGAGTTTGAACTCGAACTTTTGAAATTGTTCGAGTTCGAATGCGAACCGAACACGGGGGTGTTCGGCTCATCCCTAGTGATAACGGCATTGTTGAGATATGGGTTCTTATCTGGTCTATTTTTGCTGTGATGAAGCACGCTAGGTTTTCGGTATTGAGGGCAGTGGAGGAAAAGCCACAGCAGGACAGAAAAGGGAGGTGAATGCACTGAACAGGCATTTTTGGTTCTGGGAGCAAGGGTGCATGAGGGCCTTATAATATGACTGCTTGGCTATAAAGAGGCCAGAGCTGTAGAACCGGCGCATAAATTTATAGTGAAGGAAGTCTGTGTGGAAGCGGGTCTTTTTCCAATAGCCTTTAGCATTTCGAGAACATCATTGGAGATACTGGGTCAATTTGTTGTACCAGGGTTGCAGGCTTTGATGCCTCATTGACCAGATTTTTGACAGTGCTAGCTTGTGGAGGAAAGAGTAGAGTTGTAGCGAGTGATGGCTTCATTTGGACAGGTGAGCGATGCGTCAGTGGAGAATTGCTGCGGATCAAGAGAGTGAAGATTTCTGCGAGTCTTATAAAGTTTGGGATCAGATGGAAGAACATGGGGAGAGTTGAGTTCACAAGTCAATAAGGGATGTCAGAGAATGAGAGGTATAATAGTGAGTGCAATCAGCCCTCTTCCTATTTAATCTATTGGATACAGTTTAGCAGCACAGTAGGATAGTAAGGGATAGCAACAGAAAAATACGTGAGTAACTCTTCAGAGTGGAGTAGGATTTTGTTTGTAAAGTTTTGAGCAAAGTCTGCTTGCTTGACATTGTATAGAAACGGGATACTGTAGAAAGTATAGTATTTCCCTCCTGTGAGGGAAAACAAGACGCTCAAAAGCCATTGGCAAAGATGATAGTTTAACCCTTTCACTGCTGAAGACGTGTGGGACACGTCCTCATTGATGCACGTTGCATGCTGAGGACGTGCCCCACACGTCATCAGCTGTGCGGGACCCCCGGCGGAGATACTCACCTCTCTGTCCGGGGTCCCACGGCGTTCTGACTTCAGCGTCCTCAGACGCTGAAGTCAAGCTCCTCCCGGCGTAAATGACGTCATCGCGCCATGCGCGATGACGTCATTTCCAGGCGACCCCCCGGCAATGCCGGGAGATAGCCTGGAAGGGAGGGGGGGGATCCGTTCGGATCCCTCTCCCTCCCGATCGGGAAGGAGCAGCGGTAAAAGCCAGGCACCGCTTAAAAGGGGAGAGTCTCCCCTTTTAAGCGATGCCTGGCTTTAACCCCTCAAGTGCTGGGTTGCACTTCAGCGCCTTGCGGCGCCGAAGTGCAGCCTATCTCCGGTGGGGGCCGCCATCTTGGATGGCGGCTCCGCCCCCGGGACTCCCCTCGCTGTCTGACGTCATCACGCATAGTGTGATGACGTCAGATAGCCGGGGAACCCCTAGCTGCCGGGGATTTCCCAAGGAAATCCCCTGGTGGAGATAGGGGGTTCTTGTGAACCCCGATATCTCCAGAACCGTGGCAGCTAGGGGGTCATGGAGGGTGTCATTTGAAAGGCCTGAGCATGGCCTTTCGAATGATACCCAACATGACTAGGTAAAAAGTAAAAAAAAATAATAAAAAAATAAAAAAAAAAAATAAATAAATTTTAAAAAATAAATAAATAAAAAAAAACATGTTTTTTTTTGTGTGTTGTTTTTATTAATGCAGCAATATTGTTCACATTTCAATTATAATGTGAACAATGATGCTGCACTAATGATTTTTTTCTATGGGGTGCGTTTGCTAAAAATCACGTAATTCCCCCCAAAAAAAGTAACAAGTCCCCATTTCAAATTTTTTGTACAAGCGCACCCCATAGAAAACATAACCGCAAACGCTCATGTGATAAAATGTGAAAAAAAACACTTTACACACTGCAGATGATTAAAAATTCAATTTTTATTGTATTTTTTGTTATAATATACAGGCAGGTCATGACGTATACATATAAAAATGATATATTATGAATCTGCGTAGTCTGCCGGAAAGAACGATATATAATATGTCTGGGTCATTTATTAAAATGTGGCTTCAAATCGCGTTTAAACATGATGAGCGAAAGCGGTAAAAATTAGCTCAGCACACAGTGGTGAAATGCCTCAGCAGTGAAGGGGTTAAGAAGGATCTTATTACCTAATTAAAAGAAACCTGTACATTTTCTCATACAGCTGCCTTTAAAGGGAAATTATTTGCACCATGACCACTTTAGCCTATTAAAGTGCTCAGTTTACAATTTGCATGGAGTAGTGAAGGGGTTAAATAAAATCTAAGAGTTAACCAGCATAAACATAAAATAAATTAGCAAGGTAAACTAGTCTATCCATGTGATTCTATGACAGATGTGCTGAATCTGTTTCTAAAATCAGTTTGAACCATTTTATGTGGTTTATGAAAGAAAAAAATATTCTGATCTTTATCTAGCTGTATCGAGATACTGTACACAGCACAGCAGGAGGAGAGCAATCCATTACAAAGATCACTCCATTTTCAAGATTCCACAAATTTAATGTTCTTGTTGTATTTGTCAGAAGTATCCACACGTTATGCTTAGTACAGGGTGAGTGCTACCACTCATATATATATATATATATATATTTATTATAATTACGTTCACCGGCCACTTTAACACATATTGCTAATCTTGCTAGTACCGGTTTGGACCCCATTTTGCCTTCAGAACTGCCTTAATTCTTTGTGGTAAAGATTTAACAAGGTGTTGGAAACCATTCTCAGAGATCTTTGTCCTTATTGACATGATAGCATCATGCAGTTGCTGCTGATTTGTTGGCTGCACATCCATGATGCGACTCTTCCGTTCCTCCACATCCCAAAGGCATTCTATGGATTGAGATCTGATGACTGTGGAGCTCATTGGAGTACAGTGAACTCATTGTCATGTCAAGAAACCAGTTTGAGATGATTTGAGCTTTGTGACATGGTGCATTATCCTACTGGAAGTAGCCATCAGAAGATGGGTGCACTGCGGTCATAAAGGGATGGACATGGTCAGCAACAATACTCAAGTATGTCAAGGCGTTTAAACAATGCTCAATTGGTACTAAGGGGCCCAAAGTGTGCCAAGAAAATATCCCCCACACCATTACACCACCAGCCTGAACTGTTGATACAAGGCAAGATGGATCCATGCTTTCATGTTTACACCAAATTCTGACCCTTCGATCTGAATGTTGCAGCTGAAATCGAGACTCATCAGACCAGGCAACGTTTTTTCAATCTTCTATTGTCCAATTTTGGTGAGACTGTGTGAATTGTAGCCACAGTTTCCTGTTCGTAGCAGACAGGAGTGATGCCCGGTGTGGTCTGTTGGTGCTGTAGCCCATCTGCTTCAAGGTTGGACATGTGCGTTCAGAGATAGCATTCTGCATACCTTGGTTGTAATGAGTGGTTATTTGAGTTACTGTTGCATTCTATCATCTCAAGTCACTCTGCCCTCTGACATCAACAAGGCATTTTCATCCACACAACTGGCGATCAATGGATATTTTCTCTTTTTCCAACCATTCTCTGTAAACCCTAGAGATGGTTGTGCATGAAAATCCCAGATCAGCAGGTTTTGAAATACTCAGACCAGCCTGTCTGCACCCAACGACCATGTCACGTTCAAAGTCACTTAAATCCCTTTTCTTCCCCATTCTGATGCTCGGTTTGAACTTCATCAAGTCGTCTTCACCACGTCTAGATGCCTAATGCATTGAATTGCTACCATGTGATGGGCTAATTAGCAATTTGTGTTCACAGGCAATTGAACAGGTGTACCTAATAAAGTGGCGTGTATATGTATATATATATATAAAATAGTATATCAATCACAATAATTAGTATAAAGAAAAACTATTCATAAAAAACGCAGAACAGATATGCATATGTGACACAACTAGTCTGATTTTGGGCACACTTAAGGGGTTATTCAAAGAGCAATAAAACTTTGGTGCGCTTTCATTCGGTGAGTTCAATTTGTCGACCCTGCAGTGAATTCAGCATTTATCGCAAGATCCCCAAAGTGCACCGAATGGATCTGCCGAATGCCACGATAAACCTGCCGAATGCATCTGATAAACCGCCGAACACCACAGAAAAAACACTGACTGCATCTGAAAAACCACCGAACACAGCCGACGATCCACCCAATGACTCAGATCAGCCGCCAAAGAAAGTCGACCAGGCGCCAAAAAAAAGCCGTCGAACAGGGGTGAAAAAACTTGATTCGTTACTTTTTTTAGTTAGTTTCAATGGGTGCTTAGGTTACCGTAAAATCAGGGCATTTCGCCAACTTTTCCCTGCTGTTTGGGGTTCTCGGAATAGATTAACCATTACTTCTCTATGGGGAATTTCACTGCTGCCAAATGTCACCATATTTTGCTGGCAATAGAAGGATAGAACAGGTGCCCAGCGCTCACGTGACAATAAATATATATATAAATAAAAAATTCTTACTTAAATGGATACACGGTGTTATCTTTGTACCAATTAACCTGAATAAACAATATAAATTTGCTTTTCTGAGCCTCATATGGCTCGATGGTCGTGCCTGTGAGAGTCTTGGTGGCTCACTCACTAGCCCACAATGGTAGTATGGCTTCCAGAATCCAGGGAAATGTTACTGTTCTGCAGAGTGAATGAATCCCAGTGGAGCAGCTTCTCCCCTTCCTTCACAAACCTGATTGCAGACTTTGGAATGGAAGCAGCTCCATATTGAAATACTGACCTTTTTTCCTGTGTATTATTATTATTTATTATTATTATTCTTTATTTATAAAGCGCCAGCATATTCCGCAGCGCTGTACAATAAGCACAGTATAGACAGGGTTACAATACATTGAACAACATTTGACAAACAGTACAGGAGGAGATGAGGGCCCTATTCCCGTAGGAACTCACAATCTAGGAGGGTTGGGGTTGGAAACAGGAGGAGAGGACTGTAAGGTTAGAGTGATTGATGATTGCGTCAGTGAGTTGGGTGGTAGGCTTCCCTAAATAGGAACGTTTTAAGGGAGCGTTTGAAGGAAGAGAAGTTAGGGGAAAGTCTGACAGTACGAGGGAGAGCGTTCCAGAGAGTGGGGGCTGCGCGTGAGAAATCCTGCAGTCTATCATGGGAAGAGGTGATGCGGTGAGAAGCTAGGCGCAGGTCACTGTTTGACCTTAGGGAGCGGGCTGGGGTGTATTTGGTGATTAGTGAGGACAGGTAGTGGGGAGCTGAGTTAGTGAGGGTTTTGTAGGTAAGGATAAGGATTTTGAACTTAATTCTGCAGTGGATGGGGAGCCAGTGAAGGGACTCGCAGAGGGGAGCGGCAGAGACAGAGCGGCGGGTGAGGTGAATTAGTCTGGCGGAGGCGTTCAGGATGGATTGTAGGGGGGAGAGGCGGGACAGAGGGAGGCCAGATAAGAGATTATTGCAATAGTCGAGTCGGGAGATTACCAGGGCGTGTATGAGTTGTATCTGGCTCAAGGAACATTTCCCTGGATTCGGGAAGCCATACTACCATTGTGGGCTAGTGAGTGAGCCACCACCAAGACACTCACAGGCACGACAATCGAGCCATATGAGGCTCAGAAAAGCAATTTTTATTTGGTCGTTTGATTATTCATGTGAATTGGTACGACGATAACAACACCGTGTATCCACTTATGTAAGCGTTTTTTTATTTATATATATATATATATATTTATTGTCACGTGAGCGCTGGGCACCCGTTCTATCCTTCTATTGTCCTTTTTGGATGTGGGAGGGAGCCACATCTGGGTGCTTTTCAGTGACAGTGATTTTCTTTTCTTCTGTTCATGCCATTCTGTGCGCCCCTTCAGCACATTTCTATATTTTGCTGGCAATTCGCCTATATTTGGTGAATTGCCAGCTTTTTGAATAGCCGAATTGCAACGAAATTGCTCCATGCGGGTTGCAACGAATTCACGAATCGGTGCAATTTGTTGGCAAGTTCGGTGCTTAGTGAATAGACCCTTTAGAAGTGATCCCTTGGGAGCCATATGTAGTCACAGCAGATTCCTGAATGGCCAGTTATAAATACAGGGAGCTGTACAAGGGATGTTATAAAAAAGCGAACCACAGGTAGGCGCTCTTATGTGATATTGACAGAGTCACTGTCATTAATATGCGTAGAGGATCCGGTATGATGCTGACCTGGCCAGCTACAGCTAATGCGCCACTTGTGATGACGTCAGGCGACAGTCGGCGCCTCTAAAATACGCAAGTGATGTAAACAAGCGATGGCGGCGTCCTCGCCGGAGGGGAGTTCGCTCTGCCTTGGGGACTCAGCCGCTTCCCCGGTAGATGGCATGGAGCCGCCTCCTGGCCCTGTGCTGGCCCACCTCCCCGGGGAGCTTCTGGAACAGATCCTGTGTTCCGGAGGCCTGGATTACCGGGATATAATCGGCCTGGGCTGCACATGCCGGCGGCTCCGGGAGCTGTGTGTAGGCCGGGGGAAAGTATGGCGCCGGCAGCTGCGTGACAGGTGAGCTCCAGCAAGACCACAACACCGGGAGAGGCGGGTGTGTTGGGTGTCCACTGCTTGATTGTATTGGGATTAGCGTGAACCTGGTGATGGAGGTGAGAGACCTGGCTGGCACAGGTGATGGGAGTGGGAGCTCATCCATTAAAAAGGATTTATGTTTTAAACCGTTCTTCAGATCAGTCACAGTTAATGTGCATCTCCTTAACCCCAACTTCACAATGAAATGCCAGCTATAGAAACCTCTTCACTGTGTTTCTGCAGAGCAGTATATATTGTATTCAGATTCTGTCTGTCATTTTTATACATTGAGTACCAATGAGAAGCAAACGATGGACCTATGACAACCAGCTACGAGGGTTAAGCGAGTCTGGGGAGTCTGTAGCTGAAACCCTTATTATAAAGTTCCTCTGGTTTCGCTGCTTTCTTATATGTAATACTGTAAACCTAACTAAAGCCTGTGCACATTAGTCCTGATTCTAATGTCTATTAAATATACACATTTAGTATAAAATTAAAAGCCCTATGTAATCTAGTTTAACCAACGAGGATTATTCACAAAGTGCCAAATTTCATGGACGTCGGTGCTTGTCCCATTGGTGCACATCTGCGATTCCGTTTCGCCGTAACTACCGTGAATTCACCGTTCATCGTAGTGCGTTGAAGATGGAGTCCTCAATGCCACATGAAAAAGTTGGCGAACTACCCATTGCAAAATGAATCCATCAAACCGCAGCAAAACAACAAAAAACTGAACTCTCCTATTCTCCTAATATGTGTTTAAACCAATAAAAATGTATTATCTAAATAATAAGTCTTATAAAAAGGTGTTACAGAATTTTTAAAAAGCCTTTAAAAAATTTAAACAAAAATTTGGTTTACAAAAAGGTGTTTTAAAAAGAAGGCTTTTTGCTGAAAATGTTAATATGCTTTTTAAATATATATTACTTTTTTTTTACATTGCGACCATGGGATTCACCTTTTTTAAACCTGTGGAAATCAGGACATTTCGGTGCAGTTTGGCATTCTGTAACTAGACAGACCATTACTTCTCTATGGGACAATTTCGCTGATGCTGAAGATCGCCGAACTGCACTGCACTTTGCTGTCAATTCACCCGTATTTGGAGAATTGACCTCTTTGTGAATAGACGAACTGCCCTGAAATTGTGAAATTAACCGTTCGGTGGCAAGTTGAGTGCTTGGCAAATAAACCCTATGATTATTTAGGGCTTGAGGCAATTCAACCAAAAGAAGAGCTTGTTAGAAGTTCTCTGTGTAAGTGTACCTGTTTTGTTTGTACAAAATCTGGCTTGACTATTTTAGGTCTGTGCAAACATGCTGTGTATGAGATCTGCTATAACTGCTGTGTGTACAAGATGCTTTTTTCCTGTCGTGCAGATGGCCATCAATGATGAAGTATTATAATCAGACAGATTCCTATGACTGGCTGGAGGAGTTTAAAACGCGGCACAAGGCTGGCCTGGCAGTACATAAACTTTTGGTGGACTTTTCTAGAAGGTTCATCACAGAAAGAGTAAGTCATGACGTTAATGAAGAAGGGAATATATACTTATATATTTTTTTTATTTAAGTTAATACATTACTCTGTTTTTGAGGACAGTTTTGACTTTATTGGTTTTGTATTTTTCTTCTTTCAGAACATACCTTGTGAATTTAATGAGCTTGAATCCTTTGGCTACCCAGCATATTTCTTGGAAGATGAACTATTAATCATCATAAACAATGAAAGCAAGTACGTCGACAATCCTAATTTGCCATGCCATTTTCATACATTTTACTCTAACAAACATGGATTACAGAGGTAGTGGCTGTTTGTTAAACACCGTTTTTTGGCATTGTCGTGGGCAACAGTGAAAAACCTCAGCTATCCAGATAGGTAAAATCAAAGAACTGCAGGGGAAGCTTTCATTGAAATCCTAAAGAAAAACATGGTTTCCTTTTATTGTATTTTAAAGGGATACTCTAGGCCAGGGCTCAAAATTTCAATTCCCACGCTACTAGCCAGATCTTAAGAGTTACTCGCCACCAGTTGCCCCACCTACCCTGCCCTGAACTCCGCCCCTAAACACACCTTCTTACATTATCTTATGAAATTACACTGTTAAAAGATTTATTCAGAATAAAGTTACAAAAATAAATAACATTAATACCCAGAGGCACCAGACCCAGACAAGTAGTATCATCCATTAGTGCAGACAGACTCCTCTACAACAGTTTTTAGGACCAAATTAATTTGCGGTTTATGCATCCGACATATCAAGGGGAGCTTAATACTCTCTTTTTATTATTCATATGGCAGGTTATCAACAGAAGTTAGAAGACCCCAAAGTCAGGTTCCCTCCTTGGATGCTTAAACAGATAAATCCATTAATATTCAATGTGCGATACTTCCATCCCCATTTATTTTTTTTATTTTTTGCTCCTTCCGTATCACCGCTTTCTTTATAGATTTATTTTGCATAAACTCAAACGCCTACGCCACCATTTTTGCAAATTATGGACCCTCACAGGCTTTGTAGTAGCGGCGCTGGTTCTGGCGTCACTTTCGGCGCAGCTTTTTACTGTCAGTTTACAACAGGGGTGGGGAACCTTTTTTCTGTCAAGGGCCCCCTTTAATTCATTTCTCCCTCCTTTTATTTCATTTATTTTTCCAAATTCATTTCTCTCCCCAGCATTTATTTAATTTCTCTCCAGCGTTTATTTAATTTCTCTCCAGCGTTTATTTAATTTCTCTCCAGCGTTTATTTAATTTCTCTCCAGCGTTTATTTCATTTCTCTCCAGCGTTTATTTCATTTCTCTCCAGCGTTTATTTCCTTTCTCTCCAGCGTTTATTTCCTTTCTCTCCAGCGTTTATTTCATTTCTCTCCAGCGTTTATTTCATTTCTCTCCAGCGTTTATTTCATTTCTCTCCAGCGTTTATTTCATTTCTCTCCAGCGTTTATTTCATTTCTCTCCAGCGTTTATTTCATTTCTCTCCAGCGTTTATTTCCTTTCTCTCCAGCGTTTATTTCATTTCTCTCCAGCGTTTATTTCATTTCTCTCCAGCGTTTATTTCATTTCTCTCCAGCGTTTATTTCATTTCTCTCCAGCGTTTATTTCCTTTCTCTCCAGCGTTTATTTCCTTTCTCTCCAGCGTTTATTTCATTTCTCTCCAGCGTTTATTTCATTTCTCTCCAGCGTTTATTTCATTTCTCTCCAGCGTTTATTTCCTTTCTCTCCAGCGTTTATTTCCTTTCTCTCCAGCGTTTATTTCCTTTCTCTCCAGCGTTTATTTCATTTCTCTCCAGCGTTTATTTCATTTCTCTCCAGCGTTTATTTCATTTCTCTCCAGCGTTTATTTCATTTCTCTCCAGCGTTTATTTCATTTCTCTCCAGCGTTCATTTCATTTCTCTCCAGCGTTTATTTCATTTCTCTCCAGCGTTTATTTCATTTCTCTCCAGCGTTTATTTCATTTCTCTCCAGCGTTTATTTCATTTCTCTCCAGCGTTTATTTCATTTCTCTCCAGCGTTTATTTCATTTCTCTCCAGCGTTTATTTCATTTCTCTCCAGCGTTTATTTCATTTCTCTCCAGCGTTTATTTCATTTCTCTCCAGCGTTTAATTCATTTCTCTCCAGCGTTTAATTCATTTCTCTCCAGCGTTTAATTCATTTCTCTCCAGCGTTTAATTCATTTCTCTCCAGCGTTTAATTCATTTCTCTCCCCATTTTTTATTCATTTCTCTCCTCCACTTCATTTTATTCATTTCTCTCCTCCGCTCCATTTTATTCATTCCTGTCGCCCACTCCATTTTAATTAATTCCTCTCCACACCTCCCCCTCCTTTTACCTGCCCTGTGAGTAGAATGAGGGGGTGGTGATTATCTCTGCTTCCCACACTCGCTGAGGCATGCCAGATTCAGGGACAGAGCATGAAAGAGATCCAGTTGGCAGCAGTAAGGAGAGGAAATTGGAGTAAGAGCAGAGGGAGAGGGAATTTGCACCCACTCCCTTTGTGGCACTCAGGACTGATTTATTTCCTCCCCCCTTGCTGGCCGGACGTTCTCCATACCTGGAATACGCATTGTAGCCGGCGTGCTCTCTATGGGAAAGGGAGAGAAAGCAACTGAGCGGTCAGCGCCCCGGAAATGACTCGGGCCATGTCCATCTGCTGCTGCGAAAGAAAAGCACGCTGACTGGCCCTGAGCACGTCGGGCAGCCAAAAAAATAATAAAACTGCCGCTGCCGGAATACACAAAGCAGGCAGTACGATATAATTTATCGTACTGCCTGCTTGTGAATTTCCACTCGCCCTCACTTGATTTGCACTCGCCAAATGCGAGCAGGCGAGTGCAAATTTTGAGGGTTGCTCTAGGCAACATGACCACCTAAGCTTTTTTAGGTGGTCATGATGCCCTGAGTATGCCCTTGTCTTTCCCTCCTCCGCTCAGCCGATCGGCTAAAACAGCTGAGAGACGCGGAGGACTTTACTCCGACCTCCCAGCTGTCAGTCAGCAGGGCGGGATTCGTATTTCCCACTTCTGCCGACTATTGCCGAGTAGGAGACGTCATCGCTCTTTCAGCGCGATGACGTCTCCAACTCGCCGCAGTAGCTGGCGGCAGCGGCTGATTAGTGTTGTGCGCATCCTCTTGCGCGTAACACTAATCGAAGAAGAAGAGGAAGCCTGCTGATTGGCTGGCTTACGTGAGAGGCGCGCATGCGCGCTTTTCACATAAACCATTAGCTAAGTTCAAGCTCTAACAGGACGGGAGTGGAAGAGGAGGGAGGTGTGTGTGTGTGTGTGTGTGTGTGTATATATATATATATATATATATACACATATACAATGACGCCGTTGGAAACAAGTGTTTTTTTTAGGGTAAGTATTACATTAAAAAATTTTTTTTATTATTATATATATATATATATATATATATATAATAACTAGGTAGGGAATAGGTATATTTTAATGTAAAAAAAAAGGGGGGGGGATTTTTAGCCTAGAGTGTTCCTTTTTAAATGGATCATCTGGCGGGAGGACACCCTGATAACTGAGAAATCTTCCTTTTGATTTGATAAGGAGCAATCTATAATCGCTATTTAGATGTTTTTCCTTGTTTATTGTAGCCAATCCTTGCATCTCTAAAAAAAGACAGCCTTGTTGATTTAAACAGAGTTCTTTTCATGCACTGATCCTTTTAATAGTACAGATTGGGCACCCCTTATCTGGAATTCTGAAATCGGAAGACTCTTGGAGTCTTTCGGATTACCTGCCTCCTTGAAGCTCTGGACGGGTTCTTGTGCAGTGCTCCTAAGACTGCAGCATAGTGTGGCACATGCAGGGGGACTCTGGGGCGCCCCAGCGTGGAACATGTTGCACAGCAAAAAAAGGTTGCTCAGCGTGTGTGTGTGTGTGTGTGTGTGTGTGTGTGTGTGTGTGTACACCCTGGAGCGTGACGTGGATAATGGCTGTCGGGAGGTGTGTGGGAGTGTGTGTTTTTTATTGGAGAGACACTGGTACATAGGCTCCTATAGGTCGGAGGGTGAATAATTTGAATATGTGCAGGCTTCAGAGGCTGTCTCATAGGGGCAGGTTCCAAATGGAATACTATTGATGGGAGTGTGTCTCCTTTGGGGCCAAAAAACTGGTAGGTGGTTCAGCAGGGCTGGTTCACTGTATCCAGGTGCGCTTAGTAAAGTCAATCCGTTCACACAAGCGCA
Source organism: Leptobrachium leishanense (assembly GCA_009667805.1). Taxonomy (NCBI): domain Eukaryota; kingdom Metazoa; phylum Chordata; class Amphibia; order Anura; family Megophryidae; genus Leptobrachium; species Leptobrachium leishanense. The sequence goes on along the minus strand of CM019063.1, from coordinate 132,751,328 downwards.
TTAAATTATCTAAATTGCGCAACAGAACGGGGAGACAACCTCTCCCATCTGCCACGTGCCACACATGCGCCATTCATTGTGGACTCGGCAGCTGCATGGTTAGCCATCAACCCAGTGTATGTGCCGAGAGATGGAGGATCAGGGGCTCTGCCTTAGATTGGTATGCGCTATTTAAAGTGGACACTGCGCATATTTGTGTATGTGAATGACAGCCCCTCAAGTGTAGACGGAGAAAGACAGCTGATGCCACTAAAATGATGGGGTCCATCGTTGTCCTATGCAGGACCTCCTTTTGATGTAAAGTCCACAAATGTTGTAAATCCTTGGAGTAATACAATGATGCTATCCTACATGGTGATGACCTGCAAATTTTTTTTCTTTCACAGATCTCGTAGAATTATTGTGCTCTTGATTTTTAGGAATTTATTATTATTTTAAACTCTATACCAACCTCCCTGTGAAAGTAAATATTTTTTCATTTCATGCTTTAGGAAATGTTCAGTGCTGCAGTATTGTGCTAAGAAAATCTTGTGTTCCATGCGCCAGGAAGCGACGCTTCGCGATCTAAAAGCCTTACTCCAACATCCATCAGGAAATCACCAGATCTTAGAGGGTGAGCCATATTCTAATGTCCCGTGTTTTTACAGGCTCTTACTTTGCTTTAGTGTCAGTCTAACTCTTGGGCTTTGTTGGTCTTTTATTGGCAAACCAATTGAATTGTCCAAGTAAAAATAAATAAATCTGAGGCCTCACGGCTATTCCTAACCTTCTGCTTTCCGTGAAACCAATGAGCATATCCCACAATACTGTGTTGCCTTCTATCAATTCTTGCTCGGAAGTATATATTAATGTCAAAACAAGCTTTAAAGATTTTCATGGAATGAATATACAAACTTGAAATAGTTATTCGTTTTTTTTTTGTTTTTTTTTCCAGCAGTGTTTAGAGTCAGATTGATTAAAACCTTAACTTCAGAGCTGATTGGAGAAGTGCTGCTGTGTTACTTGGTATGATTTAGTTCTAGGGCTAGGTCAGACATGACCAGTTTCGTTTTTAGTTTAAATTCATAGAAGTATAGCACAGACCCACCCTGGTGTACTGTCACTGGGCAGAGGAGCTGCACTGCCCGTGTTTTAACCTCAATTGCAGCTGGAGTCCTGTACCACCACCCTCCCTGCCTCCCTCTCTCCAGTCTGATGCTGCCATCTTTCCCTTTGAACCGGTCCCTTCTCCCAAACCCTCCCACACTTGGGTTTGGTCCCTTGCCCAAACTCATTCTCTCCCACCTCGAGTTCCTCCCCCACTCAGTCAGTTCATGAAATTATTTTACAGGGACACTCTGCACTCCCTGACCATGTTAGCTTATTAAAGTGGTCAGACTGCATGGCATGCCCCTTTCCTTCTCACCCCACATTGTGTGTGCTGACATCATTAGGTCTATCCTAGCGCACGTAGCAGCTGTCGTTTGGTGAAAAAGCAGAAATGGGCTTGAACTGCGCACGCAGCACATATCCATCACTCAGACCAGGCACTTGGTACCTTGTGTATGACAAGTACGCAAGATATGCAATTTGCGCGTATACGCATGAAAGTAATGTACGCTAAGCAAATAGCGTTTAAAAAAAGAGAGGTTGTGTTTGTGGTCCCCCCCCCCCCACGTAAGAGGTTATTCAGGAAGCGCCGAATTGCACAGACGGATGAATTTCACAATATGATGCAATTTCGTAACTGTCTAGCCACTAAGCTGTCAATTCGCAAAATACAGTGCAGATAGGCGATCGTCAGCAGCACCGCGTCCCTCTCCATTGTTCGTGGTGCTGAATCTGTTGTATTCCACACCACAGGCCATGGACAGCGCCATGGTGCCGTTTGGCGGCCGTGACATTCCCAATTGATAAGTAATGGTTAATCTATTCACAGAACACCAAACTGCACAGAAGTGTCAGTGAAATGCCCAGATTCTCAGTGTTTCAGTTCATCATGTTTAAACAGGCGAATTCCATAGGATTCAATGTAAAACAATATTATCGGTTTTACTCCACTATTTTATTCAACCATGTATTCTTTTCATTTTAAGCAAAAAGCCTTTTTATTCATTAGAACACCTTTTTGTATTTTTTTTTTACTCAAAATCTTTCATTCCCAATTTATTTTTATTTATTTTCTCTCGTTTGGCGGCCTGTCCGTTGCTTCACCTGGGTCATCCAAACTCTTCCAGTGGATGACCTTGGTCGGCCGACGGTGTCCGTAGGCTGACAACCAGCCTAAGAGTTTGGCCTTTTTAAGTAACCTTACAAGCTGTTTTTATTTAGCGTGGATATGTGGGATTCAAATCGAGAATGACAATTTTGTTTTTGCCAAGTGTTTAACCAGAACAGGTCAGTGTGCTAAAGAAAATGTGATCAATATGTAGAATTGATATCAAGCATGATTATTGGTTTGACCTGTAGTGCTTGGCTGCCATGTGTCGGGCAGATGATTAGTTACATTGATATCGCACGATAAACTATCAGGGTTATTCAGAGAAAGGTGAAAACCAGGAGAATGGCTGGAGAATTGAAAATTCTCGGTCAATATAGCCGATTTGGAAAGTGAGATAAATGGGAGAATTTTTCTGGTTTGGCTATTTTTTGACCTAGAATTTTCACTTCTCCAGTCATTCTCCTGCTTTTCACCGCTCTATGAATAACAATGTATGGCTTTTTAAAACCCTAGCATTGATTCTCCATTGTGAATAATTTGACAGCAATCGGATGTTCTTTCCTGAAGTGATGGCATTAGGTTTGCTTCATGCAGTTGGATGTATGTAACAATGAGTGGTTTCAAGTCTATTTTGGCATAAATCTCAAACCTGAGGTGTAGATAGATGGATAGATAGATAGATAGATAGATAGATCTCTCTCTTTATTTAGGGTAATACAAGCGAGACAGAAATATACAAGGCGATACTCCCTTATATGCAGTTCGCGAGACACCCAGTTTTTTCATTTTATAAGAAACAATCCATAGAGCAAGAGGATAGAGAGAAAAATAAAATTCTATATTTATTTTAAATGTCCTTTTTTTCTTCTCAGGTGCAGCATTGATTGATCAGTATTGTAACCCTCTAGAGGATGTATGTCTTAAGAATATTTTGGCTCAATTAGATGATATCCTGTCAAAGGTGAAAACGTTACTAACGGTGAGGAATAGCAGACATCCCTCTATATTCCTACAGACAGGTATGACGGAAGAATCTCACTGTTCCATTACTCTGTGAACATGTTCCATTATCATCGGCCTTTAAACTGTAAAAATATATTCTTAATAATAATACATTAAAGGGGAACTATGCCTTCCCTAGGAATCACACTACTGCGTCCAGCATCAAAAATTATAAGTGTTATTTACAGATAAGTTCTTTCAGCCCTAAAAAACACCAATCGATAATGGAAATAGTTGACAACTATTTTAATCATCAATTAATCGGTGTTGATTGATCGTCCTGTGTACAGCACACACTGTTTAGAGTCAGACTGAGTTAAACATAAATAACCTCAGCTTCGGAGCTGATTGGAGAAGACGCGCTGCTGCTTTACTAGGTATGATTTAGTTCTAGGGTTATGTCGGACACAGTTTCTTTTTATTCCATTTACAACAGTAGCAGAACTATAACACAAACAATAGGATACTGTCACTGGGTGTAGGAGCTTAAGGCTAGGGTCAGACGAAAGCATTTTTCCCTGCGAACGTGAAAAAGTGCGTCCGAACGCATTGACGTATTTTTTTGACGGAATGCGCAAAAATGGTCAGACGAGGCCGACTGTGAAGGGGACCAGACGTGTTCTAGCTGTGCTCCGTATTTGCCTGCATAATACGGGTCGTTTAGCTAATTTTTCCTCGAAGACTCTTATATACCCGTACCACCCAAGTAGCCGGCCACCGGGGGTGTGTTGTTCGGAGCCTGCTTGGCCTCCCCTCCGGACCTGAGACTTGCTTCTCCTGCCCGTTTTCCCGGTGGACGAGTGCTGCCAGCGGCCATCTTGAGGCCCATCTCCGGACCACCTTCTGCCTCCGGGCTGGGAGCTCTGCGAGTTTCCCGGCTGGCGGGCTTTCCGAACGGCTATCTTGGGGCATTGCCCCGCACTGCGGTGTCTCTACTGCACCTGATCTATACTCCTTATCTGGATGGAGAGGGCTGGAGAAGCGGAGGGCCCCCGTTTCCCAGCCATGACGGCTGACCTGATTGAGGGGGCGGATGGAGTACCCGCGGGGCGGTGGACGGATGTCCCATTGCTGCCCTTGGGATCTGGCCTGGAGGCAGCGTTATCGCTCTTGGAGGACATGCTGAGGATGGAGGAAGATGATGGGCGTCCGCTGACGAGAGGTGCCCTGCGACGCTTTACGGAGGCCTTGCGGGGCAGCAGAAGCCCAGATGACCCACGTGGCGCCGACTGTGGAGGATTCCGACGGGAGGCTGCTTCGCACATCTATGCGTCCCTAGAGGAAGGCGCCGAGAGCGACCCGGAGCCCTGGTCTCTGCCGGTTGCCTCGCTGGCAGCGGAAATGAGTCCTCCATGTGGTCTTGAGGTAACTGTCACCTGCGGATTACCGGGCTGCGCACAGTCGACTGGAGTGGCGGAGGGGCCTGGAGACCCTAGTTGGAGAATGGAAGTGGAGGAGTGCTCCCCCTTGTCGACCTGGCCTGCGACGCGGCCTGGATCTCTTGTCCCGGCTCTCGCTCTGCGGGAGTCTGCGAATTCACCTCGTGGAGACGACAACGAGAATAGTTGGGCAGCCCGAGCTCCGTTGGGGCCTTGTGCCCTACACCTGGAAGATTTGGCACCAGTTGTGTATTCCGGCCTACCTGTCGGTTCCCTACCCGCCTTCCGAGAACCTCTTTTCCGGGATGCTGGTTGAAAGGGACCTGCCCCCCGCGAGTGTGACCCCTGTTCTCGGTCCTTGACCCATTTTTGAAATTAGATGACTCTCCACCTGTTGACCCTTTTGGCTTCTCACACCCCATCCCTCATTTTTTTATCACCCCACATGCTGAGAATACCTGTTTATTGTTGCGTTCCCCCCCTTATCCTCCCCCCTTTTTTACTGGGACACTTCCGACATTTTCTGAGGACGCTTTGAGTTTTCGTTCCATCCTCTCTCCCTTTCCCCTATATAAGCATTATTTTGGTTGTTTTTCAGAGGACTCTTTTTTACTTTCATACGGCAGTCGGTTCTACCTGCCAATTTTTGGGCTTACCGTTGTTCGTCCGATGAAGCACCGGGACTTCTCACCTTTTCCCCCCCCTTTTTTTTTTTTTTTTTTTTGTTTTGTGGTGTGGGACATTGGGAAGTAACCTGGGCGAGCCGCTAGGATGGCGACCTAGGCTCTGGCCGTCCTCTTGGCCCCAGGTCTCCCGGCCTTGTGGCCCCTTCCATGGCCCCCAGTTCCCTCTGGGTTACCGGGGCGAGCCAGGAATGCCACTACATATTTGGCAGTCCCTCACCGCTCTTTTTACTTTTTTTTTTTTTTTGTCAGTTGCCCTGGTACCTTCTCGGCGACCTCCATCACTCTTTTGATATTTCTGGATTAGCCCTTCTGCATCCCCCCTTGTTACAGTACCCCCCCCCCCACATTTTTGACATTTTGCAGCTTCCTATGTGACCCCTTCCCTTATGATTTATGTGTTTTTCTGTGTGTTTTATTTGGCCCTGCGAGGCCACCTTGCTGGTCAGTCTGTGACATTTTGTTTATTGCAAAATAAAAATCTTGAAAAAGAAAAAAAAAAAATGGTCAGACGACGCGCATTTTCGGGCGGTTTCGGGCGTGATTTTGTACAGATCGTCAATAAAACTCTTTTTGCGTCTGGACGTTATGTAGGCTGGACATTAGCAGTGTCTGACATCTCCTAATCACGCAAACACGCCGCTATGCCGCAGCTGTGCACTCAGTACGTCAGTACTAGCGGTTCAGCGTTCTCAGAAAAATGTGTTCAAATTCCACTTGCGTTGCACGGCCGGACTTTTGTGCGGCCGTACATCGTATATTGGCCGTCATCTACTGCTAGTGCGGCTGTAATTATGTGCGCCAGAACGCACGTTAAAAGTGCGCTGGTCTGACCCCAGCCTTATGCCTGTGTTTTATCCTTACTTAAAGCTGCAGGCCTGTGCCACCACCCCACCCTCCCTGCCACACCCTTTTTGGTCGGGAACTGCCATTTCCTCCCTTTTGGTCTGGTCCCTTTCCCCAAACTCACTCCTGCACTCATATTCGGTCTTTTGTCCATACCCACTCCCTCTCACACTCAAGTCAAGTTACTTGAGCAAAGTCACTCCCTTCCACCTCCAGTCCCTCCTCCCACTCAGTTTGTTCACAAAATTATTTAAAAGGGACAGTCTATGCACCCTGACCACTTTAGCTTATTAACCCCGATTTTATGCTGACATCATCATCTATGTACAAGTGCTTGTAGCCGCGTTCATTTGCGAAAGCAAACATAGGCTTAAGCTGCGCATGCGGCATCAACCCATCCCTCTAACCAAGCACTCGCACACCTCGTGTGTGAAAAGTACGCAAGATACACAATTTGCGTATGTACGTGCGAAAGTTACGTACACTACGCAAATTGATTATGAAAAAAGGGGGAGGGGATGTGGTTATTTAAAGACTAGTCGGCCAACTAATCGTTAGTTGCAGCCCTAGTGTTCTTTGATTAGAACAGTGGTTTAATGTTGGCAGATTTTGGGGCTGAACTGTGGCAAGAATCCAATGAATTTGCTGTTTTGTGGTCTGCAGCTGGATTTTGTTCCTGCCTTAGTGTGCGTAGTGCAATGGGTAGGTTTTCAAAGGACTTTTGATTCAGGCTTCCACATGTAAATTACATAATCCCTGAAAACATGCAGGGCTGCTGGAGTCATATCGCCCAGCGTCCCGGACATTGATATTTTTCCTCCGGGCAAGTACTCCGGTTATCACATTTGGTCCTTCGGACAGGCAGGGCCATGGACCTGTTGCATAGCACTTTTTTTTTTTTTCCTCGGCCTGAGGTCCCATGTGTGTCCATGGCCGTCTGTTTGTAGGATGTCTGGCAGTATGTATTGGGGGGGGGGGTTATTATTTAAATGCTATTTTGGTGAAAGTGTATTGGGACCCGTAGATTGTTGGTAGGGGCAACTAGATTTGGTACCAATTTAGTCTTTGGGACAATATATATATATATATATTATATTATTATATTATATTATATTATATTATATTACATTACCACTTCCCGTTGCTGACGTACCCTGTACGTCCTGCCCACGGGTCTCCTTCAGACTAATGTCAGACGAGCGCATTTGTATGGAATGTGCGTCCGTGCTCAACGGACGTACTTTCTGACTGACAAGGTAGTGGCTACACAGTCTGTTTTTTTTCACTGACGTTATTTTTGACGGATGTAGCAGGGAAAATAAATTAAAATGCAAAACCATTTTGTCCGTCAAAAATGCTGGACGTATAAATGCAGTCCGTCTGACCTCGTTCATCACTCACACACAAAGCTATGCGGACGTGGCGCACTCCGCACATCCGTTCTAGCGGTTTTACGTTCTTGCCTAATCTGCGTCCTTTGTGCTTCTGTATGGACGTACTTCGTGTGTGGATCTCTATTGATCATAATTGTATGCTACCACGGACGTTAAAATGTGCGGCAACACGGACGTGATCAGTGCGCTCGTCTGACACGGCCTTAGACCCACGGACGTACATAGTACGTCAGCGGGCTCCTCCCTCCCACCAATACTTGCCTCCCTCGCTGGCTTCAATGGAGTTCTGGCAGGGAGGAAGCCTGTCCCTCTGTTTTAGACGGGCCGGCGGACACGATGACGTCACCACGCTGCGTGGTGAGGTCATCGGCAGGTGCCCCCCTGGCGCCTGCATTGAAAACTAGGAAGTGGAGGGGACTCCTTTTGGAGCCCTCTATCTCTCCAACCATGGCACCTAGAAAGATGCTTTTTTTTACTCCGCTGACAAGGGGAGAGTCTCCCTTTTCAGCGGTGTATAGCATTAACCATTTTGCTGCCAGATCGCGACTCGGCACTGAATCGCAATTTAAACCTGGAGGTGGCTGACATCTTGGATGTCAGCCAAGCCTCCAGGTCACCCCTCCACCCACTGACATCCCCACCATATGTGTGAGGATGTCAGTGGGCCAGTTAACCCCCTAGCTGCCATGGGAGGAGATATATTATCTCCCGATCCATGGCAGCTAGAGGGTCTTGTTGGACATCAATGAAAACGCCTGATCATGGCCTTTCCAATGATACCAAACATGACTAGGTTTGGTGTAAAACAAATTACAATTTTTATTTTTTATTTTTTTTGTCTTTGGGGTTTTAGTTAAATAGGACCTAGGCTGTCATCTAAAAATAATGAGCATAAAACTGTCAGAATGAGCTCAGCGCACATAGGTGAACTGGCTCAGCAGTGTAAAAATTGGGTATTTCTGTTCTCGGGACAAAATTTTGAAACTATTTAGCTGGGGTCTTTTTTGGCGGTTGTAGATTTTGGATTAAATTCTGAAATATTTTTTTTTTTACCATAATTTTTATTTTCATATAGTAAATTATGGGATATGATGGAAATAATGGTATTTTTAGAAAGTCCATTTAATGGCGGGGAAAACGGTGTATAATATGTGTGGGTTGCATAAACAAGTAAGAGGAAAATTTTTACGTTTCTGCGCTGTTCATGTTTAAGTAAAACAGCAGCGGGCACTAAAGGACGGATTTGTGTAAAACCGCCCGGTCACTAAGGGGTTAAGTTTCCACACCCCTGCAATGGTAAAAAAGTTTGTCATGCCAAGCTGTCAAAGTGTTATTCTCACCTGGAGTCACTGAAGTTTGTTTGGGAAATTCAGCCTAAAGCATAGGAAGGGTTATTTTACGGTGAGAACAATAAAGCTGGAATTCTCTGCCTGTTGAGGTGGTTGGGTCAGAGACTGTAGAGACTTTTAAAAGGCGACTGGATGACTTCCTGCAGACACAGAATATTAAGGGTTATAATATTTAATATGTGGGTAAAAGCTTCTTGATCCAAGGAGAAATCTGACTGCCATTCTGGGGTCAAGAAGGAATTTTTTCCCAGTATGTTGCATATTGGCAAGCATTTTAGACTGGGTTTTTTGCCTTCTTTTGAATCCACAGCAGTAGGTGATGTGTGAGTGGCTGAACCCAATGGACGCATGTCTTTTTTCAGCCTATGTAACTATGTAAATCTATGGCACCTGTAACATCATTTAATCTTCATTTAAAAGAAAACGGTGATTTAGTTAAGGTTTGCGCTCTAGTTTGTTTCTAATGCTTGATGTGATGGTATGATTTCTGGGGAATTGTGAGGGTTAGTAAGTGTGAATTCAATGTCAAACACAAGTTTGTTCGGTAAGCATGCATCCTTCCTGATTTCTTAAAAAAACGGAAAAGTTATTGATTTGAAACAAACAGCAAATAGTTTTCTTTCCTTTCTGCTAATGTTATGTGTGACCGTTCCATTATTGTAAATACAGTTGGTTAGGTAGGGTTGCATTGATTACCATTGTGTCTTGACCTAAAATTTTCAATACTTTTAATTTCCTGCTTATTTATTTATTCTGTTAATCTGTATATTTGTTTTTAATATCTTGCATTTTATTACTTTATTTCTGTACCTACTGTAACAATTCAATGTTCTTGAACCCAGGACATAGTTGAAAACGAGAAAAATGTATTCTCAATGTATCCTTCCTGATAAAATCGTTTATAAATAAATAAATTTGCTTTTATGAAGGAGTCCCTAACTAGTGATGGCTTTATAACCTTTCAGATGACGGCCCTGCCAGCAGCCAGCAGGAGGCACTCTGTGCCATCCTGGAAAACAGAAGTGCAATGTCCTGCTTTTGTCCAATGTCCTATTTTGTTTTTAATTTCTCAATGTAGTTCAGCAGCATGTACAAGCTGTCATCACTTAATGGTGAAAGAAATGTCCTTGTATACTTGCTATAGGTGCTCCTTCTCCCATTGAAGATTTGGATCTGCAAGAACAAGCTCTGGACGCCTTGAATCATGTCCTGTTTGTGGATATGAAGTTCAAGGGAAATGTAACAGATTATTATAACCCTCTGAATTCATATATTCACCAGGTATGAAGCAATACATCATTAAAACCATGCATACACTAAACAACTGGGTAATACTCAATATATGCAACAAAAACTATACAGCATCCTGGTATAACAAGCTGTGACACAGAAATAGCCACTGCCATTCCAAATCTTTAGTGTGACCTTCACTCACACTTTGCTACTAATGATGCTAATAAAATATGAATGAAGAGCAATTTTAAACCATTGCATCCTGGGGGTGAGACCTCCTATTGTACTTGATGTAGATTCCTACTCTACCAGAAAAAGAGGCCCGTCTATTGTGGGCATTTTGCTCTATCACAGCCAGCACATAGCCCCCGTTAATGGCTAGGTGAGGATTACTAGGATTGGGTTGCTGCTTTTTAATTGCTGTTGTTGGGGTGCACAGGTGACCCTAACTTATTTATATAGCACCAACAGTTTACGCAGCGCTTTACAATAACCAAAGGGAACAAGATACAGATAAATGGACATATGATCTAATACTCATGCTCGGAGATTGACTAGTGGTGGTGGTGGTGTTCTTGTCATGAAAATGTTCTCACTCTGTTTTCGTGTGAGGCGGTCTCCAGCCCATCATATTGCAAAAATATTGTGTGCTTTTTATGGAAGTGTGTGCATAATGTGAGAAGGTGGTCATGATTGTATCCACGTCACTGATCGTCCATTTTTATTCCATTAAGTCATGGCCATCCATGTTGAAGGGGCAATCTATGGTTGGAAGGGGATGGAGCAGTTGGCCCCTCTTGATGCCCAACACCTCTCTGCACCCCCTCTCGTTTTAACCCTTTAGATAATTTGGCAACTTATTATCATCATTTGTATAGCACCAACAGTTTCCGCAGCGTTTTACAATAACCAAAGGGAACAAGACACAAATACACAAACATAAGACAGAGGTGTAGAGGGCCCTGCTCATAGGAGCTTACAATCTTACTTACCTGGAATCCAGGGGGGGGGGGGGTTGGACCCAAAATGGTTCTCGCTTCCTGATCTCAATGCCTGAACGAGAGGTCTGCTCGAGCTGATCTCAGCTTCTGGGAGGAGCCAAGCCTTTGCACTCAGAGCGTTGCCCTATGAGCGTAGTCTCCTCCCCCCCCCCCACCCCACTATATCTTGTCTATATCTTGATTGTAAAGCTATAAAAATATATATATATTGTTTCCTTTTTTTTTTTTCTTTTATGGGGGGTGTTACAGGATAATCCCTGTAACTGTAACTGGGTAGGCCTGCAAACCTCATAGTGGCATGTTCTCAAAAATACCAGCAGTTCCTTTTTGCTACATTTCTGATTGCAGACAACGCTCACATTAACCTTCTCTATTTAGGTCCTCATCACCAAGACTGGCATCCCAATCAGTCTCTCTGTACTCTATTTATACCTTGCTGAACAGCTTGGTGTGCTACTTGAACCAGTAAATTTCCCTCATCACTTCATGCTCAGATGGAGCCAAGGTCACAGGGGGTAAGATATGCACATTTCATTTCTATATATTGAAGGATAGAAGAAAGCAAATAATATATTTAATAATGATATTATATTCCTTTTTTTTTATTTTTTTATATATATAAATGTCTGCATAATTTTCTGTGTTACTTTGAAGGAGTAGGTTGTATTAATATTCGTTATGCCTTAACCCTTTCACTACTGAAAATGTATATACAAATTTGCATTGTAATAACATTAAAATTACAAACCGTGCGCTATGTGCATACTTCTTTTTATTTATATGCAAGATTACTGTGCAACCTGGTGAGAAATTCTGTGATCTCATTCCTGTCGCCATGTATTACTGTAAAGATGTTACAAGGAGCAACCTCCACCCTCACTGTAACAAAAATCTCAACACTACTGCTGCATTGCAGCAGCCAGGGAAAGGGCAGAATACAGGGAGAACTCTATCACTCACTACTGTACAGGGATAAGATTGAGATTATTATGATCATTACTGAGAATCGCAGTACAGCTACAAGTTGCTCCTGTAATCTTCACATATAGAAATAATTTTTATATTCTATTATATTTTTTTGGAAGCTGCATTGCTAGTGATCTCATAATTAACCTCCCAGGATATGTGAACATCTTTTATATCTATAGCTTTATAACATTTACTGTATCTGGCATAAAGGCTGTTTCTCCCTGTATGATGATAATGTAGACGCTGTTGGAATTGTTTAAGATAATGGACACCATCTAGAGTTTAGAATTTTTCATACCCAGCAATGTTAGAAAAATACCTTGAATTTGCTCCTTTTTTTTTTTTTGTTATTTTACTCTTTTTATTGTTACTGTTTCTTCAATTTATTAAATGTGCCTCTTTTTTGTTTAAAATAAATAAAAAATATATATTTTTTCCAAAAAGCAATTGATGGTGAAAGTTTTAGTCTCCTCCTTTTATGAGAATTTGTTTAATTCTTATTAGAAAAAAACTAATTTCATTCTGTTCTGGTATGAATAGTTTAAATTCGGGATGGACCAATATCATTTTTTCAGCGCCGATACAGATTATCAGCAGCCTTTCTAGCCGATGGCCAATATCGGTTTCTGAAATTCTGTACATTTAAATTTGTGAAAACACATCCCAAATCTGACATTATGCCTTTAACTGAATGTTTTTAATAAGATATCATGTCCATTTCATTTATTCAGTTTTGTTTAGGCCTTTTATATTTCCATATAACACGGTCATGTTTAAATTCTGTCCTTAGCAACCTCGTATCGCCTTATCTGTAAGTGATCAGCAACACTGGCCCTCCAGATGTTTTGGAACCTGCTCTCCCTTGATGTTCAGCTACTCATTATGTTCTTAGCACCTCATGGGAAATGTAGTTCCAAAACATCTGGAGGGTTGAGGTCGCTGACCCCTGCTGTAGGGCATACGGTACTGGAGATATAGGGGTGAAAAAGACCCCTGCCTCTCTGTATCTGGAATTCCCTGCCATATGTGAAGGAAGCTCATTTCTGTTGTCTTTGCACTCCTATGCAATACTGTTAATAAGCTGGGGAAGTCCTGCAGCGAGGGCTGACATCCAAGATGTCAGCCTGCTGTGGGAGAAGCCTCAAAGCCGCGCCGGATTGGCACCAGTCTGCGGGACTTCATGTGTCATGGCTGCAGTGAGCCAACTTGACCAAATATTGTCAAATAAAAGACTGATATTCGGGAAATTACAGATAATTTATATCGGCTGCCGATAATTGGCAAAGCCGATTTAATTGGGCTGATTTACACCGAGGATAGACCAGATATGTATTGGAATTTACATTAAACCCGGCAGTGTTGCAGATTTATATGGTTTGGTGTCTTTTTCACAAGTATTTCTTGTCAGTGTATTTGTAAATAAGTAAAGTTGATCTTGTCAACCTTGCTGTTGCTACGTGCAAGAAAACCATTGTGACTCCTGCTTTGATCGCTGTGTGTGTATTGTTACTTTGACCGGCAGAAGTGTGAACATCTCGGATTATGCCTATGTGGATGTGTTTGGAGGGGGCAAACGTCTGACTGCAAGAGACTGTGCGTACGTGATCGGCCTGTATGTGACAGAGGAGTTCTATGCAGCTGTTGGCACCAAGGAAGTCATGCAGCGAATGATTGGAAACCTCCTCAACCTTGGGAAGAGGTAGGAGCCCACAACAAATACAAACACTGTTAACTTAATTAGAAGTTCTTTTTGCTTCCATTATAATGATTGGAAAGCCGTTTGTTAACGTATTCCCCACCACATTTCATTTGCAGAAAAATTCCAAATTCTTATGTGCTATACAAGTTTGTGGAATGCATTACTCAATACTAAGTTACCTTTTTCCCTCTCTACTCCCCTCCCCCTCACTTTCTGTCTGTTTTCTTTTTCCTTCTTGTTACTGTTTTTGCGTGAAAGTTTTTTTATAACTTGTGAAATACAGACTGTATTACCCGCCGTTCAGGATGTTCTGCATATTTGACGTATTTATCCGTGCTGAACAAGGTCTGTTAAAAAGAAGTGCGAGTTTCACACGTAATAAATGTTGGCGTTTGTAAATTCTACTTATCTTTTGGTAACGTGCCCTAATATTTGTCCGTTCCAGAAAACAAATGCTCCATTCATTATGTAGCCATAAAGAAGCGTCTCTACAGGTTCTCCTATGGAAACATTTGCCTCAATGTTTGTAAATTTTTCACAGGCCGTTCTGTAGACCTGTTCCTGTATGGCCAAATAACTAATGGCGCTTCCCATGCTTTTTAATGGTATTTTATGGAAATGCTGTGCTTTAAATCTAGAAGAAAGGCAAGGATATACCTAGCAACGGCGGGTTTGCTTTTTTTATTACCCATTTGCTTGTCAACATAAAATTCGAAATCCTCTAAGATTGTGTAATGCATTCATTATGACAACGACCCTTTCACCTTTGTGTAAAACAAACTATACTTTGATATGGCTTTGTTTGCAGAACTAAAAGACAAGATTTCGTTGATCCATTATTACTTTTTCTCAGCCTGTGACAGGCAGCATCCTTTCAGTAGATCCGATGCATTGAGCTCCCAAAAAAACATTTGCTTCTTTACATTTAGTTCTGCGTCCTGGCTGCCCCCTTCACTCCTTGATGATAGCTTGAGCGTCTGCCCATGCATGCATACACCTGTAACCCTGAGTCCATTTGAAACCGAGATTGTGCCCACAATTCAATTATTTAGACAAAGATTCATAGTTACATAGTTATATAGGCTGAAAAAAGACATGCGTCCATCGGGTTCAGCCTCTCCCACATAACCTACTGCTGTTGATCCAAAAGAAGGCAAAAAACCCAGTCTGAATGCTTGCCAATATGCAACATACTGGGAAAAAATTCCTTCTTGACCCCAGAATGGCAGTCAGATTTCTCCTTGGATCAAGAAAGATTCCCTTCACTTCTGGAGACAAAACCACCAGCTTGAACTGGCAGGGACTTTATGAGAATTTCCTCCGTTTCAAGAAACTGTGTTCATGGACCAGAGGCAATGTCTACTATTATTATTTTATATCATATTATTTTATTATTATCTTTGGTGTCTGGAATTCTGGATAAATAGAAATAATATAAATGGGTAAGAAAAAGTACCTACACAGCTCTCTGAAAGCGAGTGAAGTGGTTTCTAGGTTGGGTTCATTGTATGGATGACAGCAGCTGCAGTCTGTAGAATAATTGAATCTAGAAATGATTGTGTTGCCAAAATGATTCACATGTAGGTGTTGATTTTCAAATGTCCTTTCAATGTAATTTTATTACAGTGGAGTGTGAAGCTAAACTGGTCGTATTTGTGCCTTTTCATGGCTGTTAGGGAAAGCAAAGACCGGAACTTCATGCTGCTCAGAGTGTCCCTGGACCTTTACCTAACAATGTACCCAGACAGTGTGCAGCACCTTCTCCTCCAGGCCAGACTTTATTTCCACCTGGGAATCTGGCCTGAAAAGGTGAGCCTTACAGCTACAGAGTATTCCAAGGAGAGACATTAATATTCGGAACAGGAATATATGTAGCTTTATTTATTTTCAGACCTTGATATAAAGCTTTGTCAGGCACACGTTATACTGCAGTGGTTTGATATTCGTCACATTCTAGACTTTACTTTCTAGACCAGGGATCTTAAACTCTGCACTGCTCTCCCCTGAGGTTTCTGAACTAGAACTCCCATTATTCTCTGGCGATTTGCTGCATTCAAAGAATTCTGGGGATTTTAGGCTTTAAACATCTAAGGGCCCAGAGTTTGGTATCCCTGCTCTAGACGCGCTGAGGTTTGTAGTACTGGTTAATATCGTCTGTCCAGCAATTATTTTGTGTATCCTTTATCGTGGTATGAGACTTTGTATTGTGCTTTTTTTATTTATTATTCTTGGTTTATATGGTGGTGCATTTGTGGTTGTAGGTTCTGGACATTCTGCAGAACATCCAAGCATTGGACCCCTCCCAGCATGGCGCAGTGGCATATCTTATTCAGCATACTCTTGAGCACATTGCAAAGCGCAAGGAGGACGGAGTGCCAAACATCAAACTGCGATCGACTGAGAGTGAGGTCTGCTATTCCATAGGCCTCATTATGAGACACAAGAGGTAGGAGAAAGCATGGGAACACTAGACATATGAAAGTCTGTCAGGGTTATTCAGAGAGAGGTGAAAACCAGGAGAATGACTGGAGAACTGAAAATTCTAGGTCACTATAGCCAAACCAGAAAAATTCTCCCATTTATCTCTTTCCAAATCGGCTATTTGGTCTAGCTTGTTCTCTTCTCCTGCCAATTCTCCTGGTTTTCCCCTTTCTCTGAATAACCCTGTGTGTCTTTTACTTTGTTTATTCTTATAAAGCTACTGGCATTTTTGTTTCACATAATGATTATTTATGACTGGATTAACTGCTATATGTTGTTTTTTTTTTTTTTTTTTTAAATTTATGTTCGGGCAGCTTTTTTTTTTTTTTAATTTTACTTTGCCTGGACTGTTTGTAACAATATTTAATTGCCTGTGGTCATGATTGTGGTCATGTCCTCACTTTTGTAGAGTAAGAGATAAAACCTAACTGTTCCATGCATGTGCTGGCATGTAGCTAACTAATTTTCAGTTACATGCCATGTGATACTAATGTTTACAAAGGGCAAACGTGCCAGTTTTTTGGGTTTTTTAAAATCTTTTTTTTATGAAGCTATCCCTTGAGAGAGTATTTCTGGGAGACTACAAGAACTGGTTAGTGGTGAGCCATGGAGTAGAATTGCAGAGCAAAAGTATTGGTGCCCCATCTCCTGCTTTCTAGACTGTGCAGGCTGATGTGCCCAGTCAGCGCAATAGATTGTGCCCAGATTCATGGCTTGCTTCTCAAGCATGTCAGTCAAGAAGTACTAGAGTGCAGGGAGTTCAATTGGAAATCATTTCTCTGTGGAAGCTGATGTAAGTATTCTTGTAATATTTCATTAAGCGGTGACCTACATCTGGAACCTTTTTATAATGATCTATTGATAGTGTGATTATGTAATGCATTCATTAATGAGATGGAAATGGACACGGCTTGAGCTCTGTATTCTTTGTTAATATCGATCTGGTCATTTTTATATTTTGCGCTTTTTCTTTCCCCAATTTAGACATGGATACAGAGGTGTGATATTTGGTTGGGATCCTATCTGTATGATGCCACCTGACTGGATTGAAAACCTGGACACAGAAAACCTCACCAATGGAGCAAATCAGCCCTTTTACAGCATTCTTTCAGATGATGGGTACTACACCTATATAGAACAAGGTACGCATGGACATTGATTACAAACCCTTCTTTTCTATTCTTTTTTCCTCAGTTTTTTAAAAATAAAGAGCAAGATTTAATAACATCTGTCATGAATTTCTATTCTATGTGGATTATATGATTGGATGAATTGTGGAGGTGTTAATAAAATGTTTTAAATATTAAAAATGCTGCGATTCCATTGGTTCCATAAAATATTACATGTTTCCATTTAATGTAAGCATGGTTATTTTGACTGTGTCGGTGATCGAAACGTACAACCTCCCCATACCCAAAAGTCCTAGGTTTCAAGTAAAATAACATTAACATTTGGGAGTTGGAGACTATTCTGCATCTCTAGCAAAGCTGTGAGGCGTGGGTGCTTGAGACTAGCTAAGTCTGTATTGACCAGTACTCACACGATGAAAGTTCAGCAGACTGTGTCAACTCAACAAAACTGACACGTAGAAAGATGAATCCAGTTGAAAACGTTAATGATCAGACTGGCAATCTTTGTAATGGTGTACAGCAATGCAGGTGAAAAGACATTAGTTCTGTCCAGCATTGAGCAGCATTAATGGCTGCTAGGTGACCAGTAACTACCTCAGAACAAGACTGAACAAAAAGGGGTGGAGCTAGCTGGATACAGCAAGGCTAAGGGAACCCAGCAGGATCAAAATAGCTATGAAATAATAGCTGTAAGCAGCAAAAGGCAGATTCGAATTCATAACATTAAAATATACAAACGAACCCTGAGTCATGGGGCATGACAGAGACCATTTCAAATTAATATGCTAGAGTGTATCCTAGCCGGTCTCACAGCAACAAGCTCAAATCCGTATAGAATTGGATTTGGGATAAGGATTCTGATTTTTTTATTTATTTTACATTGTTCTCACAAGTTATTGTCATTTTGTTTCTTGTGGCAAACCTGGAAACAGTTTCTGCTGCAATCTCTGCTTTCTGGGATTTTGTACGTAATGCAAGTTTCAGACAGACCTAACTCGCAGCTTTTGAAATAAAACCAGGGTTCAGAGCACTAAACTCCAATTTAAAAAAAAAAAATTCTCCTGTGAAAACCTGACATTCTACATCAAACAGGTCAATATATAGAAGTGTTTTTAATGGTTGAGATGTGAAGCAATTGTTATTTAGACTGTAATTCAATATAGGAAATACAAGCCTAGTAAACCTAGTCCTTCTGTTTAAGAGAATCAGAAATAATTGTTCAATTTGTTCTTTTTATCCAGTAAATCTGTACTAGCCATGAGCACTTTTGCAGTGATATCCCATCTCGGTTGTATATTGCATTGGACTTAAAGATCAATGCAACATCTCATTCATTGAAGGCCAATCCCAGTCAATACATTACCCAGCTTCATTGAGCTGTGCTAACATGTTCAGTCTTGCTCCGGGCCGTTTTGCTGCATGTTTGGGTCACGGGACTGTCTCTCGTGCGCTGACTTGTCTATCACATCTCCAACCTGCAATAGACACCAACATATCTAAACAGATTGGGCATGACAGGTGATCTTTAACTGGGCTCTTGACACAGTATGACTGATATTTATTTGCAAAGTATTTTACCAGGAAGGATACATTGAGATTTCCATAGTTTTCAAGTATGTCCCGGGTTCAAGAACATTGAAATTCAGCCTCCAAATGCAGTGGTATAGTCTCGCCCAGAACCTTAGCTCAGGTAACCTTTAGTTCAGGTTTCAGGGCTTTGAGTCCTTTGGGAACCAGCCCTATCCAATGTTACTAGAGAGTAGTCGAGAGCTACTGGTTTGGCTTTAGTGTCCAGCTCCTCTGCAGCCTCTTGGACCTGCTGAGCCTGTCATACGCTGTAGAGATTCGAGGGAGGTCACTTTCTTCTTTCTCTTGAACGAAGTAGTACTTTTGAACGATTCGACCAGTTTTAATTTTATTCTTTTAACACTAGGTCCAAAGTTAAGGGAGGAGAAAAAACTTCATGTAAAAATCTTTTGTACAGCGATTTTGCAAAACCGTTCTAAAACAAAAAACCCTCATTACTATTCTTTCATATTGGGATTCTCAGATTTTTCTTCAGCATCCAACTCTACCAGCCAAAGTCCCTTTTTGTTTTCTACCGCTTGAAGTTTGCATTATTACATTACTTCACCAGCTCTTTCACAGTGTCAGTTCTTTTAATGAACAGCACCGCTAATTATATTTCTGTAAAGGTATACCCTATAGATTAATACTAGACACCGAGTCTCTCCTCCCCAGTGTCAGATTAAGGCACTCACATTTTTGCGGGTGTTTATTGTTTTTTTGGGGTTTTTTTCCTTCCCAACTTTTTAACTTTTTTTTGTAATTTGATCCTTATAGTAATGTGACAAAATTTATTTGAAGGAAAACTGATGAAACGGATTTTAATTACTATAAGGATCAAATTACAAGAAAAGTTTAAAAAGTTGGGAAGGAAAAAAAACAAAAAACACCCGCAAAAATGTGAGTGCCTGAATCTGACACTGGGGAGGATAGATTAGATAGATAGATAGATAGATATCTCAAGGACCCGACTATATGGGATCATATAAACGTAATAGGAAGAGCCTTGCAGGACACACTCTTCCATTCAGCAGGACATCCCGGCACAGATTCCTTGATGGAGGCTGCTAACCACTGAACTGATAATAGAGCTTTACAAGATCAGTCACAACACCGTGCAAGTCCATAGAGATACTTTAACAGCATTCAGAGATGCACAAGTTCACAATTAATTTTTCAGCTCACATTTAGAACCTTTTTCAAGTGACACTCTGAATGTGAGCCAAAATGTTGTGAATGTCTGGAGTCCTTTCAGAGAATTCTACGGACTCCCTTTCTTACTCTTAGATTGTAAGCTCTCGAGCAGGGTCCTCCCTCCCTCCTTCTGTTCTGTGTGTAACATATATGTATATTTGTTATTCTGTCTCTCCCATTGTACAGCGCTATGGAATTTGTTGGCGCTTTATAAATACTTGTAACTGTAACTTTCGTATAAGCTCCATAATTCTAATGGGATAAAGAAAAATGTTTGTAAATCCATTAACCATTGTCATACGTTCTAAAATGTGTGAGAAGATTCAATAGGATTTTGCAGTCACAAGAAATGCAAAATGATGAAATTAAATGGCAGGCTTTATTTGAAGATGTCTCTAGTTCCAAGAATATCCTGTTTGATCGCAGAATTCATGTAGGTTTGATCGATAATGGACTCTACCCTTTCCAGCATTAGGAACTGTAAGCAATACTCAATTCAAGGAAATCGTTTTTTTAGATGTGGTCTAATGTGATAATTACGTAACATCTGTGACACAATCCTGTCTGCTTCCAACAGAGCGAGTATTACAATTTGATACTGCTCTCGATGACTACGTGCCTTATGATGGGTTCCAAGGTGATTTCTCCTGGCAGCCAGACCACAAGGGGGGGGGGTTCAAAGGTCTCGTCATCATGGTTATAAAAAGAGCGGATTTATTTGGAGTGATGCTTTAGAAATGTTGAAGACCAGAACTGAAATGTTGCATTACTCTTAATAAACCATTTCCTAATTACTTTTGTTCCATCGGAGGGAGTGTTCATACATGTTACATTTCTTATGGATAGGGAGTCTGGTTAAAACACCTTCTGTTAGCTTGTTGAAGGTGATAGGCAGTGTTCAAAAAGACCAACCGTGGTAGCTAATGCACATCATCTACAATATCTAGTCTGTTGCCAATGGCCTACTTTACCATATAGAATACCTTGGCGTTCCCAGTAGTGTTAATGCTTTGTAATTTTTTTTGCATCTCTCTCTTGTTTTTTGCCACAGAGCACTTGGAACTACATCCGTCTCCAGAGCAAATGTTGCATCCTGACATCCAGCTCTACTTCTCGGAGTTTACCGGCACTCACTACATCGGGAATGAGGAATTAAAGATTCAGTACCCTGAGGACATGGAATTTACTCTTGACTGCATCCAGCACAGTTTGGATGGACAATGCAGTGCTTCTCAGCAATAACGATGAGGTGTCCATGAATGCCATACTTCTATATACACTTCTTTATCTTTTATTTTATCCTGCCTTTACTGTTTTGGACTCCTACAAGTCTTCTCTCAGGAAGTTCAAAAAGCTATGGGATCATCAGCTGAATTTTGTGAGCACGGAGAAATGCACCTTGCTTTTCTGCTCACTGATTTGCAGGCTTTACGGCTTTGGTGACCTGCTGTATATAAATGGGATTTTATTACCATACCTATCTGTATACAGAGCACAATTAAACTGCATGAAACCATCTTTCTAATGAACAAAAACTTCCTAATATCTTGTTTGACCAAACAGGGGTTATTTATTAAATTCAATTACGTATTTTATTAATTTCAAAGGGTGATGTCCTGTAGAAACTGACAGGCCAGAGGATGCCTTGTTTCTGAAACGGCATCATCCGGCCCGAATGCATATATAAATATTTTTATGCTTGCACTGTATAGGGAAGCAATGGTTGTTGGAAGAAAGCATGTTCCACAGTCGCGTAGTAGTGCGTAGTAAATATGGAGTAATGTCTCTACTGATAACTTTTATTCTTTTAAAGTATTAAACTGTGGCACTTCTTAAACTAAATGAACGCTACCAGATATACTAAGATTTCTTATTAACACATTGAGGGTTTGTCATAATTGCAAACTGTCAGTTGTGGAGAGTGAGATGATTACCGAATACAATCTACACATGGTAAATCAGACCTTCATTTAAAACTATTCATTTCAGCCAATAAACCCTACTACAAAATGATCCCGCTATACTTTTAAGCAAAGGGGAAGTGGGAGCGTTCCTTATACCCTGATCTAGCCACATAGATATACAGTTGTGTTCAAAATTATTCAACCCCCACTGAAATTGATTGTTTTGGCCAGTTTGACATTGATTTTGATTATTCGGTCATCTTGCTTACAATTAAATCAAAGAGGCACGTGTAGGTCAGACAAATATAACATAACATAACATTTATAATGAAATAACCACAAATGTCTTTTCTGTGCTCACATCATTATCAGTTTTATTCAACCCCCAAGTGACATTCAATCTTAGTACTTAGTACAACATCCTTTTACAGTTATAACCGCTTTTAAACGTGAAGCATAGCTTGACACAAGTGTCTTGCAGCGATCTACGGGTATCTTCGCCCATTCGTCATGGGCAAAAGCCTCCAGTTCAGTCGCATTCTTAAGCTTGCGCACTGCAACTGCTTTCTTGGAGAACCTCTGGTGGGATTTAATCGGATTTAAGTCAGGTGACTGCGATGGCCACTCCAAAATGTTCCAGCCTTTAATCTGCAACCATGCTCTAGTGGACTTGGAGGTATGCTTGGGATCATTGTCCTGTTGAAAGGTCCAACGTCTCCCAAGCCTCAGGTTTGTGACAGATTGCATCACATTGTCATCCAATATCTCCTGGTACTGAAGATAATTCATGGTACCTTGCACACGCTGAAGCTTCCCTGTAACTGCAGAAGCAAAACAGCCCCAAAGCATGATTGACCCCCCCCCCCCCGCCATGCTTCACAGTAGGCAAGGTGTTCTTTTCTTCATAGCCTTGTTCTTCCTCCTCCAAACATAGCGTTGATCCATGGGCCCAAACAGTCTATTTTGTTTCAGCAGTCCACAGAACACTATCCCAAAACTTCTGTGGTTTGTCCACATGACTTTTGGCATACTGCAGTCGACTCTTCTTATTCTTTGGAGACAGCAAGGGGGTGCGCCTGGGAGTTCTGGCATGGAGGCCTTCATTACGCAGTGTGCGCCGTATTGTCTGAGCTGAAACTTCAGTACCTACATCTGACAAATCTTTTCTCAGTTCCTCAGCAGTCACACGGGGACTTTTCTCCACTCTACGCTTTAGGTAGCGCACAGCAGTCGAAGTCAGCATCTTCTTTCTGCCACGACCAGGTAGCGTTTCAACAGTGCCCTTTGCCTTGATTTTGCGAATGATGCTTCCTATGGTCTCTCTTGGTATGTTTAACTTTTTTGCAATCTTCTTGTAGCCATTGCCCTTCCTGTGAAGAGTAATCACCTCTTCTCTTGTCTTCCTCGACCATTCTCTTGACTTAACCATGTATGTAACCACACCAGTAAATGTCTAGAAGGAGCTGAGTATCACAGTCATTTTAAAGCTGCCTAATTGGTGCTTATTATGCTTTATTGCTGCTCCGTCACATCCACAGGTGTTTTCAATACCTGATTGAAAACACTTGAATGAACCTCTGTTCTTCAGAGTGGTAGTCTTTAAGGGGTTGAATAATTGTGTCAATGAAGAATTCACAAAAGAAAATTTACTACTGTATTACAAAACCAATTGATGTCATTTTAGTTGCATATGGTTCTTTAAAAAGTCCTTGTAGGATTTCATTCTGAATACAATTAAATGTACACTAAATTCCCTAAAACCCTTTACAGCATTGGGGGTTGAATAATTTTGAACACAACTGTAGATAGATATAGATATATATATATATATATATATATCTCATAATGGTGCTACTGACACCAACAGATAAAACACATGAGATACAGAGTAGTCAACCCAACCATACAGCTAAAGAGATTAAAAAAAAATTGGTTTGTTAAGGATGGAAGTTCACTTACAAGATGTGATCACATAATGCGTTGGCCTGCTACAAATGGCAAAGTTGGGTGTCTTTAACATCGTTTAGATGTGGTTGGTTTGAGCGCTGTGTATTTGGCATGTTGTAATATATTTTTTTGTTTTGAGTAGTCAAAATTTGTCTAATTTTGTTATTTTAATAGTTAAGTTTTAAGATGTATTTCGTAACTGATGAGAATTTAAAGTGCCCCCATCATGTCAAATTTAAGATGGGGGAATCATTCTGTATATTTGTGTTGGCAGTTTTATTTTGCTAACATACCATGATGGAATTATTCAAAATTCCTCACCTCAGTGACATCCGACTGGAAGAGGAACAACTGTGAATGGAAGAGCCAGCCAACAGGACAGTCCTCCTTGACCCTTTATTACAGGCTGTCATGCTGACTGACATAATTTCTCCACAGAGTGCTAAACGCACAGCATTGTGCAACTGTATTCGAACAGCTTCGACCATGGCGCGCAAGCATGAGGGCATCTGGCGCCGGAACTTGGTGTATTCAACCTGTGATAATGCATTGATCTTTAAGACCATTACAGTATCCACCCCCTGTCCGGATACGGTGGCTAGCCGTAAAGGAAACTTTAATTGCAGGTACTTGCTGTATATACTCTATCCTCGTGCATGTTTTTGGCTCTGCTTATAATCCCTACAGACCATTAATTATGACGAAGGTAATGGGTGGAGGGTACAAAATGCATAAGTTCTATATTGCACTCTGGTACAGTGTTAAGACGAAATAGAGGTAGATACAGTGGGGTTAAGCCTCCACCTGAATTCACGCAGTTGACTAAATCACAGGGAGCAAATCTTGGTATGACGTTCATGGCAGCATTTATATGGTGTCTCTAGACCTGTCCATGTGACACAGTCTACAAGTTTGTCATTTAGCTCAGGAGCTTTATGTATGTTTTTACAATCCTGAAGAAGGCTGGGGTTTTCCTAACAGAGCGCATTGTGGCCTTTATTAGTTTATTTTTATGGTAGACTCAATGCCTCGAGGTACGTACATGATAAACACATTGGATGAGGACTGGTATATTCACTAATGACGTCTGTTGAATTCTTCCGTCTCCAAATGTATGATGCAAACTGGCAATGTAATAACTTGATGGTTTTTCAGTCTTATGTCTTGTACATGCTATTTTTACAAAACTATCCAAGTGGAACAAGGTTAAACTGTTGTGTGATGAATTCCTTACAACACAAATGTATCAATATTTTTATTCAACTATAATAAATGAATAAAGTGGGGCCAAATGCAAACCAGAAAAAAGGTATTTTTAGCATTTTGACAAAGTCGAGCAAATACGCTTTTGCAGTATATAAATCCAATGTTTCCTTATTTAAGGCCCTTTGGAATTCGATTCTAAAAAAGATATTATTTGCTTTTATCTAAAGACCTTTTTTGTTTGCTGTTGGATACGAATGCTGATGCTCTTCACGAATTCAACGCCTTAGTTCATGTTGACAGTAGGCTGGAGATTTAATGTAGAATTGACTAAAACCTCTATAGACACAAGCCATGTAACAGTATATAGATCTTACTTTGCCTTCAACAGCCATTCTCCATCATGACATTTCCTGTACATATTTGTGACACGTAGATTGAAAATCCTGATTATTGGTATTAAAAATTCTGCCCTCTTTGTGGCATTAATGCTGAAAACTGCATTGTAAAGTCATCAATCTGGTATTTTTGTCCTGGTAATAAGTCCATATTTGGCAATATTTAAGACCTGTCTGGCTGTAAAATATGGAGTTTTGAACCCTTATTTTTGTCAATCCATGGTAATTGCAGATTACTGCCATTTTTCAAAGCCTGGTGAACAGCCTTGGTGAGGACATCAAATTGTAGTTATTGAGGGCATCTATTTTTATTTTTTATTTTTTTGCTATATATCCGCAAATGCAGTTTAATCGCCAAATTGTCACACATCTGATTTCTCTTGTGTTGCTATGCAACAATCTAGATATCAAGAATTTTTCAAGTATGTTAGGTAAAATAATCATGTGATGGCTACATGAATGGGATATTTCAATATCCCTAATAAACCAAATGCACATAATGATCGAAATACTTTTTTGTTTTTTCAGTAGAATAATTTAAATAAATGGTGTTCCCTATTTTCATAGAGCATCAACCTGCATATGGCAGACATGCACCTTCTTTGGCAGTGTACCGAATTAAATGCTAAAGTGTGTTGTAAGTCCTTTGTTAGGTTCTTCATCATGGATCTATTTTCTTTTTGTCTCTTTCATGTGCTATAAAAATGGCAGATATCCTGAAGCGTTTTATGGTAACCTGTATCTAGTGTTCCACTCTGTTTTAATGGTTTAATAAAATGAAGATGTTGGTCTGATTTTTAGTGGTGACTTTACTAGCGATTTTAACTAAAATTCTATGCCAACACTGTTTTTCTTGATCCTATTTCCATATGGAATGCAGGGACATGCCGTCAGGGGCAGCAGGTGAGGCAGGGCCTCACCTGCCATTAAGTGGGATTCCCTAATTAAAATCACTACTGCGTAAAACAATTAACTCACCTGCTCCGAGCTTCCCCGCCTTCCGTTTCTGCCGCTGCTTGCACTATTTCATCTTCACAGCAGCAGCAGCCTTCCCTCCCCGAGCCTACGCAATTTGCGTAGCTGAACACTACGCTAATCGCGTAAGCTCAAGCTTGCCAAGAGATTAAGAAGTATGCAGAGCTCGTCTGGCACTGCCTACTTCCTGAACCTATGCTTTTCAGTGCCTCAGAGGCACTGAGAGCAATGGAATAGCTTAGATCAATGGGAAAGAACCCTTAGTCCAAGTCATTCAAAAAATGCCTCCATGGGAGACTGGCCTCCCATGCATTGATTGACGCAAGCTAGTCATGTGACTGTACTCGTCAGGCATGGGCACCTGCCGCGGGGCAATGTGCCTGGAGTGGACGACGCACATCTTTGGGAACACTAAACCCGAACCTAAGTAACCTGCATATAGCTTCCTCTGATACTAGCCAGTGCCTCACCAGCCACTGACCTCAACGCACGTTGGAATGCCCGGTCTTTTTAACATTGGTAGCTCTATAAGGACAATTTTCTTACTAAATGATTGATACATTGTATTTTCATAGATTGTTCCTATAGCTTGAGATGAAATTACCTATAACGGGGTATGGCCTGACCATCAAGATGATCAAAGAACTTGGTTCCAGGACTGTGCTGCCTTCATTTGTTTACAGCAGGCGAACGACCACTATAAGTAGAAAAAGGAAACCTGGTACAGAAATGGACTTTTTGCTGCAGGTGGAAAGAAAAACTGAATTAAAAAAAATATATATATATATATAATATATATATTATATATATATATATAATATATAAAAAATTTTTTTTTAAAAAAAAACCTTGAAACGTATGGGAATCGCCTGTTTAAACCTGTCGAATTAAACCACCGCAAATCTGGACATTTCGCCAACGTTTCTCTGCTGTGGGGTATTTTTGCTTATCCCCGTTTGGCGGGTCGACGGATGCGTTTGGCGAGTTTGCGGCTACCTTCGGCGGTTTATCCAATCTATTCAGCGACTTTTTCAGCAGCGAAAAAATTGGTTTGTCCTTGATTGGACGCTGCTTGCAGATTAATGGTAAGGTGGGGATGGAGATGGATCCCCTTTCACTTATTTGAGACAAAGCATAATAAGAAAATACGCTCTTAACATGTGCAGAGCAAACAGGGTTTGAAATATTGGTGGGCTGCGAGTATTTCGATGTATAATTGGTGTAATATTACCATGCAAAATATTTCATATAAAATTCCATAAAACCTATAAGATTATAGAATTTGTACATTTAGACATTTGTAAAATGTAAAAAATAAAAAAATAATAAATGCAAGAAAAACCTTTTAAAAATTCCTTATATTCCACCGCCATCCGTTGGCCAGGACTAGAATTGCAAGATGTTCGCTGATAGAACCAACTGTATGCTTGATAGTGAATGGCAGATTCTCCGTGGGGGCTTTTGTCCTCAAAGAGATGGGATAAAGCAAACACAATAGTGCACACTGTCTTTCAATAGAAATTGAAAATAAATAGCAGCGAGTTCAAGCCTGTGATGTTATTAGGCTCTCTTATTTGTGCCTGTCCGGTCCATAGAGGTGACCAGGCTCCCTTCTTTTCTTTCTTTTTTTTCTCCTTTTACCGTGTTGGTCTGCTGGGCTGCGTCCTTCCAGGTATTCTCTGTATCTCCTGGTGGCTTCAGGCAGCGTTGGGCGGATCGATTCGGTGCACTTTGGGGACCCTGCAGTGAATGCTGAATTCACCACAGGTTTGGCGAATTGAGCTCGCCGAAGTGCACTGACTGAAAGGGCACCAAAATTTCAATATAGCCAGACTATAACCTACTTTGTTACAAAAGATGGAATGTCAAAGTACAGTTGTGTTCAAAATTATTCAACCCCCACTGAAATTGAGTGTTTTGGCCAGTTTGACATTGATTTTGATCATTCAGTCATCTTACTTACAATTAAATCAAAGAGGCACGTGTAGGTCAGACAAATATAACATAACATTTATAATGAAATAACCACAAATGTCTTTTCTGTGCTCACATCATTATCAGTTTTATTCAACACCCAAGTGACATTCAATCTTAGTACTTGGTACAACATCCTTTTACAGTTATAACAGCTTTTAAACGTGAAGCATAGCTTGACACAAGTGTCTTGCAGCGATCTACGGGTATCTTCGCCCATTCGTCATGGGCAAAAGCCTCCAGTTCAGTCACATTCTTAAGCTTGCGCACTGCAACTGCTTTCTTGGAGAACCTCTGGTGGGACTTAAATCCGATTAAGTCAGGTGACTGCGATGGCCACTCCAAAATGTTCCAGCCTTTAATCTGCAACCATGCTCTAGTGGACTTGGAGGTATGCTTGGGATCATTGTCCTGTTGAAAGGTCCAACGTCTCCCAAGCCTCAGTTTTGTGACGGACTGCATCACATTGTCATCCAATATCTCTTGGTACTGAAGAGAATTCATGGTACCTTGCACACGCTGAAGCTTCCCTGTAACTGCAGAAGCAAAACAGCCCCAAAGCATGATTGACCCCCCCCACCATGCTTCACAGTAGGCAAGGTGTTCTTTTCTTCATAGCCCTTGTTCTTCCTCCTCCAAACATAGCGTTGATCCATGGGCCCAAACAGTTCTTATTTTGTTTCATCAGTCCACAGAACACTATCCCAAAACTTCTGTGGTTTGTCCACATGACTTTTGGCATACTGCAGTCGACTCTTCTTATTCTTTGGAGACAGCAAGGGGGTGCGCCTGGGAGTTCTGGCATGGAGGCCTTCATTACGCAGTGTGCGCCGTATTGTCTGAGCTGAAACTTCAGTACCCACATCTGACAAATCTTTTCTCAGTTCCTCAGCAGTCACACGGGGACTTTTCTCCACTCTACGCTTCAGGTAGCGCACAGCAGTCGAAGTCAGCATCTTCTTTCTGCCACAACCAGGTAGCGTTTCAACAGTGCCCTTTGCCTTGAATTTGCGAATGATGCTTCCTATGGTCTCTCTTGGTATGTTTAACTTTTTTGCAATCTTCTTATAGCCATTGCCCTTCCTGTGAAGAGTAATCACCTCTTCTCTTGTCTTCCTGGACCATTCTCTTGACTTCACCATGTTTGTAACCACACCAGTAAATGTCTAGAAGGAGCTGAGTATCACAGTCATTTTAAAGCTGCCTAATTGGTGCTTATTATGCTTTATTGCTGCTCCGTCACATCCACAGGTGTTTTCAATACCTGATTGAAAACACTTGAATGAACCTCTGTTCTTCAGAGTGGTAGTCTTTAAGGGGTTGAATAATTGTGTCAATGAAGAATTCACAAAAGAAACATTTACTACTGTATTACAAAACCAATTGATGTCATTTTAGTTGCATATGGTTCTTTAAAAAGTCCTTGTAGGATTTCATTCTGAATACAATTTTACAAATGTACACTAATTCCCTAAAACCCTTTACAGCATTGGTGGTTGAATAATTTTGAACACCACTGTATATGACTCCTAACAACAGACCTCACTCAACTTTGTCCATACATTTTCAGCACTTCCTCACTACATTAAAACAGCTACAAAACCGGAATAGCAAATACATTTCCTGCCTAGGACACTATGGAATAAACTAAAGTATGTTATTCAGCTGTACACGTACAAAGAATTCTGCAGTGCATGCCCATCAGATATGACCAACAATGGCTGATTTGGGAGCAGGCTTGATAGGAACCCCTTTGTCGTCTTTAGACAACCTTCTGATAGGCCATATCACCTTCTATGTGATGGCTGAAACCAGTAGGAGTATGGGATAGAAACAAGAAGAAACAATGCGCTTGCTTTGCAATAAGGGTACCAAATTATCTGCTGCCAAACCCCTGTTAGAACCCTAGGTACACAACATTAGTGAATTACAATTGGGGGAAAAAAAATGGGATCGGCACTGATGGAAGAGGTAATAAACAGAAAAAAAAAATACGGAATGAAAAAAATATCCAGATTTGGAAACCATTCTACCAGCAAATCCTAGAGTGATTTTTAGAGGAGCTAAAAATATAAAAAATAAAGTAGTTGGATGGTTCCTTAAGAGCACTTCTAACAATAATATGTTCAAATTAATTTTTTTTTTTTTTATGTCTGTGGTACATGCTTGGCTTGTAGGAGAACGGGAAATAAAAATAGGTTTGTAAAGGAATTTATTGCCAAAAAAGGAAATAAGTATAGAATTAATGAAGTGATTACTTGCTGTACAAAAAATGTGGTCTATTTGATGATTTGTCCCTGCGGATTATATTCTGTTGGTAAGACCACAAGGGCTTTAAATGTTCGAGTATCTGAACATGTACGTAACCTCATGAACAAAAAAGAAAACCATTCAGTCCCAATACACTATAATGAGAAACACAACTCCGACCCAATGGATACCATTTTTTTGGCTTTAAAACAAGTTCGAAATGACTGGAGTGGAGGAGACTTTTTACAAAAAATTAAGTCCGGAAGAAATTAGATGGATATTTCAATTAGGAGCCCTGAGTCCAAAGGGGTTAAACACAGATTTTGAACTTTGTCATTTTTTTATAAAAATGTTTTTTATCAATTTTGTGTTTTTATTTTTGGGGTTTTTCTTGTTTTTTTTATCAATTTTGTTTCTTTTTTATTTATTTATTTATTTCTCTTCCCAATATCACAGTTATTGGTTAAATATGGGAATAATCTAGCCCCTCTAACATTAAGATATTTTGGTGTTTTAGCATCCCCGAAGGGTAGTTATAATTAAGAACATATTGCATAGAAAGGTCAGCCATGTGGTTTCTTATTCTGCAGGAGTTCAGAGGTCCTTCAACAATTTTTAAAGGTCTATTTTAGATTTTAGAAGCCATCGTCCTATTAGGGATAATTGAAAGTTCACTTTCCCTCATTACTAATACGCTAATTGAAAGCTACTTGGTAGATACGCAGGTAGAAAGGAAACAATGTGTCCATTTTGGGATTTCAATCAAGTAGACCTATACTTCT
Source organism: Leptobrachium leishanense (assembly GCA_009667805.1). Classification (NCBI taxonomy): domain Eukaryota; kingdom Metazoa; phylum Chordata; class Amphibia; order Anura; family Megophryidae; genus Leptobrachium; species Leptobrachium leishanense. The sequence continues at coordinate 132,719,769 of CM019063.1, read as the reverse complement.
GAGGCGGGCTGATGATGTCATAAGCAGGCGACCTCTAGACATGTGTTAGAATGCCTGATTTGTTGTAGATTTGTATAAAGCAAGAAGAGGAATTGTTTATTCATTCCAACTGATGAAGCCGAAGAGGTGAAAAGGTTTTGGAGCTCCTTATTTTATTTGTATCATTCAAATTGTTCTTATTAATGTTAAATTCCAATAAATCTGTATTTTATAATCCTCCGTACTCCCTGGAATTCCTTTTGAAGGAACAGACTTTTGGAGTTTTTGCTGTCATCAGGACACCTAAGTGTAAGTACGCTTGATTAATATATACACTCTGTCTGGTGGATAATAATAATCCCGTGTATATCTGTATCCCCGAGGGAGGAGGAACCCGGGAAGATTGAATAACGTATGACGAGTGTGGAAGTGATTTATGGCGTGCGAAGGTGTCCTGCAAATGGAATATTGATCCGATAAATTTATGCTGGGGAAATAAGAGAAGATCCCATTCAAACAACTAAAGCAGCAATATTTTATTGAGACTTATTCGGTATTTATACATACAAACATTGTTCAACCGATATGGATCTGTTTTAAGACTAGTGACATCAACTTATATACCAACCACTTTATATTTTGATTACTATTATTTTTTTTATCCATTCCGTGTTTTCTTTTATTTATTTTTTTTCATTCTATTTTTTTTTATCTCTTCCATCAGCGCCGATCCCATTTTTTTTCCCCCAGGAGTATGGGATAGACTCACTGTCATTATGACCTTCTCCCCTATTGCCATTACTGGCCATTTCTTTTATATTTTAGAGTACTACCTAATTTGCTATCCCTTTTGACGAAAGGGAGACATGTTAATGGCTATTGATGTGTTTGACAAATGTTATCTTGTTCGATTGGAGACCATTTCTTCCAACCCTATCAAAAACTTAGTGAGAGATTTGGTTATGGCTAAAGGCTTCACAATCTCAGAATTTAGAATAGAATGAACTTTCTTGGGTACAATGAACCTTCTTCGCAGCTGTTATTGTTTCAGCATATCTCCTCCATGAGTATCTCCTTGGCACATGCAATTTTAATCCTTTTATAAAACCACGTGACTTACCAACTCTTATCTTGCATATATGGGATAACAAGCTGAACACATCTCGGAGGAGGAATGGAATAAAATATTAAACCTGGTACACTAGGGGGTTTGTGCAACCAGTTATGAGATATGATAGAAACATTTAAATACGTAAAGGGAATCCACAAGGTAGAGGAAGGGAGTATATTTAAATGGAAACAAAGTAGCAAAACAAGAGGACATAGTCTTAGATTAGAGGGGCAAAGGTTTAAAAGTAACATCAGGAAGCATTATTTTACTGAGAGGGTGGTGGATACATGGAACAGTCTTCCAGTAGAAGTGGTAGAGGCCAAAACAGTAATTGAATTTAAGCAAGCATGGGATAGGCATAAGGCTATCCTAAACAAAAGATAAATCCAGGTAAAGTATCCATGTAATTGGGCAGACTAGATGGGCAGAAAGGTTCTTATCTGCCGACATTTTTCTATGTTTCTATGTTATCAGAGACCTAGTACAATTTGATTTAATTTTGGTATCAAACATTATTGCACTTCCATTGTCGTTTTGAAAAATTATTCAAGCTACTGGAGGTTTGGAAATGAGATTGCCCTCAAATTCGTCATTTTTGGAGATGCTAAATGTGCTAAGCACTGTCATGGAAATCAAAGAATAGTTTTCCCCAGCCACATTTCTTTTATTTTGTTTTGTCTTCCCTAAAAAGGTACTCCAGAAATCAAATCTTTTGCGTATTCTACTCGAATCGAGTAAAGTTAAACTCCATATCACTGATGGGGAAGAGCAAGAAGCCAAAATGTTTCAGTTCTTGTGGGCTCTGTTGAAGTGTCTTTTAATTGGACGCCTTACACACGAAGATACTCATAACTTTTCAGCCTATTGGCTTTTATCAAGCTTGCGAAAAGCCAACAGGCTGAAACATTGCTGGTACCTTTTAGTGTGTAACGCATCCAATAAAAAGACCCTTCAACAGAGCCCAAGAGTGCTGGTACTTTTTGGTTTCTTGGACTTCAATCTGGATGTGACAATATCAAAGTATCAAGTGCACTGTGGAGCAGATCTGCCCCTGAGTAAGTGCTGTCTTAACCCTTTTTTCTTGACTGATGGGGAAGATGTCTGACATAGTTTGTATAACTGTACCGTATTGTAGTGCAATATTGCATCTCCCATTAAAGAGATGCGAGAGAATAGCCTAATACTCTTATTATTTTATGTCTGGTAGCTGAAGAAGTAGCTGAAATTTCCAGGTTGTTTTATGTGTTTTCCATAGCAATGTGCTATAAATAATCATCAACCTGTAAGTGCTGCTTAGGTCTGGTCATTTGTAGCACTTGCAAGATTACTGCTATTATACAGCTTTTATAAAAGCAATTAACTGAGTTTCTGATCACAGATTGAACAGGAATGATTACGCCAAGCCAATTATTTATTTATTTATTTATAAAGGATTTCACCAGGAAGGATACATTGAGATTTCTCTCGTTTTTCAAGTATGTCCTGGGTTCAAGAACATTAAAATTGGGCTGTATATGTGCGCATTTTAAACTAGCATATTCAAGGGATATTTATCATGGCGTCTTCTCATTGTTTTGATATAGCAATATTAATGTGTTTTTTTATATATATGTGCATTTGTCTATAATTGGTATTTGACCTTTTATAACTGCTTTTTGTTATAGTCTATGTGCTTATCCTAAGGGCCAGTTTTATAATTAGGCAGAGTATAGGCGCCTGCCACTAGGGGGTGCCTTGCTCTGTAAAAAGAAATCATAATAAATTACAATATACAGTCATTTAGACCACTGGATCTCTGGAGCCCTACATGCTAGCACGACATACAAGGAATCCTTGGAAAAGCAGGATTATGGTTCAGGTGTATGTAAAAAATATAATAACAATTATTTTTTTTTCTTCGAGTACAGCACTATTGTTCACTATAAAATTATAAAGTGAACAATGATGCTGTACTAACTTGCCTTCTCATTTCCCACACTGTTCATTGACAACCTAGACTGCAGTACTGCAGTGAGGAGAGGCAGGGGCTTTGGAACCCTGCATTTTTGATTTTTACACCACACAAGGTCAAGTGAGATGTCATTGGAAACTACAGAGTTTGGCCTTTCCAATGTTATCAAACATGACCAGGTAATGTGTAAAAAAAGATTAAATGCAAAATTTCTTTTTTTCTCTGTTCTGAGGCAGAGGCATTATGTGCTTTTACATATAAAACAAACCACGCCACTGCACTAACTCACCTTCTCACTTCCCACGATGGGAGCAAATGTGGAGGTGATGTTGCAATGAGTTATTACATTGGTTTATCTAAATCACAAGTTCTACTGCCAGGAGAGCAGGGGTTCTTTTGGGCCCCGGTATCTTCATTATTTACACCCCACGAGTTGAAGTTAGGTGTGATTGGACAGCTCAGAGTCTGCCTATATAATGATACCAAACATGACCATGTAAAATCTATATTACACTAAACTAAGAAAAAACACGTCCCCTCTTTTCATGTTCCAACGCAAGTGTTGATATCCTATTGAAGATTTGCCAATAATAAAGAAGCATCAAAAATTAAGTGGTAAAAAAGTCACGTCTTCAAAAAGACCCTTGGCCACAGCTGTAATTTCATACCCAAAATTTTGGTTGCTCCGAGCTGAAATGGAACATTATTTTCCATAGCTAGGGTTAGAAATTAGGGTTAGGTTACTATTTGTGCTTGTTTTAGGGTTAACCCAAGCCCTAACATTCTGCTCCACTTTAAGGCAACAGTCTGCCGCTTCTTTTGATAGGAGCGCAGCGAGAAACTGGTTTTCATTTTTTTAAAATGTTAACAAAAATTAAAAACAGTAGTTTTAGTATTTCTTTTGGGGGAGGTGCTTACAGGCATCTGCTGATCCTATCTTTTCTTTGCTATAAACACAATCCCACGAAGGATTGTTTTCTTGCTTATTGAGGCGCTTTGATTATAAAGCATTTGGGCGCTGCTACAAGTTATACAGACGCATATAAATTTTTTCCTTGACAAATCCGGTGTACTCAGGGAATTGACTTTTAATTTTTTTTTCTTGTTACACTTGTATGTGTTTTTTTTTATTCACAAAAATTTTCATTTTTGTTGCTCTCTCTCACTTTGAGCCACTTGGCTGATATCTCCGCTTATATAGTGAGGGATATTTACTTGTTTTTCTGATTAAAAGTTAAGTTTTATCCTTATGTACTGCTTGTTCACCTAGGCATTGACCTATACCTCCACATTACAGAACATTCTAAAATACATATTGTTGAAAATCACGTAGAACACAGCTGTATATAGGTTTTGGAGCTAGACGTAAATGCAAAGTAAATTTAATTATTAGAGCAGAAAAAAAATTAAGGTTGTGTTTTTATGAGCATTTTATTCATTCTATATATTTAGCAGATTCCTGTGTTTTTGCTGTGACAGGAAGAAAACATGTAGTGCGATCATTCTGACAGATGATGTAAGGCTCTAGATTCAGCATAGGCAGTGACATTTAGCAATTAAAGTGCCTTGTTCTGATCTCTCCTACATTGTATAAACCACACGATATCTGCACAGTAAAAGCATTTGAAGCTGCTACAATAGCTGGAACCATCATACAATGTTTTTTCATAAAGTCCTTTACATGGAATAGGGGAACATAAAAATCACAATCACGATTGTTCTTTGAAATGATAGTTGAGCTGGAACTTTAAAAAACAAACAAACAACAATACAGATAAGACTTCTATTAATATAGGATCTAAAAGAGATGTGCATTCTGTCAAAATTCAGCATTGCACTCACGATGTACACTTTAATCGTAAAGTTTTCATACTTTTGGCTCTATGCCTCCAGAATAAAATTAAAACAAAATTAATCCAAATGAATTCGAAGTGCAGACTTTCAGCTTTAATTCAAGGATTGAACATAAATATCAAGTACAAATTTTAGGAACTGCAAACATTTTTATACACAGCCCCCTCATTTTCAGGGGCTCAAATGTAATTGGACAAATGAATATAATCATAAATAATGTTTATTTTTAGTATTTTGTTGAATCCTATACTGGCAATGACTTCTTGAAGTGTGGGACCTATGGACATTACCAAAGACTTGGTTTCCTCCTTTCTGATACTTTGCCAGGCTCTAACTGCAGCTGTCTTCAGTTGTTTGTGGGACTTTCTCCCTTTTAGTTTTGCCTTCAGCAAGTGAAATGCTGCTCAATTGGGTTGATCAGGTGATTGACTTGGCCATTGCAGAATATTCCACTTCTTTCCCTTCAAAAATTCCTGGGTTGCTTTTGCAACCTGTTGTCCACTGCAGTGGATCAAGGTCTTATTGATGTAAAATCACAAAAGGCACAATGGTAGCCACATTCTACTGCCTCCCGAAGGTTCATAAAAGTCTATCCCATCCCCACCAGGAGACCAATAGTATCGGGGAATATCAACTTAACGGAAAACATGAGTCAATTTTTGGATAGCTTTTTGAAACCTCTAGTACAACAATTGCCATCCTATTTAAAAGACACAAAAGATGTGCTGGGAATCTTTGAGGGCATAGAATTATCACCCAACACCTTACTATGTAAGTAGCCTGGTTGTGGTTAATCTGTATGGTTCGATCCCACATGATAGCGGGCTTGAACATGTCAAAATCTATCTCCGGGAAAAGGCCAATCTTTCCCCACAATGGAAAGAATACCTATTGGAACTGTTGGAATTTATATGATATTATACTTAAGAAAAATGTATTTTTATTTGATGGCATGTACTACCTACAAATTACGGGGACAGCCATGGGCATGGGAACAGCGCCATCCTATGCCAACCTTTATCTGGGGGTATCGGAAGAAAAATACGTATTCCATGAAAACATGGCCACATGCGAATAAAATACGCACTAAGGTATTTAGAAAACCAACAACAACAAACAGCCTACTACATTGGCAAAGTTACCATCCCAAGCCCCTTAAGTCAGGCATTCCAACAGGCCAATATTTAAGACTTAAAGGAATTGCTCCTCAATGGAGGAATTCAAGATACAGGCTGATGATCTCTGTAAGAGTTTTCGAGAACCGGGATATCCCCAAAAAACCCTAAACCGTGCATATCATCGGGCTCTCGCCTAAGACAGGAACCAGCTCCTAGATCCATGAGCTTCGGATTTTAATGACAAAACCATTAGCCTGATAGCTAATTATGATGAAGTGAATGTTAAAATAAAAGAGATTTTGAGAGCCTATTGGCCTTAAAGCTGACATGGACCTAGTGAAAGTTATCTCAGCAGAAGCATCCTTTACGACAAGAAGGGGTGTGAACTTGTGCAATAAACTCTGTCATAGCCACCTCATGCCATCGAAACCAGATGCTAGGGCAAACTGGTTATCTGCTGCAAGAATGAGCACACACAGATGCGGAAGATGCATTGCGTGTAAATACATTGCGAGCCCCTCTAATCGGTTTCACGATAGCCTAGAACAAGAGGATTTTGAAGTTTGTAATAGCTTTGCAAGTAACTCCACAGGACTGGTCTATCTAATGGTGTGCTCCTGTGGGAAAAAATATGTGGGCAAAACCATTAGGAAATTTAAGATGAGGATAATGGAACACGTGCGCTCCATGAGATACTCCCAAGAAACCCCAGTTTCAAGGAATTTAAAAGTTTACCACAATAATTGCCCTGAGGGCGTGAGTTTCATGGGAATTGAACAAGTGACTTTGGGCCCTGGGGAGGCAATCTTGACCGTAAATTATTACACAAAGAGGCATGCTAACTATTATACACTGTGTGGGTTATAGGGATGGGCATTACTATGGAAACGACACAGGTCCCTGCATTTCCAGCTTTAAAGATGGCGCTCGGATTCACGCGTATTTGCGAAATTGGCCGGCCAGTGAGCATCATAGATAGGCAGAGCCTTGATGAATGTAGGTTGAGCATCCTCTGCTACAACGTAAGGCGACGGCTGCAACCCACTTTCTATGCGCATGGAAATGACACGGGCTCTGACACTACCTTTGCGAGCTACAAAAATGGCACCCATATATACACGCAATGCGCAGAACAAAGCTGGCTAATGAGCGTCACAGAAATGTGGAGTTTTGCCTGATGCACACTGAGCACTTTCTGCGCCTATGCAAGGAGATGGCTGTGGCCCACAATACTCAGCCTCCTACTCACTCCCCCTGGTGTTTATACCATACGTGAAAGAGAGGACGGCACGCAAAATATGGGCCCTGTTCATCCCCCTCCTTTCCTAAAGGGGAGGAAAGAGATTGAGGACTCTGAGAAGCTAGGAGCAATGTCAATAAGATAGTACTTCCTCCTAGAGGGACACCTTTTGAGCCTCACCTGAATAAGGTAATAATGAACTTCCCTGTAAATGATTGCTTTAGGGAAATACACACCAATAGTCAGAATGCTAACTGACTGAACCTACATGCAGACACATTACTTTTTACTCCTGATGACACTGAGTGGATCAGTGAAATGCGTAGAGTTTGTGTGATGTGGGGATGAGCCTGAATGCTGAAATTGTTGCTTTTATGACTCCTTGAGTTAGAACAGATTTATTGTTATCTGGTGGTTTGACTGGTATTCATTTTTTCCTATTATGCGCACCCACAAAAGGCTCACCTTTCACTGCCTTTACTAGTGCTTGTTGCCAATTGGAGCTATAGTTATATTCCGACTTTATTGACACATTCTTTATTCCATATCTGTGACAACTTGGTAGCATCCATCTGTGAATTCCTACGAGCTATGATATTGCCTGTTTTGCTAGATCCAGCCAGCAGTATCTATCTGGCAGCAAGTATATTGCACTGCCAATTGAAAGCAATTTCTTTATTTTCTCGTATAAACTGCGCACTCACTAAAGGTGCATTTTCCATTGCCTTTCTCTAGCACTTGCTGCTATCTGGAGTCAGACTCACATTGGGTCTACAATGATAGTTATCTGGTCTCTATAGTTAAGAGGTTATGATGAGGAACCACTTGTGAATACCGATAGAGATCTGTTTTCACTTGCCGTATCTGACCAAGATAGCAGTATATAGGCACTCCAGTGATACTTAGCTATTTGGGAGCAAACCACTGCACGGTCTATAGGAGGCCACCTGTACTTTGAAATACAGGGATGCTCCAATGCATATTTAGTTTGTGGAATCATAATAACAGCTACACACTCAGTCTAACCTACCATATTGGTTGGACTCCAATTCAGAGCCTTTCCAAGAAGAACAATAAAAGGTTAATTCCATATCTAGTACAGCTGTTAAGTCCTACTCTGACTGCTACACTGAACTAGTACCGATTTGGGAAATCTTCACCCAAATTGGATCCAGATACCTCTGTCACAAAGATCCAACACTATTTCAGCCGGGAGCTCTACCCACTCCACTAGTGTCTATCTGCTTTTAATGGTTTTAACTAAGGAGGTGTAGGAGGGGAATCTCCGAACTCTCTGTTACAAATGTTCTTACGCATATATTGTCATATATAAAGGTTACGTTTTAATATGGTTTACTTTATTCACCAGTTATATTTATCCTCAATGGTTACCCCCTATATTCTTTTGAAGTAGCCGATGAGGGTCTTCATGGAATTAGAATTCATTAGTAATTAATACACCAGGATCTACTGTGTTGCGCATCATCAATAAACACCAATGGCCCAGTGCCATTAGAAGCCATTTATGCCCATGCCATCACACTGCCACCAGATGACGTTGTGTGCTTTGGATCATGAGCTGTTCCAAGCCTTCTCCAAACTTTTTTCTTCCCATCATTCCGGTACAGACTAATCTTAGTTTCATCCGTCCAAAGAATTCTTTTCCAGAACTGGTCTGGCTTTTTAAGATTTGTTTTGCAAAGTTTAATCTGACTTTTCTATTTATTCAGGCTTATTAATGGTTTGCACCTTGTGGTGAACCCTCTGTATTTGCTTTCTTGAAGTCTGCTCTTGATTGTAGACTTTGACAATGATACACCCACCTCCTGGAGTGTAGAAAACAAGAACCCTCAATAAAGAGGGAACAGTGAGACCATCAAAATAATTTAAAACTTAACATTTATTAAGATCATAAAATAAAATATAAAACACACAGACCAGTGCACTAACTATTACATATAATAATAGATAAAAAAAAAAGTAGCAATAGGGGTAGGTAACAGTATTTCCTTCGCTCGTGCTAATTACACCCTATATGGCTAAACCACAGTAATAATGATCGCATAGTAATATTCATCCGGTTTAAGAAAAATGAGAGAGGAGAGAGTTCCTTATAGTAACTGACAGTATCAGACGTTCAATATAACTGGATTTTCACATAGGAGAATTGTATAACAATTCTGTCGTCAGATAATTTGAACAGAAAAGCAGTAGCTATGCCAATTAATGTCCAAAGCTCTTTCCTCGTCTATTTGGCTTTGGTTTGGCCATAATAGGCAATCCATTATATATAGAGATTAACTGCACAATTACAATATTTATATATTCAAAATTGTCCCATTTTTAAATGACAGAGTTTCAAGAAACATTAAATAACAATGGACCTGCTTGCTATGCTGGCAAATTAACGACTTCTCATCGATCGAACCACGCTATCTTCACATCAAAAAAATTGCTATTTAAAAAGCAAAAAAAACAACAGCAAGACTTCTTAGAATGCACTTAAGGAAATCAATCTAGTTGTTACACTTTGCCTGTGCCTCTCCCCAAATCTGTATAGAGATGCACAGGCAGTAACACACGAATCAATGTCTGTACGTCCGAGAACCCACATCCTGATAGGCAAGACCTAAAGTATAAAGTTACACAGGCTATATTCAGAAAAAAACAATGTTCGTATAACAGAAAGCCCATATACTTTATAAGTAATGGTTGCTGCAATGCCTAGAGCTAGTTTTAAATATCCAGATTATTAACCATTTAGGGTCTGCTACAATACAATAAAAACACAATTGCCTCAAAATTATGGTGCGAGCAGAGATATGGTATTCTACGTAAATCGGTGTCTTTTTTAGAAGAGGAAAGGAATCCTCCAACCAACAGAAAGAAAAGAACCAACATGAGAACAACAAAAAGGAAATTCTATAACTAACTCACGTAGAATCATTAACCTTACAAATCTCACACTGACAACAAATCTAATTCAACTACTCAATAAAGGATTATCATTTGTTCCACGTCTGAAATTTGATACATCTATTCATCAGAAAAGTAGCACTTCATAAATTCCATCATATTCGTGCGGAAAATTTCACCAAAAAGTGTGGCTTTACTCCAGCAGACATGGACTGCCTATCAATTCTAGTCGATTTACTCAACGAAAATGATAAACCAAATGAATCCAATGAAACCCTAAAAGTGAAGAGCAAATTTACCACGTATATTAAAGAATATAGCCACGTCGAAATGTATCGAGAAATGGTCTGCAATGACATCGAGAAATTAGAATCTGACAAACTAACAGATATACCAAATAATCTAACTAGAGGTGAAAGACCAGCTTTAAAACAACTTCAACAGACAGAAAATCTTGTGATCAAAAGAGCAGACAAGGGCAGTAACATAGTTTTAATGTATTGTGAACAATATCAATCCATGGTCCATGACATCCTACAAGACAAAAACTTATCAGGCCCTTCAAAACAATCCAACATTTACCTTCTCAAAGGAATTTAACGACCTATTACTAACTAGTCTGGCTGAGTCCCTCATTTCAAAGAGCGAATATCTTTTTATGAAACCTAATCATCAGTAGCCACCTTTTACGCTCTACCGAAAATTCATAAGAATCCTCCAGCTGGCAGACCCAAAGTCTCCGGAAACGACAGCCTAACTCAGAATATTAGTCAATATTTAGACAAAATTTTGCGTCCCTTTGTTGTACAATTGCCGTCTTATATACAAGATACCAAACAAACGTTAGCAATGCTCGATAAAATTACTATTCCACCAGATGCCCTATTATGCTCCTTGGATGTTGAATTATTATATAGCAGCATCCCACACGATCAGGGACTAAAACATGTTGAAAATTATCTTCATTGAGATCCCAGTCTTACACCAAAATATATTTTGCCTTTATTCTGCAGTTATTGGAATTCACACTCGCCCACAATTACTTCTTATTCAATGGTAAATATTACCTACAATGCAGAGGCTCCGCTATGGGCACACCATGTGCCCCAACTTATGCCAACCTATACCTGGGTCTGTGGGAAGAGACAACGGTATTGCGTGAACAAATGTCCCAATTCCACCCATCCATATTCTTATGGAAACGTTATATCGATGATATAATCGTGATATGGACATCAACAGTGTAATGTATTGTGTTTTGCCTATGTTTCTTTTTGAGCCATCCTGACCACCGTAGTTAGTCTTCCTGATCCCTCCCCCCCTCCATTTTGTGTTCAGTTATAGATTAAACATCTACAGGAGCACAGCTCTGTTTTGAAGCTCTGTGTCTGTCACATTACTTTACATGGTGTCAGAAGTCTGTCTGGAACAGATCTCACGCTTACTATGGCATTATCGCAGTTTGAACACCCCAAGATTGACTGGGAAGCTCCAGACTTGTACCAAGAGTTTGAAAGATTTCGCAGCCACGTCTCCTTTGTGTTTGATGGACCGCTCTCAGAACAAACACTGAAGCAGCGCACAGGTTGGTTGGGAACGTGGATTGGCGAGCAGGGCAGAGAGATATATAAAACGCTACCCTGGGGAGAAGGGGAGAAGGATGATCCATCTAAAGTACTGGATAAATTTGCCAGCTATATAAGGCCAAGAAAGAATAAAAGAATTGCCAGACACCGCTTTAAGCAGAGAAAACAAGGAGTCACTGAGGGATTTGACCACTTTGTGAAGGATTTAAGACTCCTGCTAATGGATTGCGAGTATGCTGATCCAGATGATATGTTAATCGATACAATAATCGCTGGAATTAAAGAAAAGCGCGTCCAGGAGAGACTCTTAGACAAAGGGGAAGATCTAACACTACCAAAAGCAATTGAAATTGCCCAACAGTTTGAACTGTCACAGAAGCAAATTACAATAATCAGAGAAGAAGAATCTCAAGTGCAAGCAATAAAGGTGAATACACAATTCCAAACTGCAAATAAAAAAGCCTATCTACAATATCAGCCAAAATCTGTGCAGAAAGACATGAATACTTACCGGACATACAACTGTTTAAATTGTGGAAAAGATCCCCAGCATAAGTGGACCCAGGGCAGATGTCCAGCGAAAGGTTCTGTCTGCTCGTACTGCCACAAACCAAACCACTGGGTGGCAGTGTGTCGCAAAAGGTCAGTAAACACAGTTAGTGTGCAGCAGCAATCAGAAACTGAGGATGAGGAGGTACTGGGCATAAATCTCACACAAACGAATGAGCACTATGATGACAAATGGACTGCGGACATTGAAATCCTGTCTCGGCAAGTGCCATTCAGAATTGATACTGGTGCAAAGTGCAACACATTGACTTTAAGTAATTATCAGACACTCCTGCATGTAGGTGAGCTTAAACGCTCTAATCGAGTGCTAAAGTCCTACTCTAACCACAGGCTGAAGCCCATAGCTGCGGTGGACCTTCTAATCAAATTCAAGAATACAGAGATACCAGCAGAATTTGAGATTGTGGACATTTTGCAAGAAAATGTGCTTAGCGGCGCAACAGCAGAAGCCTTAGGTTTAGTGATGCGGCTCCATGCGCTGCAGCCTACTATGAAAAGCAACACATGACACTCTATCCAAGTGGCAACAGCAGGACCTCTGCCAGTTGGGCTAGATGATTACCCAGAACTGACTCGCACTACTGGAACCTTGCCGGGCAAGTACACAATCAAAATTGATCCTGAAGCACAAGGTGTGGTTCATCCTGTCCGCCGTCAACCAGCTGCACTGAGAAATAAGATACTAGAGAAACTACAGGAGATGGTTAAAGATAGCTACATCACCAAAGTTAACCAACCAACCGAGTGGGTGAGTTCTATGGTGGCAGCTGTGCGTAATGGCAAAATAAGAATCTGTATTGACCCGAGCGACTTAAATAAAGTCATTAAGAGGGAACATTACCCAATGCGCACCATCGAGGAGGTAGTCTCTACAATACCTGGTGCTAAAGTTTTCTCTGTTTTGGATGCAAAATCTGGGTTCCTACAAATAGAATTGGATGAAGCGTCATCATTCCTGACAACCTTCAACACGCCCATTGGCAGATTTAGGTGGCTTAGGCTTCCTTTTGGTCTAAAATGTGCACCTGAAATATTCCAGCGTATTATGGACGAAATGCTTGAGGGTATTAGCGGCGCAATCAGTGTGATGGATGACATTCTCATTGCGGCCCCTTCAGTACCGGAACATGATGAGATTCTCCGTAAGGTAATTCAGAGAGCCACAAGCTACAACCTGAGTCTCAACTTTGATAAATGCCACGTCAAGCAATCTTCTGTGCCCTATGTAGGACACCTGATAACAGCAGATGGCCTGAAGGCAGACCCTGCAAAAATAGAGGCTGTGAAATCCATGCCAACACCAAGAGACAAGGATGGTGTCCGTCGCTTCTTAGGGTTTGTCCCCTACCTCTCGAAATTCCTGCCCAATCTCAGCGAAGTTGATGCACCTCTGAGACAACTTCTTAAAACTGATGTGGAATTTGCCTGGCAGCCAGCTCAACAACAAGCCTTTGACACACTCAAAGACATGTGCACTGAGTCTCCTGTGCTACAATTTTTTGATCCATCCAAGTCTGTCGAAATTTTCTGTGATGCCAGCAGCAACGGCCTCGGTGCAGTATTGTTGCAGGACAGCCACCCCATTGCCTTTTCGTCCAGGTCACTAACAGACACTGAAACTCGTTATGCACAAATCGAGAAGGAGATGCTGTCAATTGTTCATGCATGTGTCAAGTTTCATAATTATATATTTGGAAACCACGTAACCGTCTACAATGACCATAAGCCTCTGGAGGATATTTTTAGGAAGCCATTGCTCTCTACCCCCATGCGCATTCAGAGGATGCGCCTTCGCTTGCAGTGGTATGATCTCACCGTTAAGTACAGACGGGGCAAAGATATGGAACTGCCGGATACGCTGTCGAGAGCCCAATTACCTGTGAACAAGCCTGAGATGGAAGGCTTAGAGTGCGTCTCCATGCTTCATTTTGTTTCAGTCAGTGAGCAGAAATACTCAGAGCTGCAGAACTGCACAAGAGAAGAGCTCAGCTGTCTTCAAAGGATAATCCGGCAAGGCTGGCCAGACCACAGGCATGATCTCCCTAATGAACTACAACCATACTGGGACTCGCGAAGCCAGCTTGTTGTCTCCGATGGCGTTGTGTACAAAGGCCTGCGTATAGTGGTTCCCCCTTCTATGCAAGCTCACATGTTGAAGCTCATACATCAGTCCCACTTGGGAATAGTGAAGAGCAAGCAGAGAGCCCGTGAGGTCCTATACTGGCCAGGTATGAGCTCTGTAATTGAACAAATGGTAAAGAACTGTGGCAAGTGTGCAGACTTCCAGAATAAACTGCCAAGACAACCCCTACGTCCAACAGAAACCCCCAGTTTTCCCTTTGAAGAAGTAGCCTCGGACCTGTTTGAGTTCGAAGGGACCCATTACATTCTGCTGGTGGATTACTACTCGAAGTTCATCGAAGTGGGCACGCTGAAGAATCTACATTGTCGCAGTATCATAGAAAAGCTGAAGGCTCAGTTTAGCAGGCATGGGATCCCTGTCATCCTTCGAACAGACAATGGCCCTCAATATGCAGCAGAGGAATTTAAGGTGTTCTGCCAAAGTTATGGAATTACTCACAGAACTTCGTCACCCCACACACCACATTCCAATGGTGAAGCCGAGCGTGCAGTCCAGACTGTAAAAAAACTTTGGGCCAAAGCGTCAGACAAACACCTTGCACTGCTTGATTACAGGACAACTCCACTGGATTCTGTAGGTTTTTCGCCTGCTCAACTGCTGATGGGCAGGCGGCCCCGAAATAGCCTGCCTACTGCTCGTCTGCTGCTCGCACCTGCAGCTTATGATCCCATCAAAGTCAAACAGCGCCTAGACAGAAGCAAATGCATTCAGAAATTCTACTATGACCATAAAAGAGCAAGTAGCCCCCGTGCTGAATTGAAGCCTGGAGATGAAGTTCGGATGCAGCCGCACCCAGGCAGTAACAGGTGGTCGCCTGGAGTAGTAGTGAGGTCTCACGATGCCCCTCGATCCTATATTGTAGAAAGTGGAAATAAGGAATACCGTTGCAACGTCCAGCACCTTCGTAAGAGCACACCAGATGCCAATGACTCCCGTCACAGACTTATCAATGATCATTGGGCTGAGTTGATGGAGCCAGTGAGTGCCGAGGAGCCCGAGCCTGTGGAACATACTAACGCCCAGCAAGAATCTGCTCCAGTACCACAGACTGCTAGGGGAATGACGTCAACCGGGCAGTACATCACCAGGCTAGGCAGAGTTGTGAAACCTCCGGACCGGCTTTCCTTGTAGCCAGAGACATGCGTAGCAAACGCGAATGGCGACAGCAGTGTGCCAATAACTGTTCCAGTTCCACTTGCTTATGTACAATGGTGCACTGTTCTGAATGATATGTTATCGTTTGATTCTCGTTTAAAATGTGCTAACCTTTCCTTTGTTCTTTTGAGGGATGCAAGTTTTCTGTTTATGTAAATTGAGAAGTTTAAAGAAATATCACCGATTTAATATTTGCGATATCTATACCTGTATCCCAAGTGACTATGCTAGTTAAGGGTTTGTTTTATACTTACGAAGGGAGATGTAATGTATTGTGTTTTGCCTATGTTTCTTTTTGAGCCATCCTGACCACCGTAGTTAGTCTTCCTGATCCCTCCCCCCCTCCATTTTGTGTTCAGTTATAGATTAAACATCTACAGGAGCACAGCTCTGTTTTGAAGCTCTGTGTCTGTCACATTACTTTACAAACAGAAGAGTTGTTTAATTTGTTTATTAACCTCCCTGGCGGTATTCCCGAGTGTGACTCGGGGTTAAATTTTGCTATCGCGAACGGTAACCCCGAGCCACACTCGGGCTGGATGCATACTCACCTCCTCCTGGGTCCCTCGCTGTCCCCCGCAGTGTGATCGCGGCGAGCTGCTTCCTGGAAGGCTCCCTGTGAGTCACACGATGCAGGGTGGGCGGGATCAGCAGAACACTTAGAAAAAAAAGAATTTTACAGTTTACACTGTATAATCCAAAATGTAATGTTTATGAACGGCCACTAGGTGGCAGTACAGGATAAGAAATGGACCATACATTGTCTCACCCTTGTTTGCAGACAGATTTCAGTGTTTTTTGTTGTATTTTATTGAATTTCATTTATTTGCATAATTATTTTTGAGATAATAAATTATTATGTCGTGTTTCAAACTTTATCGGACTCAGTGTATTTACTATTTATTTATTTATTTATTTATTTATAAAGGATTTTACCAGTAAGGACTCTTGATTGCACGGATTTCAGTGCGTGATTCGTAATTAATTATTACAGGCTAACTATGTACAAAAACACATTTCCTTTAAAAAAAAATTGAGACGCTTTTAGACACAAAATTTTGAGAAAATTAGACCGCCAGGGAGGTTAAGATTATTTTGGTTTAAGATGTTAATTTACGATTCACACATGAAATATGTAAAGATGAGCTCAATTTTCTGGTCATAACCATTCATAAAAACGATGAGGGCACTCTGGATTCTACTTTATTCAGAAACGCTACTGCCACCAATAGCCTATTAACCTGGTCAAGCTATCATCCACCAGCACTACATAGAGGTATTCCTGTTGGTCAATATCTAAGACTCTGAAGAATCTGCAGTACCAAGAATGAATTCATTAAAAAAGCTAAAACCCTACGCCTACAATTCAAAACAAAAGGATATCCCAACCGAGTGCTCAAATCATTTTATCGACGTGCTCTGAATACCGAACGTACTACACTCCTCGACCCAGTGAATTCCAAAAAACAAAATAAGACCATCCGCCTCATTGGAAACTATGATGCAGGATGGCAAACCGTAATATAAATATGCCAACGATACTGCCCAATTCTAACTACAGACTCGCCACCCAGGACATACTTGAAAACAAGAGAAATCTTAATGTATCCTTCCTGGTAAAATCCATTCTCAAAAACTAGCGACACACATCTAAAACAAGTCCTACACCTACAATGACAGCAAGACGCTGTAAAAACATTGGCGATAATCTTGTACATAGCCATTTTCAACCTAAAAAAACGATATACACAAACAAAACATGACTTACACAAAACCTAAGAGGCACTTACAAATGTGGCAAAATGTAACGCCTGTAACCACGTACTAAAAGAATCAAAATCAGTTAAAAATTTTGACGGATCAGTAAACATCCCCATTAAACAATTATTTAACTAATTCATATGGTGTTGTATACCAACTCACTTGCGAATGCGGACTCAAATATGTGGGCAAGACAATACGCCCACTGAAAGTCCGCATCTTAGAGCATCTGCGATCGATTTTAAAAACCAAAAAGACACTCCAGTAGCGAGACATTTTTCACTCTGCTAGAGAAGATCAACTAATAATCTCAAATTCTTAGCAATCGAACAAGTAAAATTAGGCCAGCGAAGAGGTAATTTTAGCAAAAAGGAGGGATGATCGAGTCAGCGCTTCCTTCAAAGGGTTTTTTCTTTTTTTTCTGTGTACCTTTAAAATAAACAGAAACGCTGCCATAGCGTAATAAATTTCTAAACAAATGTAGATAAGAAAAAAGAGGATGCACTCACATTTTTTTGTGTCTCAATCAGACACTAGATGCTCCAATCAATCGGCAAAATTAGATGGGAATGCCGAATTTCCCCTGGATACGTAGTCTTGTAATCCCAAAAAGTGCTGCACGCCAATTATAGATTTAAAAGGCAAAATTTATTTAAAATAAATAAAACAGACACATGGGTAAAGCACCTATACGTGTTTCGCGAGCGGCCTCGCTTCCTCAGCAGGTGTACACGCGGGGGTACACTTGCCAGCGAGGATGCTTGAGAGCGGGGGTACACTTGCCAGCGAGGATGCTTGAGAGCGGGGGTACACTTGAGAGTGGAGGTACACTTGCCAGCGAGGATGCTTGAGAGAGGGGGTACACTTGCCAGCGAGGATGCTTGAGAGCGGGGGTACACTTGCCAGTGAGGATGCTTGAGAGCGGGGGTACACTTGCCAGCGAGGATGCTTGAGAGTGGAGGTACACTTGCCAGCGAGGATGCTTGAGAGAGGGGGTACACTTGCCAGCGAGGATGCTTGAGAGCAGGGGTACACTTGCCAGCGAGGATGCTTGAGAGAGGGAGTACACTTGCCAGCGAGGATGCTTGAGAGCAGGGGTACCTTTGATAGCGGGGTTCCACTTGACTGGATCACTGGAGGGATTCAGGTTCAGTAGCAGGGAGCTTCAGGAACAGGACTGGTTGTTTGCACTTCCAGAAACATTAATGTTGAAGCCCTGATGAAAGGGTGGATCCCTCTTTTAGGCAAGCTTCATTAGGAGTAATAGAGTACACCTGAAGGAACCACAGCAGAAGCTGAACAGCCAGATAGAGGATCCTGTAACCTGTGTACAACATAAGCAGGTGAATAAGAAACAAGTGCAGGTAAATAAGGGTTTGACAGGGATTAGGTGTGGGCACAGTCTTAGACTGAGTCTGATTCCTGACAAATACACTATAATCAGTGATTATAATGATTGTCTCTGTATCCCAAATGAGGCATTTCACTCAGAATAAAGATATCTGGAATATATATAAAGATAATCAAAAACGACCAGTCCGGTAGAACTAATTGCCAGCATTACATCTCTTAGCAACGGCACGTTTAACATCTAAGAACTTCCGGTAATCAGATGCGCGCACAACCCCGGAAGATCCTGGATACAGTAGTTACAAATGATTCACACTAAAACCGTATAAATACAGGTACATTCACTTAAGAACCTCCACTCTTGAAAAAGCTGCACTGCAGCAGCGAAACGCGTCGAGTGTTATGTTATTCTGTTGTTTTTAACTGGTCAATAGTCACCATTATGCCTGGGCTTTTGCAAAGAAGATAAATTGGAAATAGGCGCAAAATGTAATCGTAGATAGGGTAGAAAATTGTACAGCACGATCGATTATACACCCATGTATGCCATCTCTATAGAGACAGAAACAAGGAGAACTGAAAAAATAGAAAAAAGGGTGTGGCGCTTCCCAGTGCATGATAGCTAATTAAATGCAATACTCAACATATTTAGGTGGAATTGCAGTTGATAAGGCTCATATGTTCTGTAGGAGATCAATACCTCGAGAGAATGAATTGAAACAACATAGCATAAAATGTTTTAACATAAATAATATAATTTCATAAGGTGGACAAACTCTCACACTTTAGAGAGCCTAACTCGGCTCTAGTGATTTCGCCTGTGGGTGGAATTCAGGTAGGCCCCCTCACTGGCCGTGTCCATCGGTTTCAGACTCCAGCAAATTATAAGAAAAAAGGAAACAAAAAACGCAACATGGTGTAAATCAGCATCAACAGGTATCAATCTATTCAATCAAGTAACTCGAACCACTCACGTGTTGCAGAGCCACAGAGGCTCTATTGTTTAAGCCTGGGAGTTGTTTTTAATCGGTACAACTCCTGTGAAAGCCCTGGCGGTTCCTTACAAAGGCAAGAGTGGACCAAAAGGATGGATATATTAAAAAAAGGTTTTAATAACCATATAAGAGACCAATAAACAAAATCGGCAACAAAATCGTCTGGAGTCTGAAACCGATGGACACGGCCAGTGAGGGGGCCTACATGAATTCCACCCACAGGCGAAATCACTAGAGCCGAGTTAGGCTCTCTAAAGTGTGTTTGTCCACCTTATGAAATTATATTATTTATGTTAAAACATTTTACGTTATGTTGTTTTAATTCATTCTCTCGAGGTATTGATCTCCTAGAGAACATATGAGTCTTATCAACTGCAATTCCAACTAAATACGTTGAGTATTGCATTTAATTAGTTATCATGCACTGGGAAGCGCTATGCCTGGGCTTTTGGCTGACATCTCCCACGACGATTGACAATTGAGTATTCCTCTTGGCACCAATTTTTGCTATATCACTCTACTAACCAATTACGCTAGCTCGGTATAGTAGGCGGTACGAACCGCCGAGGTTAGTCTATAGGGATATTCACGTCTCTCCACCTAAACCCTCTAACTACCCAGACTCTATATCAGCTTGACTTAATCCATTGTATGTATACCGGTACTCGTATGTATTGACTTCAATTACGCTAGCCTGGTATAGTAGGCGGGCACGAACCGCCGAGGTAAATTTTTAGGGGTATTTACATCTCTCTATTTAACCCTTTAATTGCATATAAATGCATGTATGGCATTAATTCGTATGTAATGACCCAATATAAAATGATGGTAAACTTCGGATCATCTTGGCTAATCTATTGATTTATGTGCATAATACCGATAATGAACAGTTGAGCCTCCATCTTAATAGTCACCCATTTAGCAGGGGGCACGAATTGCCGAGACTGGTTTACAGGGGTATTTATATTTCATATCTCTTATGTTATTTCTCAACTGTCTGCATCAGCCTATATCAACCTGACCAATTTACCACACCTATGCTGCTAATTTGTATATATTGACTCGATACAAAACGGGAGTAACGATTGTAGCCAAGGAATATACTTATTTCCATATCTCTCCTTGTCTAAATGAGACTAACTGGTGACAAGCCGCTTTTGATCATTAACGAACAGTGGAGTTTTGATCTAACAATTATTTACCTAGCAGGCGGCATGAATTGCCGAGACGGATCTGTAGGGATAGTTGTATCTCTTATTTTCGTTCCTTAACTGTTGTATCAGCCTAACTAATTTGTTACATCTCTGCTGCCAATTCGTATATATTTGATACAAAACAACATTTGTAATCAAGGAATATCTTTATATTTACACCTCTCCAGGTCTAAATGAGACCAACTCAATTGTCGGAGATACTACCACAGTAATTAACTGTTGATAAACTTGGGTTGCCGATAGGAGCCGGCTTATTATCAATTTCATCACATCTTTTTTCCTTTTTATATTTTTCACATTTTTGTTGGTTTTGTCTTGTTATTCCATTACCAAGATTATTAAAGGTAATTTTAATATATACACCTCGCTAATACCGATATCTGTTTTTGACAGACTTCTTTCTTGCGAGCAAATATAGCCTGATTAGTATACGCAGGTAAATAAATGTATAGGCTACCGCTCATTAACCCCATGTAAAGGAAAAACTGGTATATCAACAAGTCAAAATTGCCTTGCAGTTAAATCAGCTAGAATTCGTGACCATAAGAGGTATAAGCGCACCCAATGTGCGTTTCGACGCTCTCTGGCTCGTCAGGAGTGCCTTGGATTTCATGTGCCATAATGTGTGGTAGATCATGTACTTAGTTTACAGGGTAATCCAGACACGGACCCCTTGCTCGATGTGCCTAGAGGGGTGTAAGCTATACCCTCCTGACAAGGCCTAACAAGACGAAACAGTCGTCAGGGTTGCTGCTCCTCTTGTGAAGGGACAACGTTCTTGGCATTTCAGTACTGGCCACCCTTTCTAGGTGTAGAAGTCTGATTTGCATATGGAGCAGTTGTCCTTGTAATCGCACAATTGAGCTAAAGCCTTGTGAGGCTTGAGCGACCCCACCACAGAGCAGGCCAGTAGTGCTGTTGCTCTTTCTCAGGACTCCCACAAACCTCTCTTTTTCTCAGATTGTGTACTTTGCTTCAGTCTCCCCATTATCCTATGGTTTAAATAAGAGCATGGCTCCTCTGTTGGAATTTGTTAGTGTTGTGGAACAATTATGAGTCCAGCCTCTGCTAAAGTGGCCAATTTATAATTGAGCTGGCATTAGGGAGTCATAGGCTTAATGGTTTCCGCTGGATTTTAGTTTTACCTTGCATGACACTTTGAGATACTAAATGCAACAATAATTCAGCTCGGATGTTTCTACTCTTGGTTTTTGTATACTCCATTCATCTTGGCCTCTTCTGGAACTCTGACTTAAATATTCTAGAACTAGATGATATTTGAGAGTGGCAGACTAATAACTAATTAAAACCTATATTCTGAAGCATCTTTAGATGGAGAAGCCTTGAATTATCCTTAGATCTATGGTCAAATGCCAGTCCATAAATGGATCCAAGCTCAGGATGGAGATACCCTAGGGAGTGATTTCACTGCATGGACCGAGTCACAAAGCTAGGTTTTGCACCAATTCCAAGATGGAAAACAATAATTACTTTGTGACAAAAAGCAGTTTATACTAATTAAGCTTGGGTGAGTGGCATTTTTCAGTAATAAAAATGTCCATTTGGATATTTTTAGCTTATGTCCACTCAATTAAAAAAATATGCTGCTTTGAAGATGATTTCAAAAGATTTATTGGAATAGCTTATGAACACTTCTCTGACCATGACCGTTAGCAAGTCTGCTTGTATAATTGATCAATCTCAGACAGCGCTTATGTAGGTCTAGACTGTAGACAGTCTCGGTTTAGTGCTGTGCTAGAGATATGTGGATATCTTTCCAGTAAGAGGGAGAGCAGAATGATGAATGTGATGTTGGCTGACAAGACTAAGTGTAGGTGCAGAATGACTCAGCCTGTACTGCAGCAGATATGCAGAATGAAAAAAGAAAGTTATGTCATTGACTGTCACTGGTGTGCTGCGTTAACTCTCTGAGCACACATCCCAAGTATTGCAAAGTATCACCTAATATCTCACCAATAAGTGCTGAATGATAAATTCTTTGTCAGATACTGATTATTTTATTATAGGTTTGATCAGTTACCTTTGGAAATGTCCCCCTTTCTGGCCTGGTAACAATGATAACCATAGAATTTAGAGTGATCCCTCTCCTTTGATTTTCTACAGTTAATTTCAATGATAAATGCTTATCTATAGAATGGCTGCTTATTATTATCATCATTTATATAGCGCCACCAGTGTCCGCAGTGCTTTACAATAACCAAAAGAATCAAGATACAGATAATTGGACATGGGATGGAAACAAGAGGTGTAGAGGGCCCTGCTCTACAGTCTAGAGTAGTGTTTCCCAATCCTGTCCCCCGTGACCCTCAACCACTCAACCAAGCCAGATTTTACAGATCACCTTGGGGAAATTCAGACTGAATCCTGCAGTCACTGAGCAGCAAATCATATCCCCTGTGCTGTGTTTCAGATATCTGGCAAACCTGATCTTTGAGTGAGGCTGACAGCATGTCTGGTGGTGGCACGCGCAACTAGTGCTCACACTACACCGTGTGGCCTTCCCCATCGAGCCATCACAAAGCTGCAACGGACGCAGGGAAGAGATGTCACACGGATGCACTCACCGTGCTCGTGTGACCGCAGCCTTAGATTGTAGCTCATGGGATGTCTGGCTGAGCACTTGTATAAAGTGCTGCGTTTGCAGGACAATTATCCTACATTATCAATGTGCTCTTTTATTTTGATGCATAAAACGAGACCGTGATTTAATCAGAAGAATGGACGATTTCGCACAATTATCCACAATATCGCTGACAATTAACTTTCTGATAATTGGCTTTAAATAACGATTAATGTGTTGGCTAAAGTTATAGAAATAGAAAAATCTCTAAAATGAACTGCCAGAAAGTATATTTAAATAAATTCTCTTCTGTCATTAAAGTTAAATGTCATGTTTAAGATTAATGTTTGTAAATAACTATATTATTATCCCCTTGTCCTGTTCTTTTTTTAATACAGAGGCTATCGTTTTATGGAAATATGGGATTTGCGGCTAGGAAGGCCAATGTTGTAGCACTAGATACACATTTACTTGTGTTTTAGATGACAGAATTTTTTAGAAGTTATAACTAGTCTCTAGTTCCTCCATTACTCTTCTATTCCATGTCTCCCCCTCGAAAACATTAAGTGTGACTGCCAGGCAGATGGCATCTTTATTTTTATATGAGATGTGACAGCAAACTTTATCGAAAGCGTTCAATTAAATTTGCACAGAGCAACAGAAGGAATACCAGAGTATTTGGAATATTGTCTTACCAAAGGCATATCTATTTTCTCATTAACGTGTTGGATTATTTTTGCGGTGTTGTTGTGGTGTCTAACATTTTGTTTACTGTGGGCTGTTACCAACCTTTAGCGCCAGTAACCTGACTTATTATTAACAGTACGGTCATTTCATTCCATCAATTACAGGTTTGTATGGTGCTGAATACAGCTGTGGGTTTTTTGTTTTGTTTTTGGTAGTGTGTTTTGGAGTATGTGAAGGAATTAGAATGAAACTCTGTATGATTATAATTAAAAAAAAGTATAACGTTACCTTCCATGCCTCGTCTGTCAAGGCTGTAGAGCAGTGTTTCCCAAACCTGTCCTTGGGACCCTCAACCAGGACAGATTTTGCAGACCACCTTGGGGGAATTGCAGACTGAATCCTGCAATCACTGAGCAGCAAATCATATCACCTGTGCTGTGCTTCAGATATCTGTCAAACCTGGTGTGTCAGAGGGTCCTGAGGACAGGTTTGGGAAACACTGCTGTAGGGGAATATCCTTGGGGTTGCTGGAAGCGGAACCGAGAGGCAGGTACTGAGCAGGAACTAAAGGTGGTGTGTTCAGGAAAAAGAGCCATATGTACAGTCCAGGAAAAGTTATCAGGTGGGCTGGAGCAGGATATAAATACAGGCCCAGGGTGAGGGGGCACAGACACGGATGCAGAGTCTGTTAATACAAGCCAGGGGACATTCCCTGAAGTCAGGAGGTGAAGATCATAAACAGAGCAGAGAGCATTAGGGGACAGGCAGGATTCAGGATTACAGCAAGCCAGAGGGTGGATTCCCAGAAGGTCAGTAGCAGAAGAAAGGAATAGTGGTCAAAGCAGAGCTGAGGTTAGGTAGGCATGAAATCCACATGGAACAGGACAGGTAGGTAAGGGAGCAGCATTGTCTGGCGCACAGGAACACTAAGTTACAGGAACAACGGCTACTGAATAACAAAGTAATGAAGGACTGGTCAGCTGGGTTCTTGTATGGAGCTTAAAGGGAGGGTGACCCGTGTTTACTGTTTATATCGGAGAATGCAGTCGTTAATGTGACACCCACAAACCCTTATGACACAACTGCCTTTACATTAAACGATTTCTTATATGATACAGATGGTAACTTCCTAGCCATAACCATATCGGGTTATGAGATGCAGTGATTTCACCTGCAGTCACTCCATCATAGAGAACCTTGTTATATTTTATCACCGGCTGGGTGGAGTAGAGGTAACATCACTGCTCTATAACCGTAAAGAACATGGAGACACAGGTTTGATTCCCGGCAAAAGCACCTCTCCAATAAGTGTCCTTGGGCAAGACACCTAACGGTAAATACTCACCACCCAGGACATACTTGAAAACGAGAGAAATCTTAATGTATCCATCCTGGTAAAATCCTTTCTGAAAAAAAGGATATAGAAAGAATTGATGATCCATGACATTGTCAGCATTAAGTATCTCTTCAAATTTATTAGGGATGTGCGTGCAATTTTATTTTTTTTTCATTTCGGCACGTTTAGTTTTTCAAAAATTTAGTTTTGGATCGTTTCGGGCCATTTTCGTTTAGGCTCGTGTTTTGTATAGTTTTTTTTTCGTGAAATCGAGGAATTTGGGTCTTTCGGATCGTCTGTTCTCTTCATTTCAAAAGGTCCATCCTCAGAATTTCGTTTTGACTTTAGACGTATGGTATTTCGGATGCTCCGATATTTAGGTCGATACAGTAATCCTGCCGATTCGATCCTTCGGACGTATCGTTTTTTTATGAAAGATCCTTTTTTCTTATGAATAAATGTTAAAACAAATCCCCATTTTTAAGTGTTTATTAAATATTTCTAAAATCGTTTATTATTTTCAATTGCAGCAAACAGACGCTTTTATTTTTTTTTAGGATTATTTTTGCTTTTTTCGGGAATTTTTGGGTTAATATTTAGGGTTCTTCCTAACTTATTTTAAATGTATAGCGAGGTCTGTTTTTTCTTTGCAGATGCAGAACACATACAGCTGGATTATCTTCTCACAGTCTGTCCGTATGTGTTCTGTTCTGCAATGAATTTTGATATGCAATACATTTTGCCAGTATCAGTACCATGGATAGTAACAAGCCTGCTTTTATCCATGGTGCTGATATGAAGAAATAGATCGATAATATGTGTTTCACCATCGGCGACTGTCCTTGGTTCTAATCTGAGTGAGAACCATGGACAGTCCCCTATGGAGAAACACATATTATCGATCTATTTCTTCATATCAGCACCATGGATAACAGCAGGCTTGTTACTATCCATGGTACGAATACTGACAAAATGTATTGTATCAAAAGTCATTGCTGAACAGAACACATATGGACAGACTGTGAGAAGATAATCCAGCTGTATGTGTTCTGCATCTGCAAAGAAAAAAACAGACCTAGTTATACATTTAAAATAAGTTAGGAAGAACCCTAAATATTAACCCGAAAATTCCCGAAAAATGCAAAAATAATCCTAACAAATAAATAAATGTAGACACTTCTTGCTGTAAGTGAAAAAAAAATGCTTTATGATATATTTAATAAAAATGGGAATTTTGCACTTGAACAAGTGAAAAAAGTGACGGACGATACGAAATGACAAAAAATTTTTCGTTTCGTATCGGGAAATATTTCGGATGGTGTGTATTTGGTTCCCGGTCCAGTTCAGAACATTGGACGAATCCGAAGCACCAAATTGGCCCATTTCTTGCGAAACGCGAATCAGTATGAAACGAAACGCACATCCCTAAAATTTATTTATAAAGTATTTTACCAGGAAGGATACATTGAGATTTCTCTCGTTTTCAAGTATGTCCTGGGTATGTTTAGATCCCAGAGACCATACTTTTTGATATAGCATTACTTACTGGCTACTGTTCTCGTTTGTGGTCACAGAGATCTACTTTTATCCTATATTATTGTGTTCCATTAGCTCACTGATTCTAATGTGAAAAAGATCCCATCTGATGTGTGAAACCTATACTACATGCATATCTGTCTGATCTCGCCCACAAGGTCAATGCAGAACCAAATTGCCAGACCAGAGTCCTTTGTTTGAGGCTGAGAATTTCCAGATGAAATGTTTCAGCGTCATTAAGGTGTAGTTGATTTTAAATCATATTAGTCCCATTAAATCTATTTTGCTCATGGTACGTGATTTGAGAAACTACTGAACGTAAGATACTACTAAATGGTAAATATTAATTTTTTGTTCAAATGAAATAAGACTTTAAACAGAATTTGCTTTCAGACACATACGGTGCAAATGTATTTTTAATTATAATAATTTAATATGGATAAAATAAGCTCTAAGAAACAAAACATCTACAAAATACACTGCTTAAACTTTACTTCTAATTCCTCAAGCCATATAATTCTGTGTAGTTATTATAGGCAGTAGATTACAGGTTAACATGATTCTGAAGATGAAGTAAAGATGGAATTGATACAACTTGTTTGTGTTACACAAGGCACTTTTAAATTGACATTTAAAACACCCCCTCTATAATTTAATTGTGCTTCTTGTTCTACTGTCTTTGATCTCTAGACATGAAGATGCCTTTGGATGAATGGACAGTAATTTGAGAAATCTAGCTCAGCAGAGATGAAATAAAATGAGACGACTGATAGATTACTAGGACAAGCTATTATTTAAGGCTTGAAATGAGAAAAGTGACACCTTGTCATTGGATCGCTTTGTGATGGAATGTTTGAAGACAACAACATAACACAAGATGCTGTAAAGTGATTCCTGTTTATCCTTCTCATTGCTTTGTAACTTCAACCACATGAGTAATGATATGAAACATGACATGCTTAATGGGGAACCCCCTTATGGTGTTTCCAATATGGCACATAAGCTAATATTAATGTGGATTGTAGACTAGTGCTTCAATGTCCAAGCTTCTGTATCATTGAAGCTACACTTCACAGTTACTCTTGCTTATTTTTAAGCACACTTTATTTTTCAATGACTACCTCATGCGACAATTGCAATCTCCAACTCATGCCATGTGATCACTGCAATTGTTCACATCATTCCTTATGTTGTTGTATTTCTGACAAAACTCAAAATGAAAGAACCCCCCCCCCCTTTACCTGCCATTTACTGTCATCTCTCTCTCTCTCTCCACAAATCACATCTTCCTCCCCTCTCCTAGAGCTACTGCGGGGCAGGGGAGGATCTATGGAGGGAGGAGAGGGGGATTTTTATTCTCCTAATGCAAACGCCCTGCTCCGCTGCTTGAAAACACTGCTCAAAGCTGACACACACTGACAGTGTATCCCCTAATGACACCCCAATAATCACTGGTACCTGGGGCAACCCACCCCCCGCCCCTCCCCTAAGTACGCCACTGGAGCTCTGTGATATGTTCACACACAAATTTTAGTGAACTGCCAGCAAGTAAGATGCTGTTCGAAGGCAGTGCAAATCCCCACGGAGAAGTAATGGTTAATCTATTCAGAGAACATTGAACAGCAGAGAAATGTCAGTGAAATGCCCTGATGTTCGTTGGTTTCATTTAGCAGGTTTATTCAGGCGAACCCCATAGTTTTCAATGTTAAAAAATATTCCCGTTTTTATCCAATATCTAATAAACCATTTATTATTTTAATCTGCAGTAAAAAGTCTCTTTATTTATTGATTTTTTGTTTTTAGTATCTTTTAGTCATTTTTCATAATTGTTTCGGTAAATTCGTTTTTCCTTTTTTTTTTCTCTTATAGCGGTTTTTCTTTTTTCTGTAACAGACCTTTTTATTATCAATCATAGGACCTTATATGTAAATTTCAGACATTTTCAATCAGTAGTTTTTTTTTTAAAAACAGCAGGCCGCGGGTTTGCGGTGGCAGGATTCGGCGGCCGACTCCCTGCATTTTGGGGACCCTGCCGTGAATGATGAATTCACTGCAGGGTGGGCAAATTTGATTCCCCAAAGTGCAGGGAACAACAGAACAGAACACCAAAATATTGGTGTCATTTTGGTGTTCTGTGAGTAACACCTTTAGTGGTGGTTTTTTTTTGCCACCCCCTGGAAAGTGCCGGCCTAGGCCTTGCCTACCCAGGACATACTAGAAAATTTGTGAAATCAGAATGTTTCCTTCCTGATAAAATACTTTGTAAAAAAGTTTTTTAGGGTGTCATCCAAGGGGGTGGTGTCACCTGGTGCGAACCGCTCCCCCTTGTGGCGCAACTAAGTGGGGCTAATATACTTAATAGCTTATTCATTAACACTGACAACTTTTCCAGCTAAACTGTTATTCCAGCTTTGTTTGCGACCTAACTGATAAGCCTGCAGGAATGTAAAAGTGATTCCAAGTTCGCTGCTTATTGTTTTAAAATATTAATAAATTACTAGCCCTGCACCCCTGTGTTAAGTGATTTTACAAATGGAAGATCACCTAACACAAAAAAAGTAGAATATAAAAAATCTTTTACTTATGTCTGGTCCCACGGTGCAAATGAGGACGCAATCTGCCACCCCCTTTCAATGCATGTACAATTAAACTGAAAATAAATCGTTCTCAGTGTCCTGCT
Organism: Leptobrachium leishanense; assembly: GCA_009667805.1. Lineage (NCBI taxonomy): Eukaryota > Metazoa > Chordata > Amphibia > Anura > Megophryidae > Leptobrachium > Leptobrachium leishanense. Next base: position 132,690,006 of record CM019063.1, on the reverse strand, counting down.
GACCCTATGCAATCACACCTCTGTGGACTCGCACAAGTCTCGAAGAAATATTTTTATTCATGTAATTGTCCTTAGATTGATCTGATGTTGTTGTTTGTTAATCCCATCTAGTGTTTACTAATTAGGTTTCTGTTTCTTCTGAAGGAATTCAACTCCCCCTCATGTAGACAATTTAGTTTGTTGATTGTGTCATGTTACCCCCTCCCCTCTCTGTTGCCCATATAACGGGACCTATTTTCCATTAAAGCATATATTCATTCCCCTGCAATAAACTGTGTCTGATGTTTGGGGAGAGATACATAGAAATATAGAGCACTCCCTCAAGTTGTGGCTGAGGGTTGTTAGAAGGAAAGCTGCTGCGGATCAGCTTGGCTGGAGAGAAGGGACAGATTCTGTAACCGGTTCGGGTCTAGTCCACAAGCCGAACACCAGTAAACCCCAGTTGCTGTTACAACGTTGAATAGGGGCTCCACCTCTGATCACGCCGGATGCCCCAGTGACACATTGTTCTGGAGGTACAGGGGTCCAAAGACCCCTGCATCTCCTGTATGGGGATTCCCTTTACTGTTGCACACATGCGCGATTACTCCCGCGGCAGGGGGCAGTCCTACAGTGAGGGCTGACATGCAGGCTGTCAGCCCACTGTGATTGAAGCCCCAGATTGGCACTGACTGGGCCAATGCAAAGATATGCATGGAGTGTGCTCCTTGCCTGGGATTTAGTCCTTGACGTTCAAGTGGTTAAATAGCGGCTCCTTTCCATTACGTGTCAAGATTTGCCTCGCTCATAATAGAGCCAGTAATACAGAGCTGCTGATGGTTAACAGCTTGTGCCGACTTTGCCATTAGTGTTATTTTGTCTAGATGGACCTGCTTATGGGGAAATTTGCCGTTCGTGTAAATTTGCCTGTTTGGACACTGCGTTTGGGCTGAGAGTTTTTTATATTTACATATGCACTATGGGAATAATAATAATCATCCTTTCTCTGTACAATGTTTTTTGTTTTTCTCTAATAATCTCTTTTCTATTTTGTTTGGCTGCAGCCGTCTCAAGTCAGGCAGACTCACTGAAAAGCTGTGTTTTGATTAGTCATACCATGGACAGCTCCATCTGGGTGAATTGGGAATCAATTCAATCATATATCGCTGGCATCTTCAACTACGCGTTTCATATAGCTAGCCCATGTAAGCATCACAGCAGGATGTCTCATGGGAACTCGATCCAGTTTAGAAACCTGCTTCCTGTCAAGCAGCGCAAATATGTGTGAGAAATGGCTTAAAGGGCCCTTTCCTTGGTAACAACACATCTGAACGTTCTGTTAGTGAGCAGATCACTGAAGAAACTCTGGCAAGTGGACCTCATGCAGGGAACATATTTGGCGATGGAATGATGCTCAATTAATCTATAGTGGATTAAAATCTGTTTTATTAACTGGTTCTATGTATTCAACCTCATCACTATAATTGCCTTTCTGAAATGCCTTGGCATGGGAATCACTGCTTCTGGAAAGGCAATGCAATTGGGCAGTAACTAAGAATCATGCTGGGAGCTGATGACAAGGACTACATGCAAAGATGAAATTTCTTGGCATTTGGCCATTTCAAAGATCCTACCATAGCTGCACATTATATATGCACATATTAAAGATATGGTTACTGTATGGAAAAGGTGCTCAACATTGGTCCTCCGGATGGTTTGGAACTTCATTTCCAAAAAGGCTCCTGCAACCTAATGAGTGGCTGCGGCTCATGGGAGGTGTAGTTTTGAAGCATCTGGAGGGCCAAGGCTGAGCACCACTGCTGTATGGTAACTATGACATGTGGTCGAGGTCCAGTTTCAATTTATGATATTCCCACCATTGGCAGCATCTGACTGAGAATAGGAGATTCCATACATGAGATAATCACGGCTATCGGAGGCTGGGAAGAATACGATTAATAGAAGTACAAAAGGAATCCCAGAACATTGGAGACTGTGATAAAGTGGCATCTGGGAGGATTCAGTTAAAGGTAACCCAAGCTATAATTTATGAGGAACAGGAAACAGCTGATCATGAAAGGCAGCAGAAAGATCAAGGTGAACACGTGGTGAATAGCAACCTGTGAATTAAGAGATGTGATTTATTTGGTTATGTCGGTTGGTGTCATTTTAATTGAAGCTCTGTTGAAGGAAGAGAAACTTTATGCAACTTTTGCAATCTGACATGAGTGGTGTGACTCAGCCAAACACTTCACCACACTATCAGGGTTATTCAAAGAGATCCGAATTGCTGGCGAAAGGTAACCGAACAGTGAAATTCAACGTACGGTTCCCTTTCCTGGCCATTCGGCTATTTAGAAAGCAGGCAGTTCGCCAAATCCTGGCAAATTGCCTGCACATAGGGTGCCTGTTCGTTACTGGGGATGAGCCGAACACCCCCGAGTTCGGTTCGTATTCGAACCCGAACTTTCCAAATGTTCGAACTCGAACTCAATACAAGTCAATGGGGCTGAAAATTCGATTTTTAGAGTGCCCTCCAAGAGGGCATATATGCTAGATATTTGCCATAAAAGGTGTATGGGGGTCCGGGTAGTGCCCTGGGGGACAGGAAACAAGGACAAAAAGTTTTAAAAAAAAACGTTTTTTAAAGGGACAGTGAGTTTTCCATGAAATAAGGGTTAAACATAAAAACGAAAAATTCCTTCAAATATCGTGCCTAGGAGGACCCCATCACCTGCCCATGAAGTGGCGGATTTCTAGGATGTATAGAAATACTTGAAAACAAAAAAATTACATTTCAAAAGACGGTAAATGCTTTTCCTTTAATCTATCCATAAACGACTGCTTGGGGCGGCAGTCTGTATGAAAAGAGGAGACATTTTCGGACACGTAGAAAAAGTTTAGTGATTTTTTGGCTAAATTATTGTGAAACTTATGCAGGCTTTGGATGAAAGTAATAATAGGTGCTTTAAAATTGGGCCTTTAGCGTCAGCAACAGTGCCGTCACACCGTAACCCCTCTGAGGATATGAATCTGATACAGGCGTCAGTGGCAGTGCACCCAAATATTGTGCTTTTGGTGCCAGGCCTGTAAGTACTATCATACAGTAACCCCTCTGTAGTATTGTGGAAGAATGCAGGGGTGGACCTTGCGGTCCTATATTAAAAAGATATGCATCTGGTAAAGGCATCAGTGCACCCAGATATTGTGCTTTTGGTGCCAGGCCTGCAAGTACTATCATACAGTAACCCCTCTGTAGTATTGTGGAAGAATGCAGGGGTAGACCTTGCGGTCCTATATTAAAAAGATATGCATCTGTTAAAGGCGTCAGTGCACCCAGATATTGTGCTTTTGGTGCCAGGCCAGCAAGTGCATTCATACAGTAACCCCTCTGTGGTATTGTGGAAGAATGCAGGGGTGGACCATGTGGTCCTATATTAAAAATATATGAATCTGGTAATGGGCGTCAGTGCACCCAGATATTGTGCTTTTGGTGCCAGACTGCCAGGCCAGCAAGTACTATCATACAGTAACCCCTCTGTAGTATTGTGGAAGAGTGCAGGGTTGGACCCTGCGGTTCAAAAAATTAAAATGATATAAATGTGGCACAGGCGTCAGTGCAGCCAAATATTGTACCTTTCATGGCAGCAAGTGCCTTCACACCGTAACCCTTTTGTGGTATTGTGGAAGAGTTCAGTGCTGGAGGTTTTGTGAATGCAGAAGACATCCCCGAGCTATTCTGTTACTTCAGCATCAGGGGATTGATAGCTGCTGATCCAGGACTGATTCATTTTTATAAATGTCAGCCGGTCTATAAAGTCGGTGGACACACGCACTCTTTTGTCTGTGACAAAACCTCCCGCGGCACTGAACGTCCTTTCGGAAAGCACGCTAGATGAAGGGCAACCTAGTAGCTGCATAGCATATTGGCTAAATTCTGGCCAGTGATCCAATCTCAACACCCAGTAAGCCAGTGGATCATCTGCTGTAAACGTATCCAGGTCTGCCCTTGCCCCTAGGTAGTCCTGCACCATATGGTGAAGACGCTGGCAATGGGTGCCTACATTTCACGTCCCTGGGCGTCGTGGACTAAAAAAATTAAAAAATGCATCAGTCAAGTGCCCCTGGCCTTCACCACTATTCCTCTGATCATCTGCAGCCTCAGAAGCATGTGTGTCATCACTTGGTAACCTACCAGTGCCTGGAAAGGTGTTACACAAGTGTCGCTTTAGAGCGTCCTCAAGTTTTTTCATCCTGTGCTCCCTCTGTGCAGGCAGGATGAGCTCTGCAACTTTACCCTTGTATCGTGGATCAAGAAGGGTTGCCAACCAGTAATGATCCCTCTCCTTGATAGCACGAATCCTGGGGTCCTTTAGCAGGCTTTGCATTATAAGGGAGCCCATGCAGCGTAGGTTGGAGGTGGCATTAGCTTCCGAGTCTTCCTGGTCAATGAGGATGACCCCATCGTGCACTTCCTCCTCCCAGCCACGCACTAGCCCTTGTGTTTCTGGGCACACAAAAGCCTCCCTTGAGGAATCCCCACCTTCAATGCCTCCACTACTTAAATATTCCTCCTCCTCCTCATCCTCCTCCTGTCTGATCTGAGCAGGACCCGCTGGAATGCTGTCTGCGGAAAGACTGGGGCCTTGAGAGCTAGGGAAGGCCTCCTCTTCCTCCCGCTGCTCTGCCTCTAGAGCCACATCTATAATTCCCCGCAGAGTGTGCTCCAGCAGGAACACTAAAGGAATTGTGTCACTGATGCATGCACTGTCCCTGCTCACCATCCTCGTTGCCTCCTCAAATGGTGACAGTACAGTGCATGCATCCTTGATCATCAGCCACTGCGGGGGGGAAACAAGTTAACCTGAACCTGTCCTTGTGCCATACTCACACAGGTACTCGTTGATGGCCCTCTGCTGCTTGTGCAGATGCTGCAGCATTGCTAATGTCGAGTTCCACCTGGTGGGCATGTTTACTCTTGCATAGGGTGGAGAGAAGGTTGCTGCCATTATCACAGACGATCATTCCCAGCTCAAGCTGGCGTGGTGTTAACCATCTCTGCACCTGGCCCTGCAGAGCTGACAGAATTTCTGGCCCGGTGTGGCTCCTGTCCCCTAAACAAACCAGCTCAAGCACAGTATGGCTTCTTTTTGCTTGAGCCATTGCGTAGACCCTGTCAGGTGTCAGTTTATCTGCCACTTTGCCAGAGACAGAGGAGGAAGAGGGAGAGGTGGTGGTGGTGGAGCAGACAGACCTCATACAAGCAGCTTTCTGGAGGCGTGGTGGATGAACAAGCTCCAGCACAGAGCCCCGTCTTGGATCCCTCCCAGCTGCAATCAGAGTTACCCAGTGTGCCGTGAAGGAAATGTAACGACCCTGTCCATGCTTGCTGGACCACGTGTCTAAAGTGACATGCACCTTGCTGCTGACTGCCTTTCCCAATGACTGGATAACATTGTCTTCCACGTGCTGGTATAGTGCTGGAATGGCCTTGCGTGAAAAGTAATGACGTTTTGAAACCTGCCACTGTGGTACAGCACATTCAGCAAATTCACGGGAGGGAGCAGAGTCCACCAGCTGGAAAGGCAGCAGCTGCAATGCGAGTAATTTTGCTAAGCTGGCATGTAGACGCTGTGCTTGGGGATGGTTGGGACTATATTTTTTCTTACGCTGCAGCAGCTGCGGCAACGTAATCTGACTGCGTAAATCTTCAGCTGATGGGATGCTGTCACATTGTGAGGAATGACCTGGTACATCCATTACTGTAGCATCACCCCTGTCAGTGGAGGTTGTAGGCAATGACATGGCAGGACATACAGTGAGGGTAGAGACAGATGAGGAGGAGGAGGACCTACGCAAAGTTTTGCGCCAATGGGATGTGTGGCAGGAGGTCATATGTCGCCTCAAGCACGTGGTACCCAAGTGTCCAGTGTCTTTCCCACGCTTAAGCCTCATCTGACATAGATTACAAATAGCAACGTGGTGTCTGCTGCACGTTTCTTAAAGAACTCCCAGCAGACAGCAGAGTTCCTGCGTGTGTGCTTTGAGACAACAGCACTCTGCACCGGAGCAGCTCTGACATCTGATGCCTTGGACTGGCTAGTGCTACGGTTGGTCATAGAGGATGTTGTGCCTCGTGTTTGCGGTGCCTCCTCCTCCCCCTCCTCCTCACTTGATTCCTCAGTTCGATCTGGCACCCAGGTGGAGTCAGTGACCTCATCATCAATGTCATCTTCACCCCCTATCTCCTCGTCACTGGAGCCAACTTGGCAGTATGCTGCAGCTGCAGGGGCAACATGAGTGCCAGTTATTTGTGTGTCATCACTGGCACCCCCTTCCTCTAGGTTGATTATACTCCCTTCCTCAACCTCAGAGATTGAATCAGAGCACTGTACTTGCTGCGCATCCTCAAGCAGCATGTCACTCTCATTGTAGTCAAACAATTCAGCTGACTCCTCTGTGTGTGATAGCAAGGCTACGGCAGGAGTAGCTGTGGACATGGAGGCTGCATTAGATGCTTTGGCAGCTGAGGTGGACTGTAAAGCACTAGAAGCCTGGCTGGCAGAGGACTCAGAGGATGAGGATGGCCTGGTTAGCCAATCCACCAAATCCTCTGCATGTTGCTGCTGCTTAAGAAGACGGCCAGCACCAGTTAGAAAGGACAAGCATGCCCCTGCAGAGGATGCACCACGTCCACCACTACCAGGGGCACAGCCTCCCGACACAGGGGCTGCTTGCCCTCTTATCTGTGTCTGGGAGCGTCTGCCTGTCCTTTTTGTTCTTTCAGACATGGTGAGTGATATATAGATTAAATATATACAGAACTCTGATTCAACTCTGGTCTAAAGATTAAAGATTTACAGAACTCTGGTATAACTCAGTGAGACACCCTGAAAGCTGGCAGCCAGTGACAAGACACAGATTACAATTCCCTCCTATAAATCAGTGTGACCCCCTGATGGGTGGCAGTGAGAAGCCACAGATTACAATTTGCATAAATCTGATAGAAGTATGTGGGACCCCCTGATGGGTGGCAGTGAGAAGCCACAGATTACAAATCTCAGAAACCTCCTATAAATCAGTGAGACCCCCTGATGGGTGGCAGTGAGAAGCCACAGATTACAAATCTCAGAAACCTCCTATAAATCAGTGTGACCCCCTGATGGGTGGCAGTGAGAAGCCACAGATTACAAATCTCAGAAACCTCCTATAAATCAGTGAGACCCCCTGATGGGTGGCAGTGAGAAGCCACAGATTACAATTCGCATAAATCTGCTAGAAGTATGTGGGATCCCTGATGGGTGGCAGTGAGAAGCCACAGATTACAAGTCTCAGAAACCTCCTATAAATCAGTGAGACCCCCTGATGGGTGGCCGCCAGTGAGAACACACGGATTATAACAATTCCCAAATATTTTGTAGAAATTTGTGACCCTCAAAATACTTGCTGGCAGTGACAAGACACAGATCACCTCAATTCACAAATGTTTTGTAGAAATTTGTGACCCCCCAAAATACTGCGTGGTACTGGCTGTGTGACAAGACACAGATCACCTCAATTCCCAAATGTTTTGTAAAAATTTGTGACCCCCAAAATACTGCGTGGTACTGGCTGTGTGACAAGAGACAGATCACCTCAATCCCAAATATTTTGTAGAAATTTGCGACCCCCAAATACTGCATGGTACTGGCTGTGTGACAAGACACAGATCACCTCAATTCCCAAATTTTTGTAAAAATTTGTGACCCCAAAATACTGCGTGGTACTGGCTGTGTGACAAGACACAGATCACCTCAATTCCCAAATGTTTTGTAGAAATTTGTGACCCCCAAAATACTGCGTGGTACTGGCTGTGACAAGACACAGATCACCTCAATTCCCAAATGTTTTTTAGAAATTTGTGACCCCAAAATACTTGCTGGCAGTGACAAGACACAGATCACCTCAATTCCCAAATGTTTTGTAGAAATTTGTGACCCCCAAAATACTGCGTGGTACTGGCTGTGTGACAAGACACAGATCACCTCAATTCCCAAATGTTTTGTAGAAATTTGTGACCCCCAAAATACTGCGTGGTACTGGATGTGTGACAAGACACAGATCACCTCAATTCCCAAATGTTTTGTAGAAATTAGTGACCCCAAAATACTTGCTGTCAGTGACAAGAGACAGATCACCTCAATTCCCAGATATTTTGTAAAAATTAGTGACCCCCAAAATACTTGCTGGCAGTGACAAGACACCGATCACCTCAATTCCCAAATGTTTTGTAGAAATTTGTGACCCCCAAAATACTGCGTGGTACTGGATGTGTGACAAGACACAGATCACCTCAATTCCCAAATGTTTTGTAGAAATTTGTGACCCCCAAAATACATGCTGGCAGTGACAAGACACAGATCACCTCAATTTCCAAATGTTTTGTAGAAATTAGTGACCCCAAAATACTTGCTGTCAGTGACAAGAGACAGATCACCTCATTTCCCAGATATTTTGCAAAAATTAGTGACCCCCAAAATACTGCGTGCTACTGGCTGCGTGACAAGACACAGATCACCTCAATTCCCAAATGTTTTGTAGAAATTTGTGACTCCCAAAATACTTGCTGGCAGTGACAAGACACAGATCACCTCAATTCCCAAATGTTTTGTAGAAATTTGTGACCCCCAAAATACTTGCTGGCAGTGACAAGACACACATCACCTCAATTCCCAGATATTTGGTAGAAATGAGACCCCTCCAGACCACCCCCCCAGTAGCGTGGCAGACCGGCAGTAAGAACACACAACAACTATCTCCTTTGAAATCTCCTCTCAAATGCGTGCAGAAGCGCTGCGTGGAAACCTTATATAGTGTGCTGCGGGACTTAGCTCTGTGAGCCCATGATTGGGTAAAGTTTGCCCAATCAGGAATCTGAGCCGTGATTGGCATAGTGTTGAACCTGTCTTACACCAGACCTGTGGTCAGGTGCAAGGCTGTAGCCAATTACGAGCTTCAGGCCAGTGGGAAAGTGCATTGTGGTCCATTGTGGTGCATTGTGGTCGAACATGCGGCGAATACCCGGAAATGTTCGGAGTTCGCGAACAGAACGAACAGGCTAAGTTCGGTCCGAACTCCAAACCGTCCGAACCGAACAGCTCATCCCTATTCGTTACCTGTTTGAGGGCAGTAAAATCCCCATAGAGAAGCAATGCTTCGTCTATTCAGAGAACAAAAAGTTGCCGAATTGCCCTGCTAATCGGTGGTTTCCTTCAACGGGTTTATTCAGGTGAATCCCATAGGCTTCAATGTTAAAAATATTCCCGTTTTAATCCAATATCTAATAAACCGTTGATTATAATATTCTGCAGTAAAAAGTCTCTTTATTTCCAGATTTTTTAGGATCTTTTAGGCATTTTTTGGTATTTTTTTTTGAAAAATATTTTTTCCTTTTTTTTTTTTTTTTTTTGAAACGTTCCTTTTATTTTCTGTAACAGCCCTTTTTATTATAATTCATTGGACCTTATATGTAAATTTCAGACATTTTCGTTCTGTAGTTTCTTTGCAAACAGCATTATACTTTTCAAACATTCAAGCGTACTGTTTTGTTTTTTTTCCACTCCATTCGTCTACAGTGTTGGGTTTTTCTCGCGGCTGCTCTGCGCTGTGATCGGCAGCTACTCGGGTTTCTCCAGCGGTTTAGGTGGGGTTAATCCAGATGTTTTTGCAGATTTCGGTGTGCGTACGCCGGGTTTTGCGGTGAGTGTTCGTCGGGATTGCAGTGGCTTTTCCCTGCACTACGACGGCTCTGTGGTGCTTGCTGAATACACCGCAGGGTCGCCGAAATGGGATCGCCAAATCGCACCGAATTGAAGAGAACGAAAAGTCACCGAACGTGCGGTTACGTTTCAATTCTCTTTGAATAACCCTGTAAATCAACACACTGGATATATAGAATTTACAAAATTCTACTTATTATCTATTAGAACAAGTGCTGTAAAAGCTTTTTAGTGACCTCAAATGATCAAGATGTTTTCATAGGTACCTGTACATACACAGTATTTAAAGAGACGCTCTCACTCTGACCATTTTAGTATGTTAGGCGTTCCTGTGATGTGAGCATGTCCTCCCTTCCCATCACCCCCCCCCCCCAGATCAGCTTTGTGAAGCAGAGGAGTTTCTTCTACCCACTCAGCTGTCACTTGGCAGACGGGATTTTAAATATCCTGCCTGCTGGAAGCAGCCAGATTTGTGCGTGGCAAACTGGAGTGGCTAGTTGATTGGTCCTTATTGTGCAAGTGGCGCATGTACTCTTTTTACAGAAAAGGATCAAGGGAGCATTGGGAGCCCAGGGCTGCTTGTCAAAAGGTGAGTTTCACTTTAAAAGAATTATTAAAAAATAATTGTGTAATTGCTGTCACCAGCATGTGCACAGATATCCTAAGGGGCAAAAGGGGGTGATTTTTAGGTGAAATGTTCCTTTAAGAACACAGCAGTATCCATAGGCGTGCGCAGCCTATTGCATTAGGGTGTGCACCCAAAAGCTCAAAACACACACACATATATATATATATATATATCACATACATACATACATACATACAACGACACACACACACCATTACTATGTGTATGCTTCAGGGGTTAAGCAACCTTCGATACCCAGACGTTTTGAAACTACATTTCCAATGAGTCTCATCTATCTTAATTATTGGCCGAGCAACATAGGAGATATAGTTCCAAATGAGCTAGAGGACCAATGACCCCGGTATACATCATGTCACCTCAAAATGCTAGATCAAAAAATTTAAATTTGGATTTTGATCACATGCAGCGTGTAAATTTATTTTACCACATTTTTTCATCCAAAAGATTGTTAGTTAGCGCCGGGCGCACCATATTAAAATCCAAACGCTAATCTGTTAGAAAACCAGTTACCGTTTGGAATCTTGCACTTTTCAGCTCCCTATACTTAACATGGGGAGTGGAAAGTGTTAATCAGCATTAGCATTACAATCTACTAGCGCTGATTACCGTCCGGTTGCGGTTACTGAACATTTACTCACAACCAGGACCTGGTGCTAATGGATTCCACTTCTGCAGAATCAGTCAGCAACAGCTGAACCCCCCTCCCAAAAATCAGATACTCACCTCTCATCCCGCAAAAAGAACGACTGCTCCATTCACCTCTTCTGGCCGCCAGGAGCAGAGGGAGACTGGGAGAAAAAGTCCCTCAGTCTCACTCTGGGAATCACTATGTCGACCTGACGGATCTCACAAAGACTTCAACGACGTGCCGAGTACATCCTCTACACACAAACATGAAACCAGAGGATGCGCTCAGCACGTCGTCAGCAGCAAAGTGGTTAAATGTTAAAAAGGAGTGAAATTTGAGTAGAGTGGCCCATTTAACCTCTTGCTGACTTGTACCAATACAGTCTCCTACCTGTACCTCACGATGCTGCCAAGATGCTCGCTGTAATTCTTTTTGTGGAGTGCAGGCAGCAGATATTGTGGTGATTTCTGTGCACAATACAATCCTTTATGGTACAAGACAAGGGGGCAACACCGGACAAGGAAACAGGTGCAGAATTTTACGCAAAGCAGCCTGTTTAAAGACAGATACATGCATTTATACACACAGCCATACGTTCACATACATAACTATATATCCTCCTCCCTACACCCTGGGGGTATGTAGCAATAAAGCCCACATTAATGTGCAGTGTGAATGAGCATATCCCAGAAACCACAACAATAAAACTCACAGTAATGTACAGTGTGTATGAGCGTATCAGAGATTCGCAGCAATAACACCTTCAGTAATATACAGAGTGTATGAGCGTATCAGAGCTCCACAGCAATAAAACTCAGCAATGTGCAGCGTGTATGAGTGTATCAGAGCTCCACAGCAATAAAACTCAGCAATGTGCAGCGTGTAAGAGCGTATCACAGAATCCACAGCAATAAAACCAAGCAATGTGCGGTGTGAATGAGCGTATCACAGAATCCACAGCAATAAAACCAAGCAATGTGAATGAGCGTATCAGAGAATCCACAGCAATAAAACTCAGCAGTATGCAGTGTATGTGTATCACAGAATCCACAGGCATAAAACTCAGCAGTATGCAGTGTGTATCAGTGTATCACAGAATCCACAGGCATAAAACTCAGCAGTATGCAGTGTGTATCAGTGTATCACAGAATCCACAGCCATAAAACTCAGCAGTATGCAGTGTGTATCAGTGTATCACAGAATCCACTGGCATAAAACTCAGCAGTATATGTGTATCACAGAATCCACAGCCATAAAACTCAGCAGTATTTGTGTATCACAGAATCCACAGCCATAAAACTCAGCAGTATTTGTGTATCACAGAATCCACAGCCATAAAACTCTGTTGAAATATTTAAAATACACTATTAAAAAATATTTTTGATATATGAAAATTGCCCCCTCTCCTGCTTACCTTTGTTTTTTTTTTTGCTTGCAGGGAGGGTGTTTGGATATCTATCATTGGTGGTCCAGTGGCACAGATGGGGGGAGGTCAAAGAGGGGTAACCCGGCTGGCCGCATCTGATGGATAGCCGCCGGGACCCCTCATTTCCGCGGGCCTGGCAGCCTCCGCTTCCCTGGTGGTCCCTGTGGTTCGTGGGGTGCTGCACTGCGCTCTGTACATGGCGCACAGACCGCACAGCACATCCCTCACTGACACGAGCGGCCGGCGATCGCTGATGACCTGTCACCTGACCGCCGGCGCTTACTGTCTGTGTCAGAGCGCCGGTGGTCAGGTGACAGGTCATCAGAGATCGCCGGCCGCTCGAGTCAGTGAGGGATGTGCTGTGCGCCATGTACAGATCGCAGTGCAGCACCCCACGAACCACAGGGACCACCAGGGAAGCGGAGGCTGCCGCCAGGCCCGCGGAGACGAGGGGTCCCGGCGGCTATCCATCGGATGCGGCCAGCCGGGACCCAGAATGTGCCGCGGGCCGGCATTAGGGTGTGCCTAGGCACACCCGGCACACCCCGTGCGCACGCCTATGGCAGTATCTTTATTTTGTGCCTGAAAAAAATACATTAATCAATGACTATCAGCCTACATCAGCTCAATGCAAAAACCAAGAAAGCTGGTTGTGAATTTTAATTGTATGTTCATCAGAACAGCTTCTCAAAAAAGGATACCCTTTTCATATCTCATCAAAAATTTAAGAGTCATCATGGACATACTCTCTAAAAAAACAGATCATAACAAAAACTGCTCTGAAAACAGCAAAGATCGTGTTTATTGAAACGTGTCCTGACCAATGTGGGTGTAATGGGCCAAACAGGGGCATTCCTCAAAGCCTTAGTTTATTCCTTTGCAATGGTTGATGAAAATGCCTAACAAATGACCTGGGGATGATGCTACTATTAGGGCCCTATTACATTCTTAACGCTAAAGTTAGCGCTCAGCTGTGTGAGTGTTAACATTAGGTTAAGTCGCCTTAGCGTTTGCAGCCCATATTACAATCCGAACACTAATGAGTTAAAAAAAAACATTAGCAATTCAGAGCTTGTGGTTTTCAGTGTGAGCTTGCTGTACTTCTGAGTAGGGATGAGCTGTTCGGGTTCGGACGGTTCGGGGTTCGACCCGAACTTAGCCTGTTCGAGTAGATCGCGAACACCGAACATTTCCGGGTGTTCGCCGCATGTTCGACCACAATGGACCACAATGCATTTTCCCACTGGCCTGAAGCTCGTAATTGGCTACAGCCTTGCACCTGACCACAGGTCTGGTGCAAGACTGGTTGAACACTATGCCAATCACCGCTCAGAGTCCTGATTGGGCAAATTTTGCCCAATCATGGGCTCACAGAGCTAAGTCCCGCAGCACGCTATATAAGGTTTCCACGCAGCGCTTCTGCACGCATTTCAGACTAGATTTCAAAGGAGATAGTTGTGTGTGTTGTTACTGCCGGTCTGCCACGCTACTGGGGGGGTCTGGGGGGGTCTCATTTCGGCCAAATATCAGGGAATTGAGGTGATGTGTGTCTTGTCACTGTGCCAGCAAGTTTTTTGGGGTTTACAACTTTATTTTAAACATTTGTGAATTGAGGTGATTTTCTGGGTCTTGTCACTGTGCCAGCAAATCTTTTTGGGTCTCATTTATACCAAATATCAGGGAATTTAGGTGTTGTGTGTCTTTTCACTGTGCCAGCAAGTTTTTTTGGGGTTTACAACTTTATTTAAAACATTTGTGAATTGAGGTGATTTTCTGGGTCTTGTCACTGTGCCAGCAAATCTTTTTGGGTCTCATTTATACCAAATATCAGGGAATTTAGGTGTTGTGTGTCTTGTCACTGTGCCAGCAAGTTTTTTTGGGGTTTACAACTTTATTTAAAACATTTGTGAATTGAGGTGATCTTCTGTGTCTCGTCACACAGCCAGCAAGTTTTTTTGGGGCTCACTAATTTCTTTAAAACACTTGTGAATTAAGGTGATCTGTGTCTCGTCATACAAACAGTACCACGCTGTATTTTGGGGCTCACTAATTTCTTCAAAACACTTGTAAATTAAGTTGATCTGTGTCTCGTCACACAAACAGTACCACGCTGTATTTTGGGGCTCACTAATTTATTTAAAACATTTGTGAATTGAGGTGATCTTCTGTGTCTCGTCACACAGCCAGCAAGGTTTTTTGGGGCTCACTAATTTCTTTAAAACACTTGTGAATTAAGGTAATCTGTGTCTCGTCATACAAACAGTACCACGCTGTATTTTGGGGCTCACTAATTTCTTCAAAACACTTGTGAATTAAGTTGATCTGTGTCTCGTCACACAAACAGTACCACGCTGTATTTTGGGGCTCACTAATTTATTTAAAACATTTGTGAATTAAGGTGATCTGTCTCTTGTCACTGGCTGCCAGCTATCAGTGTGTCTCACTGAGTTATACCTGAGTTATTTAAATCTTTATACCAGAGTTGAATCAGAGTTCTGTATATATTAATCTATATATCACTCACGATGTCTGAAAGAACAAAAACGACAGGCAGACGCTCCCAGCCACAGATAAAAGGGCAAGCAGCCCCTGTGTCGGGAGGCTGTGTCTCTGGTCGTGGTGGACGTGGTGCATCCTCTGCAGGGGCACGCTTGTCCTTTCTAACTGGTGCTGGCCGTCTTAACCTGCAGCAACATACAGGACTTGGTGGATTGGCTAACCAGGCCATCCTCATCCTCCGAGTCCTCTGCCAGCCAGGCTTCTAGTGCTTTACAGTCCACCTCAGCTGCCAAAGCATCTAATGCAGCCTCCATGTCCACAGCTACTCCTGCCGTAGCCTCGCTATCACACACGGAGGAGTCAGCTGAATTGTTTGACTACAATGAGAGTGACATGCTGCTTGAGGATGCACAGCAAGTACAGTGTTCTGATTCAATCTCTGAGGTTGAGCAAGGGAGTATAATCAACCTAGAGGAAGGGGGTGCTAGTGATGACACACAAATAACTGGCACTCATGTTGCCCCAGCAGCTGCAGCATACTGCCAAGTTGGCTCCAGTGACAAGGAGATAGGGGGTGAAGATGACATTGATGATGATGAGGTCACTGACTCCACCTGGGTGCCAGATCGAACTGAGGAATCAAGTGAGGAGGAGGGGGAGGAGGAGGCACAGCAAACACGAGGCACAACATCCTCTGTGACCAACCGTAGCACTAGCCAGTCCAAGCCATCACATGTCAGAGCTGCTCCGGTGCAGAGCGCTGTTGTCTCAAAGAACACATGCAGGAACTCTGCTGTCTGAGAGTTCTTTAAGAAATGTGCAGCAGACCCCACTGTTGCTATTTGTAATCTATGTCAGAGGAGGCTGAAGCGTGGGATAAACACCAGACACTTGGGTACCACATGGTTGAGGCGACATATGAACAAGTGCCACACATCCCGTTGGCGCAAAACTTTGCGTAGGTCCTCATCTGTCTCTACCCACACTGTATGTCCTGCCATGTCATTGCCTACAACCTCCATTGACAGGGATGATGCTACAGTAATGGATGTACCAGCAGGTCCTTCCTCACAATGTGACATCATCCCAGTAGCTGAAGATTTACACAGTCAGATTACGTTGCCGCAGCTGCTGCAGCGAAAGAAAAAATATAGTCCCAACCATCCCCAAGCACAGCGTTTAAATGCCAGTTTAGCAAAATTACTCGCATTGCAGCTGCTGCCTTTCCAGCTGGTGGACTCTGCTCCCTCCCGTGAATTTGCTGAATGTGCTGTACCACAGTGGCAGGTTTCAAAACGTCATTACTTTTCACGCAAGGCCATTCCAGCACTATACCAGCACGTGGAAGACAATGTTATCCAGTCATTGGGAAAGGCAGTCAGCAGCAAGGTGCATGTCACTTTAGACACGTGGTCCAGCAAGCATGGACAGGGTCGTTACATTTCCTTCACGGCACACTGGGTAACTCTGATTGCAGCTGGGAGGGATCCAAGACGGGGCTCTGTGCTGGAGCTTGTTCATCCACCACGCCTCCAGAAAGCTGCTTGTATGAGGTCTGTCTGCTCCACCACCACCACCTCTCCCTCTTCCTCCTCCTCCTCCTCCTTCTCTGTCTCTGGCGAAGTGGCAGTTAAACCGACGCCTGACAGGGTCTACGCAATGGCTCAAGCAAAAAGATGCCATACTGTGCTTGAGCTGGTTTGTTTAGGTGACAGGAGCCACACGGGGTCAGAAATTTTGTCAGCTCTGCAGGAGCAGGTGCAGAGATGGTTAACACCACGCCAGCTTGAGCTGGGAATGATCGTCTGCGATAATGGCAGAAACCTTCTCTCCGCCCTACGCAAGGGTAAATTGACGCATGTACCATGCCTAGCACACGTCCTAAATCTGGTGGTACAGCGATTCCTAACCAAGTACCCAGGGCTGCCAGAGCTTCTCATCCAGGCCAGAAAGGTCTGCAGCCACTTCAAACGGTCATTCCCAGCAAGCGTTCGCCTGGCAGAAATTCAAAGAGAATTCCACCTTCCCACAAACCGTCTGATCTGTGACATGCCCACCAGGTGGAACTCGACATTAGCAATGCTGCAGCGTCTGCACAAGCAGCAGAGGGCCATCAACGAGTACCTGTGTGAGTATGGCACAAGGACAGGTTCAGGTCAACTTGTTTTTTTCCCCCCCCGCAGTGGCTGATGATCAAGGATGCATGCACTGTACTGTCACCATTTGAGGAGGCAACGAGGATGGTGAGCAGGGACAGTGCATGCATCAGTGACACAATTCCTTTAGTGTTCCTGCTGGAGCACACTCTGTGGGGAATTATATATGTGGCTCTAGAGGCAGAGCAGCGGGAGGAAGAGGAGGCCTTCCCTAGCTCTCAAGGCCCCAGTCTTTCCGCAGACAGCATTCCAGCGGGTCCTACTCAGATCAGACAGGAGGAGGAGAAGGACTATTTAAGTAGTGGGGGCATTGAAGGTGGGGATTCCTCAAGGGAGGGTTTTGTGTGTCCAGAAACAGAAGGGCTTGTGCGTGGCTGGGAGGAGGAAGTGCATGATACGGTCATCCTCATTGGCCAGGAAGACTCAGCAGCTAATGCCACCTCCAACCTACGCTGCATGGGCTCCTTAATGATGCAAAGCCTGCTAAAGGACCCCAGGATTCGTGCTATCAAGGAGAGGGATCATTACTGGTTGGCAACCCTTCTTGATCCACGATACAAGGAGAAAGTTGCAGAGCTCATCCTGCCCGCACAGAGGGAGCACAGGATGACAAAACTTGAGGACGCTCTAAAGCGACACTTGTGTAACACCTTTCCAGGCACTGGTAGATTACCAAGTGCTGACACACGTGCTTCTGAGGCTACAGGTGATCAGAGGAATAGCGGTGAAGGCCAGGGCCGCTTGACTGATGCTTTTTTATATTTTTTTAGTCCACGACGCCCAAGGACGTCAAATGTAGGCACCCATTGCCAGAGTCTTCACCATATGGTGCAGGACTACCTAGGGGCAAGGACAGACCTGGATACCTTTCCAGCAGATGATCCACTGGCTTACTGGGTGTTGAGATTGGATCACTGGCCAGAACTTAGCCAATATGCTATGCAGCTACTAGGTTGCCCTTCATCTAGCGTGCTTTCCGAAAGGACGTTCAGTGCCGCTGGAGGTTTTGTTACAGACAAAAGAGTGTGTCTGTCCACCGACTCTGTAGACCGGCTGACATTTATAAAAATGAATCAGTCCTGGATCAGCAGCTATCAATCCCCTGATGCTGAAGTAATGGAATAGTTAGGGGATGTCCTCTTCTGCATTCACAAAACCTCCAGCATTGAACTCTTCCACAATACCACAAAAGGGTTACGGTGTGAAGGCACTTGCTGCCATGAAAGGCACAATATTTGGCTGCACTGACGCCTGTGCCAGATTTATATCATTTTATTTTTTTGAACCTCAGGGTCCATCCCTGCACTCTTCCACAATACCACAGAGGGGTTACTGTATGATGATACTTGCTGACCTGGCATAAAAGGCACAATATCTGAGAGCACTGACACCCATTAACAGATAAAAAAAACCACTTTTCAATATAGGACCACATGGTCCACCCCTGCACTCTTACACAATACCACAGAGGGGTTAGGCTAGGGTCAGATGAGCGCATTTTCTACCGACTGTGCGTCCGTGCAGAACGGACGTACTTACTGACTGTGACGACAAGGTAGTGGCCAGTGCCACACAGTCCATTTTTTTCACTGATGTAGCAGGGAAAATAAATTACAATGAAAGAACATTCTGTCCGTCAAAATTTCTGGACGTATAAATGCAGTCCGTCTGACCTTGTTGCATTACTCACACACAAAGCTATGCGGACGTTGTGGACGTGGCGCACTCTGCACGTCCGTTCTAGCAGTATTACGTTCTTGCCTAACCTGCATCCGTTTGCAGCGTCCGTCAGCCCCCGCATTTCTGTGCGGACGTACTTCGTGTGTGGGGCTCCATTTAACACAATTGTATGCTATCACGGACGTACTTATGTGCGGGCAACACGGACGTTAACACTGCGTTTGTCTGACCCCAGCCTTACTGTATGATGATGCTTGCTGGCCTGGTAGTCTTGCACCAAAGGCACAATATCTGGGTGCACTGACGCCCATTACCATATCAAAAACTTTTCAATATAGGACCACATGGTCCACCCCTGCACTCTTCCACAATACCACAGAGGGGTTACTGTATGATGATACTTGCTGGCCTGGCATTAAAGGCACAATATCTGGGTGCACTGACGCCCATTAACAGATAAAAAAAAAAACACTTTTCAATATAGGACCACATGGTCCACCCCTGCACTCTTCCACAATACTACAGAGGGGTTACTGTATGATGATACTTGCTGGCCTGGCCTTAAAGGCACAATATCTGGGTGCACTGACGACCATTACCAGATCAAAAACTTTTCAATATAGAACCACATGGTCCACCCCTGCACTCTTCCACAATACTACAGAGGGGTTACTGTATGATGATACTTGCTGGCCTGGCAGTCTTTTTTTTTTGTGTAAAATATTTTTATTGGCAAAGTATAAAATACAAGTCGCATAAGAGACAATATTGTCACAATAATGTAGAATACAATCAAAGTGCCTCTTGGTCATAAACAGTGCCGAAATTTTATAATATAACAAATTCTAAATTAACTCTAACTAAAAAGGTGATCATCGTATCCTTAAATAAACAGCAGTAAAGCTAGTACCAGAATGGTATGTCAAGACAATACAGCCCAGGCTCGGATCTAAATTCACCTCTGCCCCTCCATAACCGGTCGATTATCTTTACGAGACCTCTTGTTCCCCCACCGGTGGCCTGTCTGAGACCGTTATTGAGCGAAGGTTCGAGGACCATGGACGCCAGATCGCATAAAATTTCTCATATTTACCCAAACTATTGTAGTGCGCTTCTTCTAAAGCTCTGACCCCCTCCACCCTCAGAACCCAATCCCTGATGGTGGGTGCACATTCCCTCCTCCAATATAGCGGAATCAGTGCCCTCGCTGCGGTTAACAGAATTGCCAGAAGCGAGTTTTTAAAGGAGAGCGTCGAAAAGGGCAGTACATTAAGCAAATAGGCAGAGGGAGTAAATTCCACTTCCAGGCCCCCTAAACGCGATATCTCGTGTGCAACGTCTGACCAGAAGTTTTGAATTTTCGGGCAAGTCCACCATATGTGGACATAGTTACCTCTGGCCACTTTACACCTCCAACAGATATCAGGCAACAATGGATCCATAGCATGTAAAACAGACGGGGTAAGATACCATCTCATAAACAATTTACAATCCGATTCACGAAGCGCCTGACTCCTGGACGCAAAGTATGTAAATTCGAAAGCCCTGGACCATTCCTCAGCCGAAATATCTACTCCTAAATCTGTTTCCCACTTAAGTAGCAACGGAGAATCAATTTTATAGGCCCCTCTCATTATGTATGAATAAAGATTCGAGACAATATGTCCATATCTATTCTTATTGGTACAGAAGGTCTCAAAGGGGGCCAATGGAGGCAACCCCTCTGTCAACCACGTAGTAGAGCGAATGAAGTGACTTAGTTGGGCATATTGGAACTTCACCATAGACTTGTTCGCTATTTCTGGGGCCACCAATCGGTCCAGGGGGAGCAATCTGTCGTCTTCCACTACTGCTTCTAGCGGTATATACGGTTTTGGTAGTAACCCATCCAAAAATGTCGGGGTCAGTCCCGGTGGGAACAGGGGATTGTGAGTCAAAGGTGTCAAGCGGGAAGTCAGTGTAGTCAGTCCTAACGCCACTCCATGTTTCCTCCACAGCTTTAGCAGTGTGCGCAGTAGCGGGTGTGACCGAAGCCCCAGGTTTGCCAGTGGTGCCGACTGCCAGGGCAAGGAGGACAATGGCCAAGCAATTCCTGCCTGTAACACATTTTCCCAAAGCTTACCCATCGTTCCTTTGGCCAAGCCGTATAGTATAGAAAAAAACGCTGCTAGATAGTAAAAATAAGCATGGGGCAGGCCCAGACCACCCCTTCCCACCGGTCTTGTCAATTCACTGTAAGATATCCTCGCCCTCTTCCCCATCCAAACATAGCCTGTAAATGTCTGTCGCAAATCAGAGAAAAATGTCTGAGGTACAGTAATAGGGAGGGTTTGGAACAAATATAACAGTCGAGGTAATATATTCATCCGTAAGACATTGATCCTTCCCAACCATGAAATATGGGGTAAGTTCCAGTTACGTAAGTCCCCCTTGATCTGTTGCAACAGAGAAACATAATTCAACTGAAATAATTTGTCTAGGTCCGACGATAAGCATATTCCTAAATATTTAAGTCCCTCCGGAACCCACCGCATTCCATAGGTATGACGAATACTCTCAGTCACGACTCGTGAAAGGTTTACCCCTAGAAACTCACTCTTCAGCACGTTAATTTTATATCCCGAGAAAGCTGCGAACGCATCTAATTCCGTCATCAAAGCCGACACCGATGAAAGGGGATCTGTCAAGGTGAACAACAGGTCATCCGCAAATGCGGCCACCTTGAGCTCCTGTCCCGGAACAGTTACTCCTCGAATCGCCGGATTATCTCTAATCGCTTGCAATAGGGGTTCCAGATACAGCAGGAACAGGAGACGGGACAGAGGGCACCCCTGTCGAGTCCCATTATGTATCGTCAACGGAGTCGATTGTCTGCCATTAACCTGCACTCGTGCCTGAGGGCAGTCATACAGCGCCTGCAACCACGAACACCATCGATCACCAAAACCCATCCTCTCCAACATCCGAAAAAGATAAGACCAGTCCACTCAGTCAAACGCTTTTTCAGCGTCAACCGAGAGAACTAACAAAGGCTGATCCATCCTGGAAGCATGATGGATGAGGGAGACGGTACGAATAGTATTATCACAGGCTTCCCTGCCCGGTACAAAGCCCGTCTGGTCTCGGTGAATCACTGAAGTCAGGAGAGGCTTAAGTCGTAAAGCCAGTATTTTCGTAAACAATTTTAAGTCAACGTTTATTAAAGATATGGGTCTATAATTAGCACAATCTAACGGGTCTCTATCCGGTTTCGGTATCACAGAGATAGAGGCGAGGAGCGTCGCAGGTGGAATAGGAAAGGTATCCGAAATAGAGTTAAAAGCTTTAACAAATCTAGGGCCCAGAATAGACCCGAAAGTCCTATAATATAGCACCGTAAACCCGTCAGGGCCCGGGCTTTTACCCAAGGGCGTTAATTTTAAAGCCTCCGTAAATTCCTCTAATGTAAGCGGGTTATCTAATTGTCGGCTAACATTACGCGGTAAAGTAGTTTTAATCGTCTTAGCCAAAAACGAGTCCACTATATGCTCAGGGACCCTACTCTCATCAATATTATATAAAGTTTGGTAATAAGCATGGAAGGCTTCCGCAATGTCTTGGGTCGTATTGACCTCGGATCCCGTGCTAGTATGCAGTTTCGGGATAAAAGTAGCTTGATATCGTTTCTTCAGAGCACGTGCAAGTAGCCTGACACATTTATTCCCTTGGGTGTAGTAAGCATATTTCGTCAGTGTAAGGGCCCGCGCCACCTGTGCATTCGTTAATTTAGCCAAGTCAGCTCTTAAGAGAACTAATCGTCGGAATGATTCAGGATCTAGGTCAGATTTATGCGTCAGTTCTAAGGCCGTGATCTCCCTCAGCAATTCCTCCATTCTGGCGGTCCTTTCCTTCTTGCGCCTGGAGCCCAACTGGATAAAAGCACCTCTCAACACACACTTGTGAGCCTCCCAAACCGTCGCGGGTGTTACATCATCCGTGTCATTTTCAAGGAAGTAATTCTCTAAGGAGGCAGTCACCTCCGCTCGCGTCATGGGATCAGATAGCAATGACTCATTCAAACGCCAGGCATTCTCCGTTCGCACTAAATTAGGTAGGGCTAAAGATAACAGAAGGGGTGCATGGTCTGACCATGTTATGGGTCCTATTTTGCAACTGCGTACCATTTCCAAAGCCCTATGTTCCACAAAAAAATAGTCTATTCTAGAATACTTTTTAAAGGCATGTGAATAAAACGTGTAATCCTTTACTGATGGATTACTGAGACGCGAACAATCTATCAGACGGTCCGCTGACAAGAGTTTACGAAATTGGACCCGTAGAGAGGGAACAGACGATCCCCCACCCTGGACACAATCTGACGGCATATCTAACGAAACATTGCAATCACCCCCTAAGACCACAAAACCTTCCTGAAACTCGGACAAATGTCGTAACACTTTTCGGAGACATTTGGTTTGCAAGCGGTTCAGCAGGTAAACATTTACAAAAGTTAACTTAGTATTGCCCAACATCCCTTTAACCATCAAAAATCGACCTTGTGGGTCCGTTACCACATCTTGCAGAGTAAAAGGCACATGTCGCGCAAATAGAATGGCAACCCCCCTAGATTTTGTCTCCCCAAAATTGCTAAAATAGCCCGTCGGATAGCGAGCATTGCGAAACCCTGGTGCGGAACCCCCTCTAAAATGTGCTTCCTGAACAAAAATAACATCAGCTTTCAACCTCTGGAATTCTGCAAGAGCCTTCGAGCGTTTGGCAGACATATTAAGACCTCGGACATTCATAGAAATCAAATTTAAATTAGCCATTTAAAATAGTGAGAGAGGAGGGCGTCAGAGCCCGGGACCCGCCCATACCCCCTATTAGCATAGCAAATAGTACGAGTGATCACCAAAAAAAAAAATCTAAAAACAAACAACAATAACAACACAAAACTAGAAAAAAATTGAGGTAGTGTAGACCTCTGATAGTGGGAAAACCCATCAGAGGACATAAAAATAAAACACCACTCAGGAGGCGGCCGAGAAAGTCTCAGAATTTTCCAAAAATTCTGGGTGCCGAGCAAGAGTCTCATCCGACTGTCTCGGTTGCCGGACCCAAGCGCATTCAATCAAAAAATTTTTTGCAAGGGGGCAGAAAATATCAAAAAAGCGTATAAACTTTCAAATGACAATGGCAGCAAAAGCAAGGGCTTCCCTCATGGTTCTGGATCAGGCTCAGAAGGGGCCGCTGCAGAGGGCTTGCCTTTACGTTTTTTTTTCGCCTGTTGAGTCCAGCGGGGTCGCTGTGGGAAGGGTAGAGTGTCAGATGGCGACAGCGAACCATACCAGTCTGGGATGTCGACTTCTGGGAGTCCAAAAACACGCACAAAGTCCGGAATGTCCTCCGGACATGCAACAGAATGAACTTGGTTGTTATGCGTCACCTGTAAAGATAGTGGGAATCCCCATCGGTAACGAATATCACGTTCCTGGAGCGCTTCAGTTAACGGTTTCAGAGCCCTCCATGCCTGTAAAGTGGTCCAGGAAACATCTTGGAAGAAAAGTATCACTTGACCGTCCACTTTAATTTCCGAAGTTTTGCGTGCTGCTCTGAGAATTTCCTCTTTCAGTGTAAAATCTTGCAAGCGACAGATAATATCACGAGGTGCGTCATTTTGTGATCCCCTCGGCGCAGTGCACGGTGAGCTCTACCCAGAACTAATATTTCCTCTCCAGATCGACCCAGGATATCATTAAACAGACCACGGAGTAGCTCTTTAACATCTTCCTTGCCAGAGTCTGCTTCCGGGTAACCCTTTATGCGGAGATTGTTTCGTCTGCCTCTATTATCAACATCATCCAGGTGTCTATGCAGCGTGGCTAACTGTTCAGCTTGCGTCAGCATTTGACCATTTAAACGTTCCACATGAGAAAATAATGTCCTCTTCCAAGTCCACTACGCGGCCTCCCAACTGCTTCAAATCAGACCCCAGTTCATCAAATTTAGTATTAAAATTGCGCTCCATTTGAGTAAACTGAGCAGCCAAATCCGTTTTGGTCGGCAAACTCTGTAATAAGGCCCGCAGTTCGTGGTCCATATCGCTCCTTTTTATTGCTGAATCTAATCGTGGCAGGGAGGCCTCCTGATCTGAGTCGCCGGGCGCCATTTTGGATCCCTTACCGAAGGTCCGCAGCTGAGATGTATCTCCCAAGAACGGTAAAATGGAGGATCGGCGTTGGGTCCCCGCAGTCCCCGAGAGTCCTGGGGTAGTAAGTGTCTTTTTACGCTGTGCCATTGCTGTTATTTCTGCCCCGAGATGACAATCTGTGCACTCGGGCCTGGGAGCTCAGCACTCACACATCCAGCTCTCTCTGTGTTCCGGCCACGCCTCGGCCTGGCAGTCTTGCACCAAAGGCAGAATATCTGGGTGCACTGTCGCCCATTCCCAGATTCATATCTTTTTAATATAGGACCGCATGGTCCACCCCTGCACTCTTCCACAATACCACAGAGGGGTTACTGTATGATAGTACTTGCATGCCTGGCACTAAAGGCACAATATCTGGGTGCACTGCCACTGACGCCTGTATCAGATTCATATCCTCAGAGGGGTTACGGTGTGACGGCACTGTTGCCGACGCTAAAAGCCCAATTTTAAAGCACCTATTGTTACTTTCATCCAAAGCCTGCATAAGTTTCACAATAATTTAGCCAAAAAAAACACTAAACTTTTTCTGCGCGTCCTAAAATGTCTTTTCATACAGGCTGCCGCCCCAAGCAGTTGTTTATGGATAGATTAAAGGAAAAGCATTTACCGTCATATGAAACGTCATTTTTTTTGTTTTTAAGTGTTTCTATACATCCTAGAAATCCGCCACTTCACGGGCAGGTTATGGGGACCTCCTAGGCACAATATTTGAAGGAATTTTTCGTTTTTATTTTTAACCCTTATTTCATGGAAAACTCATGAAAACTTTTTGTCCTTGTTTCCTGTCCCCCAGGGCACTACCCGGACCCCCATACACCTTTTATGGCAAATATGTAGCATATATGCCCTCTTGGAGGGCACTCTAAAAAAACGAATTTTCAGCCGCATTGACTTGCATGGGGGTTCGGTCCTGAACAAATGGGAAGTTCGGGTTCGGGCTCGAACCGAACTCGGGGAGTGTTCGGCTCATCCCTACTTCTGAGGAATCACTCAGCACTAGCTGAAAAACACCCCCAAAAATCACATGCTCACCTCTCATCCTGCGGCGAGAACGGTGGCACGACCAGCTTCTTCTTGCTGCCGGGAGCAGAGGGAGACGGCGGGAAAAAAGTCCCCCAGTATCCC
Source organism: Leptobrachium leishanense (assembly GCA_009667805.1). NCBI lineage: Eukaryota > Metazoa > Chordata > Amphibia > Anura > Megophryidae > Leptobrachium > Leptobrachium leishanense. The sequence goes on along the minus strand of CM019063.1, from coordinate 132,663,916 downwards.
TTCGCGATCACTCCGCCGACCTGCCGGATGTCGCAAGAGGCAAGATCCTGCAGGTCATGTGACCAGCAGTGGAAGCCTCAATGGAGTCCTATGGACTATGTGGAGGGGATGCTCGCGGTGGCGCTTAGTGCTGCCTCGAGCATCCTGAGGCTTATCACCGCGTTACTGGGCAGGCTGCTGGTTATATGCCTCGTAATATCACACTAAAACAGGGACGCTAAGGAGAAACCTACAGGTGCAGGTTTTCCTCCTTAGTGTCCGCATTTTAGTGTAACGGTCGTTATAGGGCTCTTAATGTATAAGATTGCCTCTACCAGTGCTGTATCTTGGCCTAGGCCGACAAGGCCTAGGCGTAGGGCGGCACTTTCTGGGGGGGTGGCAAAAAATAGCCACCACTATGCGTCAAGCGGGGACAAGTTGATTGATGGAGCGAGGAGGGCGGGCTGAAGCCGATCAGAAAATCTTGCGCAGCCTGCAGTGTGTGTATAAACACTCGAGCAGGCTGCATGAGTGGCAGCCGCTCGTGCAGCCTGCTCGAGTGCTTGCACACACACTGCAGATGCGGGTTTCGCCAGTCAACAGTGTTTCCATGCAGACGGCAGAGCACATGCCCCTGCTTCGCGTGCGCCGGCTTTAGCTCCTCCTTCCCGCTACCATGGTGCACAGACATCATTCTGTCACGCGGGAAGGAGCAGCACAACGAGGCGAGCTGTGCTGTATGTGTACAGACACTCGAGCAGGATGCACGTGCAGCAGCTGTTCGTGCAGCCTGCTCAAGTGCTTATAGACACACTTGCCCCGTCCGCTGTGCCTTGGCTCCTCCTTCTCATCCGCAGTCCATGTCGGGATATCCTGGCAGTCAGTTGGAGGCTACAATGAGGAGGAGGCGGCTCGCAGCTCTTCCTGACTGACCCACGTCTACTTGTCCGTGGGCTGCAGGTATCTAAACTGAGCGGCGGCAGGGAGGATGGCGGCTTCGGGGTGAGAAACTCCTCCTGCAGGTCCTTCCCTACTCTGTCACTGTGCCTGAAGGCTTATCCGTCCTATTAATACCTAGGTTAGCTTTTATTTCCTTTTAACTCCTCGCTCTGAGCCCAACCTCCTCTCCATTACTTTAAACAGGGCCCTGCTGGAGCTGACAGATTCTCCCTGACCTGACACACAGGAGGAAGGGCTGTGCATGAAAAGTGCTGCCCCCTCACCGTGTAGAATTCACAGACAGCTCGGGGAAGAGCGCACCCATCCCTAAGACAGGAAAAAGGAAGATACTGGGTAGCACACAAATTCTGCACGCTGCAGGGCAGCACTTTACATGCAATGCCTGAAGAAGCACCTAGACCAGGGGGGTCGGCAATCTTGGTCCTCGTGAATTTTTGGACCTACATCTATCATTGTGCTCAGGTACTGAATAGAATGGCATGGCTTCGTGGGAAATGTAGTTCCAAAACATCTGGAGAGCCAAGGTTGCTGATCCCCTGGACTAGACACCGTTGTGCCTGGTAACATGGGGAGTTTGGCTAAACAGCACCATATTCAGTGATCTCAGCATGTAAAAAATGTCTTAGAGTGATCACTCAGAGGCAGCCGCTGCACGCCGGGATTAGTAAAATCCCAGTGTGCTGTGACATTTTACTGAATGCTATAACCGGAGGAGGTGCGGCCTTGACAGGAAGGAGTGTGTCACATTTAAATTAAGGGGTGCACGGGTTTAGTCAGGCCTAGGGCAGCACAAAATCTAAATACACCACTGGCCTCTACCAGTAATTAAAAGTAAGATTTTGTCATTCTTGGCCGCCCTTGCAACCAGCAAACTGTATGGCAGGCATCAGCAGCTTTTACTCTCCATATGTTTTGAAACTACATTTCCCTTGAGGCTCAGTCAATCTATTGAGTGGTTGAGCATCACATGAGAGGTCGTTCCAAAGCATTTGGTGGATCCCAGTTGCTGATTCCTGATGTAAGAAATAACATTTACTGTTAGGAATGACTGCAGACATGCCACACCAAGACACACTTCCTTAGCATAGTGGGCTTATGTAGTTGTGATATGCAATCAGGGGTAAATGCAATGCTTTGCTCATTATTATGGTATTTCCTCTCATTGCTGATTTATTTCACCTTACTGTTTGCATCATGAAAGGCTCATTTTACACATACTAAGATGTTGTGAAGTGGTTTCTCTTTTTCTTAAATAGACTTAACAGCTGACAATAGAGAAGCCGTATGCACTTCCTGAATGATGACATATATCCACTATATTGTGGTTATACTTTCTGCAATATATTCAGTAATGTGTAATTGTGGCTTCCTCTTTCTTGCTGTCTGTCATCAATTTATTATCATTCTCCAGTCACTAGCTGATCACAAGATAAGATTAAAAAAGAAAAAGAACAATAAAATAGGCCTATTAAATAGCATACAGACACGTAATTCTGAAACTTACAGGTCTATTCCCTAATGGTGAAACGCAGGAAACTTGACAGGAGAAGTGAAAATTATAGATAAAACTAGCCAAACCAGAAAAATTCTCTCATTCATCTCACTTTCCAAATTGGCTATTTGCTCTAGATTATGGAAATAGATATAGGGTCTTCGCGTTTGTACTCCAATCGTGCAGTCTTTAAAAATCCTAGAAAATGAGAAGTAAAACATACATTGTGCAGTATGTCTGATCCAAGTGCCATCCACACTTAAATGAGTATATGACGCGTTTCGACCTTTTGGTCTTTATCAAAGTGCATATAAATAAAGACCAAACGGTCGAAACGCGCCAGTGCTTGTATATATTATATATATTTTTTAACAAATACCTTTCACTTCATTGAATGTGGAGGTACTATTTCTTCACCTTGCGAGGACACATTTACCAGTCGCCTTTCATTGACCGATGGTGGTGAGGATATTGCGATCCATTTCCTATGTGACATGCGATTGTAGCTTAGAGCCAGCTTTGTAGGGCTCTTTAACAGGTGAGTTTGTATATACTAATTTAAGTGTGGATGGCACTTGGATCAGACATACTGCGCAATGTATGTTTTACTTCTCACTTTTTAGGATTTTTAAAGACTGCACGATTGGAGTACAAGCGACAAGACCCTATATCTATTTCCATATTCGATTTGTAGTATATCTTTGGGGAGCGAGATATACGAATCTTCGCTGCTGTAGTTTGATCTAATACCTGCGCCAACTTAACCTTGGACTATATTTGCTCTACATTGTTCGCTTCTCCTGCCATTCTCCTGGTTTTCACCTTTATTGAATAGACGTGAATAGACCTGATAGAATTAAATGCCATGCTGAAAGGACTGTTCTCTAAGGGTTGCATCATAATGTCAGGAGATGACATGGGCCTGCAGAGCACCTACAACAAAAACCCTGTAAGTGGTCTTTATAATCAATGTTGATCTTTCAATCCAGAGAAACACATGCAGTTCACTAATAAAACATCAAAAAGCAGCAGTGGAGGTAAATCATGGGTTAAGAATCTGATGGCAACATTATCCTGCTGTTTTGGGCATGAATGACATATAGCTGAGGGGTAAGGGAACGTACTGATCACTGTGCCAATGTATGCTGTTCTAAAAATGATTATGCCTCGAGACTGGTTCCACCACTCTTCCTTCCTTTATAACTACATTTGCTATTATTGCTGAATGTACAAGCCCAGCCAATCCTGACGAATCCTCTTAATAAGGAGCCATGATTCACTCTGCACATACAAATATTGGGAGAGGGGAAAAGAAAACAAGGAGTTTCCATTTATAGCTGTTCTATAAGAGATTGAGTATCAGTGATACAAAAAAATAATATCTATAACTGTCGTTGCCGAAAGTTAGAATCAGGAGGAGTCGATGAGCTGAAAGATGAGCCGCAGAAACATGTTCCACAAGCCTCATTAGAATGACCTGTAATTCAACTTTCATTGACTGTTTGATACATAATCCAAACATGTATGAGTTGATTCTAATGCACAAAACGTGTCAATCCACTCTTGGGATATCCGTCTTTGCTGATGGCGGAGAATTCCTTGTGACCACAGCAAGTCTGCCTCTGCCTGTAGGATATGCATAACAAATGTTAATTATTACATTGCCTATTTCTAAGACGAATTCTTCTGGTGAACAACCCATGGTATGTAGACCGGAAATTGATACATAAACATATAATACTGATCCAGATGAGCCACATTTGCTCATAAATACTTATACATAACTTATTTCCCAATGGGTGCCCCTTTGATGGTAGAACAGAAGATGTTACTCACTGAACTGATCCTCATTTTGTCTTGCTCAACAACCATTAGACAAATCTCAACAGCAATCAATATACTATAAATATGCCATTCTGATTATTAGCTGTTCTTGTTATGTGACTTTTATGCACTTTTTCTTGCATTCACTTGCATTACAGCAGTTTGACCATGGGACTGCTCCCTCTGATTTCCCCTCGGGTTCCTCTTCAGTATAAACAGATACAGAGGAAATGAGAAAAAGACTGGGAAAGCATTTGACAGTATTTAAAGCAATTCCCAAGGCAAGATTGCAAAAATTTCCAGATCTATATTTGTCACTGCATATTTTGGTATTATGCCATCAATTAGAGACAGGTTTTAACTCAAACCGAGACGAGGAAACCAGCTCCAAAATGAACTGATTCCTAAAGGGAGCTATTCTGAGATCTGTAAGTGAAGTTAATCTGTCATCATGCAGACTTGTCTAAACAAGCCAATCATATCCCTTAATCAGTGTTGCCCTTTGGGCAGGGCGAGAGTTTCACAGGCCCTGTGCCTCTCACCCTCAAGGGGGGATATATACTGGGCAAAATCAATCCCAAAGCTAGTATATAACTCGCAGGTGGGTTAATTCTTTGGTGGTCTGACGCAAGTTGTAACAGATCTCTGTACCCTGACTGGGTCACATCTGTTAATGCCGCTATCTTGCCAGACCCCCGTTCTCTCCCCAGCAGGCTTTCGTGCCTTTCTCCAGTCCTTAGACTGAACTTAAGGAAGGGTACACATAAAAAGCCTTCCTAGCATCCCGCAGAAATAAGATGACGCATAGATCTGGGAGATTTTGAAGAGCAACCGCTTAACACATTTATTGAGTTAAATATGTACAGTCCCAGGTGGACCTAGAGACCAACAAAAAGCAAGACCCTGGCGTCTTACAACACTTCATCATAATCCCTCCCCTAGAGAAATGTGAGTTTCCCATGTTCTTAAATTCTGATGTTATTGCTCCTTCTGCTTCACGGCATTTGGGACACAATTTTACTAGGATGAAATAATGGGATAAACATTTTTCAACATTTCTAGAAAAGACAGAACAATGACAGTTGTGGATGGTAAACAGGATCCAGTCTAAGGGTTTTCTTTAGATAATGGGTCAGTGTTTGCCTGACAAGGCAGAGCATCAAGTGACCCCTCAAATATACACCAGATAATCACACATTCCTGACAACGGAAGCTGGAAACGGCTAAGGCTAGGGTCAGATGAGCGCATTTTGTACGGACTGTGCGTCCGTGCAGTACGGACGTACTTACTGACTGACAACAAGGTAGTGGCCACAAAGTCCGTTTTTTTTCACTGACGTATTTTTTGACTGATGTAGCAGGGAAAATAAATTACAATGAAAAAACATTCTGTCAAAAATGCTGGACGTATAAATGCAGTCCGTCTGACCACGTTCCATCACTCACACACAAAGCTACACGGACGTTGCAGACGTGGCGCACTCCGCACGTCCGTTCTAGCAGTATTACATTCTTGCCTAACCTGCGTCCGTTTGCCGCGTCCGCCATGCATCCGCACTTCCGTGCGGACGTACTTCGTGTGTGGGGCTCCATTGGTCAGAATGCTATGCTGCCACGGACGTACAAATGTGCGGCAACACGGACGTGATAACTGCGCTCGTCTGACCGTAGCCTTAGATAACCCACCCAGTAATCTTATCAGCAGACAGTAACAGATACACACATACAATATGATTATTCATACTACAGTATCTCACAGCAGTGAGTACACCCCTCACATTTTTTTAAATATTTTATTATATCTTTTCATGTGACAACACTGAAGAAATGACACTTTGCTACAATGTAAAGTAGTGAGTGTACAGCTTGTGTAACAGTGTAAACTTGTTTTCCCCTCAAAATAACTCAACACACAGCCATTTATGTCTAAACTCAGATTATACAAACACCCTACAGGCACAGGGTGACTACAACATAGGAGAGGGCATGGAAATAATGCAGAACATCAGGCCTGCACCTCCCAAATACATATCTAGGCCCATATACCCCAAGTTCAAAGTGACCCACGTCAAACAAGTTTCCTGTGATAGGTGAGCAATTATATGCACACTCTCCTCTCACTAGGCAACCAAAAGGGCTTGGGTTGGCCCACCGATATGTGGTTCAGCATTAAACAAATAATCTGAAATTGCTGACAAGATGCAGTTACAGTTATTGTTCATGTCACGTCCAACAGCGTCTGCATTGCTCGGCTGCAGGCAGCATCTCCCACACTGCTCGCTGGCCGGCCGCTGAGTGAAGAAGCGTCCAGCCACGTTCACGTGATGCAGTTGGGGACGGGGCACAGCATGATGACGTGGTGCCCGCCAGGTTTAAAACCAGTAGGCTGAAACATGCTCATTGCCCTGACATGATTTTACCTCCTCTCAGTGTTTGATCGTATTTCTGATATATACAGTATATACTGTGTATGACCCTTGCTTATCTGACTACCCTTCTGTCAATTAACCCCTTGACTTCCTTTCTGACTAGCTGCTCTGACAAACGACTCTGCCATACGGCTGGCACTGTACCCTGGCGATTAGACCCTCTGGCATACGGCTCACACACTAACCTGGCAATACAATCCTTGACGTTTCTGGTATTAACCTCTGCTGTTTATTTGTGCTATTAACTTTGTGTGTCCGGCTCAAGAGTATCCTGGCCTTAGGTTCATGAGCACCCTTACTGTTGACCCTATGTGTGTACATCCCTAAGCTTACTCCTCTGGTTTATGATAATAGGTAGCAGTGCCAACCATCTAAAGAATCGGAAGTATAGGATAGTCATTCTGCGTGCAGGGACTAGTTTACTAGTTATCCCAGAGGAACGTGACAGTTCATCTCTGATTATTGAAATGGTCTGCTAGCTATTAAGCATGCATGATGAATTGTGCTGTAGCAAGTCCATCCTAAGCTATTTCAGCGGCCAGGTGGCAAAACGTGGCTGTGGAGGACCCTGGAAAACTGCTCTTTACCTTGTCAATCAGTGACTGCATAACACACACATACACAGCAGTGGGACAGTCTTTAATTGAGTGGAATGTGGCATGGTCCACTAAGATAGTGGTCTGCCCACTTTCTTGGTGAGGTAGTGAGACTTGCCGTATTGCTGGCCAGGCTTTATTGTCTGGGTCCTGACGCGCCCCTTTCCAAGGCTGATGAGAGTCACATGATTGGCTTGCCCACCCATCTCAATCTTATACTTCCTAAGCTTTTGGAAAATAAGTAGGGGTGCACACAGCTCCCCATCTCTACTAACATTGACCCATTGGAGCACCACAGAAAGAAAATTTAACCCAATCTACATTTTGTCTTTAAATGAGTATTTATCCAGCATGGTTCCCTCTATGCTTCTTGACCCCAGCCCATAATACCATATCTCACCCTAAGGATGGTTAGTTTACTATGAAATGACACCACCTCCTGGTCGCTGACCAAAAAGACATGGTGAAAATGGCACCTAATAAAATGAAACACTTGTATTCATAAGCGTTGTTTGGGAGCAATCAATGGAAGGAGCAGAATGCCTAAAATTGAATACTAATAAAAAGGAGCAGAGTGTTAGGGTTAGAGTTAACCCTAATCCTAACTGTAAACCTAACCCTAAAACAAGTACAAATAGTAACCTAACCCAAATTTTGAAACCTAGCTTTAGCCGTAACCCTAGAAATCAATTGCAGAGCATTCGATTTTTTTCGGTTGCTCCCGCAAACTATGTCCAAATTGAAGTATGTATAGTTTTCAGGTGCGTCTGAATTGACAGCATCTTTTTTATTTCAATGCCATTTTTAATGCAAAGTTTGTGAGCGTCCTGAGGATTACTAACAGCACCAGTGGCTTGCCCCACGATGGGTCCCCACTCAGCTCTCACAAGGTTTTAGCTCAATAGTACCATTACAGAGACGATTATTCCATTTATAAATGAGTTTACTATCACAAAGAGAAGATAGCCTGGACTTAAATGCCAAGGAGGTAATCTCTCCATGAGACATCCCGTATCCATCAGTGATCATTTTGGCCTCATAGACCTCATCAGGAGGGTATTGCTGACACCCATTTGACACCTCAAGCAATGGGTCTACGTCTGGTTTACACTGTATACTTAAAGTGAGCAAAAGCAAAGTTCATGAGGGTCCTGAGAACAAGCAGCATCACTAATAGCCTGCAAGTTTTTAGCTCGATGGTGCCATTACAGGGTCTGAGAACAAGCAGCAGCACTAGTTCCTTTTGTGACCACCCAAAAACTCGCAAAACTGTGGCACCAATAAACTAAAACTTTGTGAGACCTGAAGACCCACCATAGGGCAGGCCACTTGAGCTGTTGCCGATTCTCAGGACCCTCACATACTTTGCTGACTCTTATTTCTGTAGGATACCCACTTGACTGAAGCACAAGCTGGCCACAGCATAAATTGCAGAGTTGAATAGTCAGGAGTTGTTGTGGAAACGTTTAGCCTAGAAGAAATGGAAACCAAACATTGTTATTTAATATTAAAGAGAACATCTTGAAGATGCATTGGTTAGTGTAATTTGCTGCAGTTATAAGACAACGAACAGAGAGACAAGGACCAGCTTCTACTTCATCTTTAGAAAAGAGCAAATTGCCAAAGCAAAGAGGAGCCACTGTTGTGCATATTCCTATTATTATACTTCTATTTATAATTTTATGCCCGTATCCACGGTTTCACTTATTCACGGTTGACCACAGTTCTTATATACTATGCTATTAGTCACTTTGCGGTCGTCTTGGTTATCGGGTTGACACTCACAGCATTACTGCTTGTGATATCATCACTTTTATTATTACAATTGATCTATTAGTAGCTCTTGTTGTTGATGTCTTTTTGTGCCTAATTTATACATTAAATATTATCATAGGTACCTACAGCAGAGCCATTTCTCAGGTGTTCACAAGCGTCTTGTAACCTGTCCCCGGAGGATACAGGGGGGTTACCGTATTACTCTTTAGGCTAGCATCAGACGAACGCAGTCATCACGTCTGTGTCGCCGCACAGTTTAACGTCCGTCGTAACATTGATTTGTGATCAATAGAGATCCACACACGAAGTACGTGTGCACTGAAGTAGGTCTCGACGTAAAAGCGCTACGACGGACACCCAGAGTGCGCCGTGTCCGCGTAGCGGCCTGTGTGCATGATGACACGACTTCAAACGCAGCGTATTTGCGACGTTCATCCTGTTGACGCCTAGAGGTTTTTTTGGTCTGGCCGACTGTACCTGTCTTTTAATTTTTGTTTTGCATATTTCCCTTTCTTTTCTACATCCGTCAAAAAAAACGGACCGTGTGGTGTCTACAGTATCTTCTGTCAGTACGTACGTACGTACGTTATGCACGCACGCAGAGTGTGCTCAGACTGCGTTCATCTGACATTAGCCTTCGAGCTTATTATTTATTTTTAATAAACCAACAGCACATGACTTCTCTGTCTTCCACCAACAGTCCACTTGTTCCTCAAACAGATCTAAGAGGTGTTCTTTCAAAACACTGCCGTTTCAGACACAGTAGCAAAACAAATTCAGGAAGCGCAGGTTCGTTAACAAATGTTCACGGCTAATTATGAAATGTTCTGAGATGTAACAGCCTGCTACAGATGGATTACTTTAAAGCATTGTCTTTCAATTCACATGCAAACAGCTAGCGTTCAGATCAACAGGGGGTTAGATTTTTTTTCCCCACGTTTCATTGACTCAACTGTTTCATTGCAAATTTTGTCGTAACTATATGGTACCTGATTTGTTTTGCTGACGATGTCCCTTCAAATGCGACACATGAACCCAGGTCTAAGAATCCCCCTCCCATCATCCTTCTCTCTTTTCCCCTCTCGTTATGTCTTTCCCAATTAGGACTTACCCTTTTCTTGACCCTTTATCTGAACGCTGCACTGTTTCCTGAGGGCCCTCTGAGATTATTTTTGTTTCTTGGAAGTGGGCTCTACACCTCCCGGATCACAATTTTTTTTGGTTTTCCCTCATCCTTTACCACATAATTTGCATGATTGTATGTCTGTATACAAAAGTCCTACAATAAAGGCTTAAAAAAATAAATATTGAGGTCGGGCCCTTTTTCAGCCAAGCCGTTTGATTAACGAGTGAACCAGTAAAAGGGTTAGTCAGAAAGCACCGATATTTCACAGAAATTTCGGTGCTTTCTCATTCGGCGCACCTCGGTGCACTTCAGCGATTCCAGTATGTCGACCCTGCAGTGAATTCAATATTCACAACAGGGTCCCTGAAGTGCGCCGAATGTGGAGCCGCCACCGTCCACCAACGACCGTCGATCTGGCCGCCGAACACAGCCAAACTGGAGAAAAAAAACGGAACTCTGCTATTCTTTAAAAGGTGTTTGGAACAATAAGAATGTGTGGAAATAATAAAAAAGGTCCGTTAAAAAAATAGAAAAACGGCCTGTTACAGGATTAAAATAAAAAACCTTAAAGAAATTGGGAATAAAAAATTTCACCTAAAAAATTCGAAATAATACAAAATCTCCAATAAATGAATAAATAAAAAGACGGTTTGCTGAAAATGAACAGAATAAACGGTTGAATAAAAAAAGTAAAAACGATAATTTTTTTTAACATTGAATCCTATGGAATTCACCTGTTTAAACCTGTAGAACTGAATCACGGAAAACATGGGTATTTCCCTGACACTTCGGTACAGTTCGGCGTTCTCTGAATAGATTAACCATTACTTCTCTATGGAACAATTTCGCAGCTGCTAAAGATGGCCGAATTGCAGCGATCTGCTGCGAATTGCACCGTATTTCGCTGTCAGTTCGCCAGTATCTGGTGAATTGACAGCTTTCTGAATAGACGAACTGCCACGAAAACTGCACCGTACAGAGAAATTCACCATTCGGTGCATTTCGGTGGCAAGTTCGGTGCTCTTTGAATAACCCTTTAAGTATAACAACTCCACTCAGTAATGATAGCGGCTCTCGTCCTATTCTACCCGAGCCATAAACATCCCCTCCAGCTGGGCAGTTGCGATTTCCTGCTGTAACGGCGGAATAGATATGTTTTCTGGATGTGTTGCTGGAGACATGAGATGATATTTTATTCCATTTTGCCTATTTATATTTCATCATTTCAGATGACTGCGAGAGTTATGGGGTGTCTGCAGTAACAATTATCTTGACCAATGAATGATTTGCAAACAGAATAAAACAGAAAAAAACCATATCGATGAAGGAATAACAAGCATTAATGGCCAGGCTAGTAGATTTATGTGTGCTTTCAGCAAGAATGACATCCAATAAGTCATTTCTGGAAACTGGTGCAGCAATATTTACAGTTATATACGTACATATATAACCTCTGGATTTTACACATAGTTATATACAGTTTTGTTTTTGTTTTTTAAACCTGTCTTAATTTTTCAAACTCATTGCCCCGATCCTGACCTGTTGTAATAAATGTTTAACTCTCCTCTTTGGGTTTTAGAAAAATGTAAACTATGTTGATAGTGCGTATAAATATTTCCAGCTACATGTAACAAATTTCTGCGGCTTAAAGAAAAATGCTAGAGATAAAATGAGGGTGTTGGCGAGTGGATAGGATAAATGCTAATCCCTACTGACCTTCACTACATACAACCTCCCATTTTATCCATTGGCGATCCTTGCACCCCAGATGTTTTGGCAATACATGTCCCGTGATGCTCATACACTTGTAAGTCTGGCTAAGCATCATGGGACATGTAGTTTATAAATATCTGGGGTGCCACGGTTTTCCATCACTGGCCCTAGAATGCCTTAATAATGACCTTCAACCCAGCATCGGGGTTCTTCGGTGCTGGTCTTGAGTTGACAAGCTGCAACTTCCGCTGAAGCTGCAGCTGTCACATGATTGGGAATAGGCTGGACGCTTGTATGAGAGTCCGGCCAACCCAATGGCTTTCAGTACGAAAAATCTACTGTACTGATTTTCCTTCCACTACCTTTACCCCTAATGCCTTTTGATCTCCTTTAGATTATTTCCTAACAATTTCCAAAGGCTCCTATGAAGTAGCAATTAATATTATATATAATATATAATATAATATACAAGTGTAATCGTCTTATGACAGAGGATGTAGTCATTCTTCTGTCTGTCTGTAAAAGTTCTTGTATGGTGTTTCCTCGCTCATGCTCCACATGTCAACGTTATGTCATGCCAGAACTCCTATAGCTTAAGCAGCAAGTGCTGGAAAATGAAATAAATTTTTTTGAGGCTATATAAACTTTTAGACACACTTTATGTATGCACATAACTATAAAGTGATCAGGATGAGTAGAGTGTTCCTTTAAACGCAGGTGCTTTTTGCAGATGGCTTATTCTCAGGTCAGTGGACTGGTCACGGACGCAAAGCTTGATAAATGACTTAATGGAGAAAAATGTCACACACAATTGCTTCCTTATGTAATCAATTCATTTATATTATTACATATTACTTGCTTTTAGTATCTTGTCACAACCATTAAACTGGATAGGAAGTCACATTGACGTGTTGTAAGGACAGTGAAGACGCACACAACTTTTCAATATATATATATATATATATATACAGTTGTGTTCAAAATTATTCAACCCCCAATGCTGTAAAGGGTTTTAGGGAATTTAGTGTACATTTGTAATTGTATTCAGAATGAAATCCTACAAGGACTTTTTAAAGAACCATATGCAACTAAAATGACATCAATTGGTTTTGTAATACAGTAGTAAATGTTTCTTTTGTGAATTCTTCATTGACACAATTATTCAACCCCTAAAGACTACCACTCTGAAGAACAGAGGTTCATTCAAGTGTTTTCAATCAGGTATTGAAAACACCTGTGGATGTCACGGAGCAGCAATAAAGCATAATAAGCACCAATTAGGCAGCTTTAAAATGACTGTGATACTCAGCTCCTTCTAGACATTTACTGGTGTGGTTACAAGCATGGTGAAGTCAAGAAAATGGTCCAGGAAGACAAGAGAAGAGGAGATTACTCTTCACAGGAAGGGCAATGGCTATAAGAAGATTGCAAAGATGTTAAACATACCAAGAGAGACCATAGGAAGCATCATTCGCAAATTCAAGGCAAAGGGCAATGTTGAAACGCTACCTGGTCGTGGCAGAAAGAGGATGCTGACTTCAACTGCTGTGCGCTACCTGAAGCGTAGAGTGGAGAAAAGTCCCCATGTGACTGCTGAGGAACTGAGAAAAGATTTGTCAGATGTGGGTACTGAAGTTTCAGCTCAGACAATACGGCGCACACTGCGTAATGAAGGCCTCCATGCCAGAACTCCCAGGCGCACCCCCTTGCTGTCTCCAAAGAATAAGAAGAGTCGACTGCAGTATGCCAAAAGTCATGTGGACAAACCACAGAAGTTTTGGGATAGTGTTCTGTGGACTGATGAAACAAAATTAGAACTGTTTGGGCCCATGGATCAACGCTATGTTTGGAGGAGGAAGAACAAGGCCTACGAAGAAAAGAACACCTTGCCTACTGTGAAGCATGGCGGGGGGTCAATCATGCTTTGGGGCTGTTTTGCTTCTGCAGGTACAGGGAAGCTTCAGCGTGTGCAAGGTACCATGAATTCTCTACAGTACCAGGAGATATTGGATGACAATGTGATGCAGTCCGTCACAAACCTGAGGCTTGGGAGACGTTGGACCTTTCAACAGGACAATGATCCCAAGCATACCTCCAAGTCCACTAGAGCATGGTTGCAGATTAAAGACTGGAACATTTTGGAGTGGCCATCGCAGTCACCTGACTTAAATCCGATTGAGAACCTCTGGTGGGACTTAAAGAAAGCAGTTGCAGTGCGCAAGCCTAAGAATGTGACTGAACTGGAGGCTTTTGCCCATGACGAATGGGCGAAGATACCCGTAGATCGCTGCAAGACACTTGTGTCAAGCTATGCTTCACGTTTAAAAGCTGTTATAACTGTAAAAGGATGTTGTACTAAGTACTAAGATTGAATGTCACTTGGGGGTTGAATAAAACTGATAATGATGTGAGCACAGAAAAGACATTTGTGGTTATTTCATTATAAATGTTATGTTATATTTGTCTGACCTACACGTGCCTCTTTGATTTAATTGTAAGTAAGATGACTGAATGATCAAAATCAATGTCAAACTGGCCAAAACACTCAATTTCAGTGGGGGTTGAATAATTTTGAACACAACTGTATATGTACACACATAAAACTTAAATACCGAATATTTTTTTTTAAAAAATCTAGGCTTCCCTGGGACGCACATTATTTTGTTTTATGCTTATGTTATTAATCCTTGTTCAGGTTTGGTTTGTTTTGAAAAAATGCTTGTGTAGAGAAAGACATCATTAAAGTATTTCTGAAAAGTCAACACTCTCCAGGCTACAGATGCACATAGTCATATGACTTCACAATCACCCCATCGGCTGACCTTCCCCAAACAGTCAGTATTCGGAAAGAGCGGTGATATCAGGCCTGTATTAATTTTTTCTGTCCAAACTTTAGCACACAAAATACACAACATAAATTAAGTGAGATATACAAGACCGCAGATTCATGTTTTATTAGAGTACTTAAGTAAGAATTGATACCATATTGCCTTTCAGTGCTGCCAAGTCAATTTGGTAAAACTAAATACGTGTCTTATCATTAACCATATAATTAAATTAGCTCTCTCCATAGAGGACAAGAGACTTTAATTCCAAAATTCCAAGAAGTGGCAATTTATAGGACAAAAAAAGAGAAACATTTCAGCTGCAAGAGCAGCTTTTCTCAAGTCTGACAGCCGAAACATCATCAAACCACACTGACCCCACCCACTAATGCCTTTTCCAAACACTGTACTGACTCCACCCACTAATAACTATTCCAAAGACTGCACTAACTCCGCCCACTAATACCTATTCAACACAGCAATGACTCCGCCCACTAATACCTATTCCAAACACTGCACTGACTCCTCCCACTAATACCTATTCCAAACACTGTACTGACTCTGCCCACTAATACCTATTCCAAACACTGTACTGACTCTGCCCACTAATACCTATTCCAAACACTGCACTGACTCTGCCCACTAATAACTATTCCAAAGACTGCACTAACTCCGCCCACTAATACCTATTCAACACAGCAATGACTCCGCCCACTAATACCTATTCCAAACACTGCACTGACTCCTCCCACTAATACCTATTCCAAACACTGCACTGACTCCTCCCACTAATACCTATTCCAAACACTGCACTGACTTTGCCCACTAATACCTGTTCCAAACACTGCACTGACTCCGCCCACTAATACCTATTCCAAACATTGCATTGACCACACCCACTAATAATTGTTCCAAAACATCCCAGTCCTGCTAGTGATATATGAGTAAGAGAAAAAAAACCTCTTCAATTGCCATCAAATGAACCTCTCTACAAATCTAAATACTATGGGGAGGGGAGGATGTTCCTTGCACTGCTTGCTTAAATTGGTGCCTGGAAACCTAAAAAAAAAAATGGAATCTTTTGATTTTATTTACTAGGTGTGGCATCACCCGATCTGCATCAAATCTCCCTCTGAAAATTATAATCCTGGATCTATCTGAAAATGTGGATACTGTTCTCTTGGTTTGGTTTATCTGTACCCTACAGCTATAGGTACAACAGCTGGACATTTGGAATGTAACTAAGCTGGTCATTGTGACATCCCCAACTGTCTGTGCATGCCTTACTCATAACTATATAGCTCACTACTTAAGGGGTTATTCAAAGAAAGCCGAATTTGCCACCGAATTCCACCAGTGAATTTCACTGTATTTCGTGGCAATTTGACTATTCAGAAAGCCCGAAAATTCGCCAAATATTGGCGAGTTGCCAGAGAAATACGGTGCAGTTTGGCAGCAGTGAAATTGTCCCATAGAGAAGTAATGGTTAATCTATTCACCGATCAGCAACGAAAAATTGTTGAAATGCCCAGATTTTCGGTGGTTTCAGTCGATTTTTTTTGTCAATTTTTTTTAAAAAATCTAAATTTTTAAATGGTGTTTTTCATTATTCAGTAACAGACCTTTTTATTATTCTCATGCAATATTTTTGCTTACAACACCTTTTAAAAATTGCAGGGGGGTTTTACTCCTGCACTGTGGCTGATCGACTTTTTTTGGCGACGTTCGGCAGTCTGTTTGGCGACGTACAGTGGATTGTCGGCTGCGTTCGGTGGTTTGCGGCTGCATTCGGCGGGTCGTTGACTTAGTTTGGCAGTTTGCAGATGCGTTCGGAGGTCTGTTCGGTGGATCGTCAGCGGTGTTGAATCACCGAATCGCACCGAAGTTTCAGTGCTCTCTGAATAACCCCTTTACTGTAACATTACATAATGGGTACTGCAGTCTGAAATTGATTTACAATTTAACCCTTTCCCTGAGTATGACGTGTGTGGAAGGTCATGTGATTCTCTCACTATATGCGTAGGATGTTCCCCACACGTCTTCCACTGCTGGCTCTCCCGGGTTCTACTCACCTCTCCCCTCTGGGGTCCCGAGGCGATCTGACTTCCAGATGCTGCTTTATACCCCCCTCTCGGAGCACTGATGTCATCACGGTGAGTGTTATGACAACAGCTTCAGGCACCCCCCCGGAAGAGCGCCTGAAAGGAGGGGGGGTCCCTTTGGACCTCCCGATCGGAAGGAGATACAAGATAAAAAGAGGCACTGCTGAAAAGGGCACAGTCTGCCCTGTGCAGCGCTGCCTCTCTTTAACCCCTGAGGCACCGGTCCAGTGTCAGATTACGGACCTCCCCTGGAGGTGGCTGACTTCCTGGATGTAAGCCAAGCCTTTGGGCCTCTCCCCGCTCACTGACATCATTGAGCAGTGTGAGCATTAACCCCTGGCTGCCAAGGGGTTACCCTATCTCCCGATCCATGGCAGCTAGAGGTTGATGCTTGGTATCATCGGAAAGGCCACAATGATACCAAACATGACCAGGTTAAAAGTAAACAAAAAATAAATAAAAACAATAATAAAAAAAAATAAATAAAAAAAAATTGTTTTTTATTAATGCAGCACTATTGTTCACATTTCAAAAATAATGTGAACAATGATGCTGCACTAACGAATCTTTTTTGGGGGGTTTTAGTTAAAATCACATAATTTCTCTGAAAAAAAGTAACGGGTTCCCATTTCACTTTTTTTTTTAATAAGCATACCCCATAGAATATATAACCGCAAAGGCTCGGATGATAATATGTGAAAAAAATCACTTTGCACACTGTAGATGATTGCAAATTCTAATTTTATTGCATTTTTTGTTATAATATTCAGGCAGGGCATGACGTATACATATAATAATATATTATGAATCAGCCTTAAAAAAGAATATATATGTCTGGGTGGTAAAATAAAACATGACTTCAAATCGCGTTTAAACATGATGAGCAAAAACTGTAAAAATTAGCTCAGCACAGGGGGGGTGAAATGGCTCAGCAGTGAAGGGGTTAAACTAGTTTGTAGATAAAGCATTATGCACTTTGGAGTGAAGAACACACAAGCAATTTATACCCTAAATGGTACGGAGTTAGGGAAATCCAAGCAGGAGAAGGATTTGGGAATAATCATAGACTTCAAACTAAGTAACAATGTGCAATGTCAAACAGCAGCCGCCAAGGCCAGCAAAGTACTGGCATGCATTAAAAGGGGAGTTCACTCACGGGATGAAAACATAATTTTGCCTCTGTATAAATCAATGGTCAGGCCGCACCTTGAATATGCCGTGCAATTTTGGGCACCTGTCTTAAAAAAAGATATTATATGGTTAGAAAAAGTGCAGAGACGGGCAACTAAATTAATAAGGGGGATGGAAGGGTTAAGTTATGAGGAAAGACTAACAAGCTTAAACCTGTTTAGTTTAGAGAAAAGGCGCCTTAGAGGGGATCTGATAACCTTATATAAATATATACGGCCATTATCAACCATTGTCTGATAACCTATTCATTAACAGGACTATACATAGGACAAGGGGTCATCCATTTAGACTGGAAGAAAGAAAATTAGCTTAAAGCATAGGAAGGGTTATTTTACGGTGAGAACAATCAAGCTGTGGAATTCTCTGCCTGTTGAGTGGTTGGGTCAGAGTCTGTACAGACTTTAAAAACGACTGGATGACTTCCTGCAGACACAGAATATTAAGGGTTATAATATTTAATATGTGGGTAAAAGCTTCTTGATCCAAGGAGAAATCTGACTGCCATTCTGGGGTCAAGAAGGAATTTTTTCCCAGTATGTTGCATATTGGCAAGCATTCAGACTGGGTTTTTTTGCCTTCTTTTGGATCAACAGCAGTAGGTTATGTGGGAGAGGCTGAACCCGATGGACGCATGTCTTTTTTCAGCCTATATAACTATGTAACTATGTAACTATGTAAGATTTAGAAATTTAAAAATTATTAATCCTATGAGCAAAGTGTGCTGCAAGGAAGAATTAACTGACATACACAGGGTTATTCAAAGAGATCCGAATTGCTGGTGAAAGGTAACCGAACAGTGAAATTCACCATACACTTACCTTTCCTGGCCATTCGGCTATTCAGAGAGCAGGCAGTTCGCCAAATGTTGGCAAATTGTCTGCACATACGGTGCCTGTTCGGTGCCTGTTCGAGGGCAGTGAAATCCCCATAGAGAAGCAATGCTTTGTCTATTCAGAGAACAAAAACCAGCAGTGAGAAGTTGCCGAATTGCCCTGCTGTTCGGTGGTTTAATTCGGCAGGTTTATTCAGGCGAATCCCATAGGCTTCAATGTTAAAAATATTCCCGTTTTAATCCAATATTGTAGGGATTATTATCTCTGCACGTGCTTACAACATGTCGAGATTTATATTCAATAAGAAACTTATACGAGACACAAATATCAATCGTTTATATTTCCTAGAAATTCTCCTAAATTCTTTTAATTGTCTATGTTTTGCTTTGAAGAATACACTAATCAATAATCGGATAAAAATATATATATTTATTACGTATACAAAAAAGTTTCAAATCTCATATCATAAACAAAAATTTATAAACCACAATCCATCCATCAGCACATAGACACTAGCTTCACAATATATGTATCACCTGTTAGTAACTGCATATATGATTAATATCATTTACCTTATCAGTTAGTAACTATACACAAATGGTTAATAAACATTTCTGCTTAACGAAAATTTAACATATATTTCCCAGCAAACCAATGTTTAGCAAGCTAGATCTTATAGAGATATATATATATTTCTCTATGCTACGTGGATAAACAAAAGATGAGCTATCACTTATTCTATTTCTAGAATGTTAAGTAATAAAAACTTATTTAGTGAATCCTCCCCTAATATCGAGAATTAAGCTTCTAATCTTCTGCTCTTTATTTTGTAGTTATATAATTCCTTACTTATTAATTTCAATCACAGTAATTTCCAAATTCAATATATATATATATATATATATATATATCGGTATATCAATCTTGCAACAGTTTCTTTAGGAGAAATCCTTATATCTGATCTGATAATCCTTCATATCTCTATCTGCAGAATAGAAATATTTTTAGATTCTGGATCTATCTATTGCAAGAAATACTCCAGATATATATATTTATTAATTACTTAAATTTTGCTCTCTCATACATTACCTCTCATACATTACCTCCAATCTGGATTCAATGAGTTACAGCCTTGGAATATTCTTTGATTGTTTTGGAATATGTGAAAATTATCAATGTAGATATTCAATACATATAAGTTAGAGATGTGGTGGAATGATCGGCAGTCTGAATTAATGCATAATTGTGTCTTGGTATGATCTGAAGGGCATGGTGTCCTGAGATGGTCTGCTTGCGTGATCTGCCCGCGATGGTCTGTTTTGTAACGAACAGTGCATCTTCAATTATAGTCAATTTGACGTCACTGACAATCTACCTCTTTCCATTTAAATATTACATTCTTTATATTAATATAATATTTACTATACCTCTAGAGGGCAGTGTTGCACTTCTAATTAATTCCATGTTTAATTTTTATATATATTATCTCAGGTCAAGAGATCAATCTGACTTACAAAGACCCTATTTTCAATGCTAGACTTTGAGTCTCTCCTGTCAAAATTAAATTAATATCTCTACTCCTCTCAACGTTTTTACTAAATAAATTCCTTTCTAATTAAAATCAACAGAATCTATTCTTCAATAATCATACTATTTACCAGTTATACTCTACAAATATTTATTGGAGCATCTATTTTCTACTGTAAATATAATAAAATATACATTGATTATAAGAATATATTTCGCGAATATAATCATACATTTGCAAAAAGAAATTTTGAGTTTGTACCTATACCCAAAAAGAAAAATATCTTTTCTTTCAAAACTTGTTAAAACACCAATAAATTTACAGTAAATATGACTTAGCTCAACATTATATCACATAAAGGCATTTTATCGTCTCTAATCATGTCTGGCATTTATAGAAACAAAACATAAGGCTGGGGTCAGACGAGCGCAGTTATCACGTCCGTGTTGCCGCTCATTTGTACGTCCGTGGCAGCATAGCATTCTGACCAATGGAGCCCCACACACGAAGTAAGTCCGCACAGAAGTGCGGATGCATGGCGGACGCGGCAAACGGATGCAGGTTAGACAAGAACGTAATACTGCTAGAACGGAGGTGCGGAGTGCGCCACGTCTGCAACGTCCGTGTAGCTTTGTGTGTAAGTGATGAAACGAGGTCAGATGGACTGCATTTATACGTCCCACATTTTTGACGGACAGAATGTTTTTTCATTGTAATTTATTTTCCCTACTACGGCTGGCGGCACACGAGCAGAGGAAGGAACGTCCGTAAAAAAACACCCTCTGCGCTCAGCGTACAAAGCGCGATCCTCCTATGGAGAATCGCGCTTTGTATCCTTTCAGCGTCCGTTTAGCTTTTTGACGGGGAGGGCTTTTTCACGCCCGGTGGATGGCCTTCCCCGTCAAAAACCCACGGACGCAGGGAATTTGAGCCATAAATACGCTCGTGTGCCGGGGGCCTAAATCAGTCAAAAAATACGTCAGTGAAAAAAACGGACTGTGTGGCCACTACCTTGTTGTCAGTCAGTAAATACGTCCGTACTGCACGGACGCACAGTCCGTACAAAATGCGCTCATCTGACCCTAGCCTAACTCATAAAGTTTCACCTAGCCATGAACTGTAAAAAAAAATCTCTGTCCATTCCTAAAACTAGGGAAAATTGAAAACAAAAAAAAATTTCCATTTAAGGCTAGGGTCAGACGAACGCATTTTTATGTTGTCTGTGAAAAAGTGCGTTCGAACGAATGGACGCATTTTTTCACAGAATACGTGATAGTGGTCATACTATGCGCATTTTCGTCCGTGATTTTGTACGGATCATCAATAAAACTCTTTTTGCGTCTGGACGTTATGTTGGCCGGACATTAGCAGCGTCTGACGTCTCCTAATCACACACACACGCCGCTAGCAGACGCAGCGCACTCTGTACGTCAGTACCTGCGGTTTCACGTTCTCGAAAAAATGCGTTCATTTTCCACTTGCGTTGCGCAGCCGGACTTTTGTGCGACCGTACTTCGTATATTGGCCGTCATTGCCCGGCATCTGCTGCTAGCACGGCCGTGATTAAGTGCGGCTGCACGCGCGTTCGCACTGCCTCAGTCTGACCCTAGCCTTAAACAAGATGGCTACGGGCATCCATTTTAATTTTTCCTTATTATAATATACCAGACAATATCTAATAAACCGTTGATTATAATATGCTGCAGTAAAAAGTCTCTTTATTTTTAGATTTTTTTAAGATCTTTTAGGCATTTTTTGGAATTTTTTTGCAAAAAATTTTTTCTGTTTTTTTTTAAATCGTTTCTTTATGTAACTGCCCTTTATATTATCATTGATTGGACCTCATATGTAAATTTAAGACATTTTCGTTCTGTAGTTTCTTTGCAAAGAGTGTTTCACTTTTCAAACATTCAAGCGTACTGGGGTTTTTTTTCACTTCATTCGTCTGCGGTGTCGGGTTTTTCCCGGCGGCTGCTCTGCACTGTGATCGGCTCCTGCTCGGGTTTCTCCGGCGTGTTCGGGTTTCTCTGGTGTGTTCGGTGGGGTTAATCCAGATGTTTTCGTGGGTTTCCGTGAGCGTTCGCCCTGGTTTTGCGGTGAGTTTTCGTCGGGTTTGCGGCGACCTTTCCCTGCATTACGTCGGCCCTGCGGTGCTTGCTGAATACATCGCAGGTTTGCCGAAATGGGATCGCCAAATCGCAATTGAAGAGAACGAAAAATCGCCGAACGTGCGGTGACGTTTCGATTCTCTTTGAATAACCCTGACAGGGTTATCCAGAGGGAGGTGAAAAGCAGGAGAATGACTGGAGAAGTGAAAATTCTAGGTCAAAATAGCCAAACCAGAAAAATTCTCCCATTTATCTCACTTTCCAAATCGGCTATTTTGATCTAGAATTTTCATTTCTCCAGTCATTCTCCTGGTTTTCACCGCTCTCTGAATAACCCTGTTACTGTCAGCCCTTCACCTCTCCCATATACAAATGCTCTGGTAGATGACTGGATTTTTGGATGAGTGATGTCATAGACGTTGTGGTTGGGATATGTCAGGATTGTGTCCTTTTCTATTCTCCCTCTGAGCTTTTACTAGTAAATTGAATACATTTTGTTGCTAATTTATATGTAAATGGCCTTCAAACTACCAATGCTTTTACAGCAGCCTGGTACAATGCATCAACAACTGCTGTATGATATGCACAGATAAATAGCACAGAACTGCTAATGGATGAGTGGATATAATTAACTGGTGTAATTCTCCATAATGGACAAGTCGACCTTAATATAATGGAGTTTTTGAATGTATATACAGCATGGTAAAAATATTGCAGCCATATTCTATTGACAAATGTCTTGTTTTTCTTTTGGGGGGGTAGGTGGGGGTGTGCCACATGTCTTAGTAGTGCATATAAAATGCCACAGTACAAATTTGCATATTTATTTACAAAAATGAAATTGTTCCCTTCAATATGTCACCTGATAACTTTAACACACATAAAAATGTTGAACAAGCTGTACTTTTTTTTTGCGCAAGCAGCATTATATAGTCGCTGCTGTGACAAACGAAACAATACATCATTACTATAATAAACTATCTAGAAATTTTAGGATGCCTTACTCTGAGCTTGGTTATGGGCCCCCAAGGGCTACCATAGTGCCTACAATGTTGGAATCTGGACCCTGACCGCGGGATTAATAGCCCAGACTAGGGTTTCTAGACCAGCTATGTTTTCCTGGTCACATTTTATCATAGACGCGTTCAGTTCCTCAGCCGTTGCAAGTTCTACGTTAGCAACTTGGCATTGAACGCTGTGCTGCAGCTCAGCACTCACCACTGCTAACTTAGCACTTGCAGCTAAGTAGAAAGGTGCTGCAGAGTAGCTGAGTGTGACGTGGGAAAGATGGCCGCCTTCACGGAGCAAATTATCCCATAAGGAAATGTTCAGTTTGAAGTTTTGGTGGACCAAAACATCAAATATTTATTGGAACATGGTAAACATTAACACTAAAGTGGTAATAAAATGGACAACAGTGGATTTTGCAGACACTGCACTTTTCATTAAGCCAATCCTCTGCCCTTTTGCTTCAATATTCACAGCCAAAGCGTTCAGTGAGACTGCTGCAGCAAACTGAACCGCTGCAATGGAGCATTTCAGCAGTTGCTGAGGAACTGAACAGGCCCCATTATGTTGCTAACACAAACTATAGGAAACATTTATGTACAGTAACCTGCCAAACAGCCAAGTCACAATCCTATTTGTTACTCTGCCTAGATAGGACATAAGCCATAAAGATTTAGGATTGGAGTTGTAATTTGATGACTCACTCAATACTGTTAGCGGCTCCACTGGAATAGGACCCCAGCATAGCAATCAAAGCAATGGCAAAAATAATATACTTGAAAATATCAGAGACACTTCAGCCCCATCTACACTGCAGCGGCAGTAGCACTTTTTAGCCAGCAGATGGAGCCATCTGCCTATAGTTCATACAGTATAGGAATTCTCTGTCAGACAGGTATCTTAAACTCTGCCCACCCAGATGTTGATTGCCTACAAATCCAAGAATTCTTTGGATACAAGAGATGGACAGAGAATCATGGGAGGTGTAGCTCAGGAACATCTGGGGTGCCAGAGTTTGAGGTCCCCCGCTCTAGTGCTTCTACAGCACATTTATACTGTATGGCTACTGTAAAATGGTTTGTCATGAAACCACTGGTTCCTGACAGTGGTTTTATGACAAAGCACCTGGTAGTGAAGGGGCTAAATAGTGAATCATTGTAATTGATTATCTGTATTTACCCAACTTTCACTGAAATAAATCCCCTGTTCTGACAATGAGAGAATGGTGGTTACTGGTTAGTGAATAATGCCTTACATGTAAAATGCAAATATGAGGATACTTAAGCCTTGTAATTGCTGTGTTTGGCTATGAGGTTTAATTGTTATTTAGGCATTATTTCATCACTGAAACTTAAAGTGTTAGGACACGAAAAAAAGAAACGATTGAAAAAGCACGTGACCTTTACACATTACACAAATAGGAACATTGTGCAATCACCACCACACTGAGCCTGTAAAACCCAATCATCCTTATTCTTGAATTGTGCAAAATCACCCTTTACATGTCCTGGGAGTATCTTTAAGGAGTATTACTCAACTACGTGCATTGCAAAACAGGGCTGGACACTTACGTCTGTTTATGCAAAAGAGTATTGCAGCTTAATGCATTGCTCCATTTCATATTTAAATAAAGACTTAATATTCCGGTATCCAAAGAGGATCTAATCAAATGTATTGCTTTTAACTGTTCCAGTGCTAGAGGATCAATATGGTTTCCCGCAGGAGAAGACATCAAGAACACTTTGTGGGATTACAAAGGACAGATAATAGCAAGCAACTGCACCCATTATCATCGTGAGGTATTCTTGGCAGGGGAGGCATTGGCATCTTTCCCGGAGAAGATATTATTCCAATGGCTGCTTAAGAACTCAGTGTATCTAATAGCAAGGGCGAGTATTAAACAACGGGCGATACAGTGACCACGTCACAAATAAACAATGAATTAATACATGAGTGGTGCCACATTTTATATATTTGTTCCCTCTACAAAGAATTGCTTACAAGCGGATTGATGATCTAGTACACCTAATCGATGGAAAACCGTATATCAATCCACTATATATACTATAAAGAAGAACAAAAAATCACCAGGACACAGTTATTCATGAACAGTGACCTTCCAAGGTATATCTAAAGCAGTCATTCGCCCGCCGTTAGCTGAACGGAAAAAGCAAACTCTAAGCAGTTGACTTTATATTGCTCCTGTAATACTTACCAGGGAAATCCCCCATACAGAAGCAATGCTTAATCTATTCACAGAACACCGAACAGCTATGAAAAGTTACCGACGTGCCCTGCTGTTCGGTGGTTTCATTCAGCAGGTTTATTCAGGCGAATCCCATAGGTTTCAAAGTTAAAAAATATTTGTTTTATTTCAATATCTAATAAACCATTTATTATTTTATCTGCAGTAAAAAGTCTCTTTATTTATTGATTTTTTTAGGATCTTATATGCATTTTTCGGGATTTTTTCGGCAAATTTCTTTTCTGTTTTTCTTTTTTTAAATCGTTTATTCTTTTTTCTGTAACAGACCTTTTTTATTATCATTCATTGGACCTTATTTGTAAATTGCAGACATTTTCGTTCAGTAGTTTTTTTTGCAAACAGCGTTTCAATTTTGAATCTTTCAAGCTCATGGATATTGCCCCCAGCTCATGGATATTGCCCCAGCTCATGGATAATGCCCCCAGCTCATGGATATTGCCCCCCAGCAAATGGATATGCCCCAGCACATGGATTTGCCCCAGCTCACGGATTTGCCCCAGCACACGGATTTGCCCAAGCACACGGATTTGCCCCAGCACACGGATATGCCCCAGCACACGGATATGCCCCAGCTCATGGGATATGCCCCAGCTCATGGGATTTGCCCCAGCTCATGGGATATGCCCCAGCTCATGGATATGCCCCAGCTCATGGATTTGCCCCAGCACATGGGATATGCCCCAGCTCATGGATTTGCCCCAGCTCATGGATATGCCCCAGCTCATGGATATGCCCCAGCTCTCACCTGGATATTGCCCCAGCTCCCGGGCAGCGGGAGTGCCTGCCCGCCCCGGTCCTGAACAGCGTGCGAGTCCGTCCTGTTGAAGGGGAGGCGGCTGCGTGAGCAGGTCACGCGGTCTGGCCAGTCAGGTGGTACAGAGACTCAGTACCACCTGATTAGACGGACCACGTGACCTGCGCCTGCACGCAGCCGCCTCCCCTTCAACAGGACGGACTCACTGTTTAGGACCGGGCAGGCACTCTCGCTGCCCGCCATCTGGGTCCCCTCGGGTCCGGCGGGTCAGTCGGGCCACAAGTTTTAGGGGCGCATAATTTCAAAAGAAATGATGCGCCCCTAACAAAACTGCGCCCGGGGCCACGGCCCCCCCTTCCCCCCCACGCTACGCCACTGACTCCAGGGACCCCGCAGTTGTACTTCAATACAGTTGTACTTCAGAGTCAGTGAACTAGAATCGCCCCGAAGTGCAGGGACGAAAGGGCACCGAAATGTCAGTGGTCTCTGTATAACCCTGATTGACTTTGACAATTATTACATAAAATATATAAGTCATGTTGTAAATAAATATTTGTTTTATACTCCTCCAGGGAGGGGAGGAAATTGTGCCTCACTTTCTTCTCCAGGTTGAAATTTGTGACATAGTTGGATTTAGGAGGTGATCTATCAAAACCAAACAAAAAGCCTCCAGATGTTTGAATCTGTATTCCTGGCTTCCATCTAGATTAATGGACATATGGGTCCAGGTTATGGGTCCCAGATTACCCATGTTTTCCCAGACACATACTACTACATTATGTAGAAAGAGCACACTGGGATGGTGCTGCCCTGCAATATGTATAATTCATATGCTTCAGGGGGGGAATTAGTTACCCAATCAATGCAGTTCATCTGAGATTCCGTTTTGATTTCCCACCTACAGCACATGAATTGCACATACTGTCAGGTTGCACCAATCAGAAGCCTGTCGCGGAACGCAGCGCTACCCTCCTGATACTCCATAGGACTCCATGGAGAGTTGTGCTGCCGGGACGCGACCCCTGCACGATCCTGCTCTCGATAGATCGTGCAGTGTCACGGAGTGAGACTGGGGACTTTTGCCCCAGTCTCACTCTGCTCCTGGCGGCCAGAAGCGGCGCATTGGCCCGCCGTTCTCGCATGACGAGAGGTGAGTATCAGATTTATTGGGGGGGGGGCGTTTATGGGGTGCTACATGATTCTGTAAAAGTGGAATCAACGCCAGCATTTAGGTGTCGCTAAAAATTCAGTTAACCCATCAGTGCGTTACTTTGCGTTAGGACTTTGTAATACCTTACTTATCCTAATGCTAATTACTGATCGCACTCCCCATGTTAAGTATGGGGTCTGCAAAGTACAGTAAGCTCGCACAAGCTAGAACAATCACCAATGCGCTGATTTTTACAAGGTTTAGAGTTAGGAAGGTAATATGGGTGGCATGCGTTAAAGTCACTTACCCTGACGTTAAAGCTTTCTCATCCGAATGATACAGTTAGCCTTCAATAGGGTATAGTGCCCTTAGAGTGTTAAATCCAGTCAGGGTCAGGTAAATGAGCAGATACAAAGTAGAAAAGAAAATACATTGCTGCAAACATAAAAACCTCATGGGTGAGCAGTGTTCGGGTGCAAGAAGAAGACACTGAAAAGGTAAGACAGTTATTAATAATTAAGGATTAAGTATAAGGAATGCTTGATAAGAAGTAACCAGAGCAACACAATGTCACCCATCAGGTCAGGGTTGTCACAGCTAAGGAGAATATATGGATTGTGAAACACGTGGGAATGAATCCTGTGTACGTGACCACACAGAATATCTATTAAATTACCCTCTGTACGGTTTGGCACTGTTGCAACCATTCTGAAAATGGCAGCAACCCAAGAAAGAAAATACCCAGAGACAACTTGTAAGCGTGTATTATTATGCACCTCAGCACAAAGAATAGTCAAATGGGCAAAATACATTATATGCTGTGATGAAAAGACCAACAGATTTGTAAGAAAGGTTTAAAAAAGAAATGTCACCTTACTTACCACAAACATTTAATATAAATCTGGCCCCCATTATCATCCTGTTTCTATGACATGTGCACAATTTGTAGAAACAATCCATAAAATGCATAATATTCTTGA
This sequence comes from Leptobrachium leishanense, assembly GCA_009667805.1. Taxonomy (NCBI): domain Eukaryota; kingdom Metazoa; phylum Chordata; class Amphibia; order Anura; family Megophryidae; genus Leptobrachium; species Leptobrachium leishanense. The sequence continues at coordinate 132,635,276 of CM019063.1, read as the reverse complement.
TAATGGCAGAAAGAAAATCTATAAGTGGTACAGAAATGTTCATTTATCTCCCACCCTAAGAGTACAGGAACAATCACTGATACTACTTTGACAGTAGTTGACTTTATTGACCTTAACACCACATGGTCAAACGATTTGGCCAAATGCCCTTATATTATGCTCTTGTTAGGGGAGTCTTAATAACGCTATATTTTGTGCGTGCTCTGAACCGTACTGCAAACATAACATCCTTAAGACGGTTGTATAGAGGTCCTTAAGGGTAATAGCATATAAATAAAAGAATTGTGCATCATATAAGGTTTTGGTATAACTTTGTGCGGTTGAGTCACAGACCTATAAATTAGAGATGTGCGTTTCATTACAAATCAAAATTCGGACGAAATTTACTGTTTCATATTTCTGAAGCATGTCCGAAATAACTCATCAGTTCTGTCCAAAATGGAACGAAACAACACGGAATATAACGAGTCGATTCCGTTTCTACGAATCAATTCGTTATTTCATTTCAAAGATTCATTAGCACCGCGTCCCTGTCTATTGGCCGTGGTGTTGAATCTGTTGTATTCAGCACCACATGCCATGGACATGGTGCCGTTTGGCGGCAGTGAAGTTCCCCATAGACAAGTAATAATTAATCTATTCAGAGAACACTGAACAGCACCAAGATTTCAGTGAAATGCCCTGATTTTCGGTGGTTCGTTCGACAAGTTGACAGGTGATTCCCATAGGTTTCAATGTAAAAATATTCCCCATTTTAATTAAATATTTATTCAACCATTTATTCTTTTCACTTGCAGTACAAAGTCTATTTATCTATTAGGATTATTTAAGGATTTTTTATTTTTATTTTATTATGGCGCTAGAAAAAGTGCAGAGCCCGGCAACTAAATCAATAAGGGGAATGGAAAGTTTAGGTTATGAGGAAAGACTAACAAGCTTAAACCTGTTTAGTTTAGAGAAACGGCGCCTTAGAGGGGATCTGATAATGTTATATAAATATATACGGGGCCATTATAAACCATTGTCTGGAACCTACTTATAAACAGGACTATACCCAGGACACGAGGCCACCCATTTAGACTGGATGAAAGTGTGAGGTGCTAGAACCCCCACCACCCTTCACACCTGAATTTTTTTTACTTGACCACACTGATGACTGAGGCAGAGACTTCAGTAGCCATCCGCCTGCTTCATGCTACGCGGCTATTTTTCCCGATGTTCTAGCGTTAACCTGGTCCAAGGGAAGCCTGTTGATCATGGCAAGAAATGGTTCTACTGTCTGATAACCTGTCTTTCCAGACTGGAAGGAGTCAGCTCTGAGACTTGAATGCTACACACATGATTTTCTGACACCCATTGAGCCCGGCCTAGACTACCTTTGTTGGTAAAGGATCTGTTAGACTGCATTTAAGCTGCAGTACTGGGTATTCATTCTTTTTGCTTATGAAAGTTCTTGTGATTATTGGTTAGTTTATGTGTTGTAATTGTTCCGCCATAGCGTTGTCAACGTTATTACAATCTGCTGGACTTGTATATTTTTTTATATGATAACTATGAACATTAACTGATGTTATTTATGCAGGCATTGTTTTCTTACCGTTGTCTGTACTGTTGTTTATTTTTTTTGTTTCAATACAGCATAATATGTTAAAAAATATTAATATGTGAGTAAAAGCTGCTTGATCCAAGGAGATACCTGACCGCCATTCTGGGGTCAAGAATACATTTTTTCCCAGTATGTGTCATATTGGCGATCGCCTCAGAGTGGGTTTTTTGTCTTCTTTTGGATCAACAGCAATAGGTGATGTGTGAAAGGCTGAACTCAATGTACGCTTGTCTTTTTATCAGCCTATGTAAATATGTAATCTAGGGCATATCTGTACCAATATTTGACATGCCCTGTGTGACAAATCAACTGCTGATGCAGCCACTTGCATTATTTGCAGGGTCTTTAATTTCACTTCAAACTAGACTTACAGTTAGGGTACTCTTTCCCTTGAAATGTTGACCACACCAAAAACAAATGAAAACCTACTCCCTTGTAGAGGCTAACTAAACAGAGATCTTTCTAATAGGATTCGGTAGCTAAGCTATTTACCAGTCACAAAACAGCATCAGCTTCACTTCTTTCTTTTGGTGTCCTGTGTCCTTATGAGAAATGTCTGCAGACGGATGAAATGTTTTTTTAGATACAAGTATGGCTGCTACTGAACTAAGCAGGAAAAAGGGGGTTTGCCAACTGTCTGCTAATATATCTACCCTCAATATACCTGACACACCTGATTATAAATAAAATGCCCCTACATTTTAGGTTTGGAACACTCGTGTGATTTTATAACATTTTATAATGAACATGATTAGCTCTCAACACTCTCAGGATCCAAGCATAGCACCCTGGGGCTAAGAAATGTAAGGAAAATCAAATGTCCGTGGACGAGCTTGTCACGTTTGGTGTCAAAGGACCAGCATTGTCTTGTTGGATAAGAACATCATATTATTTTATATATCACATGCAAAGTATCAGTCCTGGGAAGCATTATAAAAATACAAAGTATGATCTTCTCGGGGCCTGTAGACTTGATTGATGGAGGTCGTAATAGTCAACATCCATTCCCTGACTTTAACCATATGACATGGTGATCTGATGGTTGAGAACAGGAGTGCCGTATATCTACTAACAGTTACCTAAAGAATTTTTAATTTCCTGAATATTATATTCAACAATAGAAAGGACAGATAGAAATACAACATAAGGTCATATTTTATCATGAAATATAAATGTGCAACAAAATACAAAAGCCTTATATATCTGAGCGTGAATATATGTCACACACGGCGACACAACTGTGAAAATATCATATGACATATACGTTGAAAATAAATACAAGAAGAAAGGACCCTGGGGTCAGGTGTCTGTAACACCCAAATACAGCAATGAATATCGGTATATGCTGCGTCCAGAGTGGAGATAACCCCCTGTGTACATTAATCAACAGGTAATGCTTTAAACAAGCTATGAAAAAGGAAACACAACGACCGGAGCTGCACATTCTCTTCATCCTTGGGAGCATGAACACCGAGGAAGAGGCTGTGCCTCAAAACATCTGATGTATTTAGTCTCTCCATGTTTATGCAAATTGGCCGCACAAATGGGCCTCAGCATTGCAGCTCCAGTGATTAAGTTCCATTTTTGACGACCTGTTTAACACATTAAAAATAGAGTGCACACACCCCACGGATCAAATCAAATCTACTTATCACATGACATCATTTGAAGAAGAGTATTGCAACATAACAGGAGAGAAAATACCACACAATATAATGCAGGTAGTAACTTAAAACTCAACCAAATGTAAATAAAAAAGGTAAGTTGACGAACGGTCACAGAATAAGAGTAACATTGAGTGCTACTGTCAGTTTCATCGTTTGGGGAGGATCAGATCCAACACATAACATGGATCCCATGGACTCCTCTCAACAAACATATGTCTTATCCAGGTGCTAATCAATATAAAATATTTATTAAAAAAGGACATGCTGCATAACGATCACCTATTCAGTAGTTCATAAAATGAATACTGTTGTTCCACATAGATAACAGTCAGCATTTCCAGGATATTCGGCTTGTATCTCGCAAGAGGTTTGGTTAATTATCTCATAATAAGAGCAGTCATTGTTAGGACAGAATAGGACCTGCCATGTTGGGAAACATTGACAATGTAGCAGACTCAATGCATATCCTCAAACTTGCATCTGGAATTTAACCCCTTACCATCGTACAAGTTGTGACTGGCGGGAGGGCACTAATGCCAGTGGGATGTAATAGTACGCCTCGCTCTCCAACTTCTGCGGCGGCCCCTCCTCCAGCCTGCCTGCCTACGCAGTGGTCGTGTGGCGCGCTTCATTGGCTGCAGAAGGACAGTTCAGGCAATTCCCGCACACAAACTGGTGGGCGGGTCTGTCATGGCCCATAGCCGCCAGCAAGGCGTGCTATGCCGTCCCGGAGTGTTCAGTCCCACCTGCTGCGGGGACGGCATAGTATACCCCGTGGCGTAAAAGGTTTAATTATCATTATGATTTTTTGAGAAAGTATTTTACCAGGAAGGATACATTGAGATTTCTCTCGTTTTCAAGTATGTCCTGGGTGGCGAGTATGTACCGTTAGGGGTCTTGCCCAAGGACACTTACTGGAGAGGTGCCCTTGCCGGGATTTAAACCTGTGTCTCCACAATTATAGAGCAGTAATGTTACCTCTACTCCATGCAGCCAGTACACACTTTCAACACATCCTGTTTGATACAATTCAATTACCATGATTGAGTCAGTATTTACATTTTCTTGTCTGTTATAGTAAGTCAATCACATTATAGGGGGATACTGTTCTGAGTTTACTGTTTATAATGGTGAAATACCTGGATAATAAAGTTTGTTGTTTACATACTCAGTCTAATACAGCAGACAGCCACTAAATGAAAATGAATTTTGTGTCTTCTCCCTGGTGCTGGTGCTGTCTTTTTAAGAGACTAACTTGTCATCAATCAGACTGATCTGGGTCTGATCAGTTTGTAGACTTTCATCGAGTTTAGGGTGAAATGTTCACTCAAGAAAAGGGAGACATAAAGCTACCTTCCAGTGGACCGTACACAGAATCTCATGGCAGGCTGAGGACTCACCTGTCCACCGACTAAAGTACTGACTGACTAATAGTCAAGCCTCTGCTGCCTGCCATGCAAACCAAATTATGGGCCCTATTCCAACCTCGGTGTAAACCTACCAGAGCCATTGTCTATGGAGTTGCTAAGTTTAAAACAGCTGTGGTTAAATTTACACCAGGTTCGGAATAGGGCCCTATGTCCTCAACTACATGCGCAGTAGAGGAAGTAGCAGCAAACGTCAAGTGAAAGCATCTTTTAAATTGTTCTGAAGATTCTCAAGGGGCATGTCATCCCAGCGCGCATGCGTGCCATTCAGGGCTACTTTCAGGGCTGCTCATAATAACTCCGTTCAGCAGGTGATCTCCACCTGTCATCTGTTTACACACGCACGGCCAACTCTCACCTCCAAGACTTCTTAAGGGCAGCTCCGATCCTGTGGAATGACTTGCCTCACCCTATCAAACTCTCCCCTGACCTTCCGGCCTTCAAGAAATCCCTCAAAACCCATCTCTTCAGATTAGTGTACCGCATCGCTGATGCAACTCATCCCTCTTCTCACCTACTCACACTTGATTGAAGCTGCTTCCATGGCCCCACCATTCCCAGACTACTGGCACTAACGATCCTGCTATCTAGTGCAATTCCTCTTGTCTTTCTCAACCCCAATCCCTCTAGACTGTAAGTTCCTATGAGCAGGGCCCTCTACAACTCTTGTTTCCATTTTATGTCCGTTTATTTGTATTTCGTTCCCTTTGGTTATTGTAAAGCGCCGCGGAAACTGTTGGCGCTATATAAATGATGACAATAATAATAATACTCAAACGCTACAGTAGTGTTCGTGACTGTAGTGACTTACAAGTTGCAAAAACAACTTTAATTTTACACATTTAAGCACCACAGGCTCCACTTAAACAGGCACTTGGTCTGCTTATCCCCCAGAAAACTGGATGAACACCCTTGGGCTGTTGGGTGATCAGAAGGAGTGATGGAAGATTTAATGACACAACGTCAAATCATGTGACTTGGCAGGTCAGAGTCTACAGTACATATATTGTGCTTATCTCATTGTTTTCATTCCAAGACAAAGGGTTGGGGAGATTTTAGTTTATTTTATATATGTGAACAAGGGTTACACATAGTAAATTCTGATAAAAAAAAGTGTTTTAAGAGTATTCAGAATCTAAAATAAGAATTCCCTCGCATATGCTGAGTAAATGATTTGTGTACAGCTTTGTTGATACCTGTGCCCATGGCTGTCTGTCACACTGAGACTTCCTCACGTGCTTCATTGATCACTAAAAAGGGTGTTTACTCCCTTTACTGGTCTATAAAGGTGCAGCACCTTCAAAAGTGCCATCGATTTATGACCTGCTACAAAAGATTTATGATTTCTTCCCCTTTTTTTTATCCTGAAGTCATCTCTTTTCAAATATTATTTTCTTCCATAATATTTTTTTAAAAATAGAATATTATATAACTAATTTATGTTTATAAAGTAAATATTTTTGTTTGTTGTACTTTTTTGTGCAAACTATAACGTACTAGGGTGGGTTTTTAAAATTTACTTTGGGGTTCCAGACTCTCTTTCTTTTTTTCCTAGTAGAGAAGCAAATAAGACATTCGGCCCATTCATCTACCACAATCTCAAGCAAACAAGTGTAAATCCACCCCCACCCCCCAGGGAGACATATGGATTGCTATTTTACAAAGTAAAAGGTAACAGAAAGCTAAGAGAGGCAGTGCAATCACAGTGTGTAGACCAGGTGTGGGCAACTACGGCCCTCCAGATGTTTTGAAACTACATTTCCCATGATACTTGGCTGCTCATTAGGTTTGCAGAGCCTCAAGGGAAATATAGTTCTAAAACATTTGGAGGGCCAGGGTTGCTGACCCCTGATTTATAGGAATATTTAATATTACAATGTGTCATTTTGCTGTCCTGGGATACTTGAAACTGATAGAAATCCTGGTATAATTTGTTTCTGATCGAAAAACCCTCATCTAAACTTTACCCCAAACTAGGTGCCCTGTACAGAAACAAATCCTGCCTGAGCCCCGCGGTAAGAAAGCAGATTGTGCAACAAATACTTATGTCGGCTGTTGAATACGGAGATGTAGTGTATGCAGCTGCCCCGCAAACACACCTCCAGTAACTTACTACATTGTATAACTTATTCTGTCGCTTTGTACTACAATGTAACTACATGACCCACCATCGTGACATGTTAAAAGAACTAAACTGGCCATCGCTGGAATACAGACGCACCCTTCACCTTTCCAACCTGGTGTTCAAGAGCTTTTCTGGGAAACTGCCACCCTACCTGAATAGACTGCTTCCTCCAGCAGTTCCGTCATCCTATAACATCCGATCCAGGACCAGCACGTTACTTACAATACCACAATACAAAAAGAAAGTGGCTCGATCCTCATTTTCCTACAGAGCACTGCAATTATGGAATAACCTCCCAGACGCCATCAAATCTTCCCCCAGTCTAAAGAGATCTCTATTAACATACCTCGATACAGAATGCACCTGTAAACATGTAACATAGTGACTATATTTCCTACATATTTTCTGTGTTAATCTGTATGTTTGTGTTGTTATTGTTTTAATATCTTAAAAACTGCCTCTGCTCACTAATTCATTTTTGTCAACAGCTCCTGATGACGCCCACGGGCGAAACATATCGAGCCATACAAACAATTTTATCACATTGGTGATGAGCAGCACTTTCTAGCAATTTCTCTATGCTATTTTAATTTTCACATCAGGTCTGCCTGAAAACAGAGGTTGGTAACGCAGGGACTTTGAGAGGCTGGCTAGCAATTAATACATACTGTACTGAGAGCAGCTAAGAGGAGTCAGGTTTCCTACTTTTAAATCTATTTGCAGTGAACCCTCGAAGGCTCACTTTCCTACCTTTATCTTCTATGTTTAGCAAGCTATTTAGCTGTCTCTCTGTGGTTTTGCTCCAGTTGCAGATATAACTAGCCAACTCCTTTAACCTCCCTGGCGGTATTCCCGAGTGTGACTCGGGGTTAAATTTCACTACCGTGAACGGTAACCCTCGGGCTGGATGCATCCTCACCTCCTCCTGGCTCCCTCGTGTGATGGCGGCGAGCTGCTTCCTGGATGGCTCCCTGCGAGTCACATGATGCAGGGGGGCTGGACGCAGCAAACTTCATTCATAATACTCACTGAATACAAATGGCAAAGTTTATGAACGGCCACTAGGTGGCAGTACAGGATAAGAAATAGACCATACATCGTCTCACCCTTGTTCTCAGACAGATTTCAGTGTTTTTTGTTGTATTTTATTGTTCATCATTTATTTGCATTATTTTGGATAATTATTTTTGGGATAATAAATTATTATGTCGTGTTTCAAACTTTATCGGACTCAGTGTATTTACTATTTTTTTTAAATTAATTAATTTATTTATTTATAAAGGATTTACCTTAGAGTAAGAGTAAGAACTCTTGATTGCACGGATTTCAGTGCGTGATTCCTAATTATTACAGGCTAACTATGTACAAAAACACGTTTCCTTTAACCCCTTAGTGACCGGGCGGTTTTACACAAATCCGTCTTTTAGTGACCGCTGCTGTTTTTACGTTTCTACGCTGTTAGTGTTTAGGTCAAATTTTCCTCTTACTCGTTTATTCAACCCACACATATTATACACTCTTTCTCCTGCCATTAAATGGACTTTCTAGAAATACCATTATTTCCATCATATCGAATAATTTACTATAAAAAAAATATGAAATATGAGGAAAAAAATGGTAAAAACACATTTTTTCGTAATTTAATCCCGAAAATCTACAACCACCCAAAAAGACCCCGGCTAAATAGGTTCAAAATTTTGCCCGAGACTAGAAATACCCAATTTTTACATGCGTTTGCTTTTTAACCCCTTCACTGCTGAGACAGTTCACCTATGTGCGCTGCGCTCATTCTGACCACTTTGTGCTAATTATTTTTAGATGACAGCCTAGGTCCTATTTAATTAAACCCCGCCAGACAAAAAAAACTTTTTTAAAAAAAAACATTTTTTTATTTTATTTAATTTTTTTATTATTTTTCTTTATTTATTTATTTTAATTATTTTTTTAAACCAAACCTGGTCATGTTTGGTATCATTGGAAAGGCCATAATCAGGCCTTTCAAATGATGTCAAATATGACCATCTAGCTGCCATGGATCATTTTCGTTTTCCCTAGTGCTGTGATTACTGCATTATCCATTTTGGAAAGAGTCCCTGTTTGTTTACAAAATTGTTTAAAAAGTGCATACATTGTAGAATATTACACATGTTGTTTTGTGGAAAAAATGATAATGTTTTAGAAATTCAATTATTTTTGGGACGCAACTTAATGACCAAGGAAAATTGTGGGTCCTGAGGGTCCACAGGTTGAGAACCACTGCTCTAGGTGACAGAGAGGTCTGCCCTGCTGTCAATGCATTGTTGGCCATTTAAAGGGGATCTATTGCTTTAAAAACAAACAATTAATGAATATCTTACCCCGCATTCTTTACCTTATGCAAACGATTCCACTCCCCATCTCAAACGAAATCTTTCAAGCACTCCGCCTATGTTTTCTTTCTTTTGTATGGGCGGGCGCACGGCCCCGTCTTAAATTTATTACGTTGTGCAGACCTACGGCACAAGGTGGACTTGCCTTACCGGATGTTCGGTTGTACTACCATTCCACCCATCTTACCAGAATACTAGATTGGATGGTCGTATCCCCAACTAAGAAATGGCTCGACCTAGAAGCTAGTCTTGCATCGAGCCCGTTATGGGTATTGCCATGGTTGCTCCCGGACCATATACCACCCTCTTGCCGATTGATCCCAACACTGATTTGTACCATCAATATCTGGCACAGACTCAGGGTTCGCCATTCCCTGTCTTCCTTCCCAGCTCCCCTTCTCCCGTTATCTCACAATCCGGCTCTTCGAGGGGGCATCAGGCCAACACTACGGAATCGCTTTACCACCCATCCAGGCCTATTGGCCATGCACGTTCTAAAAGATGGCCAATTCCGACTGATCCCAACGTCGGACGTAGACCCTCCACTTACCTGTTTAGACAGGTTTAACTTCCTGCAGATCAAACATTATCTGTTGTCACTACCTAACGGTACGAACCTGACGCGACCACTCACGACATTTGAAAACCTATGTGCTATAGGTACCGTCCCGTCACATAGTCTTTCCTCGCAGTATCATGCTCTCCAATCTTCTGACTCGGATCCCCCCTCATATGTGGGACGTTGGGATACCATGCTGGGAACCGTGATTCCCGATGTGCACTAGACGAAAACTTTCACTCTAATCCACCACGGCAATCCTCTATCTAGACTAAAGGAAACATCATTCAAAATTGCGTCCTTATGGTATACCACCCCCATCTGGATAGCCAGCTTTAGCCCAACTCACTCTACGGAGTGTTGGAGATGTCTCCGAGGTCAGGGAACTTTGCTACACCTGTGGTGGACATGCCCCCTTCTGGAGCTCTTTTGGCGCTCCGCAAGCTCTCTAATTAAACACACCACTGAGGTCGTGCTGGACTTCACACCTGAGATATTTTTGCTAGGGCAGATGGCCCTATCTGTAAAATCCCTGAAGAAATCTGTGCTGATTAGGATTCTACTGGCTGCTCGACCACTCATCCTGATTCACTGGAACTCATCTGTAGTGCCCTCACCTCAAGATCTGATATCGAAAGTCGAAAACATTAGATCTAGAAACAGCGACCTTGCCCCCGGGCGGATGGACAGAAGTGCATAACACAACTTGGTTCCACTGGAACTCATTCATATCCTCAGCCGACTGTAGACGATGGCTGTCACCAGATTGAGAGGGTCACAGAACGTCGGAAACCCTACTCCCGGAGCTTCCTCCCCCATCGGGTCTTGCCATCTGAGACACATGCCTCTTGCTCGTATGGTTTTCTTATACTTCCTCCAGATCCCACTCCTCCTTTTATTAATACATTTAATTTCATTTCCCCCCCCTTTTTTTTTCCCCCTCCTCGTCCTCTTCCCTTTCTCTCTTCTTACATCTATTGCTCTGTCTGTCACACTTTCCATCCTACCTATCTCTTCTTTCTGTCTCTTTCTACTACCTCTACCTCCGGAAATTCTTTCTTCTTCCTTGGTAGCCACCGGTACCCCCACACAAGTACACTCAAGATCTCCCTGGTAATAGTGGCATGATTTACCTGGACGAACTAATACTGATCTGCAATGGTAACCGGCTGGTACCACTTCTACCACACTCCTTTGCTGTATTATTATACTCTATTATTGTCCTAATACTGTATTCTCTGTATTGTTTTACCTTAATAAAAACTATTTGATTGCAAAAAATATAAAAAAATAAATTGAAAACTGAATACAATGCTGAGCTCTATATCCTGTGTTAGTCAAGTTTCCCCTCCCTAGTTATGCCTTCTGAATTATTATTATTATTGTCATCAATGGTCATCAGTGTATGTCTGGACATGCAACGTGTTATTGCTGGTGGTGTTTGATTTTCAGTGACCGGCAGAGCATGTGCCAGAATGCAGACTGCAAAACATTGCTGTGCATGGTCTGTCAAGTGTTACCAGAGCAGCAGGATGACAGGACAGACCCTGTGCGGCAATGTTCTGGAGAGAGTATGATGTTGTGTCTGGATCCACCCCATTCCCTCTGTAGTATACAGTATCAACATTGCATTTATTATTATTGTCATCATTTATATAGCGCCACCAGTTTCTGCAGCGATTTACAATAACAAGATACAGATAAATGGACATATGATGGAAACAAGAGTTGTAGAGGGCCCTGCTCATAGGAGTTTACAATCTAGAGGGATTGGGGTTGAGGAAGACAAGGGGAATTTTACTAGACGACAGGATCATTAGTGTCAGTTCGGGAATAGTGTGGCCATAGAAGCGGCTTCAATCCTGTGTGAGTAGGTGAGCAGAGGAATGACGAGTTACATCAGTGATGTGATACCCTAATCTGAAGAGATGGGTTTTAGGGGATTTCTTGAAGGCCTGAAGATCAGGGGAGAGTTTAATAGGGCGAGGCAAGTCATTCCACAGGACTGGAGCTGCCCTTGAGAAATCTTGGAGGCGAGAGTTGACAGTGCGGGTGTAGACAGATGACAGGTGGAGATCGCCTGCTGACCGGAGTTGTCTAAACAGGACATGCTTGAGGAGTAACAAACACATGTAGGGAGGGGTCGAGTTATTGAGCCATTTGAACGTGAGCATCAGTATTTTGAACTGGATCCTGAAATGTACAAGAAGCCAATAGAGGGACCGGCAGAGGGGGGAGGTACGTGAGGAGCCTCTGATGAGAAAAATAAGCCTGGCCCCTGCATTCATTACAGATTGCAAAGGGGCAATACGGGAGTTGGGGACGCCAATAAGGAGCGAGTTGCAGTAATCAAGTCGGGAAATGACAAGAGCATGAACCAGCACCTTCGCGGCATCTTGTATCAGAAAGGGGAGGATGCGGGCAATGTTCTTGAGTTGAATGTAACAGGATTTGGTCACTGTCTGCACGTAGGGAGAGAACGTTAGGTCAGAATCGAAAGTGACGCCAAGGCAGCGAGCTTGAGGCATCGGGCAAATGGGCGTTCCGTTTACTCGTAGAGAGATAGGTGGTATTGGGTTCTTCTTGGAGGGAGGAATGACGAGAATTATAGTTTTGGGAAGATTGAGTTTAAGGAAGCGGGAAGCCATCCAATTCAAGACGACAGAGAGAGACAGTCAGTGACTCGATCCAGGAGAGCCGGAGAGAGATCAGGGGTGAAGAGGTATATTTGAGTGTCCTCAGCGTATAGGTGGTACTGGAATCCAAAGGAGCTGATCAATTTCCCTAGAGAGGCAGTGTAGAGTGAAAAAAAGAGAGGGTCAAGTACTGAACCTTGGGCATTGTGCAGGGAAGCACTTTTCATGTTATATCATCACAAAGCACTAAAATCAGTCCAGGAACACAAGAGGGATTTGCAGTATACAAAATTCATATGCCACAGTGGAAATTTATATTTGAAATTTTTATTATGAAAATGTGTCGGCATACAACAGGTAGCCAAAAACAATTGCCGCGCAGGACCAATCCAAACAGTAAAACGCCAATCCAGAACTGTAGACATGAGCATTTTCAGTCATCGGAGTAAGAGAGGGGGACGGGACGATAAACAGCAACAAAGATTAGCAAAAGCCAGTGACAGAGCCATAGTCTCAATAATATATAGAAAGGGTACTTCAGGATAAATCCAAATAATAAAATAAAAAGAGAAAACTAAATATTAATAATAAAACGAAACTCCCGAAGTGAGAGGGCAAAGGAAAGAGGGGAGCCGCCAAAGGATGTGTGGCATAGCTCACTCCAACTGCCCGAAGACTGCCGGAGGCCAGGCCAGAGGACACATGGCCAAGATGGTCCGGGGCCAAAAAGGGCAGACAGTGCCGCGGTAGCCACTCCGAATGGCTCGCCCGGATCAGCCCCATGTTCCTGCTCTGAGAAAGAAAAAAAAGGGGGGGGGGGTGTGTGATAGAAACCTGAAACCTGAAAAGTCCTGCCACAGTGGAACACTTGACCATTCAGATTGTAGGAATTCCTGCAGAATATGATTCCTACACACTGCAAGCACTTCTCTGCAGCAAAATGCAATTTACTAGTTAAGGCTATTTTGCACATTTAAAAAAAGAAAGAGAATGAGAAGTTTACACACTCTTCCCAAAGTGCTGGTATTTAAGCATTCTCTTTCTTTTTCCTATTTTGAGGGAGCTTGTTTACTATATACACACATAGAGCAGGGAGCTGATCACTATATATACACACATAGAGCAGGGAGCTGATCACTATATACACACATAGAGCAGGGAGCTGATCACTATATATACACACATAGAGCAGGGAGCTGATCACTATATATACACACATAGAGCAGGGAGCTGATCACTATATACACACATAGAGCAGGGAGCTGATCACTATATACACACATAGATCAGGGAGCTGATCACTATATATACACACATAGAGCAGGGAGCTGATCACTATATATACACACATAGAGCAGGGAGCTGATCACTATATACACACATAGAGCAGAGAGCTGATCACTATATATACACACATAGAGCAGGGAGCTGATCACTATATACACACATAGAGCAGGAGCTGATCACTATATATACACACATAGAGCAGGAGCTGATCACTATATATACACACATAGAGCAGGGAGCTGATCACTATATATACACACATAGAGCAGGGAGCTGATCACTATATACACACATAGAGCAGGGAGCTGATCACTATATATACACACATAGAGCAGGGAGCTGATCACTATATATACACACATAGAGCAGCGAGCTGATCACTATATATTCACACATAGAGCAGGGAGCTGATCACTATATATTCACACATAGAGCAGAGAGCTGGTTAACTATACACACACACAGAGAGCAGGCTGCTGATCACTATATACACACACAGAGAGCAGACTGCTGATCACTATATATACACACATAGAGCAGGGAGCTGATCACTATATATTCACACATAGAGCAGGGAGCTGGTTAACTATACACACACACAGAGAGCAGGCTGCTGATCACTATATATACACACATAGAGCAGGGAGCTGGTTAACTATACACACACAGAGAGCAGGCTGCTGATCACTATCAGGGTTATTCAGAGAGCGTGAAAAGCAGGAGAATGACTGGAGAATGAAAAATTCTAGGTCAAAATAGACGATTTGGAAAGTGAGATGAAAGGGAGAATTTTTCTGGTTTGGCTATTTTGACCTAGAATTTTTCATTCTCCAGTTATTCTCCTGCTTTTCATGCTCTCTGAATAACCCTGTATATATACACACATAGAGCAGGGAGCTGATCACTATATATACACACATAGAGCAGGGAGCTGATCACTATATACACACATATAGCAGGGAGCTGATCACTATATATACACATATAGAGCAGGGAGCTGATCACTATATATACACACATAGAGCAGGGAGCAGGTTAACTATATACACACACAGAGAGCAGGCTGCTGATCACTATATATATACACACATAGAGCAGGGAGCTGATCACTATATACACACATAGAGCAGGGAGCTGATCACTATATATTCACACATAGAGCAGGGAGCTGGTTAACTATACACACACACAGAGAGCAGGCTGCTGATCACTATATACACACACAGAGAGCAGACTGCTGATCACTATATACACACACATAGAGCAGGGAGCTGGTTAACTATACACACACAGAGAGCAGGCTGCTGATCACTATATACACACACAGAGAGCAGGGAGCTGGTTAACTATATACACACACAGAGAGCAGACTGCTGATCACTATATACACACACAGAGAGCAGGGAGCTGGTTAACTATATACACACACACAGAGCAGGCTGCTGGTTAACTATATACACACACACAGAGCAGGCTGCTGATCACTATATATACACACATAGAGCAGGGAGCTGGTTAACTATATACACACACAGAGAGCAGGCTGCTGATCACTATATACACACACAGAGAGCAGACTGCTGATCACTATATACACACAGAGAGCAGGGAGCTGATCACTATATATACACACATAGAGCAGAGAGCTGATCACTATATATACACACATAGAGCAGGGAGCTGATCACTATATATACACACATAGAGCAGGGAGCTGATCACTATATATACACACATAGAGCAGGGAGGTGATCACTATATATACACACATAGAGCAGGGAGCTGATCACTATATATACACACATAGAGCAGGGAGGTGATCACTATATATACACACATAGAGCAGGGAGCTGATCACTATATATACACACATAGAGCAGGGAGCTGATCACTATAATACACACATAGAGCAGGGAGCTGATCCTATATTTATACACACATAGAGCAGGAGCTGATCACTATATATACACACATAGAGCAGGGAGCTGATCACTATATATACACACATAGAGCAGTGAGCTGATCACTATATACACACATAGAGCAGGGAGCTGAGCACTATATATACACACATAGAGCAGGGAGCTGATCACTATATATACACACATAGAGCAGGGAGCTGATCACTATATATACACACATAGAGCAGGGAGCTGATCACTATATATACACACATAGAGCAGGGAGGTGATCACTATATATACACACATAGAGCAGGGAGCTGATCACTTTATATACACACATAGAGCAGGGAGGTGATCACTATATATACACACATAGAGCAGGGAGCTGATACTATTATATACACACATAGAGCAGGGAGCTGATCACTATATACACACATAGAGCAGGGAGCTGATCACTATATATACACACATAGAGCAGGGAGCTGATCACTATATATACACACATAGAGCAGGGAGCTGATCACTATATATACACACATAGAGCAGTGAGCTGATCACTATATACACACATAGAGCAGGGAGCTGATCACTATATATACACACATAGAGCAGGGAGCTGATCACTATATATACACACATAGAGCAGGGAGCTGATCACTATATATACACACATAGAGCAGGGAGCTGATCACTATATACACACATAGAGCAGGGAGCTGATCACTATATATACACACATAGAGCAGGGAGCTGATCACTATATATACACACATAGAGCAGGGAGCTGATCACTATATATTCACACATAGAGCAGGGAGCTGATCACTATATACACACATAGAGCAGGGAGCTGATCACTATATATACACATAGAGCAGGGAGCTGATCACTATATATACACACATAGAGCAGGGAGCTGGTTAACTATATACACACACACAGAGAGCAGGCTGCTGATCACTATATACACACACACACACACAGAGCAGGCTGCTGATCACTATATACACACACACACACACACAGAGAGCAGGCTGCTGATCACTATATACACACACACAGAGCAGGCTGCTGATCACTGTATACACACATATAGGATGTCTGGGGACGGGCCGCCTCCTCCTGCCTCTTACACTCAGCGATGTGAGCTTCCTGTACACTCTGAGCTCTGCCTGGCTCCGGGTGACACACACTCCGGCTGCAGACACCCCCTAAGGACTGTGCAGCGACCCCTAAGGAC
This sequence comes from Leptobrachium leishanense, assembly GCA_009667805.1. Taxonomy (NCBI): domain Eukaryota; kingdom Metazoa; phylum Chordata; class Amphibia; order Anura; family Megophryidae; genus Leptobrachium; species Leptobrachium leishanense. The sequence goes on along the minus strand of CM019063.1, from coordinate 132,618,453 downwards.
TGTGCAGCGACCCCCTAAGAACTGTGCAGCCTCCTTACTGCCATCCGGGGGCTCTTTCCCCTCCTGTGGACGGCCAGTCCCCTCCCATTCATCCCGTGGACCTGGAAACCCCTCACTCCTCTCCTGTGGATTAACCTTATTCCTGTGTGCAGCCCCCCTCTCAGTGCCCTGGACAGGCTGCCATGGGCTTCGCACAGTCTCGCTCTCTGGAGACCCAGGATCTCGCGGAGAAGACAGGCTGTGAGTAGCATGGACCGTGACCTGGGATGGGATGCAAGGGCAGGGAGGACCACACAGTGATGGGGATGATGGGCATGGTGGTGGTGGTGATGGGGATGATGGTTGTTGCTGTAAAGGGTTGATCTGTGCAGGTATTACTCCTGGAGGGGGGTCCATGTATGGTCTTTTCTCACAAATTTAATACCTTGGGTGCTTTGCTTAAAACATATATTTTTAACAGGAGGGGGTCCTGCTGGTCTCCTGAAAGGATTGCACCACTGTATAAACTTATTTAACCCGTTCCTTTCTGTCTGATGGCAAGGCAGTGTGTGCATGTCAGTGATGGGACAGGGGTGGCCAGGGGTGGGGTGGCTTTATGGAACATTAGCTGAAGGATTCAAACCTGACAAACCAGCTTTACGGATTTGTGTGAGGAATGCGCGTGTGGCTTGTTACTTAGTATCTCACTCTACTTGCTGGATTCAGTCTCTATGTGTATGTTATAGTGTATCACATATGTGTATAGTTTAATGTATCTTACTAATACTATATCTATGTGTGTGGTTTAATGTATCTTACTATCTCTATGTGTGTGGTTTAATGTATCTTACTATCTCTATGTGTGTGGTTTAGTGTATCTTACTATCTCTTTGCGTGTGGTTTAATGTATCTTACTATATGTGTGGTTTAATGTATCTTACTATCTCTATGTGTATGGTTTAGTGTATCTTACTATCTCTATGTGTATGGTTTAATGTATCTTACTATCTCTTTGCGTGTGGTTTAATGTATCTTACTATCTCTATGTGTATGGTTTAGTGTATCTTACTATCTCTATGTGTATGGTTTAGTGTATCTTACTATCTCTATGTGTGTGGTTTAGTGTATCTTACTATCTCTATGTGTATGGTTTAATGTATCTTACTATCTCTTTGCGTGTGGTTTAATGTATCTTACTATCTCTATGTGTATGGTTTAATGTATCTTACTATCTCTATGTGTATGGTTTAGTGTATCTTACTATCTCTATGTGTATGGTTTAGTGTATCTTACTATCTCTATGTGTATGGTTTAATGTATCTTACTATCTCTTTGCGTGTGGTTTAATGTATCTTACTATCTCTATGTGTGTGGTTTAGTGTATCTTACTATCTCTATGTGTATGGTTTAATGTATCTTACTATCTCTTTGCGTGTGGTTTAATGTATCTTACTATCTCTATGTGTATGGTTTAGTGTATCTTACTATCTCTATGTGTATGGTTTAGTGTATCTTACTATCTCTATGTGTATGGTTTAATGTATCTTACTATCTCTTTGCGTGTGGTTTAATGTATCTTACTATCTCTATGTGTGTGGTTTAGTGTATCTTACTATCTCTATGTGTATGGTTTAATGTATCTTACTATCTCTTTGCGTGTGGTTTAATGTATCTTACTATCTCTATGTGTATGGTTTAATGTATCTTACTATCTCTATGTGTATGGTTTAATGTATCTTACGATCTCTTTGCGTCTGGTTTAATGTATCTTACTATATGTGTGGTTTAATGTATCTTACTATCTCTATGTGTATGGTTTAGTGTATCTTACTATCTCTATGTGTATGGTTTAATGTATCTTACTATCTCTTTGCGTGTGGTTTAATGTATCTTACTATCTCTATGTGTATGGTTTAATGTATCTTACTATCTCTATGTGTATGGTTTAGTGTATCTTACTATCTCTATGTGTATGGTTTAGTGTATCTTACTATCTCTATGTGTATGGTTTAATGTATCTTACTATCTCTTTGCGTGTGGTTTAATGTATCTTACTATCTCTATGTGTGTGGTTTAGTGTATCTTACTATCTCTATGTGTATGGTTTAATGTATCTTACTATCTCTTTGCGTGTGGTTTAATGTATCTTACTATCTCTATGTGTATGGTTTAGTGTATCTTACTATCTCTATGTGTATGGTTTAGTGTATCTTACTATCTCTATGTGTATGGTTTAATGTATCTTACTATCTCTTTGCGTGTGGTTTAATGTATCTTACTATCTCTATGTGTGTGGTTTAGTGTATCTTACTATCTCTATGTGTATGGTTTAATGTATCTTACTATCTCTTTGCGTGTGGTTTAATGTATCTTACTATCTCTATGTGTATGGTTTAATGTATCTTACTATCTCTATGTGTATGGTTTAATGTATCTTACTATCTCTTTGCGTCTGGTTTAATGTATCTTACTATATGTGTGGTTTAATGTATCTTACTATCTCTATGTGTATGGTTTAGTGTATCTTACTATCTCTATGTGTATGGTTTAATGTATCTTACTATCTCTATGTGTATAGTTTAATGTATCTTACTAATACTATATCTATGTGTGTGGTTTAATGTATATTACTATCTCTATGTGTGTGGTTTAGTGTATCTTACTAGTTCTTTGTGTATGGTTTAATGTATCTTACTAATACTATCTCTATGTGTGTGGTTTAATGTAAATCTTACTATTTCTATGTGTGTGGTTTAATGTATCTTACTATCTCTATGTGTGTGGTTTAATGTATCTTACTATCTCTATGTGTGTGGTTTAATGTATCTTACTATCTCTATGTGTATGGTTTGTGTATCTTACTATCTCTATGTGTGTGGTTTATTGTATCTTACTATCTCTATGTGTGTGGTTTAGTGTATCTTACTATCTCTATGTGTGTGGTTTATTGTATCTTACTATCTCTATGTGTGTGGTTTATTGTATCTTACTATCTCTATGTGTGTGGTTTATTGTATCTTACTATCTCTATGTGTGTGGTTTATTGTATCTTACTATCTCTATGTGTGTGGTTTAATGTATCTTACTATCTCTATGTGTGTGGTTTATTGTATCTTACTATCTCTATGTGTGTGGTTTATTGTATCTTACTATCTCTATGCGTGTGGTTTGTGTATCTCACTATCTCTATGCGTGTGGTTTAATGTATATCTTACTATTTCTATGTGTATAGTTTAATGTATCTTACTATATCTCTGCTAGAGCTGGAGGTCAGAAAATGACACCTCTCAGCGTGCTGGCTATTGGTGAATCATGATTCATGGTGTTGGTCATCTTGCTCCGCCGGCCATCTTATCGCAAGTAAGAAGATGTGTGGCCGATGGCTTCATACTTAGTAACAACTACAATCCTTCTAGAGCAGAGCACCCTGGCCTGAGGGGTAGCCTGACTGTGTTAAGAAAACCTGGAAGAATTTTAATGGTTTCCCAGTACAGTATACTTTTATAATTTTGTTCCTCGCGTTATATTCGAGTCTTGAGTATTCTCTCATTTCTATAATAAAACTCTATCCATCTCGTTATATTCGGGTCGCGCTATACTCGAGTATCTACGGTATATCATTATTTCTATTGATTGAGAGCAAATGATGACTTGGATATACCTAACTGAAGCAGTTGGTATGTTAATAGTCCATGATAATGTCATTTGTTCAGAAATCCAGCAGTAGATCTGTAAAATATGTATTAATATAATTTACGTTCTTTGTAAGTTGACATTTGGGGGGAGCAGTCACTTTGAAGGTTACCACCAGCTCGCTGCTTAGTGAATGGACCCCACTGAGGTCAGTGGATGCTCCGCCAGGTGGTCCTTTTAAGATGACTTGATGATGCCCAGATCTCTTCTCATCACATTAGCCAGCTCTGGGGGTGCATTGACTCAAGAATGTCATTTGAGACCGTGATCAGGTTAATGACTCCTGCGTCTGTTCAGGAAGACACAGAGTCAGGTTTATACTGTGTATATATAGAGGTGCATGCACTTGCTGATATATGTAATGTTTAGGGTCATTATTGGGGTCGCATGGGATGCTTACCTTGACAAAATATAGTAGACATAAAAAGTCAATTATAAAAATATCACAGCTAAGCTAGAATGTTGCTGTGTTGGTGAATTATTTCTATCTCCATAGTGTATGTAATAATACGGGGTGACATTGCTCCAGGGGATACACAGCTCAGCCTGAAGCCTAGATGATTAGTGGCATTTGGTGTTGCAGTTGTTCAGGATTGCCAAGTTTAGATGGCTGAGGGTTTGCTGCATTTCATAGGGGACTGCTAGAAGTAGCAGACAAAAAGAAGAAACATACAGGGTTATTCAAAGAGAGCCGACGATCTGGCCCCGAAATGTAACCAGACACTGAAATTCAGCGTACAGCCACATTTCCTGGATATTCGGCTATTCAGAGAGCAGGCAATTCGCCAAATGTTGGAGAATTGCCTGCACATACGGTGCCTGTTCGAGGGCAGCGAAATCCCCCATAGAGAAGCAATGCTTCATCTATTCAGAGAACACCGAACAGCAGAGAAAAGTTGCCGAAGTGCCCTGCTGTTCGGTGGTTTCATTCGGCAGGCTTATTCAGGCGAACCCCATAGGCTTCAATGTTAAAAATATTCCAGTTTTAATTCAATATCTAATAAACCGTTTATTATTTTATTCTGCTGTAAAAAGTCTCTTTATTTATAGATTCTTTAGGATCTTTTAGGCATTTTTTGCAAACTTTTTCCTGTGTTTTTTTTTTAATCGTTTTTTTCTTTTTTCTGTAACAGCCCTTTTTATTATCATTCATTGGATCTAATATGTAAATTACTGACATTTTCATTCAGTACTTTTTTGGAAACAGCGTTGCAAATTTAAAACTTTCAAGCGTACTGTTTTTTGTTTTTTTCACCTCGTTCGTCTGCGTGTCGGCTTTTTCCGACGGCTGCTCTGCGCTGTGATCGGCGGCTAGTTGGGTTTCTCTGGTGTGTTCGGCGTGGTTAATCCAGCTGTTTCTGCGGGTTTGGGTGAGTGTTCGGTGGGTTTGCGGTGAGTGTTCAGTGTGTTTGCGGTGAGTGTTCCCTGCACTATGGGTGGCCCTGCGGTGCTTGCTGAATACACTGCAGGGTTGGCGAACTAGGATCACCGAATCGCCCCGAAGTGCGGGGAACGAAAAGTCACCGAATGTGCAGTGATTTTCGAATCTCTACTAATACCCCTGATAGTAATTAAGTGATGGACCTGTCATGGATAGCTCCTTTTCTAGTGATCTTTTAATTTGATCTACTAACTTTGTTAGAAAGTCATTCTGCCTTTATTTCAGCAGAGAGGTCTATGATGATAGCACAACCTGCATGCCAAGAATTGAGAAACAATCTGGAGCAGTAGAACCCTGGTACAACTGAATATCTCATTAACGAATGAGAGACGCCACGCCAAGCAAGCTGTTACTGTTAATGAATGGGGCCAATTTACTTAACAGCTCACATTTTAACATTAACAGCTCCCTTGCTATTGTCACAAACGTTTGGCAGATTACTGTAAAATAACACTTCTATACTTTGTACAGACAGTGTTAATTAGCAGCCAGCAAAAGAATAATGAGCGATTCCAAGGTTGCACATTATTCTCATCTATTCTCATTCTCAAAAAAATACCAGCTCTAAATCTCCGGTGAAAGTAATTTTGCAAGTGCATAAACACTTAAAAAAAAATTGTTTAAAACCCCCCAAATATTTACCTACAGTCCCACGGCGCAGAGGACAGCATGGTCCTACCTTCTCCTTTTGCGGCATGCAGAAGGAAACTGGGAACAAATAGTTCCCAGTGTCCTTGAACTGGCAACGTATGACTCATACAGGTCTCGCTCAAATCTCCATGGCGTCCTATGGGCTCTCAATACCAATGTTGCCACTGCAGTATGGATTAATAGCTACCACCTATTATGAGTGGAGTGTCTTGTATGTAATATAGCCGGAAATACGGAGCTACTAAGCATCCGATTCACCCTAGAGGAGCAGTTCCATATAACCAGCTGAGGCAGAATAAAGGCTGAGATGTTTAATTAATTATTATGAATAACTGCATATACAAAAAAGGTGGTAGACGTTTTTAATGATTTTTTTTCCAGGTCTGAACATACTCTCTGCGTAGATTTCTCATAAAAAATGCTAAAATGAAACATAATACAAGGACGTTGCCCCTGGGTAGGAACATTGTAATCCACTTTCAGATCTCAATATAAAAGCGTAACATGAGGCCGGTGTATAACCTTGCTAATATACGTAGCTGTTCTTGTGTGTGACAACACATAATATCATGTTTCCTGAATACAGAACCACTTATCACCACATGGCAAAATAGCATTCGCATGGCTTCATTGGACAAAAGGCCCGGACAAATAATGACCTCTCAAAATTTGTAAATATGAAATTTGGAAGGCCACAAATGTATATTGAAGTTTAAAGGCAGTAAGAAAATGTACGGGGTTATTCAGTGGATGCCGGTGTTTGCGGAAGTTGCAAATACTGCCGAAAATCCCTGTTACTGCAGCTCTGACTACGAAGCTTTACTGCCGCTGTTTGAATCAGCCTTTCCTGAAACGGCAGCATTTGTCGGCATTGCAACACCTGCGTTTGCTTAGTATCCCCTCAAAAGTATTCAGCCACATAAGCTTTAGGAGTCAAAGTTATATATTATACCCTTTTAAATGTATGTACTCCTGTATACATGCCATGGAAGGGCCATGCAAGTGGCACTCTCACCTTAACCCCTTGCCGCTGGGCAGGTGGGTCGTTAACGCCGGCGGGGCGTACTAGTAGACTAATAGACTGCCATGGCCCATAGACACAAGTGGGGCATGCTATTCCATGCTGCAGCATAATGGCACACCCGCCACTGGGACGGCAAGGTACACCCCATGCTGGGAAAGGGTTAAAGCGTCTCAATCGCGTCCAAAACAATGTTTTGCTCATTTGAAAGAGCTCCCAAATTTGCCTACACATGGTGTTAGCCAAGCAAACTAAAACCTCCTGTAGTGTTTTGTTTTGCATGGAGTTATGGGAATAAGCACAAATGACAACCTTTTTTTCTTGTTACGTTTTATACATGATGTGGGCTGGATACTTCTAATTTGTGCAGCCGTCCAGGAGGGATCAGAGCGCAAAACCGTTTTTTGTGCATATTTGTATATTTTGTTGTATTCCCAGCCAGATCTTTTTTTTGCTGCTGTTCCTTTCCGTGTTTTCTTTTCCAATCCCAAAGTGGATATGTCTTGGTGAGGGTATAAAATAAACCCAACTTCTTTTTGCCTCTTGGCTGAGAAATTGTAGGAGGATATACAGTTGCTGGTAGGCAATTATTTGGTTACATTAGGTTAGGACCCACTTTGAAAGAGGTGCCTTGATGTGGCGGGTGGGCTTAACACTTCAATGGCCAATCAAGTAAACTAAAACCTCTGTAGTGTTTTGTTTTGCACGGAGCTATGGGAATAAGCAGAAAAGAAACCTTTTTATCTTATGTTTTAAACATCTGCAAATAACTCTAATTTATTCTGCACAGATAGGGATGCTTGGTAATTGTAACTGTTCACCCTTCCCTACAGTGCTGTGATTACCCCTGCAAATGGATAGCAGTACGTAGTGATACTTTTTTTTATTGAGCTAACGTTCCATTTAACCCCTTCGCTGCTGAGCCATTTCACCGCTGTGTGCTGAGCTAATTTTTACCGCTTTTGCTCATCATGTTTAGATGCCACATTTTATTACATGACCCAGACATATTATATATCGTTCTTTCTGGCAGACTTCGCAGATTCATAATATCTATTTTTTATATGTATACGTCATGTCCTGCCTATATATTATAACAAAAATGCAATAAAATTAGAATTTTCAATCATTTACAGCAGGCCTCAAAATTTCCACTCGCCTGCTCACATTTGGCGAGTGGAAATTACATGAGGGCGAGTGGGAATGCAGAGGTAATGCTGGAAAAGGGTTAGGTGGGGCAACTAGTGGCGAGTAACTCTTAAGGCCTGGCTAGTAGCTCGGAACTTGAAATTTTGAGGCCTGATTTACAGCGTGTAAAGTGTTTTTTTTTCACATGAGCGTTTGCGGTTATATTTTCTATGGGGTGCGCTTGTACAAAAATTAGAAATGGGGACTCGTTACATTTTTTGGGGGGAATTACGTGATTTTTTGCAAACGCACCCCATAGGAAAAAAAACATTTCCTTGGGAAATCCCCAGGCAGCTAGGGGTTCCCCGGCTATCTGATGTCATCGTGCTGTGCACGACACGTGAGGAGCCGAGGGGGAACTCAGAGGTGGAGCCGCCATCCAAGATGGCGGCCTCCACTGGAGCTAGATTACGATCGGCTGCCGAGTGGCGCCGATCGCGATCTGGCAATTATAGGGTTAAAAACCAGGCACCGCTTTAAAGGGCAGACACTGCCCTTCAAAGCAGTGCCTGTTTTTTGGCTGAAAACCCTCCCGATCGCCTGGCTTCCCTGAAGCCAGAACGCCGTGGGACCTCGGACAGAGAGGTGAGTATCTCCGCCGGGGCTCCCACAAGCGGATGACGTGTGGGGCACGTCCTCCGCATATAGCGGGAGTCAATGAGGACGTGCCCCACATGTCATCAGCAGTGAAGGGGTTAAAAGCTTTCGAGAGTATAAGTCTCTTCTTCAGGTCTGGAAACTATATGTGTACTGTGTGTTTATAGCTTCCTGGCCAGAAGAAGAGAGTTATACTCTTGGGTTTTGTTAGCTCAATAAAAAAGGTATCACTACTTACTGTTATACTCTGGTGATTTTAGCATCTGGACTAACACGGCTTATCCAATCTACATTATAATATATATATAGAATCCAGATCTCCGCACTCCGTCTCTGCTGTGTCTGTTGCTCCGGTGCTGGGAACTGGCTGCTCACATAGAAATATTCCCGATATCCCGCCGCACGGAGACTGGTAAAGGTAGAAAAATATTCTTTATTGGATCGACGTTTCAGTCCTCACAGGGACTTTTAGCAAGATGAATGATACAAACAGCATTACAGATTAAATACACATCCCACACCAATGATTAAAACAGGTTTACACCATGTGACCTTACCTGGCCACACCTGTCTGAATGGAAGGGTAGATTACCCTAATGATGTTGTCATAATGATATATAAACCAACACAATGAAGCAATCTTATAAATAAATATTGGCAGTATCAACATATAATATAGGTAGGACTAGGGTCCATTGGGAAACGGAACAACAGTGCACATACTCAAAAAAATCAAGAGCAAAATTGCAAGCTAAGGCTAGGGTCAGACGAAAGCATTTTTCCCCGCGAACGTGAAAAAGTGCGTCCGAACGCATTGACGTATTTTTTCACGGAATACGCAAAAACGGTCAGACGACGCGCATTGTCGGTCGTGATTTTGTACGGATTGTCAATAAAACTCTTTTTGCGTCTGGACGTTATGTAGGCTGGACATTAGCAGTGTCTGACATCTCCTAATCACACACACAGGCCGCTATGCCGCAGCTGCGCACTCAGTACGTCAGTACTAGCGGTTCAGCGTTCTCAGAAAAATGCGTTCAAATTCCACTTGCGTTGCACGGCCGGACTTTTGTGCGGCCGTACATCGTATATTGGCCGTCATTGCCCGTCATCTGCTGCTAGTGCGGCCGTAATTATGTGCGCCAGAACGCACGTTAAAAGTGCGCTGGTCTGACCCCAGCCTTAATAAACAAAGAAACCAAAAATCTGTTGCGTTAAAAAGCAGGAGAGATTCTCTACCTGGGAAAAAGCCCGATGGTACCAAATTATCTAACCGGTAGAAAACAGACAAGCAATTCATTTTTTTTTTAATTCAGTGCTTTTGGTGCTAGCGAGTCCAGTTTATGGATCCAAAAGGATTCCCTTTTAAGCACTTGTTTAGCAATCCTTTTGGACTGAAACGTCGACCCAATAAAGAATCTTTTTCTACCTTTACCAGTCTCCGTGTGGCAGGATATCGGGAATATTTAGAATTATATATATACACTGTGTATATCTGTGTGTGTGCGAGAAGGTTTGTACTGCGGATCAGCCGTGGGATGGGGGAAAAGCCTTTCAGAGGTAATATTAGAAGCATCCTTGCTATCTGAACACCCCCCCCCCCCCCAGGCATCCTGGACTGAGCTGTAAATCACACAGGTTAGAAGTTTAATCTTTCCTAGGAAAGAGAGGAAACAAAACCATGACCTCCTCCATGAGAAGAGGAGGTAGATTAGCAGCTACAAAAACTCACAAAACTCTATTGGTAGTCATAAAATACAAAGGCTTACTGCTTTAATGAAGCAGCAACAAAACACATATCAAAAATCTCTATAACAGACGGCAGGTGCGCTCTAAGGCTAGGGTCAGACTAACGCATTTTTTCGAGTTGTCCGTGAAAAAGTGCGTTCGAACGAATGGACGTATTTTTTCACGGAATACGCGATAGCGGTCATACGATGCGCATTTTTGTCCGTGATTTTGTACAGATCATCAATAAAACACTTTTTGCATCTGGACGTTATGTTGGCCGGACGTGTGCAGCGTCTGACGTCTCCTAATCACGCAAACACGCCGCTATGCGGACGCAGCGCACTCTGTACGTCAGTAGTAGCGGTTTGACGTTCTAGAAAAAATGCGTTTGTTTTCCACTTGCGTTGCGCGGACGAACTTTCGTGCGGCCGTTCTTCGTATGTTACCCGGCATTGGACGTCATTTGCTGCTAGCACGGCCGTGATTTCGTGCGGTTAAACGCACGTTAAAACTGCTTTCGTCTGACCTTAGCCTTAGTGATATTTTATTATGCATGCGCAGTCTTGGTTTGCCTTCTCAGGTGTATCCACCAACCCCATGTTTATTGTAAGGCATAAAGTTTCAGTTTTTCGATTTAGTGACATGCTGGAGCTCTATTTATAAATATTATTAGAGTAGGTGCAGTCGTTACAGGATTATGGTATCACCACTTGCTTGTAGTTGAGTCTCATGGGTTTATTTAGGTGTTGCTGGCTATTAGTTTTCATTGTTACTGGCAGATTGGTCCAATCCATATTGATCTTTGCCTCAAAATAGGAAATTCTTGCGCATTCACTTTTACACAGAAGTTCTCCCTTTGTTCCATTAAAAAGGTCCTCCGGGCTGATCTGTATCAATGCAAAGGGCAGTTGCAGAATGCATTCCTCTCCAATGCAATCTGAAGAACGTAGAGAAACAGGTTCACAACTAAATACTCCGTTTATCATTAAACCAGACATAACACCTCTCAATTTACTGTAGTAAGGAAAATCTGGTCACTATAACTCGATCCATGTCCAGGATATGTCTTGATGAACTCTTCACACTGGTCTTCATCACCCTGGGAATGTTCTAATCTCTGCTACATGATACTTTTATCAGGCATCTGCCAGAAAACAAATTCTAGTTATCCTACCTAAAGCATTCAGAGTCTATGTAGACATTTAATGAAAAACGTCGTAAAGGTATAATTTTAGATGCGCGCGCTGTGAAGGTGGATTTGCATCATATATAAAGTTATATTGTCTCTCTTTTTTCCAAAACTTATTTTTATTATATGTAGTGACTTACCACTTACCAGTAGTATTAACATGATGGTTAAGTAAAATATCGTTAAAGAGACATTATATCGGGATTAGTGGTCAGGTCCTAAAAGAAAATAAGTATGTGAAACCACCTCCTCTAGGATCCCCTGCCCGGAAGTAACCAATCTTACCTGGCACATAAAGACGCTCTATTACAAATGATTTGAAATGGTCATTGATATATAGTTCCAAAACATCTGTAGGGCCAAAGCTGAGCATTTCTGATCTACATGTTAATATGTAAAGCATTAGCTGAGAAGCTTGCTCATCATCTCATTAACCGCTTAAGGACAGGCAGGTGTTGTCCGTGGTTAACGCCGGCAAGGAGTACAGGTACACCTCGCTGACGGGTGCCACTGTGAGCCGCAGCCGACGTGCAATATGCGTCATTGGCTGCAGGGGGACAGCCTGAGTTCAGGTCATCTGTCTTCAGCCAACGGTGCCGGTTGTGGGGAGGGGCCGAGGAGGTCCATTGAAGTCAGTGGGGCGTGTATGTACGCCCTGTGGCTTCAAAGTCCACCCGCCGCGAGGACAGCATAGAACGTCCTGCGGCGGGAAGAGGTTAATATAGAAGTCATTACAGATTGTGTAACCATATATTGGGTGTCTTTTTGAGGCTTTATCTGTTAGGGATTGCTGGCCCCCCCCCGGTGCGGGCTGACATCTTTCATGTCACCCCAGCACTCCGGGACCCCGGCGGGGACATTAGATGTCATCGAGGCGGCGCAATGACATCGAATTCAGGCGACCCCCACGTGTGCAGAGGAGGCGCCTGAAAGGGAGGGGGGGAGGTCCGTCGGACCTCTCTCCCTCCCGATTGCCGGGGGCCACAGGGTTAAGGCAGGCACCGTTTGGAAGGGCACAACCTGCCCTTCCAAACGGTGGCTGACATTAACCCCTGGATGTCCCTCTTGAATGTTGGCCAAGCCTCCAGGAACTCCCCCTGAGGACTGCTATGCACAATGACGCCAGTCCTGGAGTTAACCCCTAGCTGCCAGCAATGGTGGAGATAGGGGATTCCAATGAACCCCCTATCTATCGATCCATGGTAGCTAGGGGTTAATGTTTGATATCGTTGGATCGGCCAGAGCATGGCCTTTCCAACGATACCAAACATGACCATGTAAAAAGTTTTAAAAAATAAAAAATAAAAGTTTTTTTTGTTTTTTTAAAGCAGCAATATTGTTCCCATTTCAATTATAATGTAAACAATGATGCTGCACTAACGATTTTTGTTTGAGGTGCGTTTGTTAAAAATCGCATAATTTCCCCCCCAAAAAAAAGTAACGAGACCCCATTTCAAATTTTTTTAACAAGTGCACCCCATACAAAATATAACCACAATTGCTCGCATGTTAAAATGTGAGAAAAAAACACTTTACCCATTGTAAATTATTGAAAATTCAAATTTGATTGCATTTTTTGTTATAATATACAGACAGGACATGACATATACATATAATAATGATATATTATGAATCTGCCGAGTCTGCCGGAAAGAACGATATATAATATGTCTGGGTCATATACTAAAATAAGCCTTCAAAACACGTTTAAACAAGATGAGCGAAACAGGTAAAAATGAGCTCAGCACAGAGGCGGGAAATGCCTCAGCAGCGAAAGGGTGAATACCAGGAAGACCTCCGAGAAGCCCATGAATAGACGTCCTCCCATTAAAAAAACCTTTTTTGTTAGCTTCTCACAATCAATATTAGAGTTTTAGCCAAGCCAGCCTTTTCCTAAATAACCTTTTAAAAAAAATAAATAGAGTTCTTTAATAATGTGAACAAAAAGCTTAAGTGACATAAAATGTATCAGTTTCTCATGTAAAAGCTGAATGTAGCTTTCAAAGTGTTTTACAATCTAGGTGTGTTTTAGTGCAGTGCTAGGAGGACACTTTTTTTAATGTGTTTTGCGTAGGTATTAATACGTTCACAGTGGTACAAGTTAAAAACATATCAATAACCAAGCTAAACAACTTAAGTTTAAAGTAATTCCTGTAATAAAAGTTGTGCATTTACTGAGCAATAAAAATATGTTCATTTTAAAAGCAGGTAGTGCTGTATAAACTAATAAAAAGAAACACTCACTTAGTGGCTCTTTAGTCTTACAGAGGATAACAAACCCGAAATGTGAAACGAGGATAGAAAGTGAAAAGAGAACAGAAAATTTTAAAACATTTTTAATAAGAGGTAGATACTCGAGAATACTGCTAGATTTTGGTGACAAAAATTTACCTTAAAATTGGAGGGGGTCGCGTTATATTCGAGACATCTGCATTGCGTTTAAAAAAAAAAAAACTTGGCTTGCTTGGGGATCCCGAGTCTCCCTGAAGTGAATTGTGGGCTCCCTGACGCAAACACTTCGGGAACTCCCAGATTCGGGAGGTGGGATTCATCACAGCCAGAGGGCACGCTTGGATTAAGCCAATCATTCAAGATTGACTTAAAACCAAGCATGCACCCTCGCTCCGCACAGCATGCCGGGAGGGGCAATTTTCTCACCTCCGGCTCCAGCAGGCAGGCTCAACCACTGTGTCGTCCGCCAATAGCCAGCCCCACCCCATTGTTGCCCCATCCTGACGTCACTGCAGACACGCTGCGTGATTCTCCTCACATTCTGAATAGCCTGTGTTAAGAGAACCTTGAAGGATTTTAATTGCTTACCGTTACAGTATAATTTTATAATTATTATTATTCTTTATTTATAAAGCGCCAGCATATTCCGCAGCGCTGTACAATAAGCACAGTATAGACAGGGTTACAATACATTGAACAACATTTGACAAACAGTACAGGAGGAGATGAGGGCCCTATTCCCGTAGGAACTCACAATCTGGGAGGGTTGGGGTTGGAAACAGGAGGAGAGGACTGTAAGGTGAGAGTGATTGATGGTTGCGTCAGTGAGTTGGGTGGTAGGCTTCCCTAAATAGGAACGTTTTAAGGGAGCGTTTGAAGGAAGAGAAGTTAGGGGAAAGTCTGACAGTACGAGGGAGAGCGTTCCAGAGAGTGGGGGCTGCGCGTGAGAAGTGGGGGCTGCGCGTGAGAATTATAATTTTGCTCCTCGCGTTATATTCAAGTCTTGAGTATTCTCTTATTTCCATAATAAATCTCTATCCATCACGTTACAGTATATTCGGGTTGCGCTATACTCGAGTATCTATGGTAATTTACCAAATGTGTGATACCCTGTCATAAGGCTTTTAGTCCCAAATGCCCAAGTCACTGTCAGAGTCATGTGTTGTTATCTTCTGTCATTAGTCTAGATTTGCTTTATTATACCCTGGTGGATGTAGAGAAATCAGTGCTTGAAAAGTTAAGATCTTCATTCTATGGTAATCTACATATTATGTTGGCTTAATCCTAACCATTGTAAGTATAGGTATTAAAACTCGCAGATAAATTTGGGATTAAATGGACACTCTAGGTATTGTGATCACTCAGATTAGTTCCAATTCCCTGAGTGTCCTCAGCCTTCTACCCATTCCTGTGGTCCTCTTGGAGGACTGATTTAGGCTGGCCGTGCACTGGCACCGTAGTTGGGGGACCGACATGGTCCCCCGACTACGGACAACACCATTGGCTGATCAGGATTGTCCACTGGAAGCATCTGTGGACGACCCAGATCAGTCGATGGGTAGGCGGCCGAATGAGAAGAAAACAAATAAAAAACTCCCTTGCGGGAGCGAAAAAAAACTGTCTTTGGTGTTGAAATGGAGTTTCAGGACCAAGGGCATCTCCCGTTGAGCACAGCCAAAGCAGTGAGAAAAAAAACTCATCAGGGTGCAGGGGGGGATTTACCACCTGTCCCTGATATAGTTTACAACAACGCTGATTGCAGCCAGCTTGCAAGAAAAAAAAAAAAACAAGATGTGAGAGGAAAAGAAGCGTAGTCTTTACTTAAAAAAAAAACAGAACCCAAAATTTCGCCTAAAAAAATACAGTAGAATACCAAAAAAAAAATAGAAAAAAATCAACAAGTAAAAAGACTTTTTGCAGTGGATTGAAAAAATAAACGGTTGAATTAAAAAGAAAATATTTTTTACATTGAATCCTATGGGCTTCTCTATGGGGCAATATCCCTGCCGCGGCATGGCGGTTTAACTATACAATTCATCTTTTTATGTAAACTGTACCAGATCGTCTGATTTCATCTGACCAAATCCATTGAAAATCGGAAAGATCGCTAGTCTGTTGTAATCGCATAAAATCATCTGAAACTATCCAATGGTAGACGGAGACAGTGGAAGAGGGCTGATTCACCTGCATGTTGTAGGATCGGTCGGACGATTTTAAAAGATATTGGATGATGCCACATCACACAAATTCGCTGCCAGTGGACGACCAGCCTTAGCCCTTTGAGTGCAGGGAGTTAGCTCCTCCCTGAAGTTCAGATCAATTAGGGCTGACCTGAGCTTCAGACACAGTACCAGGAAGTGCGAACCAGTTTGGGTCCCACCTACCCTCCCTTCCAGCCTCCAGATTGGCTGAAGGCTCCCTGAAGTGTTCAGATGCACTCCTTCCCCCTTTTCCTCAAAATCACATGACATGCTCCAGCTTGCAGGAAGCCGGCAGCTTATCATATCTGGAGGATTAGAGACCAGTGCTGTGATGAAAAAAAGTACATTTTAAAGTGGTCTCAAGGACAAAAAAATGGGAGGGGTGGGGAGGAGGTCAGGAGGATTCAATGTTTTGTTCCCCCTCCCATTTTAACCCTAGCTTTTCCCTTTAGCTTTGTGTAAAAGGTGTGACTTAAAATGGACAGTACTAAACGCAAACTTAAGAACCGAAATTATTTTTAAACAAAAAGAAGACACATTAGTAAAAAAAAGTTATAACTAATCATACACTACAAAACCACTGAAAAACACTCTAAATATCTTAATGTTAAGATATTGCAAACTCAGAGCTGCCAAGGCTTGAATGCGAGCCAAGGAGATGTGCAGGTAATTTGTGAGGTCTTTTGAAAACTGACTGAATTCAACGGAGAAAACAAGTCTTCTTCCTGGATCCTCCAAGTCATCACCCCAATCCCCCAAGTCCAATTAAGACGATTTTATTCCTCAGTGAAGGAATTAATTGACATTTTAAACATGATTTTTCATATTGGTTTTTAATGTCAGCAGCAATATTTAATGCAAATGGTTCTATTATCCTATCCTGGTTCCGACCTGAAAATTGGGCACAGCTCCTATACACAAAGTTTAAATCACAAAGCAAAAATCAGTGGTAATAATATAAACTTTTACAATTCAACTTCAGTTTGGCTGAGCTATTTAAGGCTAGGGTCAAACGAACACATTATTCGCAGCGACCATCAAAAAGTGCGCCCGAACGCATTGATGTATCTTTTCACAGAATGCGTGAAAACTGTCATACGATGCGCATTTTCGTGTTACGGATCCAAACCAGGAATCTTTGGGTGTCTGGACGTTATGTTGGCCGGACATGAGCAGCGTCTGATGTCTCCTACTCACGCACACACGTCGCTATGCGGGCGCAGCGCACTCTCGCGTTTCTGCGTTCTTGAAAAAATGCGATCGTTTGCTGCTTGCGTTGCGCGCCCGTACGTTCGTGCGGCCGTACTTTGTATATTGGTCGTCAATGCCCGTCATTTGCTACTACTACAGCCGTGATTAAGTGCGCTTAAACGCACGTTAAAAATGCGTTAGTCTGACCCCAGCCTAATAGCTGAGGTACCAGAATTTTTGTGATACCGTAACTGTAAAACCATTAAATCCCAATTTGTATTATGAAGTAAAATGACATCAGAACGCTGATTTGTTCCTATGGATGATTTACCTTCATAGACGGGTGTTTCTGTTAATACAGTAAATTATACGTTAACAAAGTCAAGGCTGCCAACCAGCTAATTACATGTGGTGTTAGAAGGGAGAGCATTGGGAAAACAATCATCTGCTTATAGTATATTTAGGTTAAATAGTGTAAAATGACCGTCATGCACTGTTTTCCACTAAGAATGATGACATCCAGGTCTATTCACTAAAGGTGAGACTCAGGAGAATTGTCAGGAGAAGTGAAAACTCTAGTTCAAAATAGCCAAACCAGAAAAATTCTCCCATTTATCTCACTTTCCAAATCGGCTATTTGATCTAGATTGTTCTCTTCTCCTGCCAATTCTCCTGAGCTTCACCTTTAGTGAATGGACCTGATTGTGTACCTTTGACTTAACTTAACCAAAGGCACCTTACATAATCTGCAGCAACCTAAAATACAGAAATGATAAAAACACACATTTTACAAATGATTGTGTCCAGGAAGCAGATATACTACATACATTTTTTCCATAGTAAATAAACTTGGAGGTCAAAGGTCAAACTGGGTTATCATTTCTGACCTGTCAGGTCATACGGTTTCATAGACGTAGACGGTAATTTCATATGGTAATGTCCTCTCTGTAATGGCACTATCGAGCTAAAACCTTATGAAACTGAGTGGGGACCCACCGTAGGGCAGGCCATCGGGGCAGCTACCCATTCTCAAAAAAACTTTTTTGTTCATTATGTTCTATAAATAGACACAATGGCAAAATACCTCATGCTTTCACGACCGAATCCCAATGTCACACTATGAGAAGGAATTACTCAGGGCTCACACATTCACACAGCAAACACCATGTCAGGGGCTTTTCTCAGGTGTACTCAAATGGGGCATATTTACATTAATTCAGGGGCATTCAACCTTGGCCCTACAGTTGTTTTGGAACTACATCTCCTATGGTACTCAGCCACTCATTAGGTCAACAGAGGACCAAGGTTGAGCACCCTTGCATTAAATGATTCACTATGTTACAGTCCAAATCTCCAGCCAAATATCCCTCTTTCAAGGACTCGAAGACTAATGTCAGACGAACGCATTCTGAGCACACTGTGCGTCCATGCACAACTGACGTACTTTCTGACTGATGATACTGTAGACACCACACTGTCTGGTTTTTTTTGACTGACGTTTTTTTGACTGATGTAGATGGGAAATAAAATGAATATGTAAAATGAAAAAAATTGATACATGATATGATAAACCATTTTGTCCGTCAAAAATGCTGGACGTCTAAGGCTAGGGTCAGACGAACGCATTTTCGCGTTGTCCATGAAAAAGTGCGTTCGAACGAATGGACGCATTTTTTCACGGAGTACGCGATAGCGGTCATACGATGCACATTTGCATCTGTGATTTTGTACGGATCATCAATAAAACACTTTGTGCATCTGGACGTTATGTTGGCCGGACATTAGCAGTGTCTGACATCTCCAATTCACGCACACACGCCTCTAGCGGACGCAGCGCACTCTGTACAACCGTACTAGAGGTTTTACGTTCTCGACAAAAATGCGTTCGTTTTCCACTTGCGTTGCGCAGCCGGACTTTTGTGCGACCGTACTTCGTATATTGGCCGTCATTGCCTGGCACTTGCTGCTACTACGGCCGTGATTAAGTGCGCCTGCACGCGCGTTCGCACTGCGCTCGTCTGACCCTAGCCAAAAATGCAGTCCATCTGACTACGTTCCATCACTCACACACAAAGCTACGCAGACGTGGCGCACTCTGTGTCCGTCCTAGAGATTTGACGTTCTTGCCTAAATTGCGTCCGGTGCCACTTGCGTTGTGCGTACTGAGACCCTTGACATTGACCCGTCCCACATATTCACTTATAAAGTAGACATCTACAGTATATATGCACAGTATAAAGCGTCATTACCATAATATATATTATCAATTATCATATTTTATGTGACATCACTTCCTTTAACATCACTATATATGCAAATTATCACACACCATGAAAATATTTTAAACGGTGGCAAGTCTGATCTTTGGATGTGAAATCTGAATAGCCACTTTGAGGTGTAAGAGACAGGAGACTAATATCCTCAAAGTACTTCTGTAATATACGGTCTTTTTTTTTTTTTTTGCAAGTGTCATGTTTGGTAAAGAGGTCATTCTCGGAATCTAAAACATGTAGGAAATAATTACTTGAGCGTAGAAAGGGCTGTCGATTTCCAGAGCAGCTTCCCTCTAGAGATTTTAGAAATAAATTGCATATTACTTTCTATATATAGGCGGGAACAAAAAATTTAATGGGGTCACAGTAAAATTGCAAACGGAGTAGATTTGAGGACTTTTTTGTAACTTCAGAGAGACGTCCATCCTGCTTTGTAAAAACAGTAGAAGAAAAGCCATCACTTCCTATTATTTTGACTTTTGGAAGTGGTTTGAACACAGAGTTTATTTTGCTATATTAAAGACCCAGGATCAGCAACCTTTGCCTCCAGATTATTTGGAACTACAGCTCCCATGCTGCTCTGCCACTTTCTAGCTTCCTTGAGCATTGTGGGAGATGTAGTTCCAAAATATTCTGATGGCCAAGGTTGCTGACCTATGTTATGGATGCCCACCTGGAGTATCCTCACTATCGGCACAATTACTTTATAGCTTCCTACTGGCGGTATTATCCCAGAAGATCCCAGATGGTGGGATAATTTCTTGTTGTTATGTTCAGTGTGAAGGAAGAGAGAGATTGGGAAGGAGATAACGAAGCAAAGATGACAGCAGAAAATGATTGCTCTTTAAGAGGATCACAATGCAGTTTGTTAGTATATAGGCTATATTTAGGCTAGAACTAATCCCTGGAAGCATATTCTTTGGATGATTTACATTTTAACCTTTGTTTGGTATCCTGTTTTGACTTAGATCTTCCCTGACATTGGGCTGTAGTCCAACCTCAATGTAATCCTAACCAGAGCTGTTGTAAACTTCGCAACTCTATAGACTTTATTGGCTCTGGTAAATTTACAACAGCTCTGCTTAACCCCTTCACTACCGATATCGAGGGCTTCATAGGCACCATCTGATGCCCCGATATCGAGATATCTCAATATGCTGATCTGCAGCCCAAAGGCAATGAGATGCATTTGCTTCAAACTAATTTTGTTTGCTTTTGGGCTGCAGTAGGTGCCTCCAAGGTTTTAGCCCTGTGGGCATATTTCCCAAAGAGTTAAACCTGCAAAATCAGCTGCTCAAAGCTGTGAAATATCGGGCTTCCAGCAGCTAATGCAGGGAGAAAAAGAAGAAAATAGACCAGCTGCTCAAACCTCTGTAACTCAATTTGGCAGTAGATGGCGCATTTACTGGCCAAAATAATACTGGCCAAAATTCAATGGGTATAAGCTCAAATATTACCTACTTACTTTATAATTAATTAAAAATGATTTTACAAAAAACCCTGGTTTCTGACAATGTTTTTTTTGGAAAATCACTTGGTAGTGAAGAGGTTACTGTCACGACCAAGTCCTAGCTAACCCAATCGTGACGGGTGAAGGGAAAGCATACAAGGGGTTACAGCTCCAAGCCTCTGGATTTACTAACTCTACCCACTCAAAGGGCCCCAAGTTATGCCAACCTAACCCCCTTAAACCGTACACACCCCCCTACGAGTATATGCTGCCACCACGAAAGTAATAGGGCACTTTCGAAACCCCACTAGCTGTATACCACCCCAATCCAGGAGCCCAACCATATACAGCTAATCTACCAAAGTTATATACTACAGTAACCAAGCTCTTAGAAGCGTGAATTATCTAGATTAAAGACAATACTGGGTTTCAAAGTTTTAATGGAAGAAGATAAAAAAATACAAACTTTACACAGTGCTGATATCACAAAAACAAGACATACAAAATATAAGAAAATGTGCAAATAAAGTTCTTGAAATAAAATGGGACTTACATAGAAAACCTATCTTGACTTAGGTTGCTTCCATGGGTATTCCAGATTTCAATTGTCCCAGAAGATTCTTTGGATGTTACCCACTCCAAGTCTTTTGGAGGAATGCCCCGAGTTTTGGATGATCATTCTATACAAAGCAGCTTGCCCCTCACACTCCTTGGATCATGTTTCCATTCAGCCCAAGAGAGCAGATCAGATAAGAGGGTTGTAAATAGCTTGCCTTGCTTTGCAAACTCCATTGCAAAGACAAGAGAAAAAAAACCAAAACAATTCTGCGTTTAAAATCTTACACACTACTTGCAGAAAATGATGCCCATTTGTGACAGTTACATTTACACCGAGCTTGGATTGGAATAGAGTTCATTGTGATGTATATAGTCACTCCAATATTTTAAAAATTTCCTGTAATACTGACCTCAGGTTGATTACAAAGCCTTCTATTTTTAACCCCATCAGAACCACCACAACAAGCTAGCCCAGGCGTCAGAAACCTTGCCTACTTGATGTTTTGGGAACTACATTTCCCATGTGGCTCAGTCAGCCTAATGGGTAACTGAGCTTCATGGAAAATGTAGTTCCCAAAACATCAGGGAGCCAAGATTGCTGACCCCTGGGCTAGATTAACTGAAGCTCCCTGCTAGATCAGAAATAAACTGGGAGATCTCATTGGGATCTACCAGCCTTAAAATGTTACATTCACCAACGACTGGATTCCCTAAGGGATGCATCTTTAAAACGACAACCCTTAGGGAATCTAGCTCTTAGTGATATAAAATGTTTAATGCTGATAGATCCCCATGACATCTCATTTCTAGATCTAGCAGAAGAACTGTGGTGAATCAACCCCAGTGTCTGTCCTTAATAGGATAACAAAGAGCTGTTGACACATCTCATGGTGGCATGTATCTTCCCAGTCTTGGATTTCCATAATCGGGTTCTATGACCGCTTAATTAAAGCTATGCTGTCCACCACCCAGCTGTCCTCAGTCAATAAAATGAATTGATAATTAACAGGCGTCTGTAGTTTACACTTCATTAGTGCTTTACAAGTTGTAATTTTCTGCATTTCCACCTTCTGCAACAATTATATTTGTAAGCATTCCACATAGTGATTGGGAAACTAGCACAACAACAGCCAAGGTTATTCAGAGAGCGGTGAAAAGCAGGAGAATGACTGGAGAACTGAAAATACTGGGTGAAAATAGTCAATTCGGAAAGTGAGATAAATGGGAGATTTTTTCTGGTTTGGCTATTTTAACCTAGAATTTTCAGTTCTCCAGTCATTCTCCTGCTTTTCACCACTCTCTGAAAAACCCTAAGCGTGTTTTCCTAACTTAGACAACATGGTTTAGTACAACATAGCAGAATGTCTAGGAAAATAATGAGGTCACCAATAAAATATAATAAAAAGCCGTACCATGCATTAAATTTAGCTACAGGCATGTTTACTATAACAAAAGGGAAAATTGCCAATTAAAATACACCTGATGTATCAAGTGATTGCACTCAACGTAGTCAATGCCAGAAGCTCCTATCAAGCAAATGCCTGTGTTTTGTAAAATCCTGCAGCATCTGCTTATTTATTTTTCTGTTTATGCAAAATCTATTTATAGGACCTCCTGCTTACAGAAAATAATATATTATCCTGTCTTTTTGGTAGAATCCCTCTTCTGCACCGATCGTCTTTACGTACACACTCTCCTGTCTCACAATATTTATGCATCGTGTTTGGAAATGATGACATTGTGCTATAGTGTTATTTATTCAATATATTTTGTTTATTATTATGTATTAACAATTTCAGGCCCATTAAATGGAAGCTGAGAAATAAAAATAAAATATTTATATAAATCTATATCTTAAGACATGAAACGCACCAATGAAATTTGGAAACCTACAGTGGTTTCAGTCGGAAAATGTGGTTTCAGATTGAAACCTTCGGCCCTGAAAGGGTTAAATGGCTGTCAACAAGGGGGGATGTTAGAGAGAAAAAACCAGGGGGGGCAATTATTAACCTCACCTGAACACCCCCTCCTTAGTTTTTAGCCTAGAGTGTATAAAACGTACTTTTGTTCCAGTGCCCCGTTGTCCCTCCACTCCCTTCCAGCCAGATGGAACCCGGCAGACGGCAGCTTGATACTGGACGTTTGAGGACTGAAACCCTAACCCCACTCTTAGGCTGGGGTCAGACGAACGCAGTGCGAACGTGCGTTTACCCACACTTTATGACGGCCGTGGTGGCATGAAATGCCTTCCAACGCAGGCCCACACACGAAGTACGGCCGCTTGAAAGTTCGGCTGCGCAACACAAGCGGCAAACAAACACATTTTCACAAGAAAGCAGAACCGCTAGTACTGACGTACAGAGTGCGCTACGTCCGCACAGCGGCATGTGTGCGTGATTAGGAGACGTCAGACGCTGCTCATGTCCGGCCAACACCCAAAGTTTCCTGGTTTGGATCCATATGAAATCACGGCCGAAATTTCGGCAAGGGCAGGCAGGAGGAAAGGATAATCATCAAACCATGACCATTAAAAGTCACTTACGTTGGTCATGGTGTCTAGAATGTCCTTTGGATTGAATGTATACCTTATACATACTCCGGTCTATTCAAAGAAAGGTGAAACTCAGGAGAATGACTGGAGAAGTGAAAATTCTAGGTCAAAATAGAAAAATTCTCCCATTAATCCTACTTTCCAAATCCGCTATTTGGCCTAGATTGTTCTCTTCTCCTGCCAGTTCTCCTGGTTCTCACCTTTCTCTGAATAACCCTGACTATTTTAGTAAACTAATCCAGAAATGTGTAGAAATTGCCAATAGACTCTGATAATCCTTTTTTATCTATATAAATATAAATCCCAGCCTCATTTTCCATGTGAATAGGGTGGATACAAACATATCTGGTGGGAATGTGTCAATTGAGAGACAGAAAAATGTTTTGAAAGTTATTTTACGTAATATATGGATTATCATGGTATTGCCTTAAAAGGACACTATTGTGAACCCGCAATCATGGTCACAATGCTCTGAGCTCCCTTGTCCCTCTTTCCCCTGTGAGGGGACCATCGGAGGGCTGATTCAGTCCTTTGCATGCAGGGGCTTAGTCCCGCCCAGGATGTGAACACTGTGCTCAGCTTCCAGGGCTTCAGGACCTTTAGGAGCTAAATCCACCTTCTGCAGCTGAGAGCCGTTGGATTATCTGCACACTTGCTCGAGTCATTCGCGTCCAGCAGAGCGTGGGGGGGATACCAGTGCTGGATTTAGGTATGTTCTTAACCTGAACTAAAGAGTTAAAAATGGGAGCAGGTATGCAGTGGAGGTCAGGAGGCTTTAATGTTTAACTCTATAGTATCCCTTTACAAGTGATGTATCCATATGTAAAGTTCTATGTAACGATGGATCACCCAGAGCGCACAAAAATTCAGTTTTAGCATTTAAACCAAACGTAAGTCACAGTGCTATAAATCACATGTTTCTGTGTGAAAAGAAAAGCCGGAAACATTAGTGTTTGGAAATCAATGTTAGGTAATAAATTTACCGTACACTGAGAACATCAGGAAATGCGTCCCTCTGCAGACCTCGCCCGGATCATAATGTATCAAATTCCCATCACATTTTCAGATGTAGGGATAACAAAACTCATACCGTGCGTTACCTGCCAGCATGACTAAAGCATAGGGCAGCAGATAAGCCCACGCGTTTCACATATAAGAAACAGATTGCATCAGTTCAAGGAGTGAGAACTAAATAGATGGGCAGGATGGCATACAGGGAGAAATATGGAAGACGTGATATGTAATTCCAGAATTGCTGTTTTAGAGTATAGTATATATACAGGAGGTGGTGAAAAAAGGTTTACGGGAATTGAGCTCAGGAGGGACACATGCTTGTATACACAGTTTGTATTTTTGTGATCAAGAAATTGATCTGATATGATGTATTATTAGGGAAAGAAATACGAAGCAGGAAGAGCTTTAGCAAAGGTGGGGATAGTTTATAGTTTGAGGGATATAATGCTTAGGAGGCAATTACAAAAAGAAATTCATAGGAAGAGGAGGTGGAGGATTTGGTAAAGACATAAAGCAGAATAAAACAACTGGAGAGCGTATTGATGGGGAGAGGACAGTTGGGGGATTAAGACATTGGAAATGGTTAGGATTGAGCAGGAGAATTTAATATTTGAGAATAATGAAGATTTTTGGTTGAGGGATAGACGGAAGGGATGCATTGTGGGGACAAAAATGTCGATGAGCAACACATGTGATCTCTCTCAGTATTATTTATAAGTAAATGTTGTGCTCTTCATATTGACCAGGCAGTGACACTTCGTTGGCCAGCAGGATGCTAGCCTTTTTTCTGTTTTCTTTATGTCTGTCTAGCAGGACAGATGTGACATACAGCTGTACTATCAGCATTGCTTTGAGTAGGTTGGTGGTGTTGTAGCATTGCTGGACATTTCTTAACTCAAAAGGAAAGAAAAAGACATACAGGGTTATTCAGAGATTCGCGTACTTCAGCGAATCTGATTCGCTGCACTTCAGTGAGTCCGACTCACTGACCCTGCGGTGAATTCAGCATTCAATGCAGGGTCCTCAAAGTGCAGCGAATCGGCTGCCGAATGCCACCGCCAACCTGCCAAACAGCTGCCGCAAACCAGCCGGCTGCCGCTAATCCGCTGGACAGCCATCATAAACCCATCAAACGCAACCCGCAACCTGCCGACGACCCGCCGAACAGAGTGTCTTGCGCATTCGACAACTCGCCAAATGTCGCAGAAAAAAAAGCTGACAAGCAGCCGGATGGGTAAAAAAAAAAAAAAAACTATTGATACTTTTAAAATTTGAAACGTGTGTTTGCAAAAAAACTACTGGACAAAAATGTCTGGAATTAACATATAAGGTCATATGAATAATAATAATAAGGTCTATTACAGAAAAAAAGAAAAAAAAATTGATAAAAAAAATAAATAAAGAGACTTTTTGCTGCAAATTAAAAGAATAAAGGGTTTAATAGATATTGTATAAACAGGAATATTTTTAACATTGAAACCTATGGGATTCGCCTGATTAAACCTGCTGAATGAAACCACCGAACATCAGGGCATTTCACTGACATTTCTCTGCTGTTCAGTGTTCTCTAAAAAGATTAAGCATTACTTCACTATGGGGATTTCACTGCAGCCAAACAGCATTGTATTTCCCTGGCAATTTGGCAAAATTTGGCGAACTGCCTGCTTTTTGAATAGCCGAATGGCCATGAAATTGCACCGTACGTGGAAATTCCCTGTTTTGTGCTATTTCGGGAGCAGTTCTGTTCTCTTTGATTAACCCCTATAGAACGAAAAGAATGAGACATTCATGGGGTGAGAGGCAGACTCAGAAGAACATTGTGGGAAATGATTCCCTCTGGTAAAAACCAATAAAACGTGTTGTAAATATAGTTTGAACTGAGGAACGGGTTAGTCCTCGGCAGCAAATGGGCAATGAGCCTGTTAAAGGGACACTGAACGCTGGTTGTGTCTTATTTTTTGATTCTAAATAAAATGAGGGACGTCATCTTAACTGTTTCACTTCCAAGCATTTTTTATTGAAGAAATATATTTTTTCCAAACATGGAAGGTGTTCTTAATGTAGAATAAAGTAGCAACACTGCAGAGATTATTTTCGAATTCCGGCTAGAGCACCTCCCCATTCGTGCAAAAACAAAAGCCCAAGTTTACTCTTTATCAATTTGCGGAACCCTATCATCAGTCATCAGAGTCAGAGACAAAATATTAACTACACAAATATTACATATAGTGTAAGTTACAGCTGTACAGTTACAAGTGTTTATAAAACAGCAACACATTCCTTAGCGCTGTACAACGGGAGAGACAGAATAACAAATATACATATAATTATTATTTTTATTAAGCGCCAACACATTCTGCAGCGCTGTACAAGGTGCAATGGGTAAAGACAGGACAATTCTACAATACATACAGGAGGCAGGTCAGTATTCCTGCCTGCAGATACAGGAGGAGATGAGGACCCTATTCCCATGGGAACTTACAATATAGACATTAAGCACATGAAACAGAAGGAGAGAGGACCCTGCTCGAGAGCTTACAATCTAAGAGGAGAGGAGTGACCCATTAGATGGGGGTGAATAAGGTAAGTGAAGTGGCGGGTTGCAGGAGGGCTGAATGGGAAGGAGCGGGAAATGACAGTGGGAGATTATGGAGAGACCGATAGGCTTCTCTAAAGTAGTGTGTTTTCAGAGACTTCTTGAAAGACTGGAGAGATGGGGAGAGTAATGTTGGGGGGAGGGAGTTCCATAGAAAGGGGGCAGCTCAAGAGAAGTCTTGAAGGTGAGAGTTGGGGGTGCGGGTGCGAGGAACTGATAGCATCAGATTATTGGCCGGGCTTGAACTGGGCCCAGTACCACTGGGGGGTACTGGGAGAGGGTGACTAGTGGTACTGGGAGAGAGTGTCTAGGTATAGTGTGAGAGTGGAACTATACTAGGGTATACTGGGACAGGGTGACTTGTAGCAGAGGCGTAGCGTGGGGGGGCATGTGTTTAATTTTTTATTATATCAGTATTTTGTTAATATGCAATACATGTGTTTGTGGGGTAAGCGGGGTCAATACTCGACTGGTAGTAGGGAATCAGGGTGTGTTACCGTATCCACAGGTTGGGGGAGCGCAATTCTTGCCTTGCCCCGGGCGCTGACAACCCACGCTACGCCGCTGAGGTGAGGTGTATGAGTCTGGCACATTACAGACTGCAGAGGGATAATCTGGGATCTCTTCAGGCCAGAGAGAAGGAGGTTACAATAGTCAAGATGGGAGATAATATGAGCTTGGATGAGCATTTTAGTAGAGTCGGGAGTTAGAAAGGGACGGATGCGTACAATGTTTTTTTAGGTGTAAGTAGCAAGATTTGGTTAGAGACTGAATATGAGGAGTGAAGGATAGATTGGAGCCCAAGAGGACCCCAAAGCAATGAGCCTGAGGTAGAAGTAATCACTTGAAGGGAAATGGGTGTGGGAATGAAGGTCTTATCACCTACCCCCAGAGGTCTGGTAACTTTTCACAGATTGTCACTTTTTAATTTTATTTTAGTTAGTTGTCGGACTGCCTGACTACTTTTTGCTGGCAGCCTTCCAGTTACTCCACAGTACATAATACATATGTAATTGATTACCTTCCCTCATGCCTCTCAATTGAATAACTCCAGGGAATCGTGTACATTACTGTTATTTTTAGATATCTATTTTCTGTAAGCCACATCCTTTTGCTGATAAAAGGAAATGGCAGTCTCACAAATATTTGTTTTTTCACGGCTTATCTTGACACATTCTTATATGAAAAATCAATATATCAAAGGAATCTCGGTGCCAGGTACTGAGACATTGAACGCTGTTTGCAAAACTGTCTAGAAATCGTTTTTTCTTTTTGGGGAAAGGCGAGCA
Source organism: Leptobrachium leishanense (assembly GCA_009667805.1). NCBI lineage: Eukaryota > Metazoa > Chordata > Amphibia > Anura > Megophryidae > Leptobrachium > Leptobrachium leishanense. The sequence goes on along the minus strand of CM019063.1, from coordinate 132,589,608 downwards.
CAATAGACAGAAGCTTGTATTTTGCAATCTCCTATCCCTTTCATGGACTTTCACAAAGCTTTCTCACCATGTTGCTTATTTTCAAGTTAGAAGAATACACATTCGAGCTTCCAGAATAACCCCTTTTTATTATCTTTATAACAATCTTCACACAGAGAACACGAGAACAAATGCAAAGAGAAAACGGATTGACTGGTGAGACACATAACACTCCCATTCTTATCGACCTTGCGGGAATAGAGTCCTCCATACATGACGTTTCCTGCTCCCGATTAAAAGAAAATGTATCAGATATTTCTTTTCATAAGAGATTTAACAGAACTATGATAATTTGACAAATGAGAACCCCACGGAAATACCATTGGGGGACATTCCTTTGTTTCCATTGCTGCTAATAACAGACCTGCAAGCTTTGGCAGCTGCAAAATCAGGAAAGTGGCAGCCTTCTGTATGGTGATTTGTGTTACTTTGTCCATGCCATGCACACAAAAATGGGGGCATGTTACTCCAGTGTACAGGTTTACTAGGATGACAGGCTGCCTGGCCTGACAGTTTATCAGGGCTGCTCATACACAAGCCTATAGAGGCATACAAAGCCCTGATGTGAACTTCTAGGGCAGTGTTTCCCAAACCTGCTCTCAGGACCTGCTGACTCACCAGGTTTGCAGGATATATGAAGCACAGCACAGCAGTGGAGTCACTAGGGTTGGTGTCACCCGGTGCGGTAACTCATGGTGTCACCCCCCCCCCCAGTTTTACGGTTTCTTTTTTTAACTACTCTTACTCATAACTCAGTACTCACATATAACACTGAATGCTCATACACGGCACACATTACTGTGAGGTTTATTGCTGTGGAGCTCTCTCACATGCTCACACACAAATGTTGGCGAACTGCCAGCAAGTTCCTCCTGGAAAGTGCCAGCTTAGGCCTTGCATACCCAGGACATACTTGAAAATGAGAGAAATCTCAATGTATCCTTCCTGACAAAATATTTTTGTGTGTAAAAAATAAATAAATAAATTTCTAGGGTGTCATCCTAAGGGGTGGTGTCACCCGGTGCGGGCCGCCCCCGCCCCCCCTTGTGATGCCACTGCAGCATAGCTGATATTATTTGCTGCTCAGTGATTGCTGGATTCAGTCTGCATTTCCCAAAGGGAATCTGCAAAATCTGGCCTGGTTGGGGGTCCTGAGGATAGGTTTGGGAAACACTGTTATAGGGCAACGTGAGCACCATTAAACATTTCACCCAAAAACCAAGTGATAGCCTAGGGATGTTGGGTGATCAGGAAGACTGAGGGAAACCAGTGTGTGACACAAGGTAATCATGCGACTCAATGGGTCTGTACTCAAAGGACCCTCCAACTTTGCAACTGTAGCACCACCAGCAAGTTTCTCACCAATCATTGGTTGTGCTTTGGAGAAAAACATTTCTGAGGTACTTTCTGTTGCTCGAATTTTTTTATATTATTTGTTTATTTTTTAACTATGTTGACTGATTGCAAACCAACTGTCTGCATTCCCAGCTGTAAACAGGGGCTTAGAACACAATGACGTGAAATGAATGAGAAGACATTAGAAAAAAAGAATACTTACAGGTCTAAAATGTGAAAGTCTGGAGAATTGGCAGGAGAAGAGAACAAACTAGACCAAATAGCCATTTTGGAAAGTGAGATAAATGGGAGAATGTTTCTGGTTTGGCGATTTTGACCTAGAATTTTCACTTCTGCCAACTCTCTTGAGTTTCACCTTTAATGATGACCAGTATTCCGGTGAGAGGAATCTGCTCACTAACACTTTGCTAATTGTTGTAGTTAAATAGACGGGTGATTGCTTTGTAATATCTTTGGAAAGAACAATAGCAAAAGAAAAGCTACAGCTGTGAGCATGCGAGGGGCTGGGACGTGTACCTTTAGTGAATAGACCTGTATATTTGTATTTTGTTGGCTAAAAATTGGATATGACAGAAGCAGAATATTGAAATGTATTATGTATGCTTGACACATTAAAATTCCAGAGTTCTCTCCACACAGCGATTTAAGGCTGGGGTCAGACGAGCGCACTATGTGCATCCGTACTGACATGCTTCCCGGCGTCCATCGCAGCGTTGTGACGCTTCAAGGGGGCCGGTCACGTGCTGTAGCACGTGCACGAATTGCTTGCTCTACAATGTCTATGCAGAAAGCTTCCCCGTCAAAATGCTAGACGCGTGTTGTCGGGGCTGCAAAGCGCGATCCTCCATAGGAGGATTGAGGCGCTGAGTGCTCTAACTGCACTCAGTGTGGTGGCCAGACGGGCGTCGGAGTGGAAGGGCGTCCACTTTCACAGACATTCCTTCCGCTCTCTAAGACGCTCATCTGACCCCAGCCTAAACAGAAAAACTCAGCAAGAGCAACAAATATACATTATTGTTTTATTACCCTTCATGAAGATATGGTCTCCAGCCTCCATCATCATATTCATGATGTACCTGATTAGTAAGGGATTCTCATGTCTCTACATTACAAAGACACGAATATTTGTGTTTATAGAAACATAGAAAATGACGGCAGATAAGAACCTTTCGGCCCATCTAGTCTGCCCAATTACATGGATACTTTACCTGGATTTATCTTTTGTTTAGGATGGCCTTATGCCTATCCCATGCTTGCTTAAATTCAATTACTGTTTTGGCCTCAACCACTTCAACTGGAAGGCTGTTCCATGTATCCACCACCCTCTCAGTAAAATAATGCTTCCTGATGTTACTTTTAGGCTAGGGTCAGACTGAGGCAGTGCGAACGCGCGTGCAGCCGCACTTAATCACGGCCGTGCTAGCAGCAGATGCCGGGCAATGACGGCCAATATACGAAGTACGGTCGCACAAAAGTGCGGCTGCGCAACGCAAGCGGCAAACAAACGCATTTTTTCGAGAACGTGAAACCACTAGTACTGACGTACAGAGTGCGCTGCGTCCGCTAGCGGCGTGTGTGCGTGATTAGGAGACGTCAGACGCTGCTAATGTCCGGCCAACATAACGTCTAGACCCAAAAAGTGTTTTATTGATGATCCGTACAAAATCACGGATGGAACTGCGCATCGTATGACCGCTATTGCGTATTCCGTGAAAAAATACGTCCATTCGTTCGAACGCACTTTTTCACGGACAACGCGAAAAATGCGTTAGTCTGACCCTAGCCTTAAACCTTTGCCCCTCTTGCCTAAGACGATGTCCTCTTGTTTTGCTACTTTGTTTCCTTTTAAATATACTCCCTTCCTCTACCTTGTGGATTCCCTTTACGTATTTAAATGTTTCTATCATATCTCCTCTGTCTCGTCTTTTTTCCAAGCTGTACATGTTAAGATCATTAAGCCTTTCCTGGTAACTTTTCTCCTTCAAGCCGTACACCATTTTAGTAGCCCTTCTCTGAACTCTCTCTAAGATGTCTATATCCTTCTGGAGATACGCAGGGTTATCCAAAGAGATCCGAATTGCTTGAGAAAGGTAACCGAACGCTGAAAATCAGCATTCGGTTACCTTTCTTGGCCATTCGGCTATCCAGAGAGCAGGCAATTCGCCAAATCCTGTCGAATTGCCTGCACATACGGTGCCTGTTCGGTGCCTGTTCGAGGGCAGTGAAATCCCCATGAAAAAGCACTGCTTCGGCTATTCAGAGAACACAAACCAGCAGTGAAAGGTTCCCGAAATGCCCTGCCATTCGGTGGTTTAATTCGGCAAGTTTATTCAGGAGAATCCCATAGACTTCAATGTTAAAAATATTCCTGTTTTAATTCAATATCTAATAAACCGTTCATTATAAAATTCTGCAGCAAAAAGTCTCTTTATTTATAGATTTTTTAGGATACTTTAAGCATTTTTCTGAATTTTTTTAAAAAAAATCAAAGTCCGATTTTTTTTTTTTTTTTTTCAGTTTGCTTATTTTTTCTGTAACAGCCCTCTTTATTATCATTCCCTGGACCTCCTGTGAAAATTTCAGACATTTTCGCTTAGTAGTTTCTTTGCAAACAGCTTTTCATTTTCCCAGATTCATACAAATGGTTTTTCTAATTTATTCACTGCCTCCTCTATGACACAGCTGCTTCGGCTCCTGTTCCGCTCATGTTCGGCTCATGTTCGGCTTCTTCGAAGGTTAATCCAGATGTTTATGCTTGTTTTCAGCATGCATTCGGTTAGTTTTCGTCAGGTTTGCGGCAGCTTTTCCCTGCAATTCGGGGGCCCTGTGGTGTTTTCTGAATACACCGCAGGGTCACCGAAATGCAATCGGCAAAAGGAACCGAATTGAAGAGAACGAAAAGTCACCGAACGTGCGGTGACTTTTCGAATCTCTTTGGATAACCCTGACGGTCTCCAGTACTGCACACAGTACTCCAAGTGAGGTCTCACCAGTGCTCTGTACAGTGGCATGAGCACTTCCCTTTTCCTACTGCTAATACCTCTCCCTACACAACCAAGCATTCTGCTAGCATTTCCTGCTGCTCTATTACATTGACTACTTACCCTTAGATCCTCTGCAATAATAACCCCTAAATCCCTTTCCTCAGATGTTGAGGTTAGGACTGTATCAAATATTCTATATTCAGCCCTTGGAAAATTAAAGCTGTCCAGAGCGGGACTCAAACTCTGGGTTTCGGCACATATGGCTACAGTGAACATCATTGCCCTGCACCTAACCACTAGGCCACCAGAGAAGCTTATGTAGAAGATCCATGTTAATAAGATAGTATAATCATTAAACTTTATAAGGTGATGTATTGTAATGAAAGAACTGTCAGAGTTTATTAAGGAAAATCCAGATTCATTGTTGTTTTTAAAGTCATCTTAATTCTTTTTTCCCCATTATTTAATTCATTGCTTTGTTAATGTCATAATTTCACATGTATATATTATCAAGACAGAGATTGCTGTGTGAGGTCAAGTGTCCAATATGTAGCCAACCCCAGGAGCTAGATGGCAGGATAATCCTGCATGCAGAATGGGCCAGTATGCCCTCATTTTATAATTCACCTTTACAGTCTCTGTCCAACTGCTGCCAACTTCCAAGCAACGTCGAAAGGCTCTAAGATTGGAAAAAATGCAGAAATTCTTATAGGTACATCTATAAATACTTTTTTGAAACTATGTTTCGTGAAGTGGCTTTATGGCAGTCCGTTGATTTGAAGGTGTGCAGGATTCTACAATTATTTGCATTTACCATCAGGGGTCCCTTGTCTCGTACGGTTTCCTGCAGCGAGAGAATTGACACAAAGTACAAGAGTGCTATTTAAGAAGTTGTAATTTTGCTTGCTCCAGTAGGCAAAATCCTCATACTAACTTTTATTGTACACGTCCCAGCCCCTCGCATGCTCACAGCTGTAGCTTTTCTTTTGCTATCGTTCTTTCCAAAGACATTACAAAGCAATCACACGTCTATTTAACTACAACAATAGCAAAGATTCCTCTCAGCAGAATACTGGTCATCAATGGCTGTTTTAGTGTCTTATTTCCATTAATATTATGTGGAGCTTGAGGTAGGGAATGCCTGTATTTATGAGGTGTAACATAACACATACAGGGCTATTCAGAGAGAGGAGAAAACCTTGAGAATTGGCAGGAGAATGAACACTCTAGACCAAATAGTCAATTTGGAAAGTGAGATAAATGGGAGAATTTTTCTGGTTGACTATTTTGACCTATTGGGTTATTCAGAGAGAGGTGAAAAGCAGGAGAATGGCTGGAGAATGGAAAATACTAGGTCAAAATAGCCGATTTGGAAAGTGAGATAAATGGGAGAATTTTTCTGGTTTGGATATTTTGACCTAGAAGTTTCCATTCTCCAGTCACTCTCCTGCTTTTCACCACTCTCTGAATAACCCTACTAGAGTTTTCAATTCTCCAGTCATTCTCAAGGTTTTCACCTCTTTCTGAATAACCCTGATAGTTGTTGCGGCATAAGAGTCATACGGGGTTATTCAGAAAGAGGTGAAAACCTTGAGAAAGACTGGAGAATTGAAAATTCTAGGTCAACATAGCCAAACCAGAAAAATTCTCCCATTTATCTCACTTTCCAAATCGGCTATTTGGTCTAGATTGTTCATTCTCCTGGCAATTCTCAAGGTTTTCACCTCTCTCTGAATAACCCTGATAGTATAAGATATGGTTCATTGCAGAACAGCCGGCAGCTGATCCAAGTCTGTATTATGTTTCGTATCACATTTGCATGGTGGACATGTCAAAAAGAAGACCTTTTTAACTAACCCTTACTGCATGTTACCAGTCTTAACTTGACTATATTGTGATTATCATTGGAATAAAACCACAATGTTTTAATCAAGTGCATTTTGCGGCAGTATTTGTATTACATGGATCTATAGGGGTTATTAAGAGAGAGCAGTTCTGGCCACAAAATGTCACTGAACAGGGAATTTTCCCGTACGGTGCCATTTCGGGGCCATTTGGCTATTCAGAGAGCAGACAGTTTGCCAAATTTTGGCAAAATGCCAGTCAGTACAGAACCTGTTCAACCATGGGTGTCCACACATGGGGCAAGGGGGGGGCACTCGCCCCCCCATCAACAGGCTTAAGGCTAGGGTCAGAGTGGGGCAGTCGGAACGCGCGTGCAGGCGCACTAAATCACGGCGGCAGTAGCAGCACATAACGGCCAATGACGGCCAATATACGCAGTACGTGCGTACGAAAGTGCGCCGACACCACGCAACCAGCAAATGAACGCATTTTTATCAGAACGTGAAACCGCTGCTACTGACGTACAGAGTGCGCTGCGGCCGCATAGCAGCGTGTGTGCGTGATTAGGAGATGTCAGACGCTGCTAGTGTGCGGCCAACATAACGTTCAAACAGCCGGATTTCCCTAGACTTCTTTTCACCCCATCGTCATGAAATACGTCCAGAATTGCGCATCGTCTGACCACTTAAGCGTATTCCGTGAAAAAATGCGTGCGCACGCATCGACGTACATTTTGACGGTGGCTGCAGAAAATGCGCTCATCTGTCCCTAGCCTAAATTATGATAATTTATTCACTGCACACTGCAGTTCCAGGGCTCTCCACTAGCGTCACATCCCCACTCCACCTCCAATCCATTGGTGGCTGGCCTGTGCTGTGATCTGAGGCTCGTTGGCTAATTCCGGCGGGTTCGATGCGTTTTTTGTGGCATTTCCGGCAGTTGTTCGGTGGGTTTTCCCTGTACTTTGGGGACCCTGAACTGAATGCTGCATACACCACAGGGTGGGGAACGTTGATTCCCCAAAGTGCAGGGAAGTGCAGGGAACGAGAGAGCACCAAAATGTCGGCAACATTTCGGTGCTCTTTGAATAACCCCCTATGTGTGTACTTGTAACACACAAAATATAAAAAAAGAGGGAAATCTTCGTATACAATCCCAGCTTAATAAAATTGCCACATATTTAGGAGAAATCTCTCATTGCCATTCACTTTCACAAATGAATTCAGGTGTTAACCACTTCCATACCAAATGATTTCCCTTAAAACTACTGATGGGACCCAATGATTTCATGGAAAATGACTTTTCATTACCCAAGCAGTAAATAAATGCAGGGGTGTCTGCAGGGGTGGATCCAGGGGGGGCAATGGGGCAATTGCCCCCCCACCCCGAGAGAATATTACCCACCCGCCGGCCGCCTACTGCTTTGCTCCCTACGAGCGGCCGCCGGCATGCAGCTTGGCCGCTCGCCTGGGAACCACAAGCCGCGATCTCGCGGGATCACGGAGTTCACGTGAACACCGGGATCTTGCGAGAACGTGGCTGCACTGGTCAGGTGGTTTCCAGGCGAGCGGCCAAGCTGTATGCCGGCGGCCGCTCGTAGGGAACAAAGCAGTTGGTGGCCGGTGGATACTCAGAGGGGCCTGGCAGAGGAGGTGAGAGCTGGGGGCAATATAACCATGTGAACTGGGGGCAATGCTGGGGGCAATATAACCATGTGAACTGGGGGCAATACTGGGGGCAATATATCATGTATACTGGGGGCAATGTATCCATTTGAACTGGGGGGCAATATATCCATGTGAACTGGGAGCAATACTTGGGGGGCAATATATCCACGTGAGCTGGGGGCAATATATCCATGTGAACTGTCCCTATTTGACAGGCAGAGGGCTCCCTTTTTATATGTTTTCAGTAGGCAAGCCATATTTGACAGGCAGGGACTCCCTCTGCTGGCGAAAAAGTACAACTACATTTACATTACAGCAGCAGATTTGTGGTTCCATGCAGGAAAAACCGATCTTAAAGCTTTTCAACTAATTTTCTGGTGCCAATTTGCAAATCAATTTTGTTTGCAATTAAATGAAATTCCTCTGCATTGCTCCAGAGTTAGACCACATTGACTATACTCGGACTCGGAATCGGGGAAACAGCAGGTATTTTTGAAGATCGTGTATACTCTATCATGGTAGTGATGCGGTTAATATGTTATCCTAAATGCAGCAATTTGGATTCTCCCCTCAATTTCTTGGTATGGTATAATCATGTTTGCCATAATTACAAAAATAATCAGAATTTTAAAAAAATATTTGGTTTTACTATTATTTTTTTCTAAATTTTTTTATGTGCTAAAAGTTATTTTTGTCCCCAATAAATCGATTTTTGGTAACAGATTTGAACAATGTTTAATTTAAGTTTAACCAAACCTGTTCAAGACAGATTACACTTTAAAGGTGCTTAAGCGCAGGGTGGCAAAAATAAAATGTTTACGAAGGGAGTAATAGACACAATGTATTATTTTGATGAACTCCCTCACAGCCTCAAATTCATGGACACATTTATAAGCGCCATAATAGTTTATAAAGTGATTGATTTCAAACAAAGAACGCTGCATTCCTGCTTACCATGCAGAGTATAAGGTTGTTACTCTAAGGACAATATTTTAATGCCGTCTAGTGGCATGAGGTTAATTAGGAAACGTGGCCTCTTTGCTATTGTCATAACATATACAGCTCTCAGCAGAAATATGCAGCCGCCCAGATAATTCTCTTGAACATGAAACGCTTTATAAATGTTATAAGGAAATTCCCTTTCGTATATATGAACACAATGAAAAGGGAAGTCATTTATTATGGGCTGATCCAAGGATATTTGGGCAAATACATGAAGATCTGATTTACAACCTGGGTAAACTGCAAATACGTGATGAGAAGTGAGTAGTGTGTGTTGGGACTGTATGTGCGTGTGAGTGGGATGGGAGTGAGCATGTGGTTGTGAGAAATCAATAGTGTGGGTCTCTTAATGAGACGGGAGTGAGTGTGGTTGGCTTAGATGAGCGTTGGAACGTGGTTGGTTGAGAGGGATTAGTCTGGGCATGTTCGTGAAGTAACACAACTAGCCACTTCCACACACGCACACGGGTTGAGTGTGGTAGGTGTTGTGACTGCAGGCGGGTATGTGGTAAGAGATGTGTGAGTGCATGGTATAAGCTTTGTGAAAATGTATGGGACTGGGAGATTGTGGTTGGTGTTGTGGGAGTGCATGGGGCTGGCTGGGTGTGGTAGGTGTTTTAAGAGTACATGTGGACTGGCTGAGTGTGGAAAGTGTTGTGGAGGAGGATGGAGCGGATTGTGAGTGGTAGCTGTTTTGAGTGGAGATGGTATATAGGTGCTGAGTTGTATATATGGTGTGTTGTTTGTTGTTTCTTTTGTTTTATTTGTTAATCGCATGATTTTATCTGAATTCCACACACTCCCGATGTCACAGGACTCAAACTCTGAGAGCGTTTGTGGCAGATTATATGGGGTGTCAAGTAATGTAGCCAATTCTTCCAAATGAAACTTTGAGCTAGTTAGAGTTAGTGGTAGGCTTCACACAGTATGGCCATAGGAAGCACCTTCAACTGGCATTAGCATTGGTATGAGGTTCCCACCATCTGAGATTTGCTTTGGCAGTTGGGGATGAAAACCTTAAAGGGACACTCTACTCATTATGGCCACTTTAATTCAATAAAGTGGTCAGGTTATGAGACGTGCTCCGCCCACTCCAGCTCCCGTGATCTAGTAAAATCTCAGGGTGAAGAGGGAGTTTCCTCCACCCCACCCAGCAGTCAGGATATTGGAATTCCTGGCTGACGGTCCCCAGGTCAGCCACTAGTGGCGTCAGCATGGAGAGAAAATGCCGAGACCAATCCCTGTTCTTGAAAAAGCTATATTTTTACAGCGAAACACGCCGAGCGTTCATGTTTGGTCTATTTTTTTAAAAAAAAATTTTTACTGCTTTATGTCTTCCTCATGTTTGGGGTGTTTGCCTATATTGAAAGCTCTTTTGTCGGACTTTAAGCTATTCAGTTAGTTGGGTATTGTAGGTGGCATGAACCGCCGAGGTTAGCACAGGGCCTGTGTATGTATGAGAACCTACCTCTCTACTACCTTGGGAAATTATTTACCATTCCGGCCCTCCTGGATCTACCTCTCCTCTTACCCACTAATGATGGCGTTGATATTTACACCAGTGTCTTACTTCACATCACATTGAATGTGTGTCAGATCTGATCTATTTTAATGCCACCATTAAAGGTTAAGTTTTATTTTTGTACCCCATCTACCTACTTCCTTGACCTCCTGCAGGCCAACCTTTAATTTTTGTTAATAGACTGCCCTTTAACATCCATATAAGTAAATTAAGAAGCTCTGTGTTTTTCTTTACCGTGGGTATATGGGATTTAAAAGTGCAGATAGCATTTGCCTATATTTAAATAGGAAATTGATTAAAGGTACTGCAGGCCATTAATAATGGATGTAAATTAGGAGACTACCTGAATGAACTGCGCATGATAAAAGAGGCAGAGTTCAAAATCCACATACATAATTGATTATTTTTAGTCGACACCCTATAAGTGGAATTGTCTACAGGCTGTGTCTTATACTAGGCAGGTTTTGGAGATGTGATGATTTCTAATTATAATTTTTATTTCTTTTGACTCCCTAGTTTCAGCTGAACAGATCGAACATCTACACCGGCGCTTCAACTATATCAGTGGGAACGAGCTGACTATCAGGTATTCACACACTGCTCAATGTCACAAACGCCAATGAATCCACTGGAGAAACAATATATAATGAAGCTTCATAAAAGGACTACTCCAGTCTTCAAACAATTTGTATCGGCCATTCCCAAGACTGGAATAATATACAAAAACTATGGCCACTGGGAACCCAGTATTAAAGTGACACTCTTGCCAAATACCAGGGGGAGAAAAGAAAAAGGTTTACCTAAAACTACTCAAAATACCAGAAGGCTGTCCAGTGGTGCTGCTTGACGGCCTTCAGGGTGGATGGGAAACTTCCACTTTGAAGGGGTGTCAAAGATCTCATGGACAACCGTTGGCAGATGTGGGACACTTAACACACCATGACCAGCTAGTTACATTAATATTTATTTATTTATTTATAAAGGATTTTACCAGGAAGGATACATTGAGATTTCTCTCGTTTTCAAGTATGTCCTGGGTTCAAGAACATTGAATTGTTACAGAAATACAAAGTAGTAAAATGCAAGAAATTAACACAAAACAAATATACAGATTAACAGAAAATAAATATGTAGGAAATATAGTCACTATGTTACATGTTTACAGCTGCATTCCTTATTGAGGTATGTTAATAGGGAGCTCTTAAGGGACTTTAGACTGGGGGAAGATTTGATGGCGTCTGGGAGGTTATTCCATAATTGTGGTGCTCTGTAGAAAAATGAGGATCGAGCCACTTTCTTTTTGTATTGTGGTATTGCAAGTAAGGTGCTGGTCCTGGATTGCAGGTTATAGGATGAGGGAACTGCTGAGGGAAGCAGTCTATTCAGGTAGGGTGGCAGCTTCCCAGAAAAGCTCTTAAACACCAGGTTGGAAAGGTGAAGGGTATATGGTCCTGTGGCTAGGGTGTCCATGCAAATAAAAGATTTGTCACAAATTTTAGAGATTATTTTTCAAGGTCCTAGCTTTATTCTACCGTTTCTCCAATCACCTTCATACACTGCCCTTACCTTTGTCTCCAACCATCTCCATTAAGATTGTAAATTCCATAGGGACTAGGAGCAGGGCCCGGTCTAGCACTTGTCTATGTCTTGGCCCTATACAAATACATAATAATTCTGGCTCACTATCCGATGTATAGTAGGGAAAGCAATTCCAAAGAGCACTTCCTATCTTGTGAACTGTAATTCAATAATGTTGAAACATTACTTGGATCTTATATAAAAACTGCATTGAAATATTTGGGGTAAATTTCTCATCATATCCATTTATAAATTTTTTCTGTGGGGGGTCCAGCATTTTGCTGTATACTGTGTCCCCAATTATTATTGTCCTAGATATATTATCTTTAGATATTCTGGCTCCATCACTTTCATGGAAATATGTGGAATTCATGTTCTGTAACCTGTGTAATGAGCTCCTGTTATCTCCCTGTGGACCACAGAACCGTGACATCAATACTTCTCATTTTTCCAAAGCAAAGTTTCATGGTCGACTGAGAAACAGCGTTCACAGCTCAAGTTATTAGGATGAGCAGCTTGGGACCAGAAGTATTTTAGGTTTTATATCGGTTTGGAATATTTGCATATAATAATGAGATATCTTGAGTTTGTAAACCAAGTGCAAAAATGATGTGTTTCATGTATACTTTATACTCATAGCCTGAATGTAATTTTTTATATTGTTTTTTAAAGTTGTCAGGCGTGGGATTTTCAAATTTTTATATTATTGTCATGTCACTGCTAAAAGAAAAAGTCAGATTTTGGATCATTACAGATTTTCAGATACTGGATGCTCATTCTTTATTATACATTCCAAAAGGTGTAGTGCTTTGTCCTGGAGCTCTTCAATAGGTTTTCATGGGTTCCATAATTTCAGAAAAGAAAATAGAAAAAAATCACCACATAGTGTAACCGCTGACAAAAAGTGTGAGTTGACATTTGGCTGTCAGCTATATATATGCATAGAGCGGTTACACTATGTGGTTATTTTTTTTCTATTTTATTTTGAGAAATTATGGAACTTATGAAAACCTATTGAAGAGCTCCAGGACAAAGCACTACACCTTTTGGAATGTATTGTATGGACTTTGTTTGATCGTAATATAGAGGAACGATTGATTACATTATCCCCACGCTTACGGTTACCTGGTATATGCGTGCGCCTATATTGTGTATTATTTTTTTGATATATCATTCTTTATTACATTGCAGAAATCAAGTTCAAATGTAAGCTCAGTACGTCAGTGGGTATTGCTGAGTGGGTCAACGATTAATCATGTTTGTATGGCACTGGAGGGACCGGCTTAAAGTCATGAGGATATATTGTGGTTTCTTTTTATTATAATTGTGCCTGACATTTTTGATTCCTTGTACTTCATGTGATGAGACGTTGGGAGCACTCCAGGCTATATAATCAGCTGAACAGCACGTGTCTAACTGTTTCCCCATTTCTCCCTTACGTGGGAGTCTGAGTGCTGATGACAATCACACATGGTTTAATAGGGATGTATGAACAGCTTTTACAAGCAGAAGTAAAAAAAATGATATATTGCAAAATCTAATGGAAATAAACTAAATTCTTCCAATGTGTTGCCAGATCACAATGCCCCTCCCCCATCCTGTTTACGATTATGGAAAGTAAATATATGTGACTGTAAAACAAATTCACTGAATATGGTGTATTTTGCACTTAATGCAGATGTCACCACTTCAGAAGTGGTCGAAATATTTCAGTTGCTTGTTGATCTCCCACGCACGTTCATCTGGGAATTTCCAAACATGTACCATCATGTCACGTGCGCTACCTTCAATAATATCACTCAGAATCCAACAAGGCTGTAACTTTAAAAGTTAGTAATAGATATTCCTGGAGGTCATATCCTTTAAAAGGTAGACCTCTGGCTGCTCAACTGCAAATTCTCTGTTGCTTTGTCATTAATGAGGTTCAGAGGCTGTTGTAGGTCTAGACATTTTTTTTATATATGTGTATTTATATCTTGGCAGAGATCCACAGGCAGATATATACTATGTCTCAAATAAGTGGAATAATTTTATAAGAGCAGTTGCTAATAGGCTTGTGCACCGATTTTTTTTTCGGTTCGATTCGGCTCGTTTCGACCGATTTCTGTTTCGATTCAGCTCGACTCGTTTTTCGTGTACATTTTTTTTTCGGAATATCGACCATTTTTCATATTTTCGTGTCACTTTGCTCGTTTTTTGTATCGACTTTTCGTGATTTCGGAAATTTTCGTTTTTCGGAATTGTAGATGTCTTCGGAATATCGACCATTTTTCGTATTTTCGTGTCACTTTGCTCGTTTTTTGTATCGACTTCGTGATTTTGGAAATTTTCATTTTCTTGGAACGTCTGTTCTCCTCGTTTCAAAGCAATAAATTTCGATTTGACACATTTCAAGTCCATTCGAAAATTCCGAAAATATTTCGTTTCGGCTCGGAAAACTTTTCGGATCTGCCATTTTCGGATCTAAAAATTTTCGGAAAATCGGCCGCATCCGAAAACACGAATCGGGAAATTTCGTGAAAATTCCGAAATTCCGAAACCCGAAACGCACATCCCTAGTCGCTAAAGAGGTTATTCAAACTACTGAATGAAAATGCCTGGAATTTACATATAAGATGCGATGAATGATAATAAAAAGGGCTGTTAAGGAAAAGGAAAAAACACTTTTAAAAATGAAATGGAAAAAATATTTTGCCTAAAAGATCCTAAAAAAAAATCTGTAAATAAACTTTTTACTGCAGTTTAAAATAATAAATGATTATTATTAGATATTGGATTAAAACAGGAACTTTTTAACATTGAAGCCTATGGGGTTCGCCTGAATAAACCTGCCGAATGAAAACACCGCACAGCAGGGCACTTCGGCAACTTTTCTCTGCTGTTCGGTGTTCTCTGAATAGATTAACCATTGCTTCTCTATGGGGAATTTCACTGCCTTTGAACAGGCACCATACTACCAGGCAGTTCGCCAAAATTTGGCAAACTGCCTGCTCTCTGAAAAGCCGAATGGAACCCAAATGTCACTGTACGCTGAATTTCAGCATCCGGTTAGATTTCGCCAACATTTTGGACCTCTCTGAATAACCCCTTAAGTCACTATTAAATAGGACCTGCTGTGGTGAAGTACATTGACGTTGTGGCTAGGGATGAGCTGATCGGGATCGGACGGTTCGGAGTTCGGCCCGAACTTTGGCAGTTCGAAAGTTTGCGAACTTCAAATTTTTTGGGTGTGTTCGGTTCGAGTTCGAAAAAAAAAAGAAATTTTGAAAAAAGTATAGAAAATGCTTTAAAAAAATCTAAAAAATCTAGAAATAAAGAGACTCTTTACTGCAGAATATTATAAGCAACGGTTTATTAGATATTGAATTAAAAACTAATGTGTACGTGGAAAGATTCTCAACTCTAAATGACCTCTGTTCACAAACGGTCATAACACCAGGTGTTTTTAGTCTGGTAATCAATTTGATACATTGTACACTATACTGAGGTACTGAGGGGGTGGGGTGGTGTCTGCTTCTGATTGAGATTTGTGAATTAATTTCCCTCCTAAAACTTCCTAATATGCTGCATTTAACAGGTGTTTGAAAAAAATTCAAAATAACATCTAAAGCAATGTTATTTTTCACCTCGGGATTAAACATTCACAGGGTTATTCAGAGAGTGGTGAAAAGCAGGAGAATAACTGGAGAAGTGAAAATTCTAGGTCAAAATAGCCAAACCAGAAAAATTCTCCCATTTACCTCACTTTCCAAATTGGCTATTTGGTCTAGATTGTTCTCTTCTCCTGTCAGTTCTCCTGGCTTTCACCTCTCTCTCAGGGTTGTTCAGACAAAAGTGAAAACCAGGAGAATGGCAGGAAAAGAGAACAATCTGGACCAAATAGCCGATTTGGAAAGTGAGATAAGGCTAGGGACAGACTAACGCATTTTTCGCAGCGACCGTCAAAAAGTACGTCCGAACGCATTGCTGTATTTTTTCACGGAATGCGCGAAAACGGTCATACGATGCGCATTTTTGTGCGTGATTTTTTACGGATCCAAACCTGGAAACTTTGGGTGTCTGGACGCTATGTTGGCCGGACATGAGCAGGGTCAGATGTCTCCAAATCACGCACACAAGCCGCTAGTGGGTGCAGCGCACTCCGTACGTCCGTACTAGCGGTTCTGCGTTCTCGAAAAAATGCGTTCATTTTCCACTTGCGTTGCGCAGCCAGACTTTCGTGGCGACCGTACTTCATATATTGGCCATCATTGCCTGTCATTTACTGCTAGTGCGGCCGTGATTAAGTGCGCCTAAACGCACGTTAAAAATTCGCTAGTCTGACCCTAGCCTAAATGGGAGAATTTTTCTGGTTTGGCTATTTTGACCTAGAATTTTCCATTCTCCAGTCATTCTCCTGCTCTTCACCGCTCTCTGAATAACCCTGACAGGGTTATTCAGAGAAAGGTGAAACTCAGGAGAATGACTGAAGAGAAAATTCTAGGTCAAAATAACCAAACCAGAAAAATTCTCCCATTTATCTCACTTTCCAAATCGGCTATTTGGTCTAGAATTTTCCATTCTCCAGTCATTCTCCTGCTTTTCACCGCCAAAAAATCTGTAAACTTTGTCTGCGTGTCCGAAAATGTCTCCTCTTTTCATACAGACTGCCGCCCCAAGCAGTTGTTAATGGATAGATTAAAGGAAAAGCATTTACCGTCATTTGAAATGTCATTTTTTGGTTTTTACATATTTCTATACATCCTAGAAATCCGCCACTTCACGGGCAGGTTATGGGGACCTCCTAGGCACGATATTGGATTTTTCGTTTTTATTTGTAACCCGGATTTCATGGAAAAAGCACTGTCCCTTTAAAAACGTTTTTTTTTTTTACTTTTTGTCCTTGTTTCCTGTCCCCCAGGGCACTACCCAGACCCCCATACACCTTTTATGGCAAATATCTAGCATATATGCCCTCTTGGAGGACACTCTAAAAACCGAATTTTCAGCCATTGACTTGTATTGAGTTCGAGTTCGGGTTCGGATCCGAACATTTGGAAAGTTTGGGTTCGGCTCCGAACCGAACTCGGGAGTGTTCGGCTCATCCCTAGTTGTGGCACAAGCTCATTCAATGTATGACCATACTTTGTCACCAAGTTCCCATCACTTATTCCTAAATTAGTTGTTTTGCAAATCTTTAAAACGATATCAAAATGAAGTGTTTTGAATTTTGTATAATAGATCTATATATAGTATAATGAATATATGTATAGTTTTATTGAAGTGCTGGCATCATTGTGGATTTTTTCAACTGTGAGGCCGATTCCAAGCATCTGGCAGAAGGAGAATATTGGTGGACTGGACGCGCATGTACAGTATTATAAAACATTTACGTTTTCAGTGTCGGTCTGGATTAGATAGCACATCCCGTACCCCTATTTTTAATGATAGTGTTATCTTTCAAGACCGACAATACGTACTCACTTGTCCTAGACAGGAATTGCCCTGTAACTGCATTTGTAAACACTCTACGAGAAACGATGGATAGCAAATCATTACTCGTTACGGATAAATTGCACAGATCTTAGTTAAGCCATTAATTATTCTAACCATGTTCTCCTTCCCCCGGCTGCGGTAATTATCTGAACGAGATCCAGCTAATGTGTTCATGCAGCAGCAGTAGGAGATATTGGAGAGGCTTTCGCTGGCAGGAGGCACAGGTAATCTCCTTTAGGGATGTGCGTTTCGGGTTTCGGAATTTCGGAATTTTCACGAAATTTCCCGATTCGTGTTTTCGGATGCGGCCGAATTTCCGAAAAATTTTAGATCCGAAAAGTTCAGATCCGAAATGTTTTCCGAGCCGAAACGAAATATTTTCGGATTTTTCGAATGGGCTTGAAATGTGGCAAACGAGGAGAACAGATGTTCCGAAAAACGAAAATTTTCCGAAAAACGAAAATTTTCCGAAAAACGAAAATTTTGTAAAAACGAACATTTTGACTGAAAAACGAAAATTTTTCGAAAAAACGAAAAGTCGATACAAAAAACGGGCAAAATGACACGAAAAATACGAAAAATGGTCGATATGCCGAAAAATGTGCAATTCCGAAAAACTAAAATTTTCCGAAAAACGAAAATTTTGTAAAAACGAAAATTTTGTAAAAACGAAAATTTTCGGAAAACCGAAAATTTTTCGAAAAAACGAAAAGTCGATACAAAAACCGAGCACAGTGACACGAAAATACGAAAAATGGTCGAAATTCCGAAAAAAAAATGTACCCGAAAAACAGGTCGAACCGAATCGAATCGAAACCGAAATCGGTCGAAACGAGCCGAATCGAAAATTTTAAAAATCCGAAAAATCGAACCGAATCG
The DNA here is from genome assembly GCA_009667805.1 of Leptobrachium leishanense. Classification (NCBI taxonomy): domain Eukaryota; kingdom Metazoa; phylum Chordata; class Amphibia; order Anura; family Megophryidae; genus Leptobrachium; species Leptobrachium leishanense. Next base: position 132,571,261 of record CM019063.1, on the reverse strand, counting down.
AACCGAAAAAAAAATCGGTGCACAAGCCTAATCTCCTTACCCCTGGAGAGACTTTACACACAGGGGCAATAAGTGTAAAGTAAAGGTATTCCAGCCCTTCAACACTTTATTAAGGTTTGGGCACATTGTAGCAACAGTAACCCTTCAGATGTTTTGGAACAACACATCCCATGATGCTCAGTAACCTATTAGATTTATTGAGCCATTTGGGAAATGTAGTTCCAAATCGTCTGCAAGGACAGGGCTGGTGACGCCTGGTTTGGGACCTAAACGTAATAAGTGTGGAAAATATTGGATCCAAACCAATCCTTGACCATGCTCATTCCATCCGAAAGCAACCAAGGTTATTGGAGAAGATATTTCATTTTGACAAAATCTTGCTCATACTTGCAAGGTTATGTAAGTATTATCATTAACACAGAAGTGTTAGCAGCTATTTGTCCTATAGAATCAAAACCCGAAGACCCATGCTTCTTAATCAGAGATACTTTAGGGGTTTTTCAAAGGGAGCCGAATTTGCCACTGAATTGCAACGTACGGTGCAATTTCATGGCAATTCGACTATTCAGAAAACTGGCAATTAGCTGAATATTGGCGAATTGCCAGCGACATACGAGGCAATTTGGCGATCTTCAGCGGCAGTGAAATTCCCCATAGAGAAGTAATGGTTAATCTATTCAGGGAATGCCGAACTGAACCCAAAAAGTTGGCAAAATGGCCAGATTTTCATTGCTTTCTTTTACATTGAAACCTATGGGATTCGCTTAAAATACAATTCCTGTATTTATTATTTTTATTCAACTGTTTATTCTTTTCATTTACAGTAAAAAGTCTTTATTTATTTTTTGGCCATTTTACTGGATTATTTTGGCAAATTTTTTTGATTCCGACACTTTTTTGGTTTTCTCCTATTTCTCTGTACCAGACCATTATATTGTTATTCATAGTGTCTTATATATTATTTCCCTGCATTTTCATGCATTATTTTTGCTTAAAATGCCTTTTAAAGTTGTTTTTTTTTTTTGTTTTTTACCCCTGTTCGGCAGCTGATTGTCTTTTTACATTGGCATTCAGCTGTCGGTCGGCTATTTCGGGCTGCTGATTGGAGGGATTTGGCGGTCTTTGCGACGGATTGTCTGCTGCGTTCGGGTGGTTTATCGGCGGCGTTCAGCAGTTTATCAGCGGCATATGGCAGATCCATCCGGCACACTTTGGGGACCCTACTGTAAATGCTGAATTCACTGCAGTGCAGGGTCGGCGAATTGAGCTCACCGAATGAGAAAGCACTGATGTTTCGGCGCTTTCTGCATAACCCCCTTTGTGCTCTGGACTGGTGTCCAGTAAGGTCACAATGCTGTACGGCTTATAAATGTGACATTGTTTATATACCAAGGTTGGGATGGTACCTATTACACATGACCATTTGAAAGAGATGAGATGGTCATGGTGGTGGATCGAGTGTCCCTTTATCACACAACTCAATTGCATGACTATGGCTATTCACTATGAATGTTTTCTGACAAACGATTCAATCTTGTGGAGATAAACTCTGTCTGCCTGTGGAGCCCTAGGTAACCTAAATTAACCTGAACAAAAGTCTTATGGCAATTTTACCTGCACGGCAGCAAGCATGATTCTGCTCATTGGCTTGCATCATCTCTGTTTGCCTGTCATGCACAAAAATACGATGCAAACTAACATCCTATTAAATTCCACTATTGTCACAGTGTCCTAACGTGGTTCTGTATCATAGAAACATAGAAAAATGTCGGCAGATAAGAACCTTTCGGCCCATCTAGTCTGCCCAATTACATGGATACTTTACCTGGATTTATCTTTTGTTTAGGACAGCCTTATGCCTATCCCATGCTTGCTTAAATTCAATCACTGTTTTGGCCTCTACCACTTCAACTGGAAGACTGTTCCATGTATCCACCACCCTCTCAGTAAAATAATGCTTCCTGATGTTACTTTTAAACCTTTGCCCCTCTAATCTAAGACTATGTCCTCTTGTTTTGCTACTTTGTTTCCTTTTAAATATACTCCCTTCCTCTACCTTGTGGATTCCCTTTACGTATTTAAATGTTTCTATCATATCTCCTCTGTCTCGTCTTTTTTCCAAGCTGTACATGTTAAGATCATTAAGCCTTTCCTGGTAACTTTTCTCCTTCAAGCCGTACACCATTTTAGTAGCCCTTATCTGAACTCTCTGTAGCGCTCACTCCCGGAGGAGCTGCTGAATTTAACCTCGGGTTAGTCTCTCCGCACTAGGGAATAAATATACACCAGCACTGTTTTGGATTTTATAAACTATATACTTTACTGGTCTCAATAAAGCGGCATATATAATGTAAGCACAGTATATAGAAAACAGGATTTCGAAATGCGAGAAACACACAGCTGTAAAATAAAAGTTTAACCCCTTCGTTTCTGGAGTGTAAGTCCCGTGCAGGTTATGTCCCAAAAGGTGTGTGTGTGTGTGTGAGCTCAGGTACCCGGGTACTATATTCGACTGGCCAGTGAATGGATTTAGTAAATCTTCGACTAGTCACGTTGGAGCCCCGGTAGATTTAAGCAATACTGCAGCGTGCTTCGTTAAACTTTGACTGTGGCCTGGAAGGCATCTCACCCATCCGCCAATCTGTTCCGCTGCCCGATCAAGGATGTCTCTCCGCTGGATTATACTGGAACTCCATGCCACCGGATCCGCTTCTCCTGCTTGTCCGTCTGCTACAACAAGATCTACGGCCTACCGCCTGCACTCCCAGTGGATCATCGCGGTCTCCTTACTCGGGGTCCAATCTGGAACTCTGTGTCTGTGCAAAACCTCTCAGCGGTGGATTACTAAGTCTCTGGCAAGTCACTGTATCGATCCCCAGCGTCGGCAAGGCAGCGCCTGCTCTCCGGCCTGGTAACAATCGCTCACAGTCTCACGTGTGTCTTACTCTGTTCACCTCTCGGCTCACACTGGCTCTCCTCCGAGCGAGGCTGCGGATGTCCTCTCCTCTTTCCCCCACCCACTTCCTGTCTCCGCCGCAAAGCATGATGGAAAACGTAGTCCCATTGTGTCCAGTACACTTTACATTGCGCTTGTCTCCCTCTGGTGGCCAAATCTGAGTAATACAGCAACAGAGTTTTTAAACAGTGCTACATCTCTCTAAGATGTCTATATCCTTCTGGAGATACGGTCTCCAGTACTGCACACAGTACTCCAAGTGAGGTCTCACCAGTGCTCTGTACAGTGGCATGAGCACTTCCCTTTTCCTACTGCTAATACCGCTCCCTACACAACCAAGCATTCTGCTAGCATTTCCTGCTGCTCTATTACATTGACTACTTACCCTTAGATCCTCTGCAATAATAACCCCTAAATCCCTTTCCTCAGATGTTGAGGTTAGGACTGTATCAAATATTCTATATTCAGCCCTTGGGTTTTTACGTCCCAGGTACATTATCTTGCACTTATCCACATTAAAACTCAATTGCCACAGCTCCGACCATTTTTTTAGTTTACCTAAATCATTTGTCATTTGGCTGATCCCTCCAGGAACGTCAACCCTGTTGCAAATCTTTGTGTCATCAGCAAAAAGACATACTTTACCATTAATACCTTCTGCAATATCACTAATAAAAATATTAAAGAGAATGGGTCCAAGTACTGACCCCTGAGGTACCCCACTGGTAACAAGACCTTGCGCCAAATTAACTCCATTTACCACAACCCTCTGTTGCCTGTCACTCAGCCACTGCCTAATCCATTCAACAATATTGGAATCCAAGCTCAAAGATTGCAATTTATTGATAAGCCTTCTATGCGGAACAGTACCAAAAGCCTTACTGAAATCTAAATAAGCAATGTCTACTGCACCACCTTTGTCTATTATTTTTGTTACCCAATCTAAAAAATCAATAAGATTTTTTTGGCATGATCTCCCTGAGGTAAACCCATGTTGTTTCTGGTCCTGTAATCTATGTGTTTTTAGATGTTCAACAATCCATTCCTTTAACATGGTTTCCATTAATTTCCCCACTACTGGCCTATAGTTCCCCGATTCCTCCCTACTACCCTTCTTGTAAATGGGCACAACGTTTGCTAATTTCCAGTGTCTAGCACTTCTTCGGTGGGCTTTGGTTTGCACTTTTAGTACTTGACTTCGGCTTGTGTTGTTGGATTCCTCATTTGTATCTGACAAAGGTTTATGAATTCTGCTTAACACTTTCTGGTGTAGTTTAAGATTTTGCTGCCCACTTGTAGGATCTTTTGTTTTGACTTTCAGTTGGTTTATCATTTATTCTGGCTAATCTAAGAACCAGTAACACGTCATCTCCTACATTCGTTCCCTACTTAGATTCCTGTAGTTCTTGCTCTTTTTAGCCCACAACTTGGGTGCTAAGATCTTCCAGTTCCTAACAGTGTTTACTGATCAGCCAACACCCATTTGATAAGGAGAACACGTTGGAGACAGCTTCTACTGAAAAACTGTTAACCAGTTCAATCACTTGAGAAAACATTCAGTAAAATTAGATATTAAAAGGACTGTGGAAGGGGGCGTGGCCAGCTGCACGGGGAGAAGACGTGTGTCTATGGAGCTCCGACCCGTCTTCTTCTTTCTAGGATCCCTAGCTGTCTGATTTTTAAATATTTTGTCTCCCTGGACCCTGGAGCGGATAGCCATCGGTGGAGTGATGTCCAGGGCCCGTCTTGTCCCCCCCCGGACCAGAGGCTGTCGGTTTGTGGCCAGAACGTGATGCCAGCGGCCATCTTGGGGCCTGATACTGGGCCGTGCTCTAACCTGGGAGCCCTGAGTGCTTCCCAGCTGTAAAATCACTCCAGCACTCGACTGAGGGCCCTGCCCCACACTGCGCCACCTCTGCTGACCCTGACACCCCCTACCTGGATGAAGGCTGTGGCGATGGAGGGCCCCTGTCTCCTACCCGAAGAGATCGACTTAGTGGAAGGGACAGATGGAGCATGCACGCAGTGGCAGGCGGATGCCCCATCGCTTTGTCCGCTGTCTGGCTTGGAGGCAGCACTCTTGCGCCTCAAACAACTGCTGATGGAGGAGGAGGAGGATGATGAGCGCCCGCTGACCAGAGGTGACCTGCGGCGTTTTACAGAGGCCCTGAGGGGCAATGAAGATGCGGATGCCCTGGGTGGAGCTAGGTCAGAGGGACTCCAGACGGTGGACGTGGAACCAGGCAGTATGTCAGGGGACGTATCTGAAGGCGTGGAGGATTCGGCGATCCGGAGTTTTTTGTGTCTGGGGAAGAGGAAGAACCCTGACTCTCAAGATGTCATCGGGGGGGGGGGGGGTTGGCCTGTCTGGGCTCAGTTACTCCCGAGCTGAAGGCCCTGGCCTTCTCCAGGCGGCCTGTACTGGAGTTGCCGCTCGGGGCCTTGGACCTCAGCTCAGTGGGGTGGCAGGGCCGGTCATGGTCCTGGGCTGTTCTCGGTGAGGCGTCTGGAGGGGCCTGGTTGCTGGACGCACGAGGTGCTCGGAGCAGCGGCCTATCGTGGGATGCTGTGCCCGTCTGGCAAGTACCCCCCTTTCGGGACACAGGTTGATGGGAAGACTACATCTGTGTTTGGGCCTTGTTTATTCGGGACCCTCCGATCTGCCCATATTAGTACTCCCCAGCTGGGGTTATTGCAGTAGACTACCAGATGACTTCGTTGGTCCTCAGCGGCCATTTGTTTCCTACAATTTTATATTTCTGATGAGACCCCCAATTCGGGATGTTTTGATGACATTTAGCTACCCTCAGGCGACCTTTTGCATTCATAGTCTTTGCCGCCACGAGCGCTGTTGTTTTTTCTTATGTGTGACTTTCCTTGAGGACATTTTTGTTTATCTTTGTTATTTTCTTTACGCTGTGATGTTATTGATGACTAGGTGAGGCCCTCATTCTATACTTGGTTGTAAGATGACTTCCTCACAAAATAAATTTTTTAAATATATATATATATATAAAAAAAAGGACTGTGGCCTTTAGTGGCGAGTGCCCTACCCTCTTCCTGTAGAGAATTTGTCCTGCCTTGAATCTGGGAGCTGATCTCTGGTTTCTGGATTTCAGGACCTAGCTCCCACTAGTTGGTCTCAAGTGCCGGCTGGGTGGAGTAGAGATAACATCACTGATCTATAACTGTGGAGACACAGGTTCAATCCCGGCAAGAGCACCTCTCTAGTAAGTGTCCTTGGGCAAGACACCTAACGGTACATACTTGAAAACGAGAGAAATCTCAATGTATCCTTCCTGGTAAAATCCTTCCTCAAAAATGCACTCGACATTGAAGGCCATTGGATTGGCTGCCTTACAGGAAGCTGGCAGCATGTCACGTCTGACAAGCGATGAGCTGGAAAGAAAACGAGTTTTAACCTCCCTGACGGTATTCCCGAGTGTGGATCGGGGTTAATTTTTTGTACCGAAAGCGGTATCCCCGAGCCACACTCGGGCTTGATACTTACATGTCCTGCGCTCCCTCGCTGATCCCCGCAGTCTCCTCCAGCCGCTCGCAAAGTCACACTGCCTGGTTCTCTTCTCACGAGGAGTGAACCAGGAAGTGTGACGTCGCAATCGGCTGCAGTGTGACTGCGGGGACAGCGAGGGAGCGCGGGACATGTAAGTATCGACCCGAGTGTGGCTCGGGGATACCGTTTTCAGCATTGAAAGTTAACCCCCGAGCCACACTCATACCGCTAGGGGGCCAGAATAAATGTCAGAATCAGACCACCAGGGAGGTTAAGAGATACCAGAGTGTTAAATTGGGAGAGGGGTGGAGAGGGTAAGGATGGGTTAATATTCCCTTGTCTATGTTGCAATTAATAACACCATAGATGAGTTTTCAGATTCTCAAAAACAGAGCTCTTGCATAACTTGGTATTTCATGCAGAAGGTCTCTTTTGCTGAATCTATGTATGCTCTTTATATACTTGTTTACAGACATTGTGGCCAGCGCTTATCTTGGCACATAGACACCAGCCTTCCTGATATTACGGCAGCAGAGGAAATAGCTAATCTGTATATTACAAAGAGCGTCCGGGCAGAGTTGGCATTATTTGTGGAAATGAAACACCACAGGACTAGAAGCTAGATGCCTTCAGTCCGATAAGAGGAGGTGTTAAAAAGTAGAAATTGGTTTTATTAAATGTCATGTAGATTTGCAGCTTGAAACAGGGTCACGTGAGATCCCGAATAAGGTGGCTGGTGCTTGTAAATAGAAAACGTTCAAGTATCTTTTATAATCCTCCATAAAGGTCCTGTCAGCAGAAGAAATGTGAACATAAAACACTATAATTATTGCATTGCATTCTAATGCTAGGACCACTATAACCTTAAAAAGAATCTGTGGGATTTGTTTTAATTTCTCTCCTTTTTATATTTAGAAATTTATTTATTTTTAAATCCCAGCTATCGTCTAGTCACAAACAAAAATGTAACAACTAAAAAAGGGCTAAAGAAAACCTTATTTTCATTCCCTGTCTTTTCCTCTCTTCTTGGTTCGACATCAGACATCAAGCTGTACGACGTAGGCGGATGCTTATTGCTCAATGAAGTGCTTTGATGACCAATGGCACATGCTGTGCTACCACACATAAAGCCAAGAAAGGATCACTAAAGGGGTTAATCTTTAAACGCCATTGTTTTACTGACGTTCAGACAACACTAAAAATCCCTGGTGTTAGAATTTCAGTAACCTTCACCTATTCTGAGAAACAAAACTCAACAATGGCAGGTGAAGTTGCAGTTAGCAATGCTGAACAACGTTTTACTGCTATTCTGTCCCATAAAAGGAGTCAATGGCGGTTTTTCTCCATTTAGCATTGTTCTATTATTTACAACACCAGGGAATATACCTTTTAAAAAATACCTTTAAAGTGGCAATCTCCATTTAACTCCATTAAAAATATCAGTAACAAATTCTCTGAACCAATGATACACCCATGTAAATCCACAGTTGTTTGACTAAAATAACGGTGGTTAGTGAATAAACCCTAAAGAACTATTACAACTGGTAGGTTGAACTCTTCATTTTGTCTTGTCTCCTTTGAAAAGGTACAGCTGTGCAAGAAACACATACAGTGTGATGACAGAGGGGGAGATAAGGAAAAGGGCTAATTACTGGGAGTATATTTGGTTAATTTTCTTGATCGGTGTTGCATATATATGCACACGTCTCTTTTTCCAAGGCTATAGTTGTAGTGGACTGGAAAGGAGTAGAAGAAAAAATATGCCCCCTTTTATTTAACACATTTCAGTATTGCAAAAAAAATATATCAGTAAAACATTTTACTTATTTAAATTCAACATAAATGGGTTTACTTGGGATTAGTTGTATTCTATGTGCCTGCTGTGGAGAGGATTGGTGCTGGAGGATGGAAGATCTGGGCTGCTCTATCCACAGTAGATTAAAGATGGCACCAACTGCCTGTCACACATTCTGTGTATCTGTGTTTATGCAGTACTTTCAAATTTACCTGCCCATTCTGGCCTTCCTGGTCTGTGATAACTGGCTGGATGGAGTAGAGGTAACATCACTACTTTATAACCGTGGAGACCCAGGTTCGATCCCGGCCAGAGCACCTCACCAGTAAGTGCCCTTGGGCAAGACACCTTATGGTACATACTTGCCTACCACACAATATCAGCTGTGCAGTCCAGTGGTAACGTCTCTACCCTTCGACTGTGGGGAAGCGAGTCAAAATACCATTCAGCACATCCCTCCAATACAACTGTGGAGAAGCAAGTCTTGACATTACGAGAAGCGTGTTCAATCTAACCACCAGGTGCCTGCTCTACAATCATGGAAAGATGACTTGATCCCACTCCGAAGGCACCACCAGCGACTGTCCATGGGCAAAACACCTAATGATATGGATGCGCCTACCTCACAAAATACTTGTATATCTCGTAGATTGTAAGATCCCTTTGGAACAGGGTCCCCCTGACTTAGATCATCATACATGTGTGTATTCTAATGTATCAACTCCTTGTTGTATCAGCTACACTTGTAAAGAGCTGTGGAATTTGTGGCGTTTATATAAATAAAGGATAATAATATTATTTATGCTGCAGATAAATACACCTCACCACTCGCCTCCAGGCTAAATACATCCAGGTCCGACTGTAGACTCACCATAAAGTCTACATAGCCTTTAAGAAGGCCAAAACACAGGTCACCAATTCCAGGACTGCGTGAAAGAATCACATGTAACGTAAACAATTATGACTATATACTATGAGGGTTATTGAAACTGTAGGATAAAACTGATATGCAAGGAGTCCATGATTTCATGTTACCACCAGCAAGCAGGATATACAATCGACTCAAACACTGATTGGCTACCACACAATTTTAGGGGTGAGTTTGAAGTAAAATCCTATACACTTCCACAATGTAGAGCAGCACTCCCATCATGGAAGAGAGCAGGCGGTTGACACCACAATCCATGGACCTTCTCTAAAATATCCATAGACCATAAAGAGACGGCACTCAACCTCCTTTTCCACACAGGTTAACCAGTTCTTCTTTTGCTCCAAGACAAAATCCTAGGCATGGTCCGCTCATATGATGAGGGTGTGCACACAGGGAAAATTTATTAAACACAAAACTTATATGATCACAATCAATTTCAAGCTCTTTATCATGAATCAGATTATTAATTTCAACATTTTCTTTGAAAAAGGCAGTAAAATAATACGTTTAATCTTCGGGGATAGTAACGTTTTTTTCTATTAGCACAAAAGAAATTGTTAAACAACCCCATTGAATATATCAAACTATATTCTATCGTTATCACTGTTTAACTTGTTCAGTGCAGACGTTTATCTTATAAGAGTATTGACAAATGGCCTGGTCCTCACCTATATGTTCTCTGATATCACTGTGTGGGTGTAACAGGTGCGGTCTTAGTTGCGATTAAAGTCTATAAAATCAATGTTTTCAAGGCTTACAGAAACTGAAAAGAAGTGATGCATAGCCATGTTTACAATTATCATCCATCGCTTTCAAGTTGCTATATTAATAAACTTTGTATATATATATATATAGCCCTAAAGAATGTACACACACTTCAACAGTTGTTATCCATACCCTTTTTGAAAACCTGTATTGAATTATGGCAGCAATGTGTTGTATTATGTTTCCTTTAAAGATATCCGTAGTCGCTCCATTTTTGATATCATCATGTGACCGTCAGGAGAGAGTTAAAGAAAATGGCGGAGGCACGCTTGATTTTCGAGCAACGCAAGACCATTTTGAAATGGTATTGTAAATTTGAATATTTGTGTGAAGTTCAACGACAATGGTGACGATTTTGGAACAGAACCACCTACACAACTGACAATCGCAAGGATTTGTGATAGGTTCGAAACCGATGGCACTGTGCGTGATGTGCACAAAGATCTGGGAGGCTTTGCACAGCAACAAGTCCTGCTTCCACGGATACAGTCAGGGTTATTCAAAGAGAATCGAAAAGTCACCGCACGTTCGGTGACTTTTCATTCTCTTCAATTCGGCTTGATTCGGCGATCCCATTTCGGCGACCCTGCGGTGTATTCAGCAAGCACCACAAGGCCGTCATAGTGCAAGGAAAAGCCACTGAAAACCTGCCGAACACTCACCGCAAAACCCAGACGAATGCACACTTAACCCCGCCGAACACGCCGGAGAAACCCGAGCAGGAGCCAATCAGAGTGCAGAGCAGCCGCCAGAAAACCCGACACCACAGACGAATGGAGTGGGGAAAAAAACAGTACGCTTGAATGTTTGAATAGTGTTAGTAGTTTGTTTGCAAACAGCGTGAGCGAAAACGTCTGAAATTTGCATATAAGATCCAATGAATGATAATAAAAAGGGCTATTACAGAAAAAAGAAAAAACGTTTAAAAAAAATTAAAAAAATAAAATCGGAAATTTTTTTGCAAAAAAAATCCTGAAAAATGCTTAAAAGATCCTAAAAAATCTATGAATTAAGAGACTTTTTGCTGCAGAATATTATAATAAATGGTTTATTAGATATTGAATTAAAACAGGAATATTTTTATCATTGAAGCCTATGGGATTCTCCTGAATAAACCTGCTGAATGAAACCACCGAACAGCAGGGCATTTCGGCAACTTTTCCCTGCTGGTTTTTGTTCTCTGAATAGACGAAGCTTTGCTTCTCTGAGGATTTCACTGCCCTCGAACAGGCACCGAACAGGCACTGTATGTGCAGGCAATTATTATTATTATTCATTTATAAAGCGCCAGCATATTCCGCAGCGCTGTACAATAAGCACAGTACAGACAGGGTTACAATACATTGAACAACATTTGACAAACAGTACAGGAGGAACTCACAATCTGGGAGGGTTGAGGTTGGAAACAGGAGGAGAGGACTGTAAGGTGAGAGTGATTGATGGTTGCGTCAGTGAGTTGGGTGGTAGGCTTCCCTAAATAGGAACGTTTTAAGGGAGCGTTTGAAGGAAGAGAAGTTAGGGGAAAGTCTGACAGTACGAGGGAGAGCGTTCCAGAGAGTGGAGGCTGCGCGTGGGGGCTGAACATTTGGCGAACTGCCTGCTCTCTGAATAGTCGAATGGCCAGGAAAGGTAAACGTACGCTGAATTTCAGCATTCGGTTACCTTTCGCCAACAATTCGGATCTCTTTGAATAACCCTGAGTGTTGCAACAGTTTACATGCTCACCGCAAAAGTCTGTCAAACAATGTCCACGTGTGAGGAATTAGCAGAGCAAGATGAAGACTTTTTACAGAAAATGTCTGATGAAGCCCAGTTTAAAATAAATGGTACAGTAAGCAGTCATAATTGTGTTTATTGTGCACCAGAAAATCCTCACATTCATGTGGACATATCAGTCAATTTACCGAGGCTCAATGTCTAGTGTGGACTGTCATCCAAGAGTTTAATTGACCATTCTTTTTTGAAGGTTCGGTCACTTGTCGAGTGTACCACGACATGCTTCGCACATCCATTTTACCGGTCAATCATGCGCTTTATGTGGATGAGCAATTTTTCTTCCAGCAAGATGGTGCATCACACTACCACCGAGACGCAAGAGCCTATCTCGATGACATTCTGCCAGGACATTGGATAGGACACAGAGGTGCTGTTGAATTCCCTCCACGTTCTCCGGACTTAACACCCCTCGATTTCTACCTGCAGGAACACTAAAGAATGGAGTATGCTGTAGAAAACCACCTACGCTGGCTGCATTACAGGAAGACATTGAAATATCATGCAGAGCAATCCCTGTGGACACTCTAGTCAATGTTGTTCATGAATTAGTGCGTCGTAATCAAGTGTCTGGATGCTAATGGTGACCACTTTGAGCACCTAATGTGATTGCATAATTCAAGCATGACTTACAGCTGCCCTTTGATGTTTATATAAATCTAGTAATGACATTTTTAAGCATATATTTTTCATGTTGACGTGTGTATACATTTTTTTGGGCCTGTCTGTGTATAAATCATCATTTAGCACATAAACTCTAAATATCTTAAAAGCAATGTTTTGAGCATAGAAAAGTTAAAGATTTCATTACTGTTGGTTCAGAGAGAGTTTGGCAAACCTAGACTAATGGTTGTGTGTTGTCACTGATCGGCCCGGAAAAGGACACTAAAGGAAAGCAATCACCTTGGCATTCAAAGTCCTGTTTTCTTCTGAGAAATGGCAGCTCAGTTCTGGCATTGCCCATTAATAGGTTTTGAGAACCCTGAGAACAGGCAGCATCATAGTGGCCTGCCCTTCGGTGGTCCCACACCAAGGTATCAAAAGTATTTAGCTCGATGGTGCCATTTCAGAGAAGACATTACCAAATGGAACTCAAACGGCTATCACCCAAAAAGGGCGACCAAAACTAAAATGCAAAGAATGTCTCCTCTGAACAAGAGCTACAGCAGTTCCCGACGGTGATTTCGGCCTTATTTAGCTTCGTCTGGAGGGTCTAGTTGATACTTCTCAAGGTACCTCAAGTAAGAGGTCCACATCTGAATTACCCTCTGAAACGCTGTGTCAGAGAAAAGCATTGGCAGCCATGGTTCTGAGTTCGATTGTGGGATTATTTGCCCTTGTCGTTGTTACTAGTGCATGACCGGAAGAAACTGAGGGTCAGTTGCTAGAAGAAAGACTTTTGATTTTGAGCCATTTACTTATCTTCTGTCTACAAGGAATCAATCCTATACAGAATAGCAGGGAGTGGAATATATTCGTGGTACAACTGAATAATATTCTGTTGATATAGACATCAATATACAGAAAAAACATATTGTAACTAATTCACACTTACCTTATTTTTCCTTGCTAGGCGACATCATTTCGAGAATGTTACAGATCTGAAAAACAACCCAATTCAATCAAGAATCACCAATGCCTTTTTTGACAAACGGTATGATTGCGCTCTTCTGTGTTATCTCTAAAAGCAAAAGCAAACGTTTATGGTCTGTGAGGTAATTATACACGAACAGGTTTGGTAGAAGAGAGAGCTTTCTGAATGAAAGTAAAGAATATACGCAGAAGCCATAGTTACAGTTGCAAGTTTTTATAAAGCGCTAACAAGTTCTGTAGCGTTGTACAATGGATGAGACAGAATAACAAATATATATACAAGTTAAACACACAGAACAGTAGGAGAGAGGACCCTGCTCAAGAGTTTACAATCTAAGAGGAGAGGGGTGACACACTAGGTGAGGGTAAATTGAGAACATGAAGTAGTGGGTGCATGTGGGCTGGGTGGGAAGATGGCGTAAGAAATTAACAGTTGGGGATTATGAATGAGTTTATAGGCTTCTCTAAAGTAATGTGTTTTCAGAGATGTCTTGAAGGAATGGAGAGACAGAGTTTAATGTTGTGGGGGAGGGAGTTCCATAGAAGGGGGCAGCTCGGGAGAAGTCTTGAAGGCAGGAGTTGGGGTTGCGGGTACGAGAAGACAATAACATCAGATCATTGGCAGAGCGAAGTGGTCGGGATGGGATGTACCTGTTAATGAGGGAGGAGTTGTTGGCAGGGGTGCGGTTATGGAGAGCTTTGTATGTGAGCACCAGTATTTTGAATTGGATTCTAAAGGAAACAGGAGGCCATTGTAGAGATTGACAGAGGGGTGAGGTGTGAGAGGTGCGAGAGATGAGGTAGATGAGCCTGGCACAGGCGTTCATTACAGACTATAGAGGGAGAATCTGGGATCTCTTAAGGCAAGAGAGAAAGAGGTTACAGTAATCAAGGCGGGAGATAATAAAAGCTTGGATGAGCTTTTTAGCAGAGTCCTGATTAAGACAGGGACGGACACGTGCAATGTTTTTTAAGGTGGAAATAGCAGGATTTGGTTAGCGACTGAATGTGAGGAGTGAGGAGAGATCAAAGTCTAAGAGGACGCCGAGGCACCGAGCCTGTGGGGTAGGAGCAATAGTGGCACCATTCACCTGAAGGGAAATGGGTGCAGGAATGTTGGTTTTAGAGGGAAGGAAAATGAAAAGTTCAGTTTTAGAGAGGTTAAGCTTTAGGAAACGGGAGGTCATCCAGTTGGAGACAACTGACAGGCTGTAACATGGTCCAACACAGGAGGAGAGAGATTGGGAGAGGAAAAGTAGATTTGGGTGTCGTCAGCATAGAGGTGATATTGGAAACCACTAGTTTTGCTGTTAACACTTACACAATGACTTCATCATGTTTTAAACTTCTATTTCAGGAACCTGCACTTGGGATCTGGTGGGTTTGTTGAGGAAATTAACTTTGAGCAGTTTCTGACCATCATGTCTTATTTCCGCCCAATGGGTGAGAACAGCGATGAAGAAAGTGTCCGTTCATGCCGAAAGTATAAGCTACAATGTGAGTGCTGTGGGAGGATATGTATATTTCTAACGTTAGATGAGGAGTTGTGATATAAAGCAAAACTGAATACACAAATGGATTGTGATTCCAAGATGTATTATAATGTTCCCCGATGTCCTGTTGAGAAGCAGACTTGCATTTGGCTTGATGCTGGCGATCAACAAGCAGGTCCCATTTGAGATGGGATGAAAGGGTTTCCCAATCATGGTCAAGTACCTTTAGCAGGCCAAAATTTAAGGATCACCTTGGGGAAAAGCAGACTGGATCCTGCAATCACTGAGCAGCAAATCATATCACCTGTGCTGTGCTTCACATATCTGGAAATCCGGCCTGTTAGGGGATCCTGGGGACCAGGGTTGGGAAACACTATATTAATAGATATACTAGGGCAAAAATCTGTTCTCACTCTGTGTCTCGTTTTAGTAATTTTTCTATTTCACCAACACAAATATTAAGACTCGCTGAAGGTTCAAGTCATGATGATTAGCTTCTTTTTTTTTTTTTTTTTTTTTTTAAAGAAAGAAAGTATTATTTTATTAAGGCATAAACATTTGGGGGGTAGACCTACTGTTATTACGCACTTAGTATAATGTAAACATGGGAATGGGAAATGGGAAACGACAACAAAAAATAAATTGTTATGGTCACCTTTTTGTGGTGACCGTAACTTAATCTGCAATATCTGAGGTATGTCTTTTATACTGAAATACTTTTTTTTTATTCCACAAAATCCTCTAATTGCTACCCTACATCATGGTAGGACACAGCCCCCCCCCCTCATTTTTACAAGAAAAACAATATCTGGAAGGATATTCCTACCTGTAGAGACGGATTATCAGGCAAAACTGCAGATTATTTAACTGCGGGCTGCAAACAAAGCATGAACATTGACAAAACTAAAGTAGAAATGGCATCATGTGATGTTACCAGCCTAGTGGTTGTATCAAAACAGGGGAGGATCAGTAATTACAAGAAGACTGTGAAAGAAGGTTACATCTCGCCTTGGTTTTACAAGCCAAATCGTGAAAGAATAATATCAGATACTTCCACCTGTACCTGACATTAATCTATGACATTTAGCTCAATCCTCTGCTTAGCTTTTCCTCTACATGTAGGAACATATAAAGGGTGTTGTCTCCTTTCTAACTCATGTCTATGGGGGTGCAGCTTGGATACAGCTTTTAGTAATACTACTAGTGTCATTCGAACGTCTTTACATGTCATTGTCCGAGTGATACAGACAGATCCAGCAGAATAGCAGTTTATGTGAAAATCGGCATTAAGGTCACTAGTCAGGTGCAATCTGTAAAGTCTTAGTAGCTCCCTATTACCAGCTCAATCGCGATGTAGTTGCTATATTAGCAGCTCAGACCATCATGTTAGGGCTATTGAGATAAAGAAAAGATTCCAGCTTGACTTTAAGTGATGAGTTGTAACTTTATTTCTCTGGAATAAAAGACAACGTTTACAGAAGGTCTTTGTGACATCATGATGTTAAGGAGCTGCAATAGAATACCAGCAGTGGTGCTAATAGTATTCTCTCCTGAGTCTGTTGGACTCCATCCATAGTTATGAAAGCTATTTGCTCTCCATATCCTTCAATCTAATGTGAGAGGAGACAACAGATCACACCTCCTTTTCATTAGAGGATGGTTCACTTTTTAAGTGTTTTGATCTTTTTTTAGGTGATTTAGCAGGTACACCTTACTAACAGGTTTTGGGAGTGAACATGTAATAGATTTTTCAGCTACACAATTTAATAACAAGTGAATACAAAGCTCGTGTCACCTCTGCTCCCAGTGCATGTGTGCTTCCTACATAAAGAATAGGAATTGTAGGTGAATAGTAACTTAAAAGGCACAAAATGATGTTGGGGCACCTAACATTGACGAGTGGGAATGTTATACTTAACTCATCATTAATGTCCCACATTAGAATAGGGCACTTATACTTTTTTGCAAGGGATTATTGCCAGATACATGTAATATAAGGATTGTACCGGCTGGGTGGAGTAGAGGTAACATCACTGCTCTGCGTGGAGAGAGCCTGTGAAGACATGGGCTCGATCCCAGCAAGAGCACCTCTCCAGTAAGTGTCCTTGGCAAGACACCTAATGGTACATACTCACCACCCAGGACATACTTGAAAACAAGAGAAATCTCAATGTATCCTTCCTGGTAAAATCCTTTCTCAAAAAAAACAAATCGCTCATACACATCCAAGTCTTGATTAATGAGAATTCAAATAATGCAAAAGATAATTTACTATGAATTATAAAATGATGCTGTCTTGTGTAATGCAAGTTTGTTGAGGGCTTTAACATAGCACTACATCAGCCAGATCGGTTAATAGCACTGTTTGGGACTTGGCACTAACTCACAATTTACCACACTTTCTTTATTCACAGTTCTTTTCAACATGTATGATTCTGACAATGACAGCAAGATATCCCTGGAAGAATACAGGAACGTATGTATGCGTTCTGTCTACTATGATGTACAGTATCTCACTTTTGTTGCCAGCGGTTTAGGCATTAATGGCTGTGTGTTGAGTTATTTTGAGGGGACAGCAAATTTACACTGTTATACAAGCTGTACACTCACTGCTTTACATTGTAACAAAGTGTCATTTCTTCAGTGTTGTCACATGAAAAGATATAATAAAATATTTACAATAATGTGTGGGTTTACTCACTTCTGTGAGATACTGTATTTGTGTCCATGTTTGAGAAGAAGTAGATCACTGAATGTAAATTTTTTTTTTTCTTGATGCAGGTGGTGGTTGACCTTTTAACCAGAAGTCTAACTGACACCCTAAGTGAAAACATAAACCATCAATTGGATTTGGCAAAATCTATTGCTGATGGAGCAATGCTGGAAGCTGCGAGCATGTGTATGGGACATATGGTAATTTTATTTATTTATGTATCATCATCTCACAAACTCTGCAAGATCTCGAGAGAGCACGGCTGGAGGCCCCAGCAGCCGCATTACAACCTTCACGTGGTGTGAAGTCTGGTGTTGGTTAGGGATGAGCCGAACACCCCCGAGTCAATGGAACTCAAAGTTCGATTTTTAGAGTGCCCTCCAAGATGGCATATATGCAAGATATTTGCCATAAAAGGTGTGTGGGGGTCCGGGTAGTGCCCTGGGGGACAGGAAACAAGGACAAAAAGTTTAAAAAAAAGTTTTTAAAGGGACAGTGAGTTTTCCATGAAATAAGGGTTAAAAATAAAAACGAAAAATTCCTTCAAATATCGTGCCTAGGAGGTCCCCATAACCTGCCCGTGAAGTGGCGGATTTCTAGGATGTATAGAAACCTTTAAAAACAATGTCCGGGTCCGGGTAGTGCCCTGGGGGACAGGAAACAAGGACAAAAAGTAAAAAAAAAAAAAAAAACCCGTTTTTAACCCCTTCACTGCTGACGACGTGTGGGACACGTCCTCAGTTACTCCCGCTGTATGCTGAGGAGGACGTGTCCCACACGTCATCAGCTTTGCGGGACCCCCGGCGGAGATACTCCCCTGACTTCAGCGTCCTCAGGCTAGGGACAGATGAGCGCATTTTCTGCGGCCACCGTCAAAATGTACGTCGATGCGTGCGCACGCATTTTTTCACGGAATACGCTTAAGTGGTCAGACGATGCGCAATTCTGGACGTATTTCATGACGATGGGGTGAAAAGTTTGAACGTTATGTTGGCCGCACACTAGCAGCGTCTGACATCTCCTAATCACGCACACACGCTGCTATGCGGCCGCAGCGCACTCTGTACGTCAGTACCAGCGGTTTAACGTTCTCGAAAAAATGCGTTCATTTTCCACTTGCGTTGTGCAGCCGGACTTTTGTGCGACCGTACTTCGTATATTGGCTGTCATTGCCCGTCATCTGCTGCTAGTGCGGCCGTGATTATGTGCGCCAGAACGCGCGTTCGCACTGCCTCAGTCTGACCCTAGCCTCAGACGCTGAAGTCAAGCTCCTCCCGACGTAAATGACATCATCGCGCCATGCCGGCAATGCCGGGAGATCGCCTGTAAACTAGGGGCGGTCCGTTCGGATCCCTCTCCCTCCCGATCGGGAGGTCCCACAAAAAAAAGCCAGGCACCACTTAAAAGGGGAGAGTCTGCCCTTTTAAGCGGTGCCTGGCTTTAAGGCTAAGGTCAGACTAACGCAGTATTAACGTTCGTTTAGCCGCACTAAATCACGGCCGCGCCAGCAGCAAATTACGTCCCATGCCGGGCAGCATACGAAGAACGGCCGCACAAAACGCGGCCGCACAACGCAAGTGGCAAACAAACACATTTTTTCGAGAACGTCAAACCGCTAGTACTGACGTACAGAGTGCGCTGCGTCCGCTAGCAGCGTGTGTGTGTGATTAGGAGACGTCAGACGCTGCTAATGTCCGGCCAACATCACGTCCAGACGCAAAAAGTGTTTTATTGATAACCGTACAAAATCATGGCCGAAAATGCGCATCGTATGACCGCTATCGCGTATTCCATGAAAAAATGCGTCCATTCGTTCGAACGCACTTTTTCACGGACAACGCAAAAAATGCGTTAGGCACCGGGTCGCACTTCGGCGCCGAAGTGCGGCCTAGCTCCGGTGGGGGCCGCCATCTTGAATGGCGGCTCCACCCCTGGGTCCCCCCTCACTGCCTGACGTCCTCACGCATAGCGTGAGGACATCAGATAGCCGGGGAACCCCTAGCTGCCCGGAATCCCCTGGTGGAGATAGTGGGTTCATTTGAACCCCGATATCTCCAGAATCGTGGCAGCTAGGGGGTCATGGAGGGTGGCAATCAAAAGGCCTGAGCATGGCCTTTCGAATGATACCCAACATGACCAGGTATAAAGTAAAAAAATAAAACAAACATGTATTTTTTGGTGTGTCATTTTTATTAATGCAGCAATATTGTTCACATTTCAATTATAATGTGAACAATGATGCTGCACTAATGATTTTTTTTCTATGGTGTGCGTTTGCTAAAAATCACATAATTATCTGCTAAAGCCATCTTCCTCCACTACTCTGACCACTGAACCTCTCACTTGTTATTGCCTTTATGCCCAGACATCAGCCCGAAGCTTAATGTAGGATAACGCAGTTTCACCCAAGAACCAGACAAAACTTGGCTAAGAGGCAACATATGACTGGATTTTACTAGGGTTAGTTGTGGAACATCCCCACATGTCCCAGGAGAAAATCCCATCAACAAATATATTGATAAGATATTCACATTCAAAGAGAACAATAGAACAATAGCAGACTGAGAGGATAAACAGGGGATTCAGATTTTACAGTATCTGATTGATAACTCAGTGACGGATTATAACATTAACCTAATAACAACCAGACAAAATTAAAACAACAGCTGGTACCAGCAACCTGTATCTACCCTGATAGCAGGAAAATAATACAATACAGTCTGCCATAAATGCATCCAGGTGCAAACAGGCTGAGAATTTAAACCTTTTGTAAATCCAGACATGATGAACATTAAAGTAATTGGAACCCCAAATCTGTCTTCTAACCCCTCCCCTTTTAAGACTGGAGCATATCCATAAACGTACAATGAAATAAAACAGTAAAAATGCAATAGCCTAGCATCCAAATTGTTCTGCTAAATAGATTGCATTTATTCAGTATATTTATCTGATTCCCAGAACACTATTAGGAATAAATGTAGAAGCAGTTTGTGCTGTGCATGTAGCTCACCGTGAAATTAAACCTGAAAAAGGTCAAACCAAGCTCAGAATAGCTTAGTACTTAAAGCTAAAAAAAGTTAATATTTTCCACTAAACAGACAGACAGCAAGGACTGTTAGCGGTATCAAAGTAATGAGGCAGCAATCATCGCTCATTATGTTTTGGTCGCTTCAAAATTTTAAAGACGCAGGGAGAGGGAAAAAAAATAACCACCTTGTCAAACTAAACCATAAATATATCTGTTATTTCTCCAGGTCTTATCCTTTAATGATCCTTGAAACATGTAACACAATAACAAATGCACTTTACAATCTGTTTAGGATATTTTCACCAATTTTCTGTCCTAGAAAACCAGTTATTTATTTTCGTTGCCTCTAAGTGTCTGCATTGGTTCAAAGAAAACATGCTTACGTTTCATTTTAAAATATTGTGATTACATGAATTCAGAATACTTTTTGTTTTCTACTGGACATGCAACCTTGAAGTCTGCTGGATAAAATTACTGTGTACTTATCTTACTGCATTGTGGTATATTATTTATTGTTATCATTTATATAGCGCCAACAGTTTGCGCAGCGCTTTACAATGCAGCTATTTGAATTTAAGGAATAAAGTGCCTTCGGAATGCACAGATTGATAAGGGCAAGGGAGCAAGGTTTGTTTAACAATCTCTAACAGAGCAGGGATTTTCTAGGTGAGCGTGTATATTATTTGTATTGTGACAACATATTCTGCAGCGCGGCACAGGGGTCACAATAATTTAGGGTAATATATAGCTATACAGGAATAAAGCAGAGACAACTCTTCTCTCTATAGAGCATACTGTCTAAACATTCAATGCCTGGCCAAAAAAAGTCTCACACCCTAATATATAGTTGGCCCATCTTTTGTTTTGATTATGGTACACATATGCCATGGCATGGTTTCAATATGCTTATGCAATGTCACAATATTTATTTCCAACCAGAGTTGCATTAGCTTGTCGCCAAAATCTTGTATTGATGGGAGAGTTGGAGCGCTGCGTAAAGTCTTCTCCAGCACATCCCAAAGATTCTCAGTGGGGTTAAGGTCTGGACACTTTGGTGGCCAATCCATATGTGAAAATGATGTCTCGTGCACCCTGAACCACTCTTGCAGAAATTGAGCTGATGAATCCTGGCATTGTCATCTTGGAATATGCCCACTGTGCCATGAGGGAAGAAAAAAATCCATTGATGGAAAAATCTGGTCAACTCAGTATATTCAGGGAGTTACAGGACCTCTTTTTTGCCAGCTGAAACATATTAATCACTGCAACAATTATCCAATGGAAGGCTTGCACATATCTGCTTGATAGTGTGGTTTAGGGTTAAATTTCAGTGCCGAAAACGGTAACACCGAGCCACATTCAGGCTGGTACATACCTGTCCCTGTGTTCCCTTGATGTCCTCCCGCAGTCAGCTCCGTCCAATCGCATCATCCTGCTTCTGGGTACAGGTATGCACCAGCCCGAGTGTGGCTCGGGGTTACCGTTTTCGGTACTGAAATTTAACCCCAAGACATACTTGGGAATACCGCTAGGGAGGTTTAATCCAGGTGGTGAATTATTTTGGTCAGGCAGTGTATATGGGTTTATAGCTAACAGTCCCTTCACTGGGACTTCACCAGTTCAATGAATAAACAATCACTGGTTTCTGTGGAAGTGTTGATGATCCCTCTTCAGGGACCTCTTAGTGCAGAAAACATTTCTCAGGCACAAGCCAGTGGATAAGTTTTATAAGGATGGCAGAAATACAAGCACGAGAACTGGTGAACCAACACAACGCAATAAATGGACATTTGTTTTTAAAAGATGAGTCGTATGAGATTCTCTTATTAATTAATTTCCTCATATTTTAATAATTTCCCTTCTTTTCAGCTGCATCATCACTCCTTCCCGCTAGTGTGACATCAATCTCTTTTAAGACGCACAGGACATATATATCATGGGAGATTAATGAGCGTCAGGGTGCTGCACTAAGATTTAGGGACCTTGCGATTGACAATGCAATGTCACACAGAGATTTATGGTATTATACTCAGAGAGAAATATGAAATAGAAAATTATACGGTTCTTGATTGTAAACCTGTTCTGCCAGTTAAACTATAAGACAGGTCTCCTTGCATATAAATACACATACATTCTTGTGTCTGAATAGGTACAATACAGTCTGCAATTGTCAGACTATGCAATAACAAACTTTATAATTTGCAGTGTGGAGGCTTTTATCCAAATTTTTTTGCCCTCCACCACAATCTAAATAAGTACTGATTTACCCTACGGGCCAAGTATCAAACTGCAACTGGTCATGCCTAACTCCTGCTGAAGAGGTCCAATAAACCCAAAACAGAGCTGTCCAGGAGTGGCTTTGACCAGTTGCATAAACCTGATCTCTGCTAAAAAGCCATCTAGTATGGCATGGCATGGCATTGATTGAAGGGTTCTGTGTGAAAACAGACCCAGGATACATGAAAGTGAGACAGACGTCATTTGCATGTCTTACCCAGAGTTCCTTGGCCAAAACAGTAATTGAATTTAAGCAAGCATGGGATAGGCATAAGGCTATCCTAAACAAAAGATAAATCCAGGTAAAGTATCCATGTAATTGGGCAGACTAGATGGGCCGAAAGGTTCTTATCTGACGACATTTTTCTATGTTTCTATGCATATGGGGAATGTAGCACATGAGCTCTGTGATGCAGTTCATTGAATTGCTGTGATGTGCAAATGGCCTCTGCAATAACACACACACACACACTATATAAAGCCCCTGGGATGCCTTTCTACTAACTACCTATAGACATCTGGCACAACTGAGTACTGGGCATTATAAGGTTAAACTCCTGACTTTGTTCATGTAGAACACTCGAGATCTATATTATCACATTTTAAAATTAACCATATACATTTCGTAGGCACAAAATACAATTTTTGTTCAGCAATAAATGGGTTTATACGGAGTTACAGACAATATTTATCTTAAAAAAATGTATTAAAAAGGTAAATAAACAGAGACCAGGCAGGAGTAGTAGTAGACCGTTCGTAACCCACGCTGTGCCAGGCTATGGTTAGGATCTCCAAAGCAGGAATCTATTGCCACACACACACAACCACAATAGAAAATCAAACAAACCATAAAACAGTAGAACACTCTGCTCTGTATCAAGGCTCAAACATTCTTCTATATCTGCGATATCTCTTACAGATAATCTGAATTTAATCACCTGGATTCCAGAAACAAACGCTAAAGTAATTACGCTGAGCAGAATAGATAGAACATGAGATGCCTTAAGTAAACCAATTACTATAGACTGTAATCTAGTGCAACTGGGCATCTTAATCCAGGCCGGACAGAGGCGAAAATCAGACTGTACTGCAGAGATGTATGGCATGTCACGGATAAGAACCTTTCATTTCCACTCTTTATTTTCATACTTTTTCTACTTTAACAGGAGCCAGACCAGGTGTATGAAGGGATCTGTTTTGATGACTTCCTTAAGGTAACAAAGCAGCCGATTATATCATAGTTATTGCGCTTACACAATATGTTACTTGTGGGATTCTTGGCCAAAAATGACATGTTTATTGGAGTAATTATCATGGAAATCATATGAATCTTTCTGAATGATTGTTCACATTCTAAAAACTTTCCATTAAAATGTACTTCTTATACATACGGTTTAGAGCAATGATAGTAGGATTTATCTCACCGGGTTTTGCTCTTTTAATTGATTCTCAGAGGGATTTTAATTAAGATCCTTGGGAATTGAAGTTAAACACCGGCCAAGCTTCTTCCTCGCTGTACAGACTGTATTTATTATCTGTAATTCAGAATGAGGAAAAAATGATTAAAGCAAAACACAAAAGGTCATTTTTTTATCTTTATGCAAACTATACAAGGGCACACAATCATAGATAAAAGTGTCCAATGACAGCCTGGTTTATTTACTAAGGAAATACTTTGAATAAGCCTTTTTATTATTATTATTATTCTTTATTTATAAAGCGCCAGCATATTCCGCAGCGCTGTACAATAAGCACAGTACAGACAGGGTTACAATACATTGAACAACATTTGACAAACAGTACAGGAGGAGATGAGGGCCCTATTCCCGTAGGAACTCACAATCTGGGAGGGTTGGGGTTGGAAACAGGAGGCGAGGACTGTAAGGTGAGAGTGATTGATGGTTGCGTCAGTGAGTTGGGTGGTAGGCTTCCCTAAATAGGAATGTTTTCAGGGAGCGTTTGAAGGAAGAGAAGTTAGGGGAAAGTCTGACAGCACGAGGGAGAGCGTTCCAGAGAGTGGGGGCTGCGCGTGAGAAATCCTGCAGTCTATCATGGGAAGAGGTGATGCGGGGAGAAGCTAGGCGCAGGTCACTGTTTGACCTTAGGGAGCGGGCTGGGGTGTATTTGGTGATTAGTGAGGACAGGTAGTGGGGCGCTGAGTTAGTGAGGGTTTTGTAGGTAAGGATAAGGATTTTGAACTTAATTCTGCAGTGAATGGGGAGCCAGTGAAGGGACTCGCAGAGGGGAGCGGCAGAGACAGAGCGGCGGGTGAGGTGAATTAGCCTGGCGGAGGCGTTCAGGATGGATTGTAGGGGGGAGAGGCGGGACAGAGGGAGGCCAGATAAGAGATTATTGCAATAGTCAAGTCGGGAGATTACCAGGGCGTGTATGAGTTGTTTTGTGGTGACAGCGGTAAGAAATGGCCGAATTCTGGAAATATTACGCAGTTGGTATCGGCAGGAGGAGGAAAGAGACTTGATGTGGGGGATGAAGGAAAGAGCAGAGTCAAGTGTAACTCCAAGACAGCGAACTTGGTTTGATGGGGAGATGGTGATACCCTCCACCGTGATATAGAAGTCAGGAGGTGGGGAGGCATTAGAGGGAGGAATAAGTATGAGCTCAGTCTTTGACATGTTGATCTTTAGGTGGTGGGAGGCCATCGAGGAGGAGATGCCAGATAAACAGTCACTGACTTTTGAAAGGACAGGGGGAGAGAGATCAGGGGTAGAGAGGTAGATCTGAGTGTCATCAGCGTAGAGGTGGTAATTAAAGCCAAAGCTGTTGATGATTTTGCCCAGGGAGGAGGTGTAGATGGAAAAGAGCAGAGGACCAAGGACAGAGCCTTGAGGTACACCAACAGATAGAGGCAATGAAGAGGAGGAGTTACCAGCAAAGGACACACAGAAGGACCTGTTGGATAAATAGGAGTCAACCCAAGCAAGTGCAGTGTCACCGAGACCCAGAGAGTTGAGGGTCTGTAGAAGGAGGGGGTGGTCAACAGTGTCAAAAGCAGCCGAGAGGTCAAGCAGGATGAGAATAGAATAGTGGCCGTGTTTTTTAGCAGTTAGGAGGTCGTTGGTGACTTTGGTGAGGGCAGTTTCAGTTGAGTGTAGCGGACGGAAGCCAGATTGCAGGGGGTCAAGTAGGGAATTGGAGGACAGGAAGAGGGAGAGGCAGCCTTCTGAGTGCAGGGGCTTATCTCCTTCTCCAAGATCAGATCAGTGAGAGCTCATCTGAGCTTCAGGTATCAGGACCTGGAAGTGGGGACGAATTTGGGTCCTACTTACCTCCCTGTTATTGGATTAGCTAGGCACACTGGGGCATGTAGCCCCGCCCCCCACGCATGACAGCTTTGGTTTGAGGGGAACGCTCGCGGCACACTAGCAAACATTTTGCATCCGTCTGACCGTACTGTTTGCTGTCCATCATAGCTTTATAAAGGAGTCAATTAAACACACCACACAAAGCCCCTGCGCACTTGTTCACGGACGGGCAAAGCATAAAGCCACGGACGCAAAAATAACATCGACGTTAAAAAGCTAAACGGACGCAGAAACAACGCTGCCATGTATTTTCCTAGGGTGTGGAGACATCAGACGTTACGAACGCACTTTATGCAGTGTTCACAATATCTCCCGTGAAAAAGTGCATCCGTAATGGACGCAGTACAGTATGCTCGCGTGCCAGCTGCCGAAATACAGTCAGTCAAGAGGGGTTAATGTTTAACCCCTCCACCCCTCTTCCCATTATAACCCTAGAGTGTCAGTTACATCGAGGGCTCTTTGTACCCCAAATGGGTAACCCCCCCGTTATCAGCGCTCCCTAATATTGCCCAGACACCCAGTGTAATGCTCACCAGAGGTGCATTCAGTTGCTCAGCCGCTGCAAGTGCTAAGTTAGCAACTTGCCTTTGAACGCCGTTCTGCCGCTCAGCGCTCAGCACTGCTAACTTAGCACTTGCAGCGACCCGGAGAGGTGCTACGAGTAGCTGAGTGTGACGTAGTAAAGATGGCCGCCACCATGAAGCAAGTAACAATTCCGTACGGCAATGTTAATTTTGAGGTTTTTGTTCACCAAAGCACAAAATATTTATTTATTATTTACCCCATGCACATAGACATATTACAGTTCAATTTATATTTTGTTTCAGAAGTAAACATAACGTTTATTCAATAAAAACTATCATTTGTGGTGTGTGCATACAAACGGAATTGTGCTGACTGCTTTTCTTTATCATATATACCTCAACTGTTGTCCGAGTCATAGGAAAGTGTGAACGAAAAACAATCTGAATAACGAGGCACTGTTTCCTCATAATAATCAGGGATTGCAGCAGTTGGCTGTTGATCTAATTGTTGCAAACATAAGGATAAATAGCTTTGAAAATGTTCTTCGGATAATGACATCTGTATCTCATTCGTAGTTATTTCAAAGATGGCCTCGGTCTCAGTTTCTGCTAATAAAACTGCGGATATTGCAGAAACTACATCTTTCATTAAGAAATCGGCCATTTTGCTTCGAAAATTCGCATCCAAATCGTTCAGTGACACTGCTGCAGCAAACTGAATTGCTGCGCTGCACCAATTCAGCAGCTGCTGAGAAACTGAACGCAACTCAGGTATCTATATGCTGCCGAGGCTTGGTGTACAGATACAGCACACAGAGTAGTTCAGGCAGGAAATTTATTTTCCACCCAGCTCAGGTCTTTTTCACAGTAAAACAGGCTCATTAACATACAATAGATACACAGAGTAAAATGAACAACTCAATCCAGATAAAATGACGGCATTAACTCACACGCCCTGGTCTACAAAGGATAAAGCAAGTGAGCAGGAAAAACTAGTTTAAGCCAGTTTCTGTGGGTGGTTAAACTAATACAAACAAACAACTGTAGGAAATGTAACACAGAAACATGCTTAAAACAAATCTATTATATACATCATGGTTCATGGCAGTGCCCAAATTCTCTATGAATAGTCTTTGCCATGACCAACCGTAGTCTGTAGACACGAGGCTGGCATCTGCTCTTCTCCAAAGTCTAAGCCACCTTTTAAAAGATTTTAATCCCAAAAACCAGTTTTGGACATTTGGGATTGGCTTCTTTTAAAAGGTGGCAGAGGCTTCCGTCACAGTGTCCCTTTAAGGTAGTATTGAAATATGTGAAAGGCCAAGGTGCACCATCACTGCTCATTAGTTTTCATTTTATGATGAACATCATCTGTCCTTAAAAGGTAAATAATACTTCTAAAAGCCTACTCAGTGACATTTGTGATTCTAAGCAACAGATTG
This sequence comes from Leptobrachium leishanense, assembly GCA_009667805.1. Classification (NCBI taxonomy): domain Eukaryota; kingdom Metazoa; phylum Chordata; class Amphibia; order Anura; family Megophryidae; genus Leptobrachium; species Leptobrachium leishanense. The sequence goes on along the minus strand of CM019063.1, from coordinate 132,543,134 downwards.
CATGTAGCTGTTAAAAACACGTCTGTCAGAGGACAGAATCCGCACTTTAATTGGTAGCAGTATAACTCTGATAAAAAATAACATGTACTGCACTACGTGTCTGTTTCTGATGTTTTATGCATGGATTTGTACAGATTGCTTCTTATTCAAGAAAACCAATTCCTACCCTTTTCCAGATAGCTTAAAATGTTTATTAAAAAATTTAAAAGATCTTTTTATTTTTTCTTCCAGGTTTGGGAGCGTATCGATATTGAAACAAAGATGCACGTGCGATTCCTGAATATGGATACGTTACCATCCTGTCATTGATTATGTGTAGTTACATATTTTGAGAACATCCCAAGACAGGATGACGACACGTTGTAGTGGATTTAACAAACTTTTATGGAATTTTCCATTCGCCCCCCACCCCGAGTGGGTTGAAGCGGTACCGGGTTACTTGACTTTAATGGACAATTTGATTGGACATTTGTAACACAAACCATCAGACTTTACTCCTGGGGAGTTCTCTCTGGAACTGAAGAGAAACCAATATAAAAGTATGCTTCTTATAGATTTTTTGAATATTGCAAAGCTAGATTTTTTTCCTAATAAAGCTATATTAGCTTGGATCTTGCTTCTATTGCCTCTTCTGGTTTCTTTAATGAAAGAGTTATTTGTTTGCAATCAGCAACTGCGTTCCTCCAGATGATTTGGAACTACATCTCTCATGGTGGTGAGTCACTCATTATGTTCACTGAGCATCATGGGAAATTTAGCTACTGAACATCTGGGGCAGTATTCCATACTGCCCGCTAAAATGGGGACGCTAAGGAGGAAAACCTCTGCCTGCAGGTTTCTCCTTAGCGTCACCGGTTTAGCGTGATATTACGGTGCAGGGGCTAAATCAGCAGCCTGCCCCATAATGCAGTGCTAAGTGCCACCGTGAGCATCCATTCCATGGAGTCCATAGGACTCCATTGAAGCTTCGACTGCCGGTCACATGACCTGTAGGATCTTGCCTCTCGTGAGATCCTGCAGGTCGGTGGAATGATTCCCGGAGTGAGACCGGGGGAATATTTTCCCCAGTCTCACTCTGCTCTTGGCAGCCAGAAGCAGCGGATTGGGCTGCCATTCTCGCTGAATGAGTGGTGAGTATGTGATTTTTGGGGGATTTGTAGTTGGTGATAACCAGGGCTCGAGTCGAGCGGGAACGCGCAGGAACGGCGTTCCCGCACTTCTCCCACAGCGGGAACGCAGCGTTCCCGCTGTGGCCCGAGCCCGAACGCCGCCGCCGCACATTGCCGGCGGCCGCGTGCTTCCTGTTACAAGGGCCGGTGACAGGAGGTGGAGCCGCTCGCCTGGCTGTTTCATAGATCCCAGGCGAGCGGCTGCACTTCCTGTCAGCGGCCGCTGAAGCAGGAAGCACGCGGCCGCTGGCAGAGGAGCAGCAAAGGTGAGCTGGGCTGGGGGCAGTATCCATGAGACCTGGGGGGGCACTATCCATGAGACCTGGGGGGCATATGCATGAGACCTGGGGGGGCACTATCCATGAGACCTGGGGGGGCATATCCATGTGACCTGGGGGGGCAATATCCATGAGACCTGGGGGGGGCACTATCCATGAGACCTGGGGGGGCATATCCATGAGACCTGGGGGGCACTATCCATGAGACCTGGGGGGGCATATCCATGAGACCTGGGGGGGCATATCCATGTGACCTGGGGGGGCACTATCCATGAGACCTGGGGGCAATATCCATGAGACCTGGGGGGCACTATCAATGAGACCTGGGGGGGGCATATCCATGTGACCTGGGGGGCATATCCATGAGACCTGGGGGGCAATATCCATGAGACCTGGGGGGGGGCAATATCCATGAGACCTGGGGGGGCAATATCCATGAGACCTGGGGGGGCATATCCATGAGAGCTGGGGGCAGTATCCATGAGACCTGGGGAAATATCCATGAGACCTGGGGGCATATCCATGAGACCTGGGGGCAGTATCCATGAGAGCTGGGGCATAATCCATGAGACCAGGGGGCAATATCCATGAGACCTGGGGCATATCCATGAGACCTGGGGGCAATATCCATGAGACCTGGGTGCAATATCCATGAGACCAGGGGGCAATATCCATGAGACCTGGGGCATATCCATGATACCTGGGGGCAGTATCCATGAGACCTGGGGGCAGTATCCATGAGACCTGGGGCAATATCCATGAGACCTGGGGGCATATCCATGAGACCTGGGGGCAGTATCCATGAGACCTGGGGCATATCCATGAGACCTGGGGGCAGTATCCATGAGACCTGGGGGCAGTATCCATGAGACCTGGGGGCATTATCCATGAGACCTGGGGGCATTATCCATGAGAGCTGGGGCATAATCCATGAGACCAGGGGGCAATATCCATGAGACCTGAGGGCAATATCCATGAGACCTGGGGGCATATCCATGAGACCTGGGGGCAATATCCATGAGACCTGGGGCATATCCATGAGACCTGGGGGCAATATCCATGAGACCTGGGGGCAGTATCCATGAGACCTGGGGGCAGTATCTATGAGACCTGGGGCAATATCCATGAGACCTGGGGGCATTATCCATGAGACCTGGGGCATATCCATGAGACCTGGGGCATATCCATGAGACCTGGGGGCATATCCATGAGACCGGGGGGCATTATCCATGAGAGCTGGGGCAATATATACCCATATGAGCTGGGGCAATTATATCCATGTGAACTGGGGAAAATATATCCATATAACCAGTGCTGTGTATGTTATTCTGGGGGCTCAGTGCTGTGTATATTATTCTTGGGGTTCAGTGCTGTGTATATTATTCTTGGGGTTCAGTGCTGTGTATATTATTCTGGGGGCTCAGTGCTGTGTATGTTATTCTGGGGGTTCAGCGCTGTGTATATTATTCTGGGGGTTCAGTGCTGTGTATATTATTCTTGGGGTTCAGTGCTGTGTATGTTATTCTGGGGGCTCAGTGCTGTGTATGTTATTCTGGGGGTTCAGCGCTGTGTATATTATTCTGGGGGTTCAGTGCTGTGTATATTATTCTGGGGCACAGTGTTGTGTATATTATTCTGGGGGTCTGTGCCTGGATATATATATATATTAGAGATAGATATAGATATAGATATAGATAGATTATATATAAAATGCGTTAGTCCAGTTGCCACAATCACGAGTATACCTGTACGTAGTGATACCTTTCACTGATCAGTATAGTTTCCAGTTTACACTCTTGAAAGCTCGTCTTTTAAATGTAAAGTTAACCCAATAAAAATGGTATCACGGGCACACACTGCTATACTCGTGATATATATATATATTTTCTTCAGGTAATGGGGGTTGTGGAATTCGTGGGTGAGCTCCCTCACTTTTTTTCCCAGGACTTGACCCCTGGTGATAACCACAGCTTGGAGCTGGTGCAAACTTTTAAGTTAACCGCAGCAGGACGTAATTAATATTATCCTTTATTCATATAGCGCCACAAATTCCGCAGCGATTTACAAGATCAGTATAATCCTAGTGCTAATTTACTCTTTGCGCTCCCCATGTTAAGCATAGGGAGCGCGAAGTGCAGTAAGCTTGCGCTGAAAAGCACAATCTCCGAATCGCTAACAGGTTTTTTAATGTTGTGACATTTCAGTGCTCTCTGAATAACCCTGTAAGTATTCTATACAAAAGGAATGCAACTGAACAAAACTGAATATGCACAATCAGTTTGGGTTGTCACAACGACCTATTGTCAGGGTTCAGCGCCGGTTGGATACCGGTCTGGGTGGTATGAGCCCAGTATGCAGTGGATTCACAGGGGCAGACTGACAGCAGGAACCAGGACGATTGGATCACACTGGGACTGTACCTTGGGGAGGCAAACAGGACACAAGGGGGGAGTCCAGGCGAAGTACAGTAGGGTGTTCCAATAGAGTGGTCGAGAAGGTCCTTTGGTCAGAGGCTGGCAGAAGTCAGGTAATCGGTTATCAAGAAGGGGGTCTGGTACACAGGTAGTCTATAGAGATTTCAGGGAGCTTCAGGAGGCACGTCGGTTACACACACAGCTAAACAGGTTAATGCTGAAGCATTGCTGAAAGGGTGGAACAGACCTTTATGCAAGGCAGGGGTGTGGTGTGTGTGTTAAGTGCTGCCCCATGCTCTTGCCTTTCATGTGACGGTCAGAGCACCGATGGTACAAAGTATAGCCAGCAGCGTGGGCATGACAGCCATGTATGTATGCTTAGATCCATTTCTCCTGATTATTTATCACCTTCAGGAATGTTAAAGGGACAATCTACTCAGCCTGACCCCTTTATTGTTTCTCCCTGCTGCCCCGATCTGGAGATATCACTGGGTGAAGTGAAGGAGTTTTTTTCATCCCACCCAGCATCAACTGGGGATTATGAATTTTCCAGGTGCTGGTCACCAGATCGATCACTAGTGACAGCAGCATGCAGACAACATGTTGACATCACCCCCTCTGACACTGCTCGATACAGCTGGTGGTCTCAGAGAGGCAGCTGATGGATCTGATCTGCACATTTGTGCAGCGTCTATCCATTGTTCTGCACAGGTCTCTCTGCTTTTCTTTGTTGTCCCTGTTTCTGCTGTCTCTTTTTCTCTGTGTATGGATTTCTATCCTTCCCCGTCTATGCAAAAGCTGGGGGTGAAAGTTCAGCCCCGTCCTCCCCTCAGTTTACAGTGCAGGAGGAGCAACTCAGTCGCACATGCTCAGTGCATTTTTGTTATGTATACCAAAGTATGCACAGTGATTGGTTAGCTTGAAGTGCCTCCTCAGGTGGGCTGGAACAGGGAGATATCTGCCCTGTGATACTTTGCTTCCTTTTTTCGCAGCAGGGGAGGATGTGTGTTCTTGCCATTGTATTCAGTGATGAGGAGGTGGTGGGGAATGGAGATAGAAGATAAAAAGAGCTCAATGTTTGCATTGGCTTTTCAAAGGCACAAAAAAAAAAAAAAACACATGATGAATTGCGGTAGCAGATAGGAATATTAAGAGTGTTATGAACAATGCATAAATGTTCCCTTAAAGATCAAAAAAAATTATGTTTTAATCCATCCACCAGGCCTTTATCAAGATCTGTGTAAGAGTGAAGGCAGTGGACAACATGGAAGGAGTATGTATGAAACATGGTTACATAGAGACACCATAGCATACAAATATGTTACTATGTACACAAAAATAGAGACAAAAGTCCAGGTAAGTTACGGGATGCCAAACCGTAACAAGTCAAGAATACATAAAAGTAAAACCAAGGTGAGAATATGATCAGAAAGAAAACAAGATGTAGAGGGTGGGAATATAAAACAAACCAAATTGAAAGAGTCAGGTATTTGGGGATATGCAGTGAATGAACACTCTGTCCCACAAGACCAGCTCTCTTTTACATACAGGGTTATTCAGAGAGCGGTGAAAAGCAGGAGAAGGACCGGAGAATGGAAAGTTCTAGGCCAAAATAGCCAAACCAGAAAAATTCTCCCATTCATTCATCGCACTTTCCAAATCGTCTATTTTGACCTAGAATTTTCCATTCTCCAGTCATTTTCCTGCTTTTCACCGCGCTCTGAATAACCCTATTAGTTACACAACTATGAGGTGTGCTATGGGAAATGAAGAATTCAGATATTCTGCCAATATTCGTAACAAGATCACACAACTAAACCATGTTTTGTTCCATTTTTTAAAAATAAAATATATATATATGCAGTTGTGTTCAAAATTATTCAACCCCCAATGCTGTAAAGGGTTTTAGGGAATTTAGTGTACATTTGTAATTGTATTCAGAATGAAATCCTACAAGGACTTTTTAAAGAACAATATGCAACTAAAATGACATCAATTGGTTTTGTAATACAGTAGTAAATGTTTCTTTTGTGAATTCTTCATTGACACAATTATTCAACCCCTTAAAGACTACCACTCTGAAGAACAGAGGTTCATTCAAGTGTTTTCAATCAGGTATTGAAAACACCTGTGGATGTGACGGAGCAGCAATAAAGCATAATAAGCACCAATTAGGCAGCTTTAAAATGACTGATACTCAGCTCCTTCTAGACATTTACTGGTGTGGTTACAAACATGGTGAAGTCAAGAGAATGGTCCAGGAAGACAAGAGAAGAGGTGATTACTCTTCACAGGAAGGGCAATGGCTATAAGAAGATTGCAAAGATGTTAAACATACCAAGAGAGATAGGAAGCATCATTCGCAAATTCAAGGCAAAGGGCACTGTTGAAACGCTACCTGGTCGTGGCAGAAAGAAGATGCTGACTTCGACTGCTGTGCGATACCTGAAGCGTAGAGTGGAGAAAAGTCCCCGTGTGACTGCTGAGGAACTGAGAAAAGATTTGTCAGATGTGGGTACTGAAGTTTCAGCTCAGACAATACGGCGCACACTGCGTAATGAAGGCCTCCATGCCAGAACTCCCAGGCGCTCCCCCTTGCTGTCTCCAAAGAATAAGAAGAGTCGACTGCAGTATGCCAAAAGTCATGTGGACAAACCACAGAGGTTTTGGGATAGTGTTCTGTGGACTGATGAAACAAAATTAGAACTGTTTGGGCCCATGGATCAACGCTATGTTTGGAGAAGGAAGAACAAGGCCTATGAAGAAAAGAACACCTTGCCTACTGTGAAGCATGGTGGGGGGTCAATCATGCTTTGGGGCTGTTTTGCTTCTGCAGGTACAGGGAAGCTTCAGCGTGTGCAAGGTACCATGAATTCTCTTCAGTACCAGGAGATATTGGATGACAATGTCATGCAGTCCGTCACAAACCTGAGGCTTGGGAGACGTTGGACCTTTCAACAGGACAATGATCCCAAGCATACCTCCAAGCACACTAGAGCATGGTTGCAGATTAAAGGCTGGAACATTTTGGAGTGGCCATCGCAGTCACCTGACTTAAATCCGATTGAGAACCTCTGGTGGGACTTAAAGAAAGCAGTTGCAGTGCGCAAGCCTAAGAATGTGACTGAACTGGAGGCTTTTGCCCATGACGAATGGGCGAAGATACCCGTAGATCGCTGCAAGACACTTGTGTCAAGCTATGCTTCACATTTAAAAGCTGTTAGTACTTAGTACAACATCCTTTTACAGTTATAAGATTGAATGTCACTTGGGGGTTGAATAAAACTGATAATGATGTGAGCACAGAAAAGACATTTGTGGTTATTTCATTATAAATGTTATGTTATATTTGTCTGACCTACACGTGCCTCTTTGATTTAATTGTAAGCAAGATGACTGAATGATCAAAATCAATGTCAAACTGGCCAAAACACTCAATTTCAGTGGGGGTTGAATAATTTTGAACACAACTGTATATATAACCCAAACTAAGTCGCAGCAGCTAGTGGGCCATATATAGCTGGTCACTGCAGATACTGTGGAGTGCAGATCTATACACTCAAAACAAGGACACCAACTTTCTGGTGTTTTTTCCAGCTTGTCTGTATGTCAAACATGTACACATCACCTGTTACACATCAGTACAGTCTCATAGGTTAAGCTCAAAAGGCAATACTTGCTGGAGCAATTTATACAGGACCAAGAGAGCTTGCAGGAAAAGGATAGCGACAAACAAACGCCATTGTACACAGTCACTGCTATGTAGACTTTATGGGACAGAGAAGACAGGAATTCATTCATACCATATCCAGGTTCTACATATATACATAAAGGGTGCGTCTCATGATTTAACTGAAGAAATTAAAGTTCAATTGTTTAGGACTACAATGCTGAAGTTGGAAAGAGTCCCAAATTGCTTGTCCTAGCGAATAACCCCTCTGTACTACACGAGTGTGGATTATTTTGTGGTTTTACGGAACAACCAATTGTTTACATTAGGGATAGAGTGGTATTTTTTTAAGAGCCAATAAATATTATGATTATTGGCAGCCTTTATGGCCGATAACTGCTGCCGATAGCACAAACCTGACATTGTCATTATCGGAATGTGTTTAATAAAAGTTTAATCATTGCACTATGTCCATTACATTGATTCAATTTAAATATTTAAATTTTTTTACAAACATGGCCATGTCTAGTATCATTGGAAAGACCAGACTCCAGCCTTTGCAATGATACTTGATGTAATAAGGATCATAAGTGTCAGGAACCTTGGCCCTCCAGATCTTTTGGAACATCTCCTGATGCTCTGCTACTCTTTAGGTCTGTGATGCATCATGTGTAATGTAGTTCCAAAACAGCTAGAGGGTCAAGGTTACAGATTCCTTCTGTAGGACGGACAATACCGGAGATAGAGGACCAAAATACCTTTAATATCGGCAAATAAAAGGTCGACACCGATTCAGTAATTTGCCAAATATTAGCTTCCCGATAAATCGACAAGACATAAATTGTCCGTCCTTAGTTTATATGGAGTTGCACTATACGTTTTTCTTTTTTTCCCCTTTCTTGGTTCCACCATTGTCTTTGAGGACAGGCTAATCGAGGATCAAGAAAGACCAATATAAGTATTTAAGGAATTTTTTTGTTTTTTACACTACTGCACAGAGGATTGAAGAATAAATTAGACACAAGTTTGTCCATCCGTACTATTGTATGAAAGTATATTGCGCCTACGGGAATTTGAGATTTCGTTTTTTACCTATAGCCATGGATAACTGGCACCGCTGCACATCCTCTACTTTCTGGCTGCATGATCATTATTATTGTCCAATTGTGGAGCACCACCAACAACACCGTTGCAATAACCCCTTTAAGGTTATTGATAATGTAAAAGGTAACAGATCTATTGACTAGTGAATGAGAGCCATGAAGATGACAGTTCTCCGTTGAGCCTATACATTAACAACCCCTTGGACCTTGAGGTGAAGAAAAATCATTTTGATGGCATCATTACACAATGCTCAACAACCACCAATACATTACACTTCCCTCTGAACAGAACTGTGTCTGTGATTCTTTAATGTGTAGAGAATGTATGGAACATACACCCGACACTGAGACACAACTTCAAATGAGAGGTATACAATGTTACAGATTTCAAAATGTTTTATCAGGAAGGGATACATTGAGGTTTCTCTCATTTCAAGCAGGTCATGGAGTATATTCATTGTGTGTTAGGTGTCTTGCCCCGAGGACATTTGCTGGTGGGGCGTTCTGACCAGGATCTGAAACAGCTTTCCACAGCTGTAGAACAGAGATGTGCTGCGGAGGTTGAACCTGCTTCTCCACGGTTGTAGACCAGAGATGGACTGGTGACACTTGCTGTTATTTGAACTTGTGTCTCCATGGTCGTACAGCAGTGGCATTACCTTATATATTAACTCCTTAGCACTGTGAGGCAGGCAGGCAGGCTTGAACACAACAGGGAGGCATACCATGTCTCGCGGCTCTCCAGCAACTCCCCTGGTGGCAACAGATCACTGAACGCCATCATCCCACCTGCTGCCAATTGAGGCCACCAGGAAGGTAGGTGGGCGTGCTATGCCACCCCTCTGCATTTAGGCCCTCCCGCTGCAGGCACGGCCTAACAAACCTGGCAGTGTTAGGGGATTAATATATTAACATAAAGGAGATCATGCAAAATATTTTCAGACTGGGAAAAACTTGTAAAAATCCTTCATACAAGTTAATTTTCCTACAAGTGTTTTTCCTCCTGAATTCATAAACGTGATGGACACCATCTACCATTACCTCAGGCAAAGACTGAAGAAAATAAACGCTTTTCTTGGTACAACCTTTGTTTCTCTAGGTTGCAGCGGCCATAAATTATACTGTGTAAACTCAAGGACCATATCCATTAAACTGCTGACAAGAAGGAATAGCTTGGCGAGCGTTTAAGGTTTAGCGCCTCGCTACATCACATTTTCTGCCATTTAGAAGTGCTTTTAATTTGTATTTCAGGTATATCTGTACTTTACTGTAAATTTAAAAACAGGACATTCACTACAAGAGACTGAGGTCTACACCGCTCTTAGATCTTAGCAGACATCTCCTCGGGGCTTTGGAATCATATTTATTTTAAACCTCAGGGATAAACCACTTGCTGAGACACTGAAGGTTCTCGGTGACGGCACAATCGCTCATCTCAAAGCAAACACAATATTAGTAGCAAAAAAAAAAAAACGTACAGAGCACAGGCAACCTACAATACCTCAACACATTGCTCTATCAACTTCACAAACAAAAAATCTATTCAACCTCTAAGCCTGCGTCTACAACTGACATTGAAGGCAATCAGGGGGAATAAAAGGTTACATCTCTAACCCACTTTCGGATTGTATCTGTTTTTCGCAGTGGCGCAGAGTACTAAAGTTCAGCTGTTTTTTAGTTTAGAAATTTAAGGTAATATAAATATATATATACACATACATACATATATATATATATATATATACAGTGGCAAGAAAAAGTATGTGAATCCTTTGGGATTACGTGGAGTTTTGCATGAATTGGTCATAAAATGTGCTCTGATCTTCATCTAAGTCACAACAATTTGAAAAACAGTCTGCTTAAAATAATACAACATGAACATTATATGTTTTCATGTGTTTATTGAACATAACATGTAAACATTCACAGTGCAGGGTGGAAAAAGTATGTGAACCCCTAGCCTAATGACTTCTCCAAGAGCTAATTGGAGCCAGGAGTGAGCCAACCTGGAGTCCAATCAGTGCGATATTATTGGATGTGTTGCTGAAAGCTGTCCTGCCCTTTAAAAACACACACCAGTTTTGGGTTTACTGGTTTCAAGAAGCACTGCCTGATGTGAACCATGCCTCGCAGAAAAGAGCTCTCAGAAGACCTACGATCAAGAATTGTTGACTTGCATGAAGCTGGAAAGGGTTACAAAGTATCTCCAAAAGCCTTGATGTTCATGTGTCCACGGTAAGACAGACTGTCTACAAAATGGAGAAAGTTCAGCACTGTTGCTACTCTCCCTAGACGTGGTCTTCCTGTAAAGAGGACTGCAAGAGCACAGCGCAGAATGCTTAATGAGGTAAAGAAGAATCCTAGAGTGTCAGCTAAAGACTTACAGAAATCTCTGACACATGCTAACATTTTTGTTGACACATCTACAATAAGGAAAACATTAAACAAGAATGGAGTACATGGGAGGACACCACAGAGGAAGCCATTGCTGTCCAAAAAGAATATTGCAGCACGTTTCAAGTTTGCAAAAGACAACCTGGATTTTCCACAGCACTACTGGCAAAATATTCTGTGGACAGATGAAACCAAAATTGAGTTGTTTGGAGAAAACACACAACAATATGTGTGGAGAAAAAAGGCGCAGCACACCAACATCAAAACCTCATCCTCACTGTAAAACATGGCGGAGGGGGCATCATGGTTTGGGGCTGCTTTGCTGCCTCAGGGCCTGGACGGATTGTTGTCATTGATGGAAAAATGAATGCCAGAGTTTATCAAGACATTTTGCAGGAAAACGTAAGACCATCTGTCTGCCAACTGAAGCTCCGCAGAGGATGGGTGATGCAACAGGACAATGACCCAAAGCATACTAGTAATTCAACAAAAGAATGGCTTCAACAAAACAAAATACGCCTTCTGGAGTGGCCCAGTCAGAGTCCTGACCTCAACCCGATTGAAATGCTGTGGCATGACCTTAAGAGAGCGATTCACACCAGACATCCCAAGAATATTGCTACACTGAAACAGCTTTGTGAAGAGGAGTGGTCCAAAATTACTCCAGATCGTTGTGCAGGTCTAATCTGCAACTACAGGAAACGTTTGGTTTAGGTTATTGCTGCCAAAGGAGAATCAACCAGTTATTAAGTGCAAAGGTTCACATACTTTTTCCGCCCTGCACTGTGAATGTTTACATGTTCTGTTCAATAAAAACATGAAAACATATAATGTTTGTGTTGTATTATTTTAAGCAGACTGTGTTTTTCAAATTGTTGTTACTTAGATGAAGATCAGAGCACATTTTATGACCAATTCATGCTAAACTCCACGTAATCCCAAAGGGTCCACATACTTTTTCTTGCCACTGTATATATAGTGCATGTGTGTTTATCTATCTCAATATGGGTCTTTCACACACTATGAATTCTGAGATGAATGATTGAGAGGAAGGTCGTTAACATGCGGCGCGTATCATTTGCTGCAGGGGGACAGCCTGAGTTCAGGCCGTCTCTCTGCAGCCAATAACGCGCAGCGCCCACCAGCTGCAGGCAGGGGCCGAGGCGGCCCATTGAAGATAGCGGGGCATACCCGTACACCAGTGTTTCCCAAATCTCTCATCAGGACCCGCTTAACAGGCCAGATTTTGCAGATCACCTTGGGGGAAAAGAAGACTGAATCCTGCAATCACTGAGCAGCAAATTATATCACCTGTGCTGTGCTTCACATATCTGGAAAATCTGGTGAGGCGGAAGATCCTGAGGACAGGTTTGGGAAACACTGCTGTACACCCTGCATCTTCAAGGCCCACCCGCCACCAGGAAGGCATAGAAAGTCATGCACCGAGAAGGGGTCAATAATAATCAAATATATCTTTTTAAGGATCCAATTTCAGCTAAGGAAACTTTACAAACTTGGAAACTACGCAGCTACAATTTTTAGTTAAACCTCAGTGTAAACGTAACTTTGAGGTTGTTTGAGGTTTTGAGAAGCGTATGTTTTGTTTACTCCTTTTTTGTTTGATTTTGCACAAATAGAATTGGACAATGGGACAGTGAACTCTGGGTCGTCTCCACTCCGTACTCTGGTAGCTCCAGAGAGCTGTCCGCTTACCTTCCATTCTCAAGAACTGGTCAGGCGTTGCACTGCAAGGGAAAAGGGAGGCAGGGATCCTAGCCAGAATCCTACTCCAAAAGGACCAATCAATAGCTTCAAATAGGCCTTCAGTTTTGGGTACTTTGTGGCAGGATAAGTCAGGAAAGATAATCATGAAATATCTTTGTCAGTGTAATGAAGGGATTTACCAATACTGGAGAGGAAGCCCTTTATGAGCCTAAAAGACACTTCTTCAAATTAAGGGTTTAGGTTCACTCTCCCAGGGAACGCAACCAGGGACCTGGGTTAAATGCCTAATCAAGACACTGAATAATAATTAACTCCTATTTTCCCAAATTAATTCCACCAAACATGAAAAAGAATAAATGAACTTCTAAATAAACATCTAATAATTAGCAGTCAGATCTAATAAGAAGAGTCAGATCTATATCTGTGTGTTTCCTTGTCTTCAAAACCTGATAAACACACCTGCTCACACACTTGCTCTCAGGAGATGCATTCTCCCAAACCCAACCCTCTCTCGCATTTGTCTAGGGAAATTGAAAAAAACAAAAACAATGTCTCCCATATCTGAGTCTCAGACTGGGTTCTTTACCCAGGGTGGGCGGTCAGCAGTCCTGACAAGGGTGACATTATACCATCAGTGTGTTCCTTTTGCAACTGTATGGACAATCAACTTTCGGTAACATCACACTCCGAGACAAAATGTCTTTTGGCACCTAAGCATCCTGGAGTTTGGATTCTGACAGTCTCCAGAATCTGATGCTTTAGAGCAGTGTTTCCCAAACCTGTCCTCAGGACCCTCCGCCTCGCCAGGTATCTGAAGCACAGCACAGGTGATATCATTTGCTGCTCAGTGATTGCAGGATTCAGACTGCATTTACCCAAAGGTGATCTGCAAAATCTGGCCTGGTTGGGGGTCCCGAGGAGAGGTTTGGGAAACACTGCTTTAAAGGAAGGAGATCATGGTGAGAGTGCTATACAGCATTAACTCCAGACAAGCCACCTGGAATAAGTCTCTGGGCAGCCTATCACACACTGGAACGGCCCAGAGGCTCCCCAGCAGGTACCGCAATCTGATATAGCATTCAGGAGCCAAGTTCCCAAGTGTCGGCAACTTTACAGAACACCACTCATCTGGAATCGCTAAAATCTGGATGTTTCAAACACTCCGGATAAGGGATTCTTGACCAGTATGTATATGTGTTTAATATATTTAAGTCAAACATACGTTGCAACCAGCAAAGATCCACCAGTCGGCGTGCCGTGGACACACTTCCAATTCCAAATACTCTGAAATAATTACCGACTCCTTGTGGTAAAATTGAAAAGGATTTAATCCACAGTGAGCAGCAGAGGACAACGTTTCGACTTGACAAAGACCTTTGTGTTGAAACGTTGTCCTCTGCTGCTCATTGGATTAAATCCTTTTCAATATTACCACAACAAGGAGTCGGTAATTATTTATTTCTAATTAATATATCTCACACACAGACGGAAGAGAATAGAGAACGCAACAGTGTTAGTCAAAGAAAACCAGAGTTCACCAAAGTTGCAAACCATGGCGAATATGCTCACTGTTGCAACAGTAACACAACACGGACATTTCACAAGGGAAAAATCTAATGCTGCAAGAAGAAGCTTCATTGTGAAGGTTAGCATGTGTTTGTATTGGTCTTTTTGTGGAAAGTTGGCATTCGTTGCCATTGTTTGCCCCTTTATTGTCAAAAAAGGTCTAATTTCAAGCTTTACATTGTAACACACACACACAAACACACACCTGGGTGAGTATGCACTCAAACCAGAACATGTATTTTATGTAAGGCATTCTACGGAGACCAATAAATACAACAAACAATATACAGTGCACTCCACTTAAATATAACAAAATTAAAAAAAATTTAAGCATATATATATTTTTTTCTCCAGAAAGTATTTTACCAGGAAGGATACATTGAGATTTCTCTCGTTTTCAAGTATGTCCTGGGTGGCGAGTATGTACCGTTAGGTGTCTTTCCCAAGGACACTTACTGGAGAGGTGCTCTTGCCAGGATTGAACCTGTGTCTCCACAGTTCTAGAGCAGTGATGTTACCTCTACTCCACCCAGCCGGTGTATGTATATGTATGTATATGTATGTAAATACATACATGCTAAAAGAGTTTTCAAAACATCTAGCTGAGAATATATTTATTCTCAGCTAGGCATTTTTACATATCGCATAGCATGTGGAGTGCACTGTACATTGTTTGACATCCATTGATTCATACATTCCATTTGCTAGAATGTTGGCAGTAATTTCATTCCAAAAAGCAGTTGTTCTGGAAGCACCCATTTCAGAAACTTGACAAAACACCAGACTAAAAGAAGAAACACCAGAAATAAACCTAAAATAGCTTTCACCAGTTTTTTTTTTTTTTGGTACACATAAAAACATTATGTACAGAAGACATTTAAGTATGTCCACATTTTTTTTTCTTTTTGATTACTTTATCAATTAAAAAGAAAAAAAATCAAAGTCATCATGATATCACCAGGTGAAACTGATGGTTTCTTTCAGAAGTGTTTTCACAATTGTGACAGTAATTCTAAAACTTTTAGGAAAATAAAATGAATCTGTATATGAAAGAAGCTGTACACAACATGTGTTTCTCTATATCAATGTTCGATGCTGGTATAAAAAGGGAATATGCCTGCATTTTGAAACAAAAGTTACAACTAAGGCTAGGGTCAGACGAACGCAGTGCGAACACGCGTGCAGCCGCACTTTATCACGCCATAGTAGCAGCAAATGACAGCCAATGACGTGCAATGTACGAAGTACGGCCGCACAAAAGTGCGGCCGCGCAACGCAAGCGGCAAACAAACATTTTTTTTCGAGAACGTGATACCGCTAGTACTGACGTACAGAGTGGGCTGCGTCCGCATAGCGGAGTGTGTGTGTGATTAGGAGACGTCAGACACTGCTAATGTCCGGCCAACATAACGTCCAGACGCAAAAAGGGTTTTATTGATGATCCGTACAAAATCACGGACGCAAATGCGCATCGTATGACCGCTATCGCGTATTCCTTGAAAAAATACATCCATCTGTTCGAACGCACTTTTTCACGGACGACGCAAAAAATGCGTTCGTCTGACCCTAGCCTTAAAACAAAATCTGCAATATTCAGGAGCAAGTAGTCATTAAAACACAGCTGGATCATTTCAGAACAGACGGATTTTGTGGATTTGGGTTCCAGTAAAAAGTGGCCAGTGATGAAGTCATTAACATCGAATCACAGGAACACCGTCAGATGGGCACAAACTTTGACTCAATCAGAATGTTTTGAAGGCGTTTGCTGTACAATCCCTTCCCATAAGCAGGTTTGTCCATTTTTCTTGAGTTACGCAGGATGTATAAAATGCTGATAAAAATCAACACATTGATGTGCTGCCAGCTGAGCCTCATGTATCCTCTTAAAGATGACCAGTACTCTTTTAAACACAGTCATACGGCACCGCCAGCCCAATGTTATAGTTGTACCCGGACATCTCAATGTAGGAGGAGCGGCAGATCGGAAGGACGCTTTCAGCAGATGACTGATCCACGGAAAAGTCGTACACATTAATGGTTCCCCGGTGTCTGCAGGAATTGGGAAAAGCAGTAGTGAATTTAGTGGAAATGTCAGTTGTTTTTTTTTATTATTAAACACACAAAACAATATACGACTTGCAAACACACAAAGACTAAAAGCAACAAACTTCTTCTCTGTATATTTTAGCAGTTTTATCATCATGTAGGCTTAAACTCTCCGAGCAATCATCACACATCGTGAGTCCTATCACCTCCTTAACGCTAGCGCTCACGTAAGTGCGAGTTAGCTCTAGGTTAATTGAGATGATAGATCACCTCCCGTTCACTAAATGGTTAAAAAAAAGTCCATCAGCGAATCGGTATTAGTGCTTTTTAGCGCCAGCTTACTGTACTTCGCGCTCTCTATGCTTAACATGGGGAACACAAAATGTAAGCAGAGAGTAATTAGTGTTAGGATCACATAGTCCTAACATTAATTACTTACCACTGTCGCCAACTAAAAAAGGTTTGCTACAGCTTAGAACTGGTGCTAACGGATTCCGCTCCTGCGGAAATCGGCTGCAGCTGGAACCCCCCCCCCAAAATCTAATTCAGCGCCTGCCCCGTAATCTACAGGTAAAACTGGGACACTAAGGCGACGCACTGAGCGACATGAAAATCGCGTGTTTTTCTGAGCGATTTTCATATGCGTGATAATGCCGCGCGATACAGTTATGCGCGCAATGTTGCAAAACACCACAATGCAAAATCGCAAATCACGAAAAAGGGTCATGTACCAGCGAAGAGCTACATGCGACATTGAGTAACAAGATGTGAACAGCTCCATTGAAATGCATTGGAGAAGCTACATAGAGCGATATCGCGGCAAACTCCGCGCGATAAATTGCACAATTTAGTTTAGAGAAACGGCGCCTTAGACGGGATCTGATAACCTTATATAAATATATACGGGGCCATTATAAACCATTGTCTGGAAACCTATTCATTAACAGGACTATACACAGGACACGAGGTCAACCATTTAGGCCGGGTGCATACGAGCGCACTTACCGGCACCCGGTGCATCCATGTGATGCTGCGACGGGGCCAGTCACATGCTTGTGCGCGCGCACGAAGTAGCATGCATCCGGCTAGAGATCCTCCCCGTCGATGCTTTAGGTTGCGCGTCGACGGATCTGCAAAGCGCGATCCTCCATAGGAGGAAAGCCCTTTTACAGCGCTGAGGGGGGGGGGGGGCAGGCGGGCGTTGAGTGGTAGGAATGTTCTATTAGTTATGCTGCCACCAGTCCTCATGCAGTACTCTTTGAGGTGGTTGGGTCAGAGACTGTACAGACTTTTAAAATAACGACTGGATGACTTCCTGCAGACACAGAATATTAAGGGTTATAATATTTAATATATGGGTAAAAGCTTCTTGATCCAAGGAGAAATCTGACTGCCATTCTGGGGTCAAGAAGGATTTTTTTCCCAGTGTGTTGCATATTGGCGAACGCTTCAGACTGGGTTTTTTGCCTTCTTTTGGATCAACAGCAATAGGCGATGTGTGAAAGGCTGAACCTGATGGACGCATGTCTTTTTTCAGCCTATGTAACTATGTAACAGTGTGAACAGGGCCTGAAAGGGAGATTAGCAAACGCTAATGTTTCCCCTTAGTGTCCCCGTTTTAGCTATAGGCAGCTGATAGTTATTTTTCCACCTCTCCAGTCTTTGCGGTTTCAGGAGAGAAAGGAACTTTTCCTACCCTGGACCAAGGCTGGACCTGGCTCCCCTGCAGCACAATTGCTCTGATTGGCTGCCCATATTGCCTTTGATTGGTCAGTAACTGTAAACCTAAACTTAAGAAAATGCAAAATCCTATCACTAAACATTGCAGAGGTATCAGAAATAAAAAAGTACAATGCTGCCCTCCCATCCCGAAACCCCCATTATATCCCCAAAATAAAACCTTGAATCTGGTCATAAAAACAATGTATATGAAAAAGATTTGTAAAAGATTTCATTCCCCCCCAACAAATAATTCATTACTTTGGTATTGTACTTTTTTAGTTACAAAAGGACATCACTTGTGCATACTGTCACAGGTAAACATACCCATCTGTGTCTAGCTATCGGTATATCTACCGCGATATGCATGCATTATATAGGCATATTTATATTTATATATTTATAAAGGATTTTACCAGTAAGGATACATCGAGATTTCTCTCGTTTTCAAGTATGTCCTGGGTTCAAGAACATTGAAGTGTTACAGTTACAGAAATACAAAGTAATACAATGCAAGATCTTAAAAAACAACACAAATATATAGATTAACAGAAAATAAATATGTAGGAAATAGTCATTATGTTACCTCAATACAGAATGCACCTGTAAACATGTATGTTAGTAAGGAGCTCTTGAGTGACTTAAGACTGGGGGAAGATTTGATGGTGTCTGGGAGGTTATTCCATAATTGTGGTACTCTGTAGGAAAATGAGGATCGAGCCACTGTCTTTTTGTATTGTGGTATTGCAAGTAAGGTGCTTATATCTATGGCTATCTTTAGATACCAGGCCATTTTGGGCAGCTGGCCTAAGAAATCAATGGCTGCGTTTCCAGCCTGCTGGAAGCAATTAAACAGGTTTGTGACAATTTTCTCTGAAGTCATCAAACGTGTGAATTAAAGATAACACCTTTTTGGGGTCTACCCAGCAGGCAGAAAGAGCAATTGCTCATGGCAGGGAGAAGACGCAGCCAGAGCGGCACCCCAACCGCATATCAAAGAAGCAATCACATTCTCTGATCGCAGTAGGTGGTCTTTGGGAGAGGATTGATAGACCAGGGAATTAAGATTAATGACGAAGCATACTGAGCGTGCTCCGGAGAGGGGAATTCTGGGATATGTACTGCAGGAGGCTGGGCCATTTGTGGGTGGGTTTTGGAAGGACCAGGAAGTGTATAAATTCTGAAGCTTGGCATGTGCTGGTGGCCGAACACAAGGGGTACATTCGAAAAATGATGATCGGTCCATGCTGTCCATGTTTCCATCTCCAGGCTCCAGGAGTCGCCGATGCTAGCTTACTGATTAGGTTGTTGTAAGTAATGCTCGGTGTTTAATCCTTTTCTTTTATTTGCTGTGTACTGTGTAACTAGTGATTTATGCTATCTATAATTTTTTCTGTAACAAATGCACTGTGATATCTTTTTTTCTAGATCATAAATAAATATAACTTATTTAAGTTTCTGCTTCTGGCTGATGAGATCCACGCTAACTAAGAGACGGGAGTATTGCTGGTTGTTTTAAGCTCGGGTAGATATGAAATTGTGAGTTGCGGTCGCTGGAGACGGCAGGGATTGTTGTCTATGCAGTCACTGTCCGGGTCTAGGGTGGGCAGACAGTGCGGTTGCTTAGCCCTGCGTCTCTCGCTGCGACACGCGTAGTGTCCATGAGGACTGGTGGCAGCGTAACTAATAGAACAGGAAAGTGAGCCCAGGGATTGTGAGAGACGTAGTCATTACCCGCTTCAAGAGAAGACTTGTACTGCGTTGCAATCCTGGGATCATTGTATCGCGCTCTACGTACCTGTTGCGAGAGAAAGTGTGCGGGGACGGATAGGTAAGCAAGTGCGCGGGGGCTTGTTGTCCACGCAGCCATTATTTGGGCTAGGCTAGACAGATAGTGGGTGGCTTAACCCGGCGTCTTTCGCAGCAGCGCGCGTAGTGGTCGTGACACATACGGAATATTGACCAGGGAATTTATGGTTGGATGTATATATGTAAATGATTTAAGGGGACCATATAAATTAAATGTTCGTATTTTATGTACTTTGTTATTCTCATGTTTGTTAAAAAAAGATATTACTTATTGGGTCAGTGAGTGCATCTAATTTGTGATTGTAAACTGCCCCCTCCTCGCATCTTTACAGCACTTGCGCCTCACTGTGGGACATTGGGCATAGAATAGGCTCTATGGGTCGGAAGCACAGAAAATCGACCTATTGATTTGCACCGTGCGGGATGTATGCAAAGGACATCATCGGGGGTAAAATAAAGTGTTTAAGTCAATTAGCAGATTTCATTCAGCTGCCATCTTTTATCTCAGGCAGCATAAACAACACAATAGATCCCCTGCAGCCTTGCATTGTCACATGCAGGATATGATTGAAGTCAGATAGCCTAACTCATCCCCTTCTGAAAGCACACAAAGTCCTTTATATTTTTCTTCACTTAGCCTACTTGGTTGTTACTGGAGGAGCGAAAAAAAGCAAAATCTGTATGACTGTAGTCTATATATGAAAACCTAACACCTTATATCAAAAAATTCTTCATATGGAAACGTAGGTTTGTGTATCCTTACCTGCGATGAGCTGTAAGATCATCGTCCATAATACTAGCTCCTCGAGGATTCTTGTCATCGGGAATGTTTGCTGTAATTAAGCTGTGGTCGTTGAACCAGACGTAGCGAACTGGGTGTCTGCGCAAAGACCAAAAGAATACATAATTTACACCACAAAAGTGAGACGGGTTTGAGGAAATAACTACAAATAATCTAGACCAGGAGTGCATTATAATGCTTAGAATATCTACTTTTCAGCAACAAAAGATATCTAAATATATATATATATATATACACACAAAATAATGTACAGTGCAATATATAGCACCTATTCAGAGCATATTTTAAAATTAACATTCTTCTGATTTGCAGCCGTTAGTGGGAACAGGGGGTAAAAATCCGCCTAAACAATGTAAAAAAAATAAAACGTAAAAAAAGGAAACCGTTCCCTAAGTGCAGGTGAAGTATACCATGTAAAATTCAGAAAATGTCTAACCCTTAATACACTGTGGAAAAGTGGTAAAACAATGTTATTATTCTTAGGTGTTAAAGATTCCAGATTTTTTCCAATGTGGTCCAGTGGCCTGAAAGTGGGGTGAGAAATAAGGAGAAATTTCATAGGACAGTACGCTTTGAACACAATTCTAAATAATAGAGAGGGGTAACTCTCCTCCCCTGATCTACAGCCTGGAACTCGGCTCTTATGTGTGCACCTGCAGCACCCCCTCTGCGTATTCCTCGTGTTCCTGCTCAACAACAAGGTGGAAATTATTGCAAATAAAAAAAATGTAAAAAAGGAACCAAAGGGAAATTAATAAAAAGAGGGTTTATTAAAATACAAAAATTATCTAATAAATAAAGTAAGTAATCCTGGGTGTGGTCTGGAAATGCCTTTCGCCAGGTCACCTGCTTCCTCTGTCAGTTACTGACTGGTCATTTAGGAAACCTGTGACCGGGTTAAACCCCTTTCAGGACCACCCCCAGGATTACTTATTTTATTTGATTTTTTTGTATTCTAATAAACCCTCTATTTCGTTCATTACCTCTTGGTTCCTTTATTTAAATATTTGCATTCCACCTTCATTTTGTTGACCAGGAATTTGAGGAATACCCAGTGGGGGTCTGACACTACCATTTCAACCCTTAACGACGGGCGGGTGTCGCCCATTGGGGGTGACTTAACGCCATTGAGGCGTATAGGTACGCCTCGCCGACAGGTGTCGTCCAAACCGCAGATTGTGGCCTGCCCTGCAGCTGACGCGCTTCATTGACTGCAGAGAAGGCCCAAGGCGGCCCATTGAAGACAGAGTGGTGTACCTGTACGTCCTGCATCTTCAAAGCCCTCCCGCCGCCAGGAAGGCATAGCACGTCCTGGGACAGTAAGGGGTTAAAGGTGTTTCAGGTGCACACATTAGAGCTGAGTTACCGGCTCTAGACCAGGTGAGTGGGGAAGAGTTCTTATTATTCTGTATTTATAAAGCGCCAGCATATTCCACAGCGCTGTACCCCTATATTATCTGTAATTGCATTAAAAGTGTACTGTCCTATGAAATTTCTCACCCACCCTTTGAGGTCTCTGGAAGCTCCAGTGTCTGGGCTGTGCCACCCCACAAGTTGGCACACTGCTACACCTATAGAGCCAGTCAGAGCAGACTCTGGACCACACTGGAAAGAACCTGAAATCTTTAACACCTAAGAATTATATTATTTTCCCAGTGTATTAAGTATTAAACATTTTCAGAATTTTACATGGGATACTACACCTGCATTTAGGGAACAGTTTCCTTTAAATATAAATAAATATAAATAAATAAATGCCAAACAGAAAAGCAGTCCGTCTTCCAAGTTAGAGAAAAAAGTCCCATGCCCTGGTGCTAAAGCCCTGCAATATGCATACAAATAATATTCATATTTTTGTAAGAAAACAAAAAACAACATATTGCCTTAAAGTGTGTCATGATTTTGAGCAGTCAAAGTACGCCATCTAGTGTCCTTAAATAGCGCAGCATCTCAACATTCATTCAGATTGGAAACAGGGAAGGAATGTGTTTACCGGACATTGGTGGGAAAGAATTGCCAGTCAACTGCAACAGTAGAATCCATGTGGTAAGAATGAGCATGCAGCAGCGGCGTGACAAATACCTTTCAATACGACACTGGAGATTTCATCAGACACAAAGACTGTTTAGGTTATTATCTGTGTAAAAGAACATTAAGCCCCCCCCTTTAACGCTGGAGTTCTGTGTTCATCAGTGTGTTCAAGAATTTGGAGAACCAATGGTTAGTCAGGACTGTACAGCTGTACATTCCCAGCCTCTTGCCCAGATCAAAGAGTGCTGATAGTCCACTTTCTGAGAAGGTAGAATAAGCTTTTTAGGAGTTGGGGCTGTTTGGAAGACTCTCAGATTATTGCGATCATTCAACATCAATGTGCATATGCGCGACTGTCCCTTTAATGTGTTTGATAGGGCCTAAACTAGCAGGGCAGTCATGGCTAACATAGACACACCTGCTGTTTTAAAACTACATCTCCCACAATACTTTTTTTTCTATGAATGAGCAGATTATGTAGACCTGGGAACATCTGGGTTGGCAATGTAAACCACCAGTGTCGCAGGGCAAGTTATAGAAACATAGAAAATGTCGTCAGATAAGAACCTTTCGGCCCATCTAGTCTGCCCAATTACATGGATACTTTACCTGGATTTATCTTTTGTTTAGGATAGCCTTATGCCTATCCCATGCCTGCTTAAATTCAATCACTGTTTTGGCCTCTACCACTTCTACTGGAAGGCTGCTCCATGTATCCACCACCCTCTCAGTAAAATAATGCTTTCTGATGTTACTTTTAAACCTTTGCCCCTCTAATCTAAGACTATCAGGGTTATTCAAAGAGCTCCGAATTGCTTGAGAAAGGTAACCGAACGCTGAAAATCAGCGTTCGGTTACCTTTCCTGGCCATTCGGCTATCCAGAGAGCAGGCAATTCGCCAAATCCTGGCGAATTGCCTGCACATACGGTGCCTGTTCGAGGGCAGTGAAATCCCCATGAAAATGCACTGCTTCGGCTATTCAGAGAACACAAACCAGCAGTGAAAGGTTCCCCTAATGCCCTGCCATTCGGTGGTTTAATTCGGCAAGTTAATTCAGGAGAATCCCATAGGCTTCAATGTTAAAAATATTCCCGTTTTAATTCAATATCTAATAAATCGTTCATTATAAAATTCTGCAGTAAAGAGTCTCTTTATTTATAGATTTTTTAGGATACTTTAAGCATTTTTCTGTTGTTTTTTTTTTAAGTTTACTTATTTTTTCTGTAACAGCCCTTTTTATTATCATTCCCTGGACCTCATAGGCAAATTTCAGACATTTTCGCTCAGTTTCTTTGCAAACAGCTTTTCACTTTCACATTCATACAAACGGTTTTGCTAATTTATTCACCTCCCTCTGTCTGCGGTGCGGCTTCGCTGCGTGTGATCGGCTCCTGCTCGGGTTTTTCCGGCGTCTTCGACGGGTTAATCCAGATGTTTTTGCGGGTTTTCTGCGTCCATTCGGCAGGTTTTGCGGTTAGTTTTCGTCAGGTTTGTGGTAGCTTTTCCCTGCAATTCGGGGACCCTGTGGTGCTTGCTGAATACACCGCAGAGTCACCGAAATGGGATTGGCAAAAGGAACCGAATTCAAAAGAACAAAAAGTCACCGAACGTGCGGTGACTTTTTGAATCTCTTTGGATAACCCTGTATATGTCCTCTTGTTTTGCTACTTTGTTTCCTTTTAAATATACTCCCTTCCTCTACCTTGTGGATTCCCTTTACGTATTTAAATGTTTCTATCATATCTCCTCTGTCTTGTCTTTTTTCCAAGCTGTACATGTTAAGATCATTAAGCCTTTCCTGGTAACTTTTCTCCTTCAAGCCGTACACCATTTTAGTAGCCCTTCTCTGAACTCTAAGATGTCTCTCTAAGGGCTATTTTCAAGTGGAGTTTAAAAACAGGAATTCTACCTGTACTGGTCTGTGGTTTGTATCTCTAGAGGGAGAGAAACCTCTGGTTTATTTATCAATTTGTTTAATTTCTCTTTGCTGTTTTTTTTTTTTTTTTTCCTGTTGTGCTTTTTGGTTGTTTTTTTTTTCCCTGAGTGGCTGGTGGCTTGTTAATTGGGCGTGTAGCCTGTCAGGTGATTTCACTTGTATGGCTACATAAACTCAATGGCAGCTCACTGAGCTTGCTCACAAGGGCTTGTAGTGGTCTACTCCTAAGTGGGCTATTTTCAAGTGGAGTTTAAAAACAGGAGTTTAAATAACAGGTATCAATTGTGATATATTCTCTTGTTGTGGGTATGAGTGTTAGCAAGCTTGAAGGTTTGACCCAGTGCACATCCTGCTGCATGTATGCATGTCTGGAGGAATCCTTCCCGGGTCCATATCTCTGTAGCAAGTGTGAACGTGTAGCTCTTCTGGAAGCTCATATTGGAGATCTGGAAGGGCAAATCGTAACGCTGAGGCAGATTGACAATCTTGAAAGGAGCCTGCTTCTCAGGAGCAAAGTATAGTTGAGGAATCTAGGGGTGTGGGAGGAGTGGAGTTAACCGGGGAACAGGTTGGTAGCTGGGTGTCAGTGACACGTGGTAGCAGGGGGGAGGGAAGAGGAAAAGGTTGGCTAGTCCTGATCTTGCGCACACCAACAGATTTGCCCCTTTGAGCGAAGATGTTGGGTGCATCAGCTCAGGTGTAGCAGTACTGGAGGCTGCTCCCTCTAACAGCCGGGGGATCAGCCCACCAAGTAAGGGAGGGATAAAGAGGGCAAGTAAGCCTAGACAGGTTGTGGTGGTAGGGGACTCTATTATTAAGAGAGTAGACAGGGTAATCTGTCGTGCTGATCGCCTTAACCGGACAGTTTGCTGTCTGCCGGGTGCCCGTGTTAGGCATGTGGTTGACAGAGTTGATAGATTATTGGGAGGGGCTGGAGATGACCCAGCTGTCATGGTCCATATTGGTACCAATGACAAAGTAAGAGGAAGATGGAAGGACCTGAAGAATGATTTCAGGGAATTAGGAAGTAAACTGAAGAAGAGGTCCTCCAAGGTAGTATTTTCTGAGATCCTACCTGTGCCACGTGCTACAGTGGAAAGGCAGCGGGAGATTAGGGAGGTCAATGCGTGGCTTAAAGCTTGGTGCAGGAAGGAGGGCTTTGGGTTTTTAGAGCACTGGGCTCATTTTGCACTGGGGTACAATCTGTATAGTTGTGATGGATTGCACCTGAATGGAAGAGGGTCTGCTGTGCTAGGGGAGAGGATGGTTAAAAGGTTGGAGGAGACTTTAAACTAGTGGAAGGGTGGGAGAGGGGATACAGTATCTTACAAAATGGAGACAGAATAGATAGCGCAAGGGTTTCAGCTCAGACTAAGGGGGGTGGAGCCAGGGGGATGGGTAATGTCAGAACAGTGGAGGCATGTAATGTAAAGTCGCATTCAGCATGTGTGGGTAGAGACAACATTAAATGTATGCTTGCTAATGCAAGGAGCCTCAATAACAAGATGGGGGAACTAGAGGTAATAGCATACACTAAGCAATACGACATAATAGGAATAACAGAAACGTGGTGGGACGAAACGCATGACTGGGCTGTAAACTTAAACGGTTATACATTGTTTAGAAAGGATAGGAAATATAAGAAAGGGGGTGGAGTGTGTTTATATGTAAATCAGGATTTAAAGCCTAATATTACACAACTGGAAAGCGATGAGGCAAATGTGGAATCCTTATGGGTAAATATTTCGTTGGGGAATAAACAGGGAAGTCAACTATTGGTTGGCATATGCTATAAACCACCTAATATAGATAATGATGAGGAAGAACAACTGTTAGAGCAAATTAGGAAGGCTGCAGATCATGGTAGCACTTTAATTATTGGAGATTTTAATTACCCGGACATTAATTGGGATAGCGGGACTAGTAATTCAGCAAAGGGAATCCGGTTTCTGAACATTTTAAATGATACCTTCATGTCACAACTAGTAGAAACACCAACTAGAGAGGATAACTGTCTGGACCTGGTTATAACAAATAATGTGGATCTTTTCTCAAATATTAATGTAAAGGAACAGTTGGGAAACAGGGACCATAATATGGTGACTTTTGAAATAAACTCAAAAAAACACATTCATAAGGGGCATGCTAAAACATATAATTTTAAAAAGGCCAACTTTATTAAAATAAAGGAAGCTCTCAATGTCATTGACTGGCAGAAACTCTTTCACGGGAAAAACACTGAGGATAAGTGGAATATCTTTAAACTAACACTAGAAAAGTACACGTCTCAATATATTCCACTGGTTAATAAATATAAAAGAAACAGACTGAAACCAATGTGGCTTAGTAGGAAGGTAACTAAGGAAATGAAAATAAAAAGAAGGCATTTAAAGCTTTTAAATCTGATAAATCTGAGGCATCCTATAAAGCATATAGGGCAGCCAATAAAGCATGTAAAAATGCGATTAGATGGGCTAAACTAGAAAATGAAAAAGAAATAGCCAAAGAGAGCAAGACCAACCCTAAAAGATTCTTTAGGTACATAAATTCCAAAAAACCTAAGAGTGAAAATGTAGGTTCACTAAAATCTGAGTCAGGGTTATTGTTAACTGAAGATCAGGATAAGGCAGAAATTTTAAATGATTATTTTTCTTCAGTATTTATCAAAGAGAAACCTATAACAGGAGACATGCAATTCATTAATAAAAACTTACTAATACAAAGTGACTGGTTGACTCAGGACAAGGTTTTGCAGAAATTAAACAATGTGAATGTGAATAAAGCCCTAGGGCCAGATGGAATTCACCCGCGAGTACTGAGAGAGCTATGTGTTGAAATATGTAAACCTCTGGTTCTTAATCTTTCAAGATTCTTTTCTTTCAGGAATAGTACCAGAGGATTGGAGAAAAGCTGACGTCGTCCCTATATTTAAGAAAGGTTTAAAATTTGTGCCTGGGAATTATAGACCTGTGAGCTTAACATCTGTGACTGGGAAAGTATTTGAGGGGTTACTAAGGGATAATATTCAGGAATTTATTGGGAGGTATAATGTTATTGGCAAAAATCAGTATGGTTTCATGAAACACAGATCATGTCAGACTAACCTAATTACGTTCTATGAGGAAGTAAGTAGAAGTATAGATCAGGGGGTCGCAGTGGATGTGATTTACTTAGATTTTGCCAAAGCTTTCGACACAGTTCCACACAAAAGGTTACTATTTAAATTAAGAAAAATTGGTCTAGATGAAAATACTTGTTCTTGGATAGAAAACTGGCTAAAAGATAGGGTACAGAGAGTGGTCATAAATGGTACATTTTCAAGATGGACACCAGTGGTAAGCGGTGTACCTCAGGGGTCTGTTATAGGACCAATACTATTCAATTTATTTATAAATGACCTTGAGATAGGCATTGAAAGTCATGTATCAGTGTTTGCAGATGACACAAAACTAGGAAAAGTAATACATTGTGAGCAGGATGTTACTTCGCTACAGAAGGATTTAGATAGATTGGGGGACTGGGCACTTAAATGGCAGATGAAATTTAATGTAGATAAATGCAAAGTTATGCACTTTGGAGTGAAGAACACACAAGTAATTTATACCCTAAATGGTACGGAGTTAGGGAAATCCAGGCAGGAGAAGGATTTGGGAATAATCATAGACTTCAAACTAAGTAACAATGTGCAATGTCAAACAGCAGCCGCCAAGGCAAGCAAAGTATTGGCATGCATTAAAAGGGGAGTTCACTCACGGGATGAAAACATAATTTTGCCTCTGTATAAATCAATGGTCAGGCCGCACCTTGAATATGCCGTGCAATTTTGGGCACCGGTCTTAAAAAAAGATATTATAGCATTAGAAAAAGTGCAGAGACGGGCAACTAAATTAATAAGGGGAATGGAAGGGTTAAGTTATGAGGCAAGATTAACAAGCTTAAACCTGTTTAGTTTAGAGAAACGGCGCCTTAGAGGGGATCTGATAACCTTATATAAATATATACGGGGCCATTATCAACCATTGTCTGATAACCTATTCATTAACAGGACTATACATAGGACAAGGGGTCATCCATTTAGACTGGAAGAAAGAAAATTTAGCTTAAAGCATAGGAAGGGTTATTTTACGGTGAGAACAATAAAGCTGTGGAATTCTCTGCCTGTTGAGGTGGTTGGGTCAGAGTCTGTACAGACTTTTAAAAAACGACTAGATGACTTCCTGCAGACACAGAATATTAAGGGTTATAATATTTAATATGTGGGTAAAAGCTTCTTGATCCAAGGAGAAATCTGACTGCCATTCTGGGGTCAAGAAGGAATTTTTTCCCAGTATGTTGCATATTGGCAAGCATTTCAGACTGGGTTTTTTGCCTTCTTTTGGATCAACAGCAGTAGGTTATGTGGGAGAGGCTGAACCCGATGGACGCATGTCTTTTTTCAGCCTATATAACTATGTAACTATGTAACTATATGTCTATATCCTTCTGGAGATACGGTCTCCAGTACTGCACACAGTACTCCAAGTGAGGTCTCACCAGTGCTCTGTACAGTGGCATGAGCACTTCCCTTTTCCTACTGCTAATACCTCTCCCTACACAACCAAGCATTCTGCTAGCATTTCCTGCTGCTCTATTACATTGACTACTTACCCTTAGATCCTCTGAAATAATAACCCCTAAATCCCTTTCCTCAGATGTTGAGGTTAGGACTGTATCAAATATTCTATATTCAGCCCTTGGGTTTTTACGTCCCAGGTGCATTATCTTGCACTTATCCACATTAAAACTCAATTGCCACAGCTCCGACCATTTTTTTAGTTTACCTAAATCATTTGTCATTTGGCTGATCCCTCCAGGAACGTCAACCCTGTTGCAAATCTTCGTGTCATCAGCAAAAAGACATACTTTTCCATTAATACCTTCTGCAATATCACTAATAAAAATATTAAAGAGAATGGGTCCAAGTACTGACCCCTGAGGTACCCCACTGGTAACAAGACCTTGCGCCAAATAAGTTACTAAACCCTGATAATTCTCAACCACATTTGTCCTACTTGCTGTTTGACATTTACACACTTCGAAGCTTCACTGTAATACACTGGATGCGATCAAGAAATCATTTCTCCAGATCGGAATTTCATTTACATCCGATCTAATATTGGGACCAATGGAAATGAATGCAGAAAAACAGGTCAAAGTGAGGGAAAAACCACATATGTAAGCTTGAACATAATCTTACCCACACATACAGAGCATTAGGTCGATCTTCAAGTCCTACCTGGCATGTGTCTCCCATAGCTTGGTGCCCATTCTCTGGTCCCAGACACAAGTCAGACCCTCTTGGCCGCCGGAGACCACTTTCCAGTCATCCATACGAACAGCTGAGACTCCCAAGTGGTGAGCATAGAATGAACAGAGAGATCTGCTGCATCTCATGTCAAACACACGCACCCTGTAGGTGAAAGGAAATGGAAAGATTAAGTACTACAGGATAGTAAATTGGTTTCTAAATTATACTACAAGTTTATATAGACAGAACTGTATTTATCCAGATGTGAAGAAATGTGCAGGATGAGTTAACTGCAACTATCAACTCTAGACAAGGGATAAATCTAGAGCAAAACAAGCAATAACCTAGGATTTCCTCCCAAGTATAACCCTTTGTCCGAAATTTAGATTCTTATATATTCGCATACATCTATCCATCCCTAAATAATAACGCCAAAACATTCTGCAGTACTGTACGAGGTACAACGGGTAAATTTACAATACACCAATAAGGCAGCCAATATTTCACCGACAGATACAGGAGGAATTGAGGGCTCGATTCCCGTGGGAATTTACAATCTGGATGGGAGAAGGGGTGAGAAACAGGAGGGGAGGAGTGATGAGATGTTAATTCAGAGAGAGAGGAGGATGCTATGGGTCGGTAGGATTTTTTGTTACGGAGTTAGGTGGTTAGGCTTCCATAAACAGAAGTGTCTTTAGGGAGCGTTTAAAAGAATCCAGATTGGGGGACAGTCTGATAGGACGAGGAGGCGCATTCCATAGAGTCAGCGCTGAATGAGAAAAATCCTGCAGTCTGGCATGTGAAGAGGTGATGGACGATGCCAGGAGCAGGTCATTGTTGGATCTGGGGGGGGCCTCTGGGATGTACTGATGATTACTGCGGACAGGTAATGAGGGCTTTGTAAGATTGATAAGCAGGGCTGATGTGTTAAGGAATGACTGCAGGAGGCGAGGCGGAAGAGGGGAGGGCCAGTCAGAAGGTTGTTGCAATAGTTTAGCTGGGAGATTATAAAAAAAAAAGAGTGGATAAATTGCTTGGTGGTGTTAGCAGTCAGAAATGGACGTAGTTTGGCGATAGTGCGGAGGTGATTGCGGCAAGATGAAAAAAAAGGAACCTCAGGAGAAAACACCAAAGAGACACTTCCATATGAGTTTACAGAAGATGAGGATCTACTTCAGCTTTCTAAAGTAAAGACAAATAAGTCAATGGGGCCTGGTGGGATTCACCCAAAGTTATTAAAAGAGATCAGTGCTGTAATGGCAAAACTGTTAACATAAGTAGTCCCAGAAGACTGGAAATTGATGAATGTTGTGCCCATTTACAATAGTGACCGGGCAGTTTTACACAAATCCATCCTTTAGTGACCGCTGCTGTTTTTACATTTTCTGCGCTGTTTGTGTTTAGGTCAAATTTTCCTCTTACTCGTTTATTCAACCCACACATATTATACGCGTTTTTTCCCGCCATTAAATGGACTTTCTAAAAATACCATTATTTCCATCAGATTGAACAATTTAGTATAAAAACAAAAATGAAATATGATGGAAAAAAAAATGGTAAAAACACACTTTTTCGTAATGTAATCCTCAAAATCTACAACCACCAAAAAAGACCCCGGCTAAATAGTTTAAAAATGTTGTCCCGAGAATAGAAATACAATTTTTACATGTTTTTGCTTTTTAACCCCTTCACTGCTGAGCCAGTTCACCTATGTGCACTGCGTTCATTCTGACCGTTTTGTGCTAATTATTTTTAGATGACAGCCTAGGTACTATTGCGCCGAATCGCGATCCGGCAGCGAAACAGATAATGCTGTACACCGCTGACAAGGGGAAACTCTCCCCTTTCCAGTGGTGCAACTACATCGCTGCATCTTAAACGGTTCGGGAGATAGAGTGCTCCAAAGGAGCCTCCATCCCCTTCCTGATTTCTCACCACCGGCGCCGGCCGATGACGTCATCACGCAGTGTGATGACGTCATCGGATCAGCCGGCCCCCAGGAAACACCAAGGCAAGCTTCAAGCTTGCCATAGACGTCGTGCGAACCGGCGAGGAAGGGGAGTATCGGCAGGAGAGAGGTTAGGAGCCCGCTGACGTACTATGTACGTCCACACAGGGCCGGTGCAAGCATTTTTGTCTACTCAGGCGAAGGTGCGTTTTGGTGCCCCCCCCCCATCCCTACCATGCCATGTCAATCAGCATTGAGATGCATAATAATCTCTAAAACATACCAAGAAAATAAGTTGTCATTTGCGCTCACCCCCAGGCATGTACTGGCCATAGGGACTACAGGGAGATTCCCGGTGGGCCGATGGCTCTGTGGGCCAGTGTGAATGCTGGTTCACCGCGTGGCTCGCGCTGCCCTTAATGGGTGAGGTGAGAACTTCCACACTGCAAAACAGACGCAGTCTCATATTGCGGCCACCGTGCCGGTGAGACCCTCTGCGCATCCGCCTCACCTTAAGGCATGGTGCACACTTGACCTCAGTGCCACTGCGGTGCTTTACCCAATCGCTCTGCAGCAACTCCAGTATCTGTAGAGCGATTGGTTGAGCGTTCCAGTTGGATTATATACTATATTTGTGCGTATTTGCATAATTAAATTGGGCCGGTCTGGATGACATCCAGGGATGATTTTCTGTCCCAGTCCAGCCCTGCTCACCCCTGTAGCTCCATGTTAAACAAAACACAGAGGTTTTGGTTTATTTGAATGGTCATTAAAGTGTAAGCTCTTCTGCCGCATCACGACACCTCTGGGTCAGGCTAGTCCTTCCTAATGAAACCAAAAGCTGCTTTCTAAGCAACCACATGTCCTCATGCGGCTTCTCAGCCATAAGAGAAACTGGTGGGTTTTATTTATACCCTCACCAGGAGCAATTCAGGTTTATAAGATACGTCTACCTTATTGATGTACTTATACACACTGCAAATTACAGAGCTCACTTCAATAAACCTTCCAGTAATGTGCAGTGTGTAAAAGCGTATCACAGAGCTCCACAGCAATAAAACTCATAGTAATGTGCAGAGTGTATGAGCGTATCACAGAGCTCCACAGCAATAAAACTCACAGTAATGTGCAGTGTGAATGAGTGTATAACAGAGCTCCACAGCAATAAAAAAAGGTAATGTACCAATATCAGTTTATTCAAACCCCCTGCATATCATTTTACACCCCCAGTACATGATTTTACACCCACCAGCATAGCAATTTACACCCCCAGTAAATCAGTTTACAGCCCCAGACCCAGTATATCAATTTACAGCCCCCCAGTATATCTATTTACGGCCCCCAGACCCAGTATATCAATTTACAGCCCCCCAGTATAGCAATTTACAGCCCCCCAGTATAGCTATTTACGGCCCCCAGACCCAGTATATCTATTTACAGCCCCCAGACCCAGTATATCCATTTACAGCCCCCAGACCCAGTATAGCAATTTACAGCCCCCCCAGTATATCATTTACAGCCCCCAGACCCAGTATACCCATTTACAGCCCCCAGACCCAGTATATCCATTTACAGCCCCCCCAGTATATCTATTTACAGCCCCCAGACCCAGTATATCCATTTACAGCCCCCCAGTATATCTATTTAGAGCCCCCAGACCCAGTATATCCATTTACAGCCCCCAGACCCAGTATAGCAATTTACAGCCCCCCAGTATATCTATTTACAGCCCTCAGACCCAGTATATCCATTTACAGCCCCCAGACCCAGTATAGCAATTTACAGCCCCCCCCCAGTATATCTATTTACAGCCCCCAGACCCAGTATATCTATTTACAGCCCCCAGACCCAGTATATCCATTTACAGCCCCCCAGTATATCTATTTACAGCCCCCAGACCCAGTATATCCATTTACAGCCCCCCCAGTATATCTATTTACAGCCCCCAGACCCAGTATATCCATTTACAGACCCCAGACCCAGTATAGCAATTTACAGCCCCCAGGCCCCAGTATATCTATTTACAGCCCTCAGACCCAGTATATCCATTTACAGCCCCCAGACCCAGTATATCCATTTACAGCCCCCAGACCCAGTATAGCAATTTACAGCCCCCCCCCAGTATATCCATTTACAGCCCCCAGACCCAGTATAGCAATTTACAGCCCCCCCAGTATATCCATTTACAGCCCCCAGACCCAGTATAGCAATTTACATTCCCCCCAGTATATCTATTTACAGCCCCCAGACCCAGTATATCAATTTACAGCCCCCAGACCCAGTATAGCAATTTACAGCCCCCCAGTATATCCATTTACAGCCCCCAGACCCAGTATATCCATTTACAGCCCCCCCAGTATATCCATTTACAGCCCCCAGACCCAGTATATCAATTTACAGCCCCCAGACCCAGTATAGCAATTTACAGCCCCCCCAGTATATCTATTTACAGCCCCCAGACCCAGTATATCCATTTACAGCCCCCAGACCCAGTATATCCATTTACAGCCCCCAGACCCAGTATAGCAATTTACAGCCCCCCAGTATATCTATTTACAGCCCCCAGACCCAGTATATCGATTTACAGCCCCCAGACCCAGTATATCCATTTACAGCCCCCAGACCCAGTATAGCAATTTACAGCCCCCCAGTATATCTATTTACAGCCCCCAGACCCAGTATATCCATTTACAGCCCCCCAGTATATCTATTTACAGCCCCCAGACCCAGTATATCCATTTACAGCCCCCCAGTATATCTATTTACAGCCCCCAGACCCAGTATATCCATTTACAGCCCCCAGACCCAGTATAGCAATTTACAGCCCCCCCAGTATATCTATTTACAGCCCTCAGACCCAGTATATCCATTTACAGCCCCCAGACCCAGTATAGCAATTTACAGCCCCCCAGTATATCTATTTACAGCCCCCAGACCCAGTATATCTATTTACAGCCCCCAGACCCAGTATATCCATTTACAGCCCCCCAGTATATCTATTTACAGCCCCCAGACCCAGTATATCCATTTACAGCCCCCCAGTATATCTATTTACAGCCCCCAGACCCAGTATATCTATTTACAGCCCCAGACCCAGTATATCCATTTACAGCCCCCCAGTATATCTATTTACAGCCCCCAGACCCAGTATATCCATTTACAGCCCCCCAGTATATCTATTACAGCCCCCAGACCCAGTATATCCATTTACAGCCCCCAGACCCAGTATAGCAATTTACAGCCCCCCCCAGTATATCCATTTACAGCCCCAGACCCAGTATAGCAATTTACAGCCCCCCCAGTATATCCATTTACAGCCCCCAGACCCAGTATATCCATTTACAGCCCCCCCAGTATATCTATTTACAGCCCCCAGACCCAGTATATCCATTTACAGCCCCCCCAGTATATCCATTTACAGCCCCCAGACCCAGTATAGCAATTTACAGCCCCCCAGTATAGCAATTTACAGCCCCCAGACCCAGTGCAGCAATTTAAAGCCCCCCCAGTATATTAATCTACACCCCCCTCCCATTAGTTTATTCACACCTGGTAATAAATCTCCTCTCTGCCTCGCTCCTCCATCCAGCAGAGTGAAAGCACGCGGGCTGGTGGCTCCTCCTGCAGTTGTTTTCCTGGGCTATGTGGATCACGTGTGGGGGCGGCGCCAAATTACACAGTGTGCCTGCTCGTGTTAAGAACGTGGGATGGGACTGAGACAGGCACACACACTGCAGCGCCGCCGCAAATCTGATTTTTCCGCCCCTCAAACTGGCAGCAGGCCAGGACAGTAAGGCGGCCGCCTGTGCCGCCTTACATTAGCGCCGGCCCTGCGTCCACAGGTCTATGGCAGACCCGTGGGCAGGACGTACATGGTACGTCAGCGGTCGGGAAGGGGTTAATGGAAACCTTGAAAGAATTGTTAAAACATCTAAAAACATAGATTACAGGATCAGAAACAACATGGGTTTACCTCAGGGAGATCATGTCAAACTAATCTTATTGATTTTTTTGGATTGGGTAACAAAAATAATAGGACAAAGGTGGTGCAGTAGACATTGCTTATATACTGTAGATGTCAGTAAGGCTTTTGATACTGTTCCGCATAGAAGGCTTATCAATAAATTGCAATCTTTGAGCTTGGATTCCAATATTGTTGAATGGATAAGGCAGTAGCTGAGTGACAGGCAACAGAGGGTGGTGGTCAATGGAGTGTATTCGGTGCAAAGTCTTGTTACCAGTGGGGTACCTCAGGGGTCAGTACTTGGACCCATTCTCTTTAATATTTTTATTAGTGATATTGCAGAAGGTATTCCCGGAAAAGTGTGTCTTTTTGCAGATGACACAAAGATTTGCAACAGGGTTGACGTTCCTGGAGGGATCAGCCAAATGACAAATGATTTAGGTAAACTAAAAAAATGGTCGGAGCTGTGGCAATTGAGTTTTAATGTGGATAAGTGCAAGATAATGCACCTGGGACGTAAAAACCCAAGGGCTGAATATAGAATATTTGATACAGTCCTAACCTCAACATCTGAGGAAAGGGATTTAGGGGTCATTATTTCAGAGGATCTAACGGTAAGTAGTCAATGTAATAGAGCAGCAGGAAATGCTAGCAGAATGCTTGGTTGTGTATAGAGATTTTAAATTTCTGGAAATTTTGAAGCCATGAAAAAAATGTTTAGTTCTGGGGGAAAATAGACATTTTCGGAAAAATTGAAAAGATGCACCATGGAATTAATTTTGGCACTTGAAATTGAAGTGCAGTTTATTTAGTAACTTGAATTAGCTTTTTATAAAACTTTATTTTTGTTTCAAATGGAATAACAAGCAAGGACTGTATATGATCGTACGAGAACAAGTAACTGCCCCTCAGTTTCCTGAAATGCAACAATAAAAGCAAGAAACCAGCAACATAAAAACAATATCAGGGGTTTTCAGAGAAAGGTGAAAATCAGGAGAATTGGCAGGGGAAGAGAACAATCTAGACCAAATAGCCGATTTGGAAAGTGAGATAAAGGGGAGAACTTTTCTGGTTTGACTAGTTTGACCTACAGGTCTATTCAAAGAAAGGTGATCCTCAGGAGAATAACTGGAGAAGTGAAAATTCTATGTCAATATAGACAAACCAGAAAAATTCTCCCATTTATCTCACTTTCCAAATTGTTCTCTTGATTTTCACCTTTCTCTGAATAACCCTGCTAGAATTTGCACTTCTCCACTCATTCTCCCAAGGTTCACCTTTCTTTGAATAGACCTGTGTATATATCAAATTTGCCCCTTAGCAGCAATAGTAAAAGGAAAAAAAGGAAGTAAGTGCCATTATTTGTGTCTGTAGGATAAGGATACATCAATATTTACCCTCCATGTAGAGGTTTAACTTTCGAGTGGTGCTATAAAAAAATAATAGAGAAATGGAAACAAAAGACAGAACATATACATTCAATTCATTCTCATTTTCTGTTTCTTCTTCCTCTCCATATTAGTGTAATTTTTCTCATTGACTTCTAAAAACAAAGTTTGCAAGGATTGAAACAAGCGTTTCTCCCCTTTCACAGGTTAGTTTGTTTCTTGATTTGTTTAAAAGCATTTGGTCAGCATTCCCCTCCTGCTGGACGCGTTACTGAACAATCACAGGGCAGTGACGTGCTGTTGTCAACTACTTTCATTGTCAATTAGTTGTCAATTAGTTGTATTAGCCCTAGTCAGAATGAAACTCTTTAATTGGGGATAGGCACACATACATGTATTTATATTGTCAAACATGGGTCATTTACATGCACAAAAACCTGACCCTAGAATGGAATTAACATTCGCTCAACATTCCTAGACAGACAGGACAATGGAAATAGTGATGATAAACAATATTACAGTTTAAAGACAGCACATAATGGGGGCAGTGTTTGCCCGACAAAGAATATTAACAAACTACTCAAACAAACAGATATTAACACATTACGGAGAGCCACCCTATCAGCAGATAACAAGATACACATGGACCATACAATAGACAATGACATTATTCTTTAATAACTCAGATTACATAACACGCTGTACAAAAGGGAGGCTAAGGAAATAATTTAGAACAACAGACCAACACCCTACAAATATACAGTACCTCCAGGTCCATGCACCTCAAGTCCAAATTGACTTACGTCAAAATACTTATGCATGAAATGGTTTACAGATGGGGGGGGGGAGAGATCACCATTTGAAAACAAAGCATTCAATGTGTTTGTTATGTTGAGGGGGAAAAAGATTTTTGGGAGTCCAATTCACATTCTGATCAGATTTTGTGGTCAGAAAACTGACAGCTATGAACTAACAGCCAATATCCCAGTTTCTGATCGGGAATAATCCTTGCTGAACGTGAGGGTGTGTGTGTAATAAATTAATAACACACACATATATATATATATATATATATATATATATTACACACACTTAACATAAAAAGATTGTTTCGATACCCTTTCCTCTCCATGGATTAAGCAGCACAAATGGTATTACTCCTACAGGATTTCAAAACACAAACAAAAAACAGCAGAACAGCTCGAAGGTCACTTATTGTTGGATGCAGATTGGAGCATCATTAGCATATGCATTCACTGTACTGAACTCAGCTGCAACTCATCGGGACTCTGTAAATTCATCAGCATTGCTTAACTGTTTGGACAGGGTTGTTGTGTTGGCTTCTGCCACCAATTTTGACTAAATTAAAAGTGATTTCTGAAAAAGCAAACAACTAAATCTAACCAGGCAGTTGCTGTGAAGTACCCGACTCTCAATGCTTTGTGAATAGACGCCATGAAAAAAGAAAACGAAGCATCAGTAAATGTGTCCTTCCAATGTAACGAAAACCAGTATCTCACGTGACAGATCTATGGAAATTAAGCTATATGATATTATTATAGGCTTCCTTTCCCGTTTTAGAAGAAATTCTAGAGTCCACTTTTTTCCCTTTATCGAAATGTTATGTATGCATGTGTGTCTATATCTGCACTGTATACATACACAGGGATATTATTTCAGTGTTATGTACTGTTCCCTGCTAGCTAAACACATATCTATAAACACACACACTCATTTTGTCATTTGTAAAAAGACACAGGGACATCATTTCAGTTTTGTGAGGCAAATCGCTTTAGCCTTTAAGTCCCTGAAGCTTTAGAGTGGCTAATAGATTTGCATTTTTGGAGAACAGACTAATCAAGCCCTTAGGATGAACTGGCTCCTGCCAAACATTACACTTGAGGTACAGCAGCTCATGAGAGGGGGATATTGATGTGAAGAAACCAGAGAATGCCAACTACTGATTGTTCTAAGAAAGTATGTTGGGTGTTCTTCTCCTGTAAGAACCAGTGATTGCCAAAAATGTACAGCTCCAGGCGGCCACTTAGATTTCCAGACCTATTACTACACACAAAGGGGGGGCTGAGGAACGTCACTTTCTAAAAATAGTTACTGGACATAATGCCATGAACATATAAATCAAGGTGGTGAAAAAAAAACAAGA
This sequence comes from Leptobrachium leishanense, assembly GCA_009667805.1. Taxonomy (NCBI): domain Eukaryota; kingdom Metazoa; phylum Chordata; class Amphibia; order Anura; family Megophryidae; genus Leptobrachium; species Leptobrachium leishanense. Next base: position 132,503,720 of record CM019063.1, on the reverse strand, counting down.
AAATAAATATATATTCCTGTAAATGCAGATTCGGTCAAGTTAGATAGGACCCGTCAATGATGGGATACATTGACGATTGTGACAGGCTTAAGTCGAGTATTATCATATTTTGGCAACTAAATTACAATCAACTATTCCCTCAGGCGATTTAAAAAAAATAAAAAAATTAAAATCACCATTTTTACAAATATTCAATGTAATGAATTGGAAGAATGTGGTCATTTATATGGAGTGCTCTTTGTATATTGTATTATGGTCTTAGATGCATCCGCTGTTATTGCTTGTTGAGGTGGAGTCCACTGTTGTATGATAGATTTATATATACACACACACAAACTACATACAGCGAAAGGCAGAGAGGCTATCTCTGCACTCATGATGTTGATAAAAGGTTCCAATGTAGAATTGAAACCATCTCATTTGAGATATTCATTTGATGTAGTAAATACAACACTATGGGCTCTAGCAACTCCTTAATGCTAGCGCTCACATAAATGAGCATTAGCGCTAGATTAATTGAGGTGATAGCGTGCCGCAAAGATCACCTCCCGATCGCTAATGGGTTAAAAAAAACATTCGTGAATTGGTATTCGCGCTTTTTAGCGCAAGCTTACTGTACTTTGCTCTCCTTAGTCTGGGGGTCAGACGAGCGGTAGTAAGAGCGGAAGGAACATCTGTGAGAGTGGACGTTCCTTCCACTCGACGCCTGTCTGGCTGCCTCACTGACCGCAGTTGATGCGCTCAGTGCTGCAAGACTAGATCCTCCTATGGAGGATCGCACTTTGCAGCCCCCTCCTAGCGCTTTGATGGGGAGGCTTGCTGCATGGACGCAGCACAGCCACTGTTGCGTGTGCAATTCGTGTGTGCGGAACAGCGTGTGGCCGGCCCCGTTGCAGTATCCCAATGCTGCGACGGACACCGGAAGGCGCGTCAGTACGGGCGCACCTAGTACGCTCGTCTGACCCCAGCCTTATGCGTACCATGGGGAGCGCAAAGAGTAATTAGCGGTAGGATCACAAAGTCCTAACGCTAATTACCAACCACTTTCAACTAAAAAAAGTTTGAGGGGAATGGCATTCTGCCAGGCCTCTCCGAGCCCTCGTTGGCAGGTGAAAGTTGTAACGTGGCCAGGGCTGGTGCTCCCACTAGGCAAGCTAGGCAACCGCCTAGGGCGCAATGCTACCTAGTGGGCACAGTTGACCCCAACCTGTGTTCTATTATATCCGTTCCTCATTGTGTGGTTTGTGTAACTGGCAGTGGCGGCTCGCAGACCCCCGTTAGAGGCACAGATGTGGGCATCTTATGGTGATGCGCAGAGCCTCAAGATGACATGTGGGCGTCAGAGGCAGAAGAAAAAGAGAAAGGCACAGAATAAAGAAAAAGCACTAAAGAAAGAAAGAGGCAGGTGAGAGAGAAGGCGAAAAAAAGAGGCAGAGGAAAGAGAAAGGGAGATGAAAGAAAAGGCGAAAGAAAAGGCGAAAGAAAAAGGCAGAGGAAAGAAAGAGGCAGATGAAAGAAAAGGCGAAAGAGGCAGATGAAAACAAAGGTGAAAGAAAGAGGCAGAGGAAAGAAAGAAGCACAGACCAATTACGGGCCCGACCAGCGGAGGGGTAAGATGGGCACTGAACGACCATGTGCGTACCCGTGCACAGTGAATGCAGCTAAGTCCCTGGTGGCCGCTCAATGTAATGTGGCCAGTTGGAGGGGCCTGGCAAAATCCCTAATGCAAACCTCCAGAATGATGGATGAATGGTTCCAGAATGATGCACAGATTGAAGTGTGTGTTCCAAGAAGTTGCACGGAATGGGGCATATGCTCATAAAATGATGCACAGAATGGGGCATATGCTACAGAACATGACGCTCATAATGATGTATGGGCGTCAAAGCAGTGGAGCATTCCAAATTAATCCGATTATATTCAGATATGGCCGATCATAATCTAATAGTCTCAGATCAATTCGGGATGGGTTTATATGGAGAGCGATACAGTTATGATATCTGCAATTTAGATGTATTCGTCAAATTGCTATTATTTGGCCAAATTCCACTTGATCTGAACCGAATCGCACATTTTGAGCAGCTAGAAAGATTAAAATGATTAAATTGATACAATGAACTCTGCCCACTGCCTCAGAGAGAGAACGTCTACTACCCACATCTCAGCTGATGCACAATTCTACAAGTGGATCTTTGACTGTGACTTTTGAGTGAAGGCAATTTTCTGGATTGCCTTGTATGTTATTGTCCTTCCCGACAACATACCTTTATGCAAATTGATTCTCAGCACTAGAATCAAGCCTGAGGTTTCTATAAAAGGTTCATTTTACTTCAATAATTCTTGTTGCACAGCTGACACCTAGTGGAAAGAACAGTATTTGCTAGCTGATGGCTATGGAACATTCAATTGCGTCTTTCCCTTGAGTAAACGAAGAAATGGAAAACTTAATAAAAGGTAACCTGTGTCATATGGACAGTGTATACATTTACCATTGATTTCTTTTAGAAATATCTGGTGAACATTTTTGTTCATTTACTTTCAAGGAACAATAGACTTGACTTAAATACAAGGTCAATCTATATGTGTTATGGATGGGAAGGATCTATAAGTATTAAAGTTATGTTATTTTAATCTTTTAACCATCTCAGAAGAAAAATCTTTACGGAAATCGCTATTTTATCCCCCTACATTTAGCTTCTACTACGCATACTATATTTCAAGCACATGATACAATTTTAACAAAATATGCATGGCAGTTAAAGGGTTAAGAACATGTGCAATTATGATGAGGCCAACACACAACTTTTTTAAAAAAATGAAGCACAAAACGGCTTCAGCCAGAGCATTCAGAAACTCTAACACCTCCAGCCACGAGAGGATAGAAAATGACTCCCATTTGTTAGTAGAACTTATAATTTTTGTAAACAAGTACATTATTTACATGTTCCCTGAATTTATAATGGAAATGAAAGAATTTGCAATTGCTTTATACTTTTTCACCAAGTGTATTCTGGGATAAAATACAATGTAACATTGAATGTAATGTATTGCATAAATAAGTTTCACAAAAGGAGAAATCACCTCAACTATAGTAAACTGTGCAATTATCCTCAATACAAAGTGTAATGCAGGAGGGTGCATAACACAAAGTGGAAACTAATTCTAGGTTATTATGGTTTTAACATTTCTTTTATTAGAATAAGAAGAATAAAAGCCTTATTAACACACAGCCAAAAGGAAGAGTCAGGTAACCGACTGCTCCCTGGAAGAACATCGTGGAAGAACGTGAGACTTGAACATCAATAAGAACGGTTTTGGTTTTTATCCAAAAAAAATATGAAAACCCAATTTAAACTATACCTTCAATTTCTCACTCATTATTCCTGTAATACATTTGACATTTGCATGTGAAATTTCACCGCGAGCAGTGGGAGGCGGTTTGCCTTTACGCTTCAGCACATTTCTGAACATGAGGCTGCTTTAAAACACAGCAGGTAGTGGAGCGTAAAATAAAATTGTTTATCTCTGCCTGCTGGAAATCAGCTCTCCACATTCCAAACACCTTAAATTGGACTTGCCACTTTCCAAAAATCAACATTTAACCGTTTAGTAAAACTTAATAAAAACTAACAGACAGTACATAGAGAAACAACTAACTGGAGTGCTGTAACCCTTGGAATTGTATGGCCTGACTCACTTATACAAAGGTGTAGCAGGGATCTTGTTTGTCTGTCCTAGCGGTTTGACGTTCTTGCCTAAATTGCGTCCAGTGCCACGTGAGTTGTGCGTCCGCACTTCTGTGAGGACGTACTTCGTGTGTGGGTCTCTATTGATCATACTTTTATGCTACGACGGACGTTAAAATGTGCGGCAACATGGACGTGATCAATGCGTTCTTCTGACACGGGCCTAAAATGCGCACTACAATCAGGAATAACATACCTCTAGGGGACCTATTCCAATTCAGCTGTTAAGGCTAGCGTCAGACGAACGCAGTCATCACGTCCGTGTCGCCGCACAGTTTAACGTCCATTGTAGCATTAATTTGTGATCAATAGAGACCAACACACGAAGTGCGCACGCACCACGCATGTGGCAATGGACGCCATTTAGGCCTCGACGTAAAAGTGCTACGACGGACGCCCAGAATGCGCCACGTCCGCGTAGCGGCCTGTGTGCGTGATGACGCGACGTCAGATGTAGCACAATTGCGGCGTCCGACGCAGCACAATTGCGGCGTCCATCACGTTGACGCCCAGAACTTTTTTTTGGTCTGGCTGACTGTACCTATCTTCCAGTTGTGGCCATGGATGTGGAACGACTCATCACTGTAGTGCAACAACACCCCGAATTGTGGGACACTGTTTATGACCTGTACAAGGACAAGGTGAAGAAGGCGAGTGCATGGAGTGAAGTGGCCATACAAGTGTTCCCAGCATATGATACCTGGTCAGATCATGAGCAGAAGATTCAAAGTATGAATACCAATGTTTTTAATTCATAATCAAAAGCTTTCCAATCATAATCAAATGTATATGCAAATAAAAAACTGATATTCTCCAGATTTCAAATCCTCCCCTGCTGCCATGGCACCTGACCACGTTCGCTACAAAAAAAAATTGCCAAAACATCTTGGAACCTATTTGTGTGTCTATTCACTGGCAGAATATCATTATTTTCATATTCTTCCAAACCCATAACTCAAGGAATCATCAACAATATACCCATCCCTCTCACAAACGTAATTGTGCAATACACAGCAGCACTTGACAATGTCTACAGAAAACTCCACATTCACATCTAATGGCCTATGGAAAATACGCCATTTGTTGGTGAGGATGCAGCAGGAGCACTCCAATTAGCGTCTAGCCCATGACAGGCGATAGTTGAAGACGTGTTTTTTCGCTCTGTCAGGTGTATCCCCGAATATGGTCACAGCAAATGAGTTGACAGTCCAAAGGCCTCGTCCCCCACAAATGCATATGGAACTGTGATGTCAGTGCCAGGCAAAGGTGTGGGTCTGGGGATCTTCAGGTTCCTGCTCTGTATCTGATCCCAGAGTGTGGAGTTCTGGAACAACGTAGAGTCTGAGTCCTTGCCATAGGATCCTACATCCACATATGTGAACCGGTAGTTGGCATCTGCCACTGCCAGTAGGCCTATGGAAAAGAAATGCTTATAGTTCTAGTATAGTGAACCACTTTGTTGTGGCTTCGCAATCCGAATGTGCTTCCCATCCACAGCGCCAAGGCAGTTTGGGAAGTTGGCTCTATCCCGAAATCCTTCGGCAATTTCTGCCCATGATTCCTCTCTGGATGTGGGGATACATTCCTCTTTCATAGTGTTCCAAATAGTCTGGCACACTTTTTGTACAATCTTGCCTGCTGTTGATCTCCCAATCCTGAAATTGTAGTGTAGATCCTGCAAACTGCAGCCACTCGCAAGATACCTGGAAAAAAGGAAAAGCTGTTTTGTGTTATCAAATTCAATGAACTTGACCTATGTCATTCTTGTCATGTTTTGCAGCACAAGAAGCACTGTCCAAATGGCGCACTGTGAGGGACAACTACGTGCGGAATTTGAAGAAGCTGGAGGAATCGTTGCGGTCTGGATCAGGGGCAAAGAAGACCCGCACCTACATATATGAGGAACAATTGTGGTTCCTGAAAAAAAGCCTGGAGCTAAGACCTAGCATCAGCAGCATCGATCCCTCAACATCTGGCTCAAAGGATCAAGATCCCACCCCACCAAGCACAACATCCACCATTGATGTTGAGCAATGGGAGGAAGATTTCCAGGTTGAGGGAGAAGGTGATGCTGGACAAGTGCCAGCTCCTGCATCTACTGCCACCGCAAAACCTCTGTCCAGCCGTAAAAGGGGGGGGGGTGTCAATCTGGAGCAGGCCATGGTTACATTCATGGAGTTTCCATCAGCCACAGCCACCAAAATCCATGGTGGAGGAGAAAGATCTGGCGTTTTTCCATTCCTGACTGCCCATGCTCCAGAGGATGACACATGATCAGAAGTTGACATTCCGCATGCAGACCATCAGCACGATCCGCAACATTCTATCCACGCTTCCGAACCCACCCATGTCCCATGGTGCTGAGCCTCAAGCACACTCTGACAGTGCCTACTACCGCAGGTACATGCCAGGTTCTTTTGATCCTGAAGTGCAGGACTATGTGGATTTGTACTGTGTTTGTCAGACACTTTTGTTTGTAGACGTCATGCTGAAGAGTCTATATTTTGTTGTCAATAATATATGTGGTGAATAGATTGTTGTATTTCACATGTTTATGGATAAAACATTTATGCAGCAAACAGTGTTGTTGGTGTCATAAATTATTGAGTACGTGTGATTAAATGTGATGCCTGAGCGTGTGTGGGTATGCATGTGCGATTGAGCTAGTGGGCAAATCACTGCAGACCTCAACAGTAGGGGCTCTGCACACTGAGCACATGTCTGATGACTGGCAGCGAGGTCCTGAATGCAGGTGTTTTTGAGTGTACTTACCGTAATGTGATGACCAGCATCTCCTCTGGTCGTATGGCGGCCCTCATATTGGTGTCCATCTTCGTCAGCGGCTCTTGTACCTTGGACAACAGCTCGTCAAAAGGAGTTTATGGACATATGCAGATAAATGAAAAATTTCACCGGGTCCTTCTCTCTGAGCCCATGGGTGCATCTGTCGGAGTGGATAGAATGAACCCACCACCTACTTTTCTTTTTTTCTTTCTTCAGATAAAAGTATGCCATTGCAACAAACAAAAAAAAGCTTCTCCTGCATCCATCTTGGATTAAACTCCACCTTCCACAAAATGACTTTTTAGATCCTTTTCCCAATTTTTTTCCAATTAATTTTCTTTTCCATATTTCCCATTTTTTTCTACATCCGTCAGAAAAAACGGAATGTGTGGTGTCTACGGTATCTTCCGTCAGTACGTACGTCCATTATGCACGCACGCAGAGTGCACTCAGACTGCGTTCGTCTGACATTAGACTAAAGGGACGTGCATGCTTTGCTAGTGTCCTTTAAAAATTTGCAATACCTTTTGAACGAGTCAGTAGTAGTGTCGTTCAGCAGACATAAAAAGCAAGTGTTGCACGTTTGCAATCAAGAAACGCACACTCTGTTCTTCAGTTACAGACCGTTTATTAACCTATGTGCCTGTATGAAGTAAAAAACAATGCTTTAAACTCTTGTAATAGCATGAGGTGTTTACAGTCTCCTCATGCACCAGTGACATTAACCATAGAGCATAACAGCAAATGTGCTTTACCAATATTACTTTATACTAGACATGCAGTTTATGCGCACAGTTCTTTTTTTATCTGTACTATTACTGCACAGACCACATAACTGACTAAAATAACTAATTTAAAAATATTTACAGAACAGACACACAAAAAATGACACGCTCTTTTGTTATGGCTTCACACACAAATCAAGCTTATTCTGCTTGCTGGATCTATGCTTATACTGGGCTTACCTGTATGAAGTAAAAAAACAATGCTTTAAACTCTTGTAATAGCATGAGGTGTTTACAGTCTCCTCATGCACCAGTGAGATTAACCATAGAGGCTAACACTTCCTGGTACAGGACCCTCCACTCCCAACCAGGCTCACGCCATCTGCAGGCTGGAGGTGATACTCACCGCTCAGTACCCTACCATAACTTTACATGTGCGTTTAAAGCTACCATGCCACACAAGTAAATACGATACTTTTACATATTTACTTGCTTTTCTTTCTTGGCGTTTTCCACGCCCACCAACTTTGAGCTAACCAATTAGTGCATGTTACTAGGAATAAATAAAAACGCACTGAGCATGTGCGACCGAGGTGCTCCACCTCCCTCCTGCACTGTGAGCTGAGGGAAGGGGGGGGGCTGAGTGCCATTCCATTCTGTAACTCTTTCACTCCCAGCTACTGCAGAGACAGGGAAGGAAAGAAAGCAATACACACAGGGGAGAAAGAGACAGCAGAGAAAGACCGCAAAAAAAAAGAGACACAGCAAGAAACGGTAAAAAAGGAAAACAGCAGGATAAAACAGACGGCCAGCATGAAAAGGTGCAGTGAGAGCGTGCACAAGAGACAGCACAAGAAAGCGTGTGAGCATGAGTGTGTGAGAGAGTTGGAGTGAGACGGTGAGTATGTAAACCAAGAAAGAGCGCAAGAGAGCGTGTCAGTGAGTCTGTGTGTGAGCAAGTCAGTAGGCAAGTAAGTCAGCGGGTGAGTGGGTCTTTCTTTAACAGTTGCAGAGATAGCCAGTGTTCAGTTTCTCAGTTTCCCCAGTATGAGGTCGTGAGCATGCACAGGGTTTGAACGTTCACAGCTTGTGCTAGTTCATGTGAAGCTTTGATGGGTGGAGTAGCCGGCGGGGAGGAGGCGAAGAATATACAGGAAGTGGGAGCTGAAGAAACACCCCTAGCTGAGGGGCGTGGCCAGAGAAGATGAAATGTCTGAGTTTAAAGCAAGAAAATAAAAAAATTACACATTTTTAACACTTCTATTGTTTTTTATTTTAGTTTGTCTATAGGTGGAAAAGTGTTTGTCAATTTAAATTTATTTTCTAGACATGCATATCCCTTTAAGTAGAACAGCTTCTGTCGATAACTGGAGCAATTTCACCCTGCAAAGATCACAACAGAACTTAAATCTTGAGTTGTGGCGTGCAAGTCAGAAATTGTTTAAACGTGTCTGAAGTAAGGAATTTATAGGTTACAGGTAAAGTCCAATGTCCAGATAAACCTAGGATACCCGGCTAAAACGGACATAACCCAGGCAGCTTTGGGTAAGAAATACAATTTTGGGCTTTACCCAGGTAACCCTAGATTTCCATCAGGCTTTACGTGGATGAACTCTGATCTACCCAAACACCGCTGGATAATGTGTTTCTGAGACTTTGGAGTGGCTTTTGGTTTCCCAAAACCTAAGATCACCTCATATTTATGGCCAACCGCAACCCTAACCACAACTCTATCACTTACCCTAAAAATCACTTTTACCCAAGGGGGGCTGGTTAGTATGCATATTACCCAGTTAAAGGTGGATTTCATTTCAGGGTTTACCCAAAGCTGCCTGGGTAATGTCAGGTTTACCGGAGTAATCCTAGGTTTATCCAGATTTTTTACTTTCTCAAATTCAATTCATGTTGGCTGGATATTTTCATTAAATCCTATGCAAATACAATTACGATGCACTAAAAACACATTCTGACCTTGTGTAACTAAACACGTCTGGTAGCAAGTTAGACTGCAAAGCAAAATATTATTGATGTATAATGGTTTATAAAATGCCGGGTGAAGTTACATTCTCAGGCTATCAGTCTACGGAAGTCGAATAGGACAATGAAATAAACAATAAAATCTTTAACTTCTGCCAAAGGAAAAAAAAAAAAGGATTGCATCTAGAGGTTGTGAAACTAGAATAATTTAGGAGTTGCACGATCCAGTGCCCTGAAATAACAAGCTCTGGCATATATCCCAAACCTTATGGTGCCTCTAATCCCTTGGTGCCTGGGATTGGAGAAGGGTGCGCAGGTGCCTGGAATGGGAAGGTGGCAAGTGTCAGCTTGAGAGAAAAAAATAAAATGCAGTTTTGCCAAATCTCTCATCCCCCTGTGTAGGGGGGGGGGGGGGGGGAGTATCTCCTGCCCAAAAAGAGAAGTCAATCCTGATATTGAAATATTGATTTCTATTATATGCTTTTTATCCTATACTCTTTCTCACAGCACTTGGCATCTTTATGGACATCCACAGCATTTCACCACTGAGACAAATTCAGACCCTTATAACCAAGACTACAAGTAAATACAGGAATGCAACAAAAATAGAGCTAAAAGTGACAATTGATTATCAGCATATAAATACCGTCCTTGTATAGCGATGAAGTTCAGATGTGGACAACATAGGAGAGATCTTGGAGGCTAGAAAACACAGTACAGAAGTACCATAGCGTAAAATCATACAATTTAATGGAGAATTTAAAAAGGTATGGTTGTCCCACTCACAAAATAAGTGGCACATCATATGAAACGTGTGCAAACCAGCATGATTAAAACATGTCGTCATCATAAACGGGTCAAGGGGTTACCGTCAGTCCTTCAGTGGAATCCTCCTACCCAGACTTCCAGACCTCAGGTTAGCTGGCTCTTGAAAAAAGCAGCTTTTACTTCAAAAGACGAAACACGTTGAGCTTATCCAGCCTAGTGACATCCTGTTTGGACGTCTCTATTGTTGCTGTGGTCGCTGGTTTGGTAACCCGAGGATTGCATTGTGTGGGATGCATGCAAAAAAACATCAGGGGGTAGTGCTGTTAGCCCCCTATCAGATAAGATGCTCTCATCTCAGGTATCTCCACATAGACAATCCAGCAGATCCCATGCAGCATTGTCTAAACATTCACCTCTCCAACCTATTGCCTCTTCACTACTGTTTAATCCTATAGAAACAGCTGTAATGTGAGACTTACCAAGAATTTGGTAAATGTTACATCATGGGGGGGGGGAAGAGTATCAACAAAATTGAAACCGGAGAAAAACACCTAACTTTATATATTTTTTTTTATATGCAATTAAGTCAAGAGAAAAAAAATAGCAGCATGCGTCTTGTAATGCACAAGTAATCTAGTTACAGCTTATGTTAGTGGTAGTGCTCCTTTAACCCCTTAACAACGGGCAAGCGTCGGCCGTGGATTAACACCGGTGAGGCGTACAGGAACGCCTTGCCAACAGGTCCCTTCGCTAGCCGCAGATTGCAGGCACACCCCGCAGCGGACGACCGGCGCGCGGCCCATTGACAGCGGGGCATACCTGTACGCCATGTGTCTTCAAAACCCTCCTGCCGCTAGGACGGCATAGAACCTCCGGGGTGGGCAAGGGGTTAAAGCATGGCATGATATTTGCACACTGTGCTAGGTGGTAGTAATGGACTAATTGATTTTCTGTGAACTATAAGTTTCTTAAACATATACAAGCTGCGTTCCTCTACATTCTTCACACACATAAACATGTTATAGCGATGATATAATCGTATCTTTAAAGAGAGATCTTTATAACAAGATTTCTAAAAACCCTACATTTCACTTCTAAAAAGTATAAACAAAATAATTTTACGTGCTGATATGATATGAAAGCAGCACCTCCAGCATAATAGCTTAACATTAATGTCCTGACTCCAGGGTTTGTGGATGTGATGGCCAGTTGGCCATACCTTGTGGCTGGAGAGTAAGAAGAGGGAATTCACAGCGTGAATACTTAGCAACTGTGAGCTGTGGATGCCGGAGTCCAGTAAACAGAACCTGGTGAGCTTCAAAGAGCTCTAGAGTCTCCATAAATGGCTGGAGATGAAACGCAGAGCCTGGAAATGACACATTTATTATTCATTGTGTGGCCTCCCAAGCCAGTTGCTCACTTCCAGCTGCCCAACGCATGATGGGAAGCTTAACCAAAAGTGCTGCCAGCAACTAAAATGCAGAAGTCGATAGCTGCCAGGGTTGCCCAAGTGCCAGTGAAACAAACACATTAAAACCCGGTTTCACAACCATATGTGTACACATGTACTATGTAGTATAGAGTGTCACATAAGGTAGCTTATACAGGTGTGTATTTTACACCTCATCTGTGCTCTATGTCATCCATCATCTCTCCCAGCATATCACAAGGCTAAAGAGGTCTCAGGAGACTTAACGCATTACTACCTATTAATACATACCTTTCTATGTGTCATTCTCTAAACCTTCATAGAGAAGTGCATGAACTATACAAACTTGCATCTCTCACCATCTCGATGTCCCTTAAATTGCTTGGGACAGCATAATCTGCATAACATTTCCACCATAATGCCATGTGTTTTAGGACTTTATCCTTAAATAATACATTTAAAAAAAATAATTCACACCTCTCTTTCCTTTCCTGCAGATATTATGGTCAGTGAGTATTTCCACATCCACAACTATCGTGGTCTTCAATAATGATATCTGCTTGGTTGTCCAGAGCCTGCCTGTCCATTTTGAGCCAAGTGTTGGTCAACCAAATATATATATATATATATATATATATAAACAAACCAAGAAGAGAGCACTCCTCCAGTTAACACATTCAAAGACTTCGCCAGTAGCCTATACATTGACACATTAAAGATTTTACCAAATTTTAACCATTCAAAGCCTATAACAACTCTTACCCCTTTCAGGATTATAACAGTTCTTAACCCATTCAAGACTTTTTACCAGATTTTTAACCCTAAGCGCTGTTGGAAAATGGTGAAAATTTAGTTCACAATATATGGCCATAAATTACTTAAGCCTGTCAACATCGCCAACTTATCCCACGTTTTCATAGGTCCTATCCTTATCATGCTTAGTAAAGGTTGAGTGCTACCCTCCTTGTGTAAATTATATACTGATCTATTCAAAGAAAGGTGAAACTCAGGAGAATGGCTGGAGATGTAAAAAAAATTCTAGGTCAAAATAGCCAAACCAGAAAAATTCTCCCATTTATCTCACTTTCCAAATTGGCTATTTGGTCTAGATTGTTCTCTTCTCCTGCCAGTTTTCCTGTTTTTCACCTTTCTCTGAATAACCCTGATAATCTCTTGTGTGCACACATGTCCATGTACCTACCTCCTGTCCTGGTTTCCAGTTACCAAAAGATGAGGCGGGCTGTCCTTCAGACCAATGCACGTAAAGTCCCCAGAAGAGCTCCTCAATCTTGCAATACTCTGACCCGTTTGCAAGTTGTATACATGAATCTGCAATGAGAAATTTAGGTTATTTTTTGATCTAGGACTGACAGGCAAAAACCTTGGGTTGGTATTATAATAAGCTATATACATATTGTTTCTAAGATATGACGGCTGTAACACTATTAAAACCCCCAACGTGATTATTTTAACGTCTGCCGATGCCAGTGCTGTCTGTGCCACATCCTAGTGGGGTGATTTAGTTTATCATCCAATGCAAAGAAGAAGAAGTTTATGGCCCATGAATAATAGATGTTTTGTTTTAAAAAGCAGCTTGCTATAATCTGATGTCATTTTTCTGACTATGAGCCAGGGCGGCTAAGGGGCTAGGATGAGCCAGATAAAACTTACTAGGTCTGCTTGCAATCGGAGAATTGACTTCTTGTGTCATCCCAAAGGTGACTGGAGGCTGGCAATGGCGAGTCTCCACGTTATAAGGCACTTAGAGGGATTTGATGCATATTTCTGTAAGCCTCACAAGGGAGATTACATGGGCACTTACTGACCAAAAGATAACGTTATTACTGCCAATCAACCAATTTGCTATAAAAATACATATGTGTAGCAAAGTTACATTTATTATCAGTGATAAAAGATATCACAATTCCCGGACAATCTGTGTATCATGAAATGTGTTGGGCGTGCAGCGTCTCCACTATGTTCACATTTCCTTGCTGCAGTTTATAGTACTTTTTAATTTTGTATACCAAATAAAATTTAAAAAAAAGGTGACAGAAGTGTCACAGGTGACCTTTATTTAACAGATAATCACCCAATGGCAAAAAGGGGTAGTCAGAGCGCACCAAACTTTTGGGCGCGCTGTTTTGGCGCACTTTGGAGAGTTCAATTCGTCGACCCTGTGGTGTATTCAGCATTCACCGCAGGGTCCCCGAAGTGATCCGCCGACCACCTGCTGAACGCAGACTATGATCAGATCCCAGACTAGTGGCGTTTTAGGATCACACTATTTTCCTACTATTGTCACCATCACGAGCAGGTTACCACGATAATCAAGTAGAAGTGGAAGCATTCAATGATCGTCACCACTCGTGGAATACACACTGGTGTCCATAGGAATTTATTGAGTGTTCCCAGAGCTATGCGAGATCTTGTAAATGAGGAGACCTCCCACCATACAAGTAATGGAAGAAGGACACCAAGGGACTATTTTACCCTTTAGTTCTATTATAGATGAGCGGTTTGTATTCTTGATCTCATGAAATCACTTCATACCTCATTTATGGAGACACATTTACAGCACTGTCTAGTGCCCACAGCAAGAATGACTAGCTATAAGAAATCATTCATTATTATAGCACTACTGCAACTTTTCAAAACTGCACAAACAAGCAGCAGTATAAGTGCAAAAGAAACTGCAACTCTAGTTGCTGCTTAATTTGGAATAGAAAGTAGTGCGGCAACAGGGTAATTCCCAAGCCTCACGCAATCTTACCTCTCCTAATAGAATATCGCCCCATGTATTTTGACGCCTTCACTTTGTAACAATGCAGCTGGTGTTAATTCTGGAAACTCTTGCAGCACACTTTAAAAAGGCAGGGTTCTCAAACGCCAGCCCCCCAGATGCGGACATCCGACAAATCTCAGAATTCTTTGGATGATATAGCAGTATAGAGAATGAAAGGAATAGGGCTGAAACAATTAATCAATAATGAGAATGCCGGCTGGGTGGAGTAGAGGTAACATCACTGCTCTATAACCATAGAGACACAGGTTCGAATCCCAGCAAGAGCACCTCTCCAGTAAGTGTCCTTGGGCAAGACACCTAACAGTACATACTCGCCACCCAGGACATACATGAAAACGAGAGAAATCTCAATGTATCCTTCCAGGTAAAATCCTTTCTCAAAGAAAGAAAAAAAATATTTCATAATCTGTTATTTAATAAATTGGTCTGTGTATAGCACACACTGTTAGAGTCAGACAGAGCTAAACGTGAATAACTTCAGACATTACTTCGGAGCTGATTGCAGAAGACGTGTCACTGCTTTACACAGTATGATTTAGTTCTAGGGTTAGGTCAGACATAACCAGTTTGTTTTTATTTACTTTACAACAGTAGCTGAGCTAAGGCAGAGACTGTGGTACTACTGTCGCTGGCTGGAGGAGCTGTACCACCGTTGTTTTATTTGTGCTTGGAACTGGAGTCCTGTGCAACCACACCACCCTCCCTGCCTCCCTCTGGTCCGGTCTGGTCTCTTCTCCCAAACTCCCTCCAACACTCAGGCCCAGTTTCTTGGCCAAACTCACTCCCATCCTCTTTCCCACCTCCTGACCCTCCCCATTCAGTTCTTTCATTAAATTATTTTAAAAAGGGACACACTACACACCGTTACCACTATAGATAAATAAAATGGTAAGCCTGCGTTGAGTGCCCCCTACCCCCACTTTCGTGCTGACATCATCAGGTCTATCCAAGCCCATATACCAGCGTTCATTCGAGGAGAAGCAGACAAGGGCTTTCGCAAACCTTGTTAGGGAAAAGTATGAGTACGCAATTTGTGTAAAGAAAAAAAAGAGGGAGGTGTTGGTTTTACAGAGTGTTCGTTCAAGTTCGAATTTTCTGGAGGTCCTAGAGAGATTTCTAAGGCACTGATAAATATATATGTGCATATGTCCTTTGTGAATGCATTTTACAAATATTGTTCTTTTAATTTTGTATGGTCTGCACTAATTTTTTTAATTTGGGTAAATCTATAAAATTTTTAGATTTTTTACACTAAGTAAACAAAACAAAAAAATGTATCCATGAATCGATTAATCGAACAAATAATTGGCCACCTAATAGATTATGGAAATATTCATTAGTTGCAGCCCTACAAAGTGGTTGTAGTTCTGAAACACCTGGAGGGCCAGAGTTTGAGATCCGTGCCTTAAGGGAATAATTTAAGAAATTGGCCTGAATCGAGGTTGAGCTCATTTTCCTTTTGCCGGCCTGCAATGTCATGTGTCCAAGGGTAAAGCAGAGACGCGCTCGTGATCCTTTTCTTGATGCATGACTTGCTATTTTATGGAGTAGCCATCTCTTACAAATCACATACTTTTCAATGTTTTTAATTTTCAAGCATTTAACTTGAAAGCATTCTGCAATCTGGATAGTTTCACTGGCTAAATTAACGCTCCGCATGCTCTCATATCTGCATCAATAATCTGATAAACTGTGGGGACAAGAAAAAAAAATATTTTTTCCTTCCCCCTCAAAACACTTTTATTCTGGCACAGTAAGAAATGTGTGGCATGGTGAACTGTCCAAGCACTAAGAGATCTCCCTCTTCAGGGTGCGGAGAGTAATTATGCTAAGAGGCGCAACCTGATTGATTTGCAGGGTGATGTCAGCTGGGAGACCATTGCCAAGCACCAGTCCTGTGCACCTAGCGCGCCGCAGCAATCTGCATTACTTCATTTCTGTGGCTGTTATTCGTTTTACACATTAATGATTATGTTAACCCATACCGCATTACTCATTCCGAGGAATACACTAGAACCTTTTTTTGTTGCCCATTTCATATGAACCCAGGGCATAATTGAGCCTCAATTTAATTTTGCATTGCAAATGAAAGTAATAAAATAGTCTATGCATGGCTAAATCAAGGAGCAGCCAATCAGAACGGAGCTTCGTTAGACCTGTGTAACTTTCTTGTATTGCGTTCCGAGTCCCAACATCACAAATGTGAGAAATATGCATATATTTAGGTTTATCTGGAATGCTCGATACCCCGAGCATTCAGGATTTTGGATTCTTTTGGATTTCAGAATCTGACGTCTGAGAGGAAAGGGGTCGCGGAAGGAAAGCCACGTAGGGATAGCTTTGCAGCTTGTTTTTGCAGGGCCGGTGCTAGATTATATTGCGCCCTAGGCAAGACCAGCTATTTGCGCCCCACCCCCAGAAAAAATTGTCAACTGTTGAAATGTGGGGGGACCACACACACTGTGTGCACGGGGGGTAGTGCATCTAGGCGGTTGCCTAGTTTGCCTAGTGGAAGCACCGGCCCTGGATTTTAATGGGGACCTGCTACACAGAGCCAGGAAGTCTCTGTGCAGCATGTCACGCACTGTGCTGCAACGAATAGGGAACCATTTCTCGAGGAAGCAGGACCCGCCTGGACCATCAGGGAGGTGAGCATAACTAAAATCCAGAAGGCTCTACGAAGTATTGATTTTGGAGTCTTCTGGACTAGTGATGACCAACCAACGCTATGTTCTTTGCTATGAGTACATGTTTTAATTTTTTTTTTAAAAAAATTGGATTTATAATGTCACAGTCGGTGGGCGGAATTCACAACACTTACAAGTTACACAATAAACTTGAATAATAAATCCATTTTCACCCGCCCCCCCCCCCGCCCACTAGGGCCTTGAATTAGCTGGTATTCAAGACGAAAAATAAAAATATTTTTTTTTCTAAAACTCTCTTCTTCAAAAGATCTGCCATAAATGAATTAACGTAAATCCTTAAAATATGCACCAAATTGTACAGCAGCCTTCATTTTTAGAAGTAGCCTGCTTGGTGGTAAGTCGGTAACTTTTTCTATTGAATGTTCACAACGTCGTTTCCTTGTTATTGGCTCTGCAATTTGTTCTTGTGTCCATCAATCCCTGCATTGCAAACTTTCAGTGGGTGCATACTGTCCTGGCAGTTACCCAAGGAATACAGCCTAGTTTTGAACAACAAAAATAGTTCTCACCGAGACAGTGAGCTTTTGTGAGAATGGGTAAACTAGCAGGGTTATTCAGAGAAAGGTGAAACTCAGGAGAATTGGCAGAAGAAGAGAACAATCTAGACCAAATAGCCAATTTGGAAAGTGAGATAAATGGGAGAATTTTTCTGGTTTGGCTATTTTGACCTAGAATTTTCACTTCTCCAGTCATTCTCTGGGGTTTCACCTTTCTTTGAATAGACCTGTAGATCTTTGCATGGTTCGCGTAGGTCTTCATAGAGTCACAGGGACACCAGTAAGGCTAGTGTCAGAGGAGAGTCTTTGAAGAGCGGAAGGAACGTCCGTGAGAGTGGACGTTCCTTCCACTCGACGCCCGTCTGGCCACCTCGCTGAGCGCACTCAGCACTGCAGAGTGCGATCCTCCTATGGAGAATCGCACTTTGCAGCCCCGTCAACGCTTGTCCTAGCGCATTGACGGGGAGGCTTTGATAACGGACGCTTGTTGCGCGGCACAAGCATGTGACAGGCCCCGTTACAGTGTCACAACGCTGCGACGGACGCCAGTAAGCAAGTCAGTACAGGCACACATAGCGCGCTCGTCTGACGCCAGCCTAAAGGACCACTGGTGGAGCGTGGGGTCATCGACTCCAGCAAACAAAGCTGCTCTTTATTAACAGTATAGTCTATACCATCTATTTTATGATAATTTAAACAAACTATAGGGGTTAGTCAGAAAGCACAGGAATTTCAGTGCTTTCTCCTTTGGCGCGCTTCAGCAAATTAATTTCGTCGACCCTGTGGCAAATTCGCTATTCACTGAAGAGTCCCTGAAGAGCGGCGAACAAGGAGCCGCCGAAGACCTGCAAAAAAATCTAAATACATATAAAAAAATAATGGAACTCTGCTATTCTTCTAATTGGTGTTTAAACCAATAAAAATGCATTAAAACGTGTGGAAATAATAAAGAAGGTTCTTTAAAAAATAATAAAAAGATGCATTACAGAATTTTAAAAAAAAAAACACCTTGCTTTAACCTCCCTGGTTGTCTAATTTTTGAAAAATTTTGTGTATAAAAGCGTTTCAATTTTTTTGGAAAGGAAATGTGTTGTTTTATATAGTAAGCCTGTATTCTGTAGGAATAACTCACTGAAATCCGTGCAGGCAAGAGTCTAGTAAACACACGGAGTCAGAAGGTTTGAAACCCGAAATAATAATTTATTATCCCAAAAATAATTATCCAAAATAATGGAAATAAATTATATTCAATAGTATAATCAAACAAAAAACATGTTCTTTCCTCTGGGTGCTGGGATTCCTGTGCAGATGCACACTCCTTTGCCAATGAAATATACAGGACACGGGGTACCAAAAGAAAAAAAAAGAAGTGTATTTATTCTCAAAGCAGCTTTACAGAAATAAAGCTGCTTTGAGAATACTCTTTTTTTGGTACCCCCATGTCCTGTATATTTCATTGGCAAACGTGTGTACATCTACACAGGAATCCCAGCACCCACTGCACAGCACAAAGTTTATTCTACAGTATTTTTTACTGTAATTTTTTTTTTTTCATTTTTGAATTTGCTGCCTGGTCCCGCCCCACTGCGTCGTGTGACTCGCAGGGAGCGGAACCAGGAAGCAAAGTCGCTGGCTGCCGCAATCACACTGCGGTGGCTGAGGAGACGGCGAGGGAACGAAGGATGCGGTGAGTATGCATCCAGCCCGAGTTTGGCTCGGGGTCACCGATCGCAGTAGCGAAATTTAACCCCGAGTCACATTCAGGAATACCGCCAGGCAGGTTAAAAAAAAAAAATTGGGAATCAAAAACTTTGTCTAAATGCAATAAAGTTCCAAAAATAAAAAGGATTTTTGCTGAAAATGAAAAATAAATGGTTGAATTAAAAAAAAATATATATATATATATTTTTTTTTACTTTGAATCTTATGGGATTCGCCGTTTAAACCTGTCGAAATGAACCACTGAAATTCAGGGCATTTCCCTGACAGGTCAGCGCAGTTTGGCGTTCTCTGGATAGATTAACCATTTCTTCTCTGTGGGACAAATTCGGTGCCGCCAATGATTGACAAATTGCGGCGAACTGCAACTTACTTTGATGTCAATTCACCAGTATTTGGCAAATTGAAAGCTTTGTGAATAGATGAACTGCCCCGAAATTGCACCATACAGTGAAATTCACAGTTTGGTGCCCTTTGGTGGAAAGTTCGGCTCTTCTTGAATAACCCCTTATGTTAATCCTACAGATGATGGTCACAGGCAACACTGGCAGCCATCAGTGTGCCATGTATTATGAAGTACCCACCAGCAGTAGTCAATCAGATCTTATGCCTTTGCCAAACTTACTTGTATATAATTTTCATGTAATTATAAGTCTAATGTATTTAGCTTACTGAAACTTGAAAAGGCGATGAAATCCAAGCAAACTAGTTACCTGACTTCCATCATTGGCAAACCAGCCGAAACTTTTGACCCCAAATGCTGTTTGAGTCATAGAAACATCCAAACAGGTAATAGGTTGACCGTAAGCAGAGTGCAGTATTTTTTCGGGCTGTTCAGCCTTCAGCAGGTAAACCATTTCATCTGCAGCAGCTATTGCAACAGGGCAACCTCCAGCATCCTTAACCAAGTGGAGGAAATTCACCTGCAGAAAAGAAGGAAACATTTCGGTTACAGGGCATAGTCGATTGAACTGCTCTTCCAACCAAGAGTGAAAAACCACATCATGTATACATATCTGGGCACAGACCTGCAGACTGTGAACATGGATAAATGCACTTTGGTAGGAGGATAGAAGCGTTGGAGGACTGGAGAATATTTACAAAGGGGAGTGCTGACAAGGGATAGAAAAGCTATGGAGTGCACTGGTTTTTAGTAAGAGGGAGGAGAGGTTTATAAAAGTTTGGAAGAAGGAACAAGGTGCTATGATTCAAGTGGGATTTGTTTTATAGTTTACTTGTAACTATAAGCTATAATAACCATTGACAAGTAGGTTTGGGGTGGGTTTGTGCTGGCAGGGCAGTTATAGGGGTGGTATTAGGTTTACACTGTGGTATCGGTGGGAGGGTGTTGACTGTGAGGTATACTCTACTATCTACTAGACAAGTCGATTTTTTCCCCCCCAAATGTACACACCCTTGAACTACATATGCCACAGAGATTGCTGAGAAACCTAGTCAACGTTGCTTTTGAAATTTTAGATCAGGAATGTCGCGGTCCTGTAGACCACTAGAAATTTAAAACTTTTTCTCCCCTTGTAAAACATTTGTGTTTCCCCTGGATTGTGACATTACCCCGTTGTTTCCCCTCATGCACCAGACTTGTTTTCCTTGTTGGCCTCCCCAGGAATATCCCGCTGTCCCCGAGATTCCCCCTTTACGGACTCCAGTGTCTGGAGGTACAAGAGTCTAAGCCCGATCGCTCCATTGCTCTTCATGGGAACAGGACGCTCTTTGGGTACAACCTACGGAACACTATCAGTTACTACTCCCTCAAAGCTTGAGGGGGAAGCTCCCTAGGGAACCAAGAGTTTGGAACCCACAAGCTGGCACACAGTGGCGATCAGCCCTCTTTGGTACTATCGGTGCTTTTTGGACTATTTGTTCTTGAGACTCTGGGCTTCCCGGGAATAATTGAAACATCTTGCTGCGCCCCCATGAATTACCCCATTAATGTACCCCTTTCTTTCTGTATATGCGAATGCTGGGGTGCCGAAATGTCTAGCACCTTCCATTGTTCTTGTTAATCCCATTATTAGGGTTGCACTGATACCGATACTAGTATCGGTATCGGGGCCGATACCGGGTACTGCAGGAGTACTTGGTACTCGTGCAGTACCCCCCGATATTTTTCCCGATACCGGAAGCCGGCATTGAGCCGGCTTGCCGGCATCAGAGGGGCTGGGGCGGCTGTCCGAATGCTCTATCGGCATTCGGACAGGCCCTGCAGCTGCTCTCCTCACTGTGTTTATACTTACCTTCCTTTAGCGACGCCGGGAAAGTCTCCGCGCGCGCGCTCGTTGGAAGGCCCCCAGCCGCGACCACGTGGGACCATGTGATCGCGGCTGGGGTCCTTCCAACGAACGCACGCGCAGAAACTTTCCTGGCGTCGCCCAGGAAGGTAAGTATAAACACAGTGAGCAGCTGCAGGGCCTGTCCGAATGCCGATAGAGCATTCAGACAGGCCCTGCAGCTGCTCTCCGCGACGATACTTACCTTCCTGGGCGACGCCGGGAAAGTTTCCCCGCGTGCGCTTGTTGGAAGGACCCCAGCCGCGATCACATGGTCCCACATGATCACGGCTGGGGGCCTTCCAACGAGCGCGCGCACGCAAAGACTTTCCCGGCGTCGCCCAGGAAGGTAAGTATGAACGCGGGGAGGGGGGGGGGAGAGATCCATGAGCTGGGGCAAAGCCACGTGTGAGCTGGGGCAAATCCTTATGTGAGCTGGGGCATATCCATGTGTGAGCTGGGGCATATCCATGTGTGAGCTGGGGGCAGTATCCATGAGCTGGGGGATATATACATGTGAGCTGGGGGCATTTTTATATGGTCTGTTCTTATTGGAAAGCGTCACATGACATTAAAGAAAAGTATCGGTACTCGGTATCGGTGAGTACTTTAAAAAAGTATCGGTACTCGTACTCGGTCTTAAAAAAGTGGTATCGGTGCATCCCTACCCATTATGTTTATCTGATCTTATGTGTGTATAAGAGAAGCTGCATCTCTGTACCAAAATAGAACCTGTTTGGATGATCCTCAAAACCTGTGTCGCCTGGTTATTGGGACTAGCCTGGCTATAAACGCAATATTTTCTCTGCTATTTCGCTAGCGACGAGGCAAGGCAGATAATATTCAATCTGAATATTACAGATCCGTCACAAGTGATCAGCAACTTTGCTCTTCCAGAGGTTTTGGAACTAAATTTTCCGTGAGGTACAGCCAATCTAATGAGTACCTGAGCATTATAGGAGATGTAGTTTCAAAACATTTGGAGAGACAGGGTTACTGACCTCTGCTTTAGATCCACTAGAAGGGACCAGAAACTGACTTACGCTAGGAGTAAGATACTTCCAAGAAAATCCTCCATGGACTCGAATGAGAAGCACAATGATCCAGGACCAAATTAAGGCATCAAATGAAAGAGAACAATGAATTCCTAACCCGAGGAAGAGGTTAAATCAAATAGAATTTTTTTTCTCTAAATGATGAAGAAATGTATGAGCCTGCGGAGTCAGGATCAGCTGCAAAAAGGTAGTTGGACTTCACCAGCTTCAGAACCATCCTTGGAAAACGCCACGATCTGATTTACTCGAACAAAGACCAGGTTACATGAATGCTTAGGATAACAAGATAAAAGTTTCAACCCAATACGATTAAATATTCTATGAGTGGAGGGATGCCTAGATAAAATGAAGACAGAATTAAGATACATTTACTCAAATGTAATGAACTTAACATAGCCAAGTCCTCAGCAGTACTTTTTATTGAAAACTACCATTCCTTCTGCACCAAAAAAAATCTTCTAAACCCTGGTCAGTAGAGTAGAATTTCAATGATTTACACTCACTCCTCCCTTGTATTTGCAATTACCCATCCAAAATGTGCATCTGATCCTTTCTCCCGAGAGGTGGGTCTCTGCATTTAATCCCATTGTATCCGTTTGCCATGGTGTCCATTACTTGGCTGCTAAACCTGGATATGAGGTCAATAGGTGCTTAAAGATAGACACTGCTTATTCGGATGAACTGATCTTCTCCGGACGTTTGCTAGATGATTCTTGTAACCCTGAGTCTTGATTGTTCAAATACGCCACTGTAAATTTGTTATTGGATTGAAAGATTTTACCACAAATAACGGATTTGAACTGTTCAAGAGCATAACTGACTGCAATCATCTCTTGATAATTTGAAGATCCGTGCGCTTCTTTTTGTGTCCAGATCCGACTCATACTGTACTTTGCTGAAACGGGCATGCCATCAAAACTTCGAAGTGCCTGACTTGCGACCACTCTCTCGAGATCTTATTAGTCTGCGTAAAAGTTCTTGTGAGAGTGCAACCACAAGTACCGGAGTCACGTTTAACTTACACATGCCAGTAGCCACTCTCTGGAATGCGGCCAGCGGGCGAACTTGGAAGATTGATATTAAGAGTCTTGTCGCAGTTGGCCCTAGTCCTTGAATACCACCCACTAAACCATCCCACTGCTGACTTGCGTTATGAGTAGGAGTACAAATGCTGCCCGCGTATCTGTGCATGACTACTGAAAACTGTTCATCTTGACATCCTTCAGAACAGTCTGAGAAACCTAAGGCAACTTAAGTCTACATAGGCCAATAAAAATAGGTCATATCTTTCGTAATATATACATGCAGACCTTACAGATTCCATATGAAAAAGGTTTCCTTCTTTTAATTCTAGAATAGGAGTGAATATGCCAAACAGTTTTTTTTATGAAAAGCATTCTTCTATAGGTCTTTGATTATTTATTTTTTTTGGTTGACATGGATTCAAAAACCAAATTTTGCAATTTCAATGTCAATACCTCTTTACAAAGCATTCTGGAAATTCTCTGACATACTAAAACAGAAACCTTGAAGAGAAGGCCAAAGATCCAGATAGTAAGTTTTTATAATGCGCAGCACACAAGGACCTGTTGAAGACTGCTCCCAGACTGTACTGAAGTTCTGAAATCTTCTTCCAACCGAAAGCATGGCATCAGAAACTTCTTCCCCTTACCGGAAACTCCACCTGAATGTTTACTGTGAGAATATAATCTGTTAAAAGATGTGAAAGCAAATTCTAATTTATCCAGACCTGAAAAATCTGTTGTTCCAAGCATCTTTTCTCCTGTCCTGGACAAGACCTTTGCTTCCTTCACCAATCTAAAAGATTTTCTTGTGATGGTTTTCTGTACAGCCTGCTGATGTAGGCTCGGGTCAGATGAGCGCATTCTGAGTGCACTGTGCATCCATGCACAACGGACGTACTTTGACTGACGACAAGGTAGTGGCCACACGGTCCGTTTTTGTGACTGATGTTTTTTTTGACTGATGTAGATGGGAAATAAAATATGAAAAACCATTTTGTCTGTCAAAAATGCTGGACGTCAAAAATGCATTCCGTCTGACTACGTTCCATCACTCACACACAAAGCTATGCGGACATGGCGCACTCCGCAGGTCCGTTCTAGCGGTTTTACGTTCTTGCCCAACTTGCGTCCGTTGTGCGTCCGCACTTCTGTGCGGATGTACTTCGTGTGTGGGTCTCTATTGATCATAATTGTATGCTACCACGGATGGTAAAATGTGCAGCAACACAGACGTGAACATTGCTCTCGTCTGACCCGAGTCTTCAACAAGAAGGTCACAGAGTGCATTCTTTGAACGATGGATCTTTTGTCAACGATTTAAGCCAGGTAGACCTTCTGGCTCCTAAGGATAGACCCATTACCTTTGATCCTCCACCACGGAGTCACACAGAAATCCTGAGGTCATACAAACATTCATAATTAGCTTTTGGGCATATTCTAGAAGAGATACCGGGCATGAATGCTCAAGTTCAGATAACGTTTTTTGAGCTCTTGCAACTGAGGCTGTCGCAAATATGGACTTTGTTTTCTCTAGATTTCTAGCTAGATTCTGAAGAATTTCCACTGTGGTTTTTCTTGCATCCGTCAGGTAAAGCTTGAAGATATCAAGTGTTTAGTTTTAGCAGTTTCCAGTCTGTTAAACATAAAGCAGAGTTAAAACTCTTAAAGAAAAAGATAATATGATCTTTGATGTCCAAGTATTTCAAAAAGAACACAAAAGAAATTCCCAAATTTTTACCAAGTTCTTAAACTGTGCTCAGGGCATAATGTGGAAGAACCGCCTTGGTGAAAGAAAGCCTGCTGTACCACAAACCCCATGAGCAGATCAAGGGATTTTAAATTACGATTTGAATCAAAACCAGGTAATCTGTTCTGATGTCAATGCGTTCCACCATTTTGCATAGAGGAT
This sequence comes from Leptobrachium leishanense, assembly GCA_009667805.1. Lineage (NCBI taxonomy): Eukaryota > Metazoa > Chordata > Amphibia > Anura > Megophryidae > Leptobrachium > Leptobrachium leishanense. The sequence goes on along the minus strand of CM019063.1, from coordinate 132,478,284 downwards.
CATTTAAATTTAAAGCTACTTGCTGTGAATGTCTTAAAAAAAACATGGTACCAGAATACCAGCAGCAGGACCGGATAGGAGTCTGCTGATAAAGTAGGTCTCCTCTCTTCACCATTGCCTTATTCCAGTGCAGTTCTAAAACTTCAGCAGTCTTGTCCCCGGACCATGAGCTCCCAGCACTGGAAAAGTACACAGTGTCCTCGAGAAAACCAAGGTGACAGTCTGCCACGAGGATAGACAAATACTGGCGATATGGAGGATTCTTTTTCGTTAAATGGGGCGAGAAGGAAAGAGATCCGATTAACCCTTCTTTGTTTCTTTGAGTGATATCTTGTCTTCGAGGCAGAAACATCCCACAGGTGCCAATGCTACTTGACGTCAGGAAAACCCAAATCTAAAAACACCACTATTGGCCAATTTGTTGACTCTTGATTGAAAAATATCCATATTTCTTAGTGGGATTTATAAAATGATTCCCCATGCAGATTTACATTTGAAGTCACTGCTGTTGTCGGCTCCTCCTCGGAGAACACTTTACAGATATATCCCAGACTACCATCGCACAACAGCAAGGACACTTCTACTTCATGACCCCCTATAAAAGAAAACTTCATATTTTTGCTAAATATATTTTGTGTAGAGATTACTTGAGTATTCCTTTCAAAGAACTGTTTTTCCTACGGATGTTGAGCTCTGGGTGAAGTGGTCCAGTAGGTGTACGTGTCACAGGTGACAGTTTCTGCTTAGACTGCAAAAAAACCAAAAAATATAACCTGGCACATTGTGAAGCGGAAATAAGAGAACCATCTATAAAAACCATTCATCATCTTGATCACAGGAAGCACAAGAGGGTTAGGGAACATTCTGTGGAGGCAAGGGGATTGATTAGAAAAGACAGACCTCTAAAGCAAAAAAAAAAAAAATTTACTGTAGAAACACACCTTAACACACACACGCGCGCAACTCCATACAAGATAGATTTTTTAATCTAGCCATTTATATATGCATAGTGTATATACACACCCACCCACACAGTATTTTCTTTGCGTTTCCGACTGTCACAGTTACATAATAAATATAAAATCTTGTTATTTGTTATGCCTACATTTATTTTTTGTTTGGCAAAAATCCCTTTGGCACTGTTGCAATAAAAATCTAGCTCACCAGCTTCTGGGTCTGGAAGTTGCAGGTGCTCATCCAATACCCTCGCTCATCAGGACATTCCACTTTGATTTGGAAACTGGATGCGGTTGCTATGGCAGCCGATTCTGGGCAGAGGGCTAGAGCCTGGATTCTTTGGTTGTGTTGATAATGGTGGATGGGTTCCCGACCAATGAGGAGGCTCCAGACATCCACAGAGCCTAAATGGCGAGAAAGATTATTTTAGTTGAGAAGTTGCTCTTCAGCGGAACAGAGGTCAACTCATTGGTCTTGCAATATTTAGGTTTACCAAAACCATACAGCTACCGAAAGCTTAGTCTGCCCTATACAATTAAGAAAGACAAATCCACGGGGACAGGCAGCCACAAGTTCAAACAATTTTACCTTTGACAGTAAGGTCGACCTGCTGCCAGATTTGTCTGGAGGTTTGGCATATGTAGAAGTTATATACACACTACTTTGTCAAGCCCTTTATTAATAAAGCCTTTCAATGTACTGTACATGCTAGCGTTCCTCCTTCAGGACTAGCAAATTATATCATCAAGTTGCTTTATGGCAAATTGTCTTCACGCGACTGTGCCTTTAAATAAAACAAATGAAACCCACAAAAGCATTAAAACCAAGAAAGAGACATAACATGTCAGCCTAATTAATGGAGGGTTTTAAATAGGACCTTGATCTTTCCTGAAACCAGTTAGACCAATTATTTACCTTTTAAGTAATTAACGTAATTACCATTTCGCAAAGAAGTTATGCGGGACAAACTTCGGTTGGAAGCGCAAAGCTCCTTGGGGACGCTTTATACTAGGGGGCTCATCTTTAGACGGAGGACTAATTGCATCTTTGGCTGCGCGCTCTCAATACGAGGCAGCTAATTGTTTAGGCAAATAGCAGATTAATTTAAATATGCATCGCTAATAATAAAAGCAAATGGCCTCCATTACAATTGTCGCTCCCAGGCCGATCGGCATAAATCTTCTGCCCAAGACCCATTAGGGCGACAGGGAGGGGAGGTGCGGATGGTCGGCATTACTCCACAGCGGCAGCACTTTGTAGACATCAAGCAGCACTTTTTGAAAGCGTGCATATATCAGCTTAAACTCATTAGGTACCATTTGTACAGCTTATTGTTTCATTATTGCCCTCCGTTGGGAGACGCAGCTGGCATCTCTACCCAATCCATAAAGTTGTTTTTTTTTCTTTCTTTCTACATTGAACAAAGGGTGAAAGGTTTGAGGAAGATATTCATCATCTCATTTTATTTTTGGGGAGGGGGGGGGTAAAGTTTTCTTTCTTTCCTAAACTAAGACAGATGCTTGAAGGAAGAGTGTGTTAGTACTAGAGCGTGTGGTGAAGAAAAAAAAATACATATTTTCTTTACACAATTATGTGTTCCCGCAAAGCTGTAAGACGTGACAGTTCATATAGATATGTATTTGGTAGATTGTGCTAGCCTGTTTAGAAAATCATCCACATAACCACCCACCTTGCCCCTAAAGCTCTGTCATAGGTAAATTTTTTAGAAAGAAAGAAAAAAATTAACCATAAAGTGCTATAAAGAAAGTCAGGAGCAAGAGGTAATTGCCATGCTGATGTTTGAAAAATACCCGAACATCGCACCTTCACTGGCCACTTCAAGTGGCAGATACCGACAGCATGGACCAAGATGTTGCATTTTCCTGTAAATCCCTACTCCTATTTGTAACATACCGGCCTGATCAGACTGAGGCGACTGATTCTTTATTTGGCTGTAAGGATACAATGGGCTGGTTACCTACAGGCATTGGTCCACTCACTCTGAGTGAAGTATAGTGACGTGCGCTTCTCTTTTTTTTTAATCAGAAATCTTGGGCCCCCTCCCCTCAACTGCCCACTTTGGTAAATGAATTACAAATGAACATGTTGCCTCCTTTTTCTGCTTACCTTATTTTGCTGGGACTGGCTAAACCACTCAAGGTCCAGCTAAGGAAATAAAGGGTTCTCTGGAGGGCGAGCATTTAGTCTACCTGTTGCAGACAGACCATACTAAATCACTCCCTCATTAAGGAGTCAGAGTGCTCTCACCAGTCCCTAAATCCATGGCCCACCAGGAAATTTATTGGGGTCTTGGTGGGACAGTCCCAATGGCATAGAGAAAACCTTACATCTGCGGCACTTGGACAAGCCGCACAGGTTTGGTAAGAGCTACGACATCCTGGAGTTAACATATCATGGGCCGTTACCCTCCAGGGCTACAAATCCAATGACATTTTACTAATATATTAAAGATTGTGAGGCATTATAGGAGCGGTGATTCCACAGAAGCTAGAGATCAATGTTTTGGACCAAGACCTGTCTACATCTTTTGATGGGTAAGGCCTGCAAAATGCCAGCACTCCACTAACATGTCAGGGGGAAATTTCTCCCCAAGTTGTACTTCAAAGCCACAAACAGAAGGTTTTTTTGGGGTGGGGGGGGGCGCTGCAAAGTTTTTTGTTTTCTTTAGTATACATATCAACATACGGAGAGACAGACCTGAAAAGTTTGAAAGGGACAGCGGCTCCCTCTCACATTGAATCTGCGAGGCGTGCAACGAGGTGCTATGTATGAAAGCTACAGGCTGTTTTAGTTCCCCCCTCGTGGTGGCAAAGAGCCAAGCGGCACCAAGCCTGGCAACAGATGGGGTCTTGGCATCGCCCCACTGGTCCTTGCATTAGCAGCATCTGCTCATTACCTGGCAAGGACGCTTCTGTCTCTCCCGCTCTCCCCCCTTCCCGGTTTCCTGCCCACCCCATGAGTTCCAATCAAAGCAGCTACGAACTACATTTGAATGTTATTATTCTGTGCGGAATAAAAGCACATTCATAAAATAAATAGGTAACACAGCAACTGGCAAAGAGAAGCAGGACTTGGGGCACGAGGCCTGTGCTTCAGATATCAAGGCAGGAAATGCTAAGCATGCGATGGAGTGGAGGGGAGGGGGTGATAACATTAAAAAGACAATGTGAGCGCACCCTTACTAATTAAGCAAAAAAGGTCTTACACCAACATACACGGGCCATGAAAAGTGCACTTCAAGCCTATCCTGGCAGAGCTCTTTATGTGGTGATCTTAGCGATAAAGTCTTCTTAACCTTGCCAAGTCACAGTAAAAGGCCCATATAATCTGTGGGATACATTTATACAATCTCTACACAGAACAATGCGCACGATACATTAATTTATGTAAATTGGGGTGCGTTTATATAAATCTAAATAAAAGAACAAAGGTATACAGTGTGATAGCTTAGGAAGAGTTTAAATAGAATAACATTAAAACCTATATATTTTGACTGACCGGTGGTTGAGTGGGGTGTAAATATAAACAAAAAAGAAAAAAAGTGCATGATTTGGACTGGGTGATAGTTTGAAAACACATTATTTCAAATCAGTATAATAGAACAGTGTATTCACTATCCAAATTGTACAAATCTTGCTGGTTTGTACTGTAGGTGACCAAATACTTATTTTCCACCATAATTTGCAAATAAAGTCTTTAAAAAAAATCAGACAATGTGATTTTCTGGATTTTTTTTTCACATTTTGTCTCTCATAGTTGAAGTGTACCTATGATGACAATTACAGGCCTCGCTCATCTTTTTAAGTGGGAGAACCTGCACAATTGGTGGCTGACTAAATACTTTTTTGCATGTACAGTTGTGTTCAAAATTATTCAACCCCCAATGCTGTAAAGGGTTTTAGGGAATTTAGTGTACATTTGTAATTGTATTCAGAATGAAATCCTACAATAACTTTTTAAAGAACCATATGCAACTAAAATGACATCAATTGGTTTTGTAATACAGTAGTAAATGTTTCTTTTGTGAATTCTTCATTGACACAATTATTCAACCCCTTAAAGACTACCACTCTGAAGAACAGAGGTTCATTCAAGTGTTTTCAATCAGGTATTGAAAACGCCTGTGGATGTCACGGAGCAGCAATAAAGCATAATAAGCACCAATTAGGCAGCTTTAAAATGACTGTGATACTCAGCTCCTTCTAGACATTTACTGGTGTGGTTACAAACATGGTGAAGTCAAGAGAATGGTCCAGGAAGACAAGAGAAGAGGTGATTAATTTTCACAGGAAGGGCAATGGCTCTAAGAAGATTGCAAAGATGTTAAACATACCAAGAGAGACCATAGGAAGCATCATTCGCAAATTCTAGGCAAAGGGCACTGTTGAAACGCTACCTGGTCGTGGCAGAAAGAAGATGCTGACTTCGACTGCTGTGCGCTACCTGAAGCGTAGAGTGGAGAAAAGTCCCCGTGTGACTGCTGAGGAACTGAGAAAAGATTTGTCAGATGTGGGTACTGAAGTTTCAGCTCAGACAATACGGCGCACACTGCGTAATGAAGGCCTCCATGCCAGAACTCCCAGGCGCACCCCCTTGCGGTCTCCAAAGAATAAGAAGAGTCGACTGCAGTATGCCAAAAGTCATGTGGAAAAAACACAGAGGTTTTGGGATAGTGTTCTGTGGACTAATGAAACAAAATTAGAACTGTTTGGGCCCATGGATCAACGCTATGTTTGGAGGAGGAAGAACAAGGCCTATGAAGAAAAGAACACCTTGCCTACTGTGAAGCATGGCGGGGGGTCAATCATGCTTTGGGGCTGTTTTGCTTCTGCAGGTACAGGGAAGCTTCAGCGTGTGCAAGGTACCATGAATTCTCTTCAGTACCAGGAGATATTGGATGACAATGTGATGCAGTCCGTCACAAACCTGAGGCTTGGGAGACGTTGGACCTTTCAACAGGACAATGATCCCAAGCATACCTCCAAGTCCACTAGAGCATGGTTGCAGATTAAAGGCTGGAACATTTTGGAGTGGCCATCGCAGTCACCTGACTTAAATCCGATTGAGAACCTCTGGTGGGACTTAAAGAAAGCAGTTACAGTGCGCAAGCCTAAGAATGTGACTGAACTGGAGGCTTTTGCCCATGACGAATGGGCGAAGATACCCGTAGATCGCTGCAAGACACTGGTGTCAAGCTATGCTTCACGTTTAAAAGCTGTTATAACTGTAAAAGGATGTTGTACTAAGTACTAAGATTGAATGTCACTTGGGGGTTGAATAAAACTGATAATGATGTGAGCACAGAAAAGACATTTGTGGTTATTTCATTATAAATGTTATGTTATATTTGTCTGACCTACACGTGTGATTTGATTTAATTGTAAGCAAGATGACTGAATGATCAAAATCAATGTCAAACTGGCCAAAACACTCAATTTCAGTGGGGGTTGAATAATTTTGAACACAACTATATGTATGTAACATAGAAACATAGAAAATGTCGGCAGATAAGAACCTTTCGGCCCATCTAGTCTGCCCAATTACATGGATACTTTACCTGGATTTATCTTTTGTTTAGGATAGCCTTATGCCTATCCCATGCTTGCTTAAATTCAATCACTGTTTTGGCCTCTACCACTTCAACTGGAAGGCTGTTCCATGTATCCACCACCCTCTCAGTAAAATAATGCTTCCTGATGTTACTTTTAAACCTTTGCCCCTCTTGCCTAAGACGATGTGCTCTTGTTTTGCTACTTTGTTTCCTTTTAAATATACTCCCTTGTGTGTGTGTGTGTGTGTATATATATATATATATATCATTTTTTTGTGTTCGATTAATTATAAACGCACATACAGATCCAACTACTTTTTGCAGATCTGCATGCATTGCAACTCTGCATTAGTCAGTGGTAAATGTGGTTTACACTATATACAATCACCCGACACTGGTTAGTTTCAACAATCCATGACTCTACAGTTCACACAAATACGTCTTAAATTCAAACTGAAGCACTGACGTAAGTTATTATATTGCCCCAGGTCACGCATGGATATATTTGCTCCCAGCTCACGCATGGATATATTTGCCCCCAGCTCACGCATGGATATATTTGTCCCCAGCTCACGCATGGATATATTTGCCCCCAGCTCACGCATGGATATATTTGCCCCCAGCTCACGCATGGATATATTTGCCCCCAGCTCACGCATGGATATATTTGCCCCCAGCTCACGCATGGATATATTTGCCCCCAGCTCACGCATTGGATATATTTGCCCCCGGCTCACGCATGGATATATTTGCCCCCGGCTCACGCATGGATATATTTGCCCCGGCTCACGCATGGATATATTTGCCCCCGGCTCACGCATGGATATATTTGCCCCCGGCTCACGCATGGATATATTTGCCCCCGGCTCACGCATGGATATATTTGCCCCCGGCTCACGCATGGATATATTTGCCCCCGGCTCACGCATGGATATTTTGCCCCCGGCTCACGCATGGATATATTTGCCCCCGGCTCACGCATGGATATATTTGCCCCCGGCTCACGCATGGATATATTTGCCCCCGGCTCACGCATGGATATATTTGCCCCCGGCTCACGCATGGATATATTTGCCCCCGGCTCACGCATGGATATATTTGCCCCCGGCTCACGCATGGATATATTGCCCCCGGCTCACGCATGGATATATTGCCCCCGGCTCACGCATGGATATATTTGCCCCTGGCTCACGCATGGATATATTTGCCCCCGGCTCATGGATGGGGAGGGCGGGTGGGACAGCAGAGTCCAGAAGCAGGCTCTGTGGCTGAGGGTGATGTGAGCTTGTGGCCGGGCTGTTGAAGAAAGAGTTTGAAGAATCAGATCGTGTGGGTTGTATTGGGTAAATTTGTTTACGACCTGGGGAGCGGGAGGGGCGGCCATATGAGAGCATGGGTACAGATATAACAGGTGAAAAAAAATCTATTTTTGAGCCAAACATTTGGGGCCCTGCCTCTTATCGGATTTTTTTTTCTTGGTTAGTCTCCCAAGTACCTTTAAACTTTTATAGACAGTCATAGGCTGCAAATGACGATTATTGTCAGAATCAATTAGTTGGTCGATTATTATTTTGATTAATAAAAAAAAATAAATTTGTTTACTTAAAAAGGAGCTTTATGTAAAAAAAAATAAGCAATTTGCGTACTGTACGTACCTTTTGTACGTACCTTTTGTACGTACATACGCAAATTGCCTATCTTGCGTACTTTTCACACAAGGTATGCGAGTGCTTAGTCAGAGAGATGGGTTGATGCTCCATGCGCAGCTTAAGCCCACGTTTGCTTTCTCAAATGAACGCGGCTACAAGCACTTGGTCATAGATGATGAGGTCAGCATGAAATCGGGGTTAATCAGCTAAAGTGGTCAGGGTATGTAGAGTGTCCCTTTTAAATAATTTTGTGAACAAAAGGAGTGGGAGGAGGGACTGGAGGTGGAAGTGACTTGACCTGAGGGAGTGGGTATGGACAAAAGACCAGATCTGAGTGTGGGAGTTTGGGGAAAGGGACCAGACCAAAAGGGAGGGGATGGCAGTTCCTGACCAAAGAGGGTGTGGTAGGGAGGGTGGGGTGGTGGCACAGGACTCCAGCTTTAAGTAAGGATAAAATACAGGCATACAGCTCCTTCACCCAGTGGCAGTATCCTATTGTTTATGTTATAGGTCTACTTTTGTAAATGGAATAAAAACAAACCGGTTGTGTCTGACATAACCCTAGAACTAAATCATACCTAGTAAAGCAGTGACGCGTCTTCTCCAATCAGCTGCGAAGCTGAGGTTATTTACGTTTACTCGATCTGACTCTAAACAGTGTGCTGTACACAGGACGATTAATCAACAGCCGATTAAACGATAATGGAAATAGTTGACAACCATTTTAAATCATTAATCGAATAGTTATTTCAGCCCTAGGTCATACATTTGTAGTTTCTAGAGGTGGCCTCCTGTCACCTTTTTAAATTAGTTTCAGTATTTCTTTGATGGGCACTACTACTCTGAACTGCGCGGTATACTTTATAGTGATGTATAATTAGCTTTTTTCCTTATAGTAACCGAAATCTACAAATGTATAATAAGGTCAGGATGTAATACCACTCCCCCCCCCCTTTCTTTCTTTCTTACGGTGCCAACTAAGGAAGTATTGCTGAGCAATTGTTGGACCTAAAATATTCCGAGCAATTCGCTAAGGGACAATAACGGGTTAATAAGAAACACACAGTTTCAAGGCACGACTGGAAGCAGTCATGTATTCAGGAACAAGAACACATGTACTTCCAAACTCTGGATGGAGGGTCCGCTTATTCGTCCTGGCTTCCGCATTAAGAACTTCCCCCACTGATGCAAGCAGGAGCTGTCATCTGCCCGGCCGCTCGGTGATGTCACAAGAGAGCGATGTGAATGAGGCTCGCCACGTGACTGAGCCGCACTCTCAGTTTTACTTTCAATTAAGGTGGACGCCTATTTATTGCTGGTCCCCTGTAGGGGACCGTGATATAGATTTGTTTCACTGCCTTATTTTACCATTGAAGAAGCACCCCTGAGGTGCGAAACACATTTGTCCCCCCCAAGACTTTTTAACTATTCATTTTATTGTTTTTTATAGTTTCCAATTGTATATCTATTGCTGTTATTTTTTAATAATAAATCCATTACCACTTTTTATTTGTGCCGGTACATCTTTCTCTTCCCAAGGAGGAATTACCCCACACCGAGAAGGTGGGCTTTTTGAAGGATTGTGCCTATGAAACATATCCAGAAAGAGCATTACCCTTGAGCAAGGTCACTAAGAGGGGGAGTAGGCCCTTGTCATTTTTCTGCATACTCCATTACTGTCCGGCTATACTCTGCTAGGTTTTTTTTTCTCTCTTCCTGCCTTATGAGTAACAACATCCAGATCGGGAGGATTGCTGGCCACTGAACAGGCCGACGTGCGATTTAGAGCATTTGTTGCTCTCATCTACTGTGAGTGCATATTTTGTCCCGCTTCCTAGCAAACCGGCAACTGTATTTACAATATTATGCTAGGTCTTTTAACTTCTACATTTCTTTTTGTTTTTTTTTCTTTGAGGTATTGCTTGGGCAAAACTCCGTCAATCCGAAATACGCCAACCGTTTGTACATGTAAGCATATTCTCTGTGTTGTACTACTAAGCCCAAATTGGTGCCTGGGAAGCGCGGCCTCCCACGATTCCTTTTGTATTGCTGCATCGTAGGGTGTATATTAAGACAAATCCATCAATGACAACAATGATTGGGTTCCAATGCCCTACAACGAATCAAACAGGTTATGAATAATTTTGGCCACAAGTATTTGAAATAAACTATTAAAAACACTAAGGAGCATGACTTATTTGCATAAGGTCAACCGGGAAAAAATATTCAGCCTTTCAATCCCCCCCCCACCCCGAAAACATTCGCTGTGGATTGTAAAAACCTCAGAAGATTTGATGGGAAAAAATACCAGCCTTAATGGCTGTCTTATCTCATTCAGCTGTCAGCGCTCATCTCAGCCTGGAGTGCAACACCCTCCTGCCGCCTTATCCAAACATTCCCTCTTTCACCTCATTAACTGTTAAAAAATTTAGATTGAATAAACAAGAGCCACAACCAAAGCTTTTGGCAAGTGTTGCATCATGGGAAAAATGCACAAAATGGAGATCTAAACCTTATTTTTCCTTTTTACATGCAATTACTCCATACAAAGAAAAGAAAAAAGCAGCATGTGTTTCATAATGTGATTTTATTTGTAATGCCCAAGCAATCTAAGTTCAGCTTATGTAAGTGGTAGCGTCCCTTTAACGGGTGCTGCGCATGTATTGCCTTCCTATTGTACAAGCAGGGTGGCCATCATGCCCAAAAAAAGTCTTCTGTGTAGAATATCGAAAGATGCAGATGTTTTGTTCTAGTCAACACTGCAACACTAATTGCCACCTCTCAAGCGCATGGGGAAAAAATAAAAAAGTCCAAAAAAGTCCCCCCCGAAAAAAAATATTTAATAGCGTCAATTTCATATACTGAATAAACTATAAGCAGTAAGATAGAGGGAAAATAAAATCCCGATTTTTGAATAGTAAGAGAGGATCAAATTGACAAGAATAGGACTTTATTGTTAAGTATTTGTGGGTCTTTAAAGTATCAAGGTAGTCAGAAATATCCATGCGCCCCTGTAGCCCCCAATTCCATGTTAAAGGCTATGGACGGGAAGGAGTCATTAGTCACACCGACTGGGTGAAGTAGAGGTAACATCACTGCTCTATAACCGTGGAGACACAGGTTCGATCCCAGCCAGAGCACCTTTCCAGTGGGTTTCCTTGGGCAAGACACCTAACGGTACATACTCGCCACCCAGGACATACTTGAAAATGAGAGAAATTGCAATGTATCCTTCCTGAAAAATATTTTCTCAAAGAAAAAAAAAAAAAATTGGCATCATAAACCTCAGTTGGTGAAGGGAAAGCAAGTAATGGCATCTGGTTTTATTAAGAGAGGTTAAAAGGCCCGTTTTATTTAAACATGCTTTAAATATATTATTATTATGTACTGGTGAACAGGTTTTTTTTGTCTATATTTCTATACTTTATTGTTCTGAGTTCTACCTCGCCATGACAGATTACAATATACATGCAATATTTATATTGGTCTCTAGGTGTCCCCATATTGTTTACAATACCTCACGTAATGACATTTTCGTGGCATCAGGCAGTGTGTATATGCTGTCCAAGCTGGAACGTCCTGCCAACAATCTCCATTTCAATACAAATATATCGTATTGCAATTTAGGGGAGACTATAACATTTTAAAAAACATTTTATACAGGCTAATATAAGCATAACATAACTGCTTAATGAGTGCTGGAAAAAAACAGAAACCCAAGACGAATAACCTAAAGGAGAAGGGTAGGATGCAAACAAAAGATAATCTACAATGAAAGGGATATACTAGCACTGTTCAATTGCACCATGAATCTATTCTCCCAAACTGGATCTGGATTCTCTTTAAATATTTCAAGCCGCTTACCAAATCATGAAAGTAAAGGGATACACTGGATTTAAAATGGGTGGGAAGGGAGCACTCCCTCTGCCAGGGGCGGAATGACAACTAATGGGGCCCCCGGGCAATAGGAGTTCATGGGGCCCCTTATGCCACACCCACAGATGGCCACACCCATACAACGCACAACCTATGCACATTGTTGTGTTAAAAATTTATTTATATACACAATTTTTAAAATAATAAATTAATACCTCAAGACCAAATTAGCATATATATCGGTTCAATTCTATTAATGCTAATTTGGTCTACACTTCAAGTTGAGGTATTAATGTGAACCGCCCGTAAAATTGGGTTTTCAGCAAATAATCTATTTTTAAAGGCAATAACATTGCACCTGACCTCATATCAGTGTGCAGACACTTTTTTCCATGCACTGTATTCTATATCCCTCTTTTTGTTCCTGTGATCTTATGAATAAAGTATACCTTGTCTTTAATAAGGGAGTGAATAAATTTAGATTCCTGGGGGGGGGGGTGAATAAATTATTCACCCCCTCCCCCAGGAATATCAATTTATTCAACCCCACTCGGGAAACATCAATTCATTCACCTCCACTCGGGAGATATCAATTTATTCAACCCCCCCCCCCAAATTGGCGGGTCACTCACCCAAACACGGTTTAAAACTGCCTCGACGCCTGTCTCTCCTTCACAGTGGAGAGGACACAGGCAGGCTGGCTCCACTGGAGTCTTCGGGACCAAATCCTGATCCTTCCTCTTGTGCCCTGCCCCTGTGCCTGCGTGCCCCATGTCCATCATGTGATGGGGGGGGGCGTCAATGCTGCAGCGCCGCCGGGCCCCCCTGACTGAGTAGTCCGGCTGAGCTGAGGTCCGTCTGGAGTGTGGGGTAACCTGGCGGCCCACTGAGCAAGCGAGTGTGCAGCACCAACACCGGGCCCCTATCAACCCGCGGGCCCTCGGGCACTGCCCGATGGGTCAGTCCGTCCCTGCCCTCTGCACTCCTCTGGACATAACTGTCGGATTTCTGTCAAGCTGCAGCTGTCACATGGCTGGCAAAAGGCTGGACACTTTAGCTGATCAATGGTGACGGCCTTAAGAATCCAGAGGTCCAGGAACCTGAGATCAGCACAAGCTGAACTCAGCATCTGGGTGGGACTACACCCACTGCACTAGGTTTGCTGAATCAGCCTTCCAAGGCACACAACGAATTACATAGAGTGGCAACAGTGCCTAGAGTACAGGTTTAAAAATCCATGAGAGCTGGGGGCAATATCCATGAGAGCTGGGGGGGGGGCAATCACCATGAGAGCTGGGGGGGGGGGGCAATCACCATGTGAGCTGGGGGGGGGCAATCACCATGTGAGCTGGGGGCAATCGCCATGTGAGCTGGGGGCAATCGCCATGTGAGCTGGGGGCAATCGCCATGTGAGCTGGGGGAAAGCTACATATCCATGTGAACTGGGGCAAGCTACAGGTGAGCTGGGGCATTCTGTATATATATATCTCTGGGGGGATATATACATGTGAGCTGGGGGCATTTTTATAGGAGGTCTGTTCTTTTTGAAAAGCGTTCACATGACATAAAATAAAAGTATCGGTACTCGTACTCAGTCTTAAAATAGTGGTATCGGTGCATCCCTAGTTTTTGCTAAATAAAGAGTCTTTTTGAATTGTCAGTTGATAGCAATACCGAGCCTGTAGTATCCTGCAGGCTGTTGAATAAACAGGAATAACTCCACGTAGGTAGAAAAACTTTTTTACAAAATGCTTCATTTAACAAACTGTATTGATTACCTTAAAATGCACTAGAATAGCCCTTTAATCTTGAGAAAATTATAGTAATGTATATCTACAATATATTGTAGAATTTACATATGGATACCGTGAGTGTCTAGGTTGCTTCTAGGCTTTTCTTCTGCTTTCAAGAAACTTAAAGTTTATGAACCTCTAAAATACAAATAAGAACCCCACTATATTTTATAATATATATATATATAAAAAACTATGGTTTGTGTGTTATATATTTTTATTATTATTATAAAAAATTTTACCATTATCTACTAAGGCAAACGGCAACAAAGCATAAATGTAATAAACATGACTCTGTTGTGATGATCATCCTCCGATTCTAGAGATGCCTTATTGTGACTGTTACGTAGCTACACTACCATTACTAAAACTGCACATTAAGCCTTGGTTGCAGTTTTAAAGCTGCTGATCCACAAGGTTATTACGTAAATGGAATACATGCAAGTCAGAGCTCTATCCCATGGGAAAGCAGGTTGCTAATGAAATCATCCTCCTAATACAGTTACTGTTCATGATTCTAGTCTCCTCCATTCTGACTGCACGATTATTTACTTTTTTTTTCTTTTCATTTTAAAATTATCAAAACTGACTAAATGGCGAGTAAGAGTCCATACATATATACATATATATATATATATATATATGTATATATTGTGACGGTGTGCAGGTGTTGGGTAACAGATGTCTGGGAGAGTAACCGAGGGAAAGTATATAGGACCCAGAATCCTGCACAGCGTCTACCCTCTCACACAGGTGTTGCCAATTAATCGATTAAAGCCACAGGTAAAGTCCCAGGCTGCTGCTAGATAGAAGTGTGTTTAATCAGACTGCTCAGAGCAGGGTGTGGAGCAGATGCACTTCTAAAGAGATGCTGTGTTTTTTTTCTTTTATTTGAGATTATGGTTTTGGGATAGTTAGGAGTGCTGGATGTTTAGTAAGATCTCTCATTTGAGTTCGGTTTTCTTTTGTATTTTTTTTTTTTTCGCTGAATCACCAGTAATAAGTGATCCAAAGCCTTGTCTGCTGTTTGCTGCTATATGCTGGAATAAAACACCTCCAATTTGCACAAGTTTCAAGTCTGTAGCTGTTTCTTCCCTAGAGGACCGTGTTGTTTGGCTGGAACCAAGGATCCCGAGCGGTTGCTATACTACATTATATATGCTAAAGCTGGAGTGTGACATGTAGGTTTGAAATCCATCACTCACCATTCTCGTATGCCGCAACAGCCAAGGTTCCATTTATCCGAACAAATGACACTTGAGGTTTGGGTAAAAAATCAGCAACATCCCTGGTGGATTTGAGAGAAGATGCCGCATTGTCTGAGGCGCGGGTATCCCAAAGATGGACATCTCCAGACGTGTACCTGACAGATTGAGAATTTGTGGTTATGTGAAAGTTCAGAACTTAAAAAGCACAAAATTCAGATTTTACACTTCATAACAACTTTAAAATCTATCCGCTCGTTCATGCAGAATGACAAGAATATGAGACAAAGCACATGGCTATCCAGAGCTTGCTTTTATTGTAGAGCGTTACATGAGCTCTAAACTTAAAAGGGATACTCTAGGCAACATGACCACATAAGCTTTTTAAGGTGGTCATGATGACCTAAGTATGCCCTTTTCTTCCGCTGCCCCTCCGCTGAGCCGATCGGCTGAAACAGCTGAGAGACGCGGAGGACTTTACTCCGCCCTCCCAGCAGTCAGTCAGCAGAGCGGGATTTGTATTTCCCGCTTCTGCCGACTATTGCCGAGTAGGGGACGTCATCGCGCTTTCATCGCAATGACGTCTCCTACTTGCCGCAGTAGCTGGCGGGAGCGAGCCGCCAGCAAAAGTCGGCGGCTGTGATTAGTGTTGCGTGCATCCTCTTGCGCGTAACACTAATCAAAGAAGGTGGAGCCGGGAGTAAGCCTGCTGATTGGCTGGTTTACGTGCTAGGCGCTTATGTGCGCTTTGCAAGTAAACCTACAGCCAAGTTGAAGATTTACAACGACGGGAGTGGAAGAGGAGGGAGGGGAGAAAAAAAAAACCCCCATTGGAAAAGGGTCGTTTTTAGGGTAAGTATAACATTAAAAAAAAAAAAATACTGATTAACTAGGTAGGGCAATAGGTATAATATAATGTAAAAAAGGGGGGGGTGATTTTCAGCCTAGAGTGTTCCTTTAATTTACCGCTTTTAGTATTCATTTTTTAATATAGAGTTTAATTACTGCACTTGCAGCACTATTTTTTAGACTGATATTATTATTACAAGGAAAAAACTAATTTGAAAAACAGCAATTTCAATATCGAACACATCTCAAACCTGAAACAATTTTTGTAAGGTAACCAAGATATTGTTAATTTGTATAGTGATAAAGGCACTGGATGCAGGGTTCAGTACTTCCTCTTTCTATTACTGTGCAGTCATAAAAGTAGCAGGGTACAGCTAAAACCTCAAACTAAATATAAAACAACCGCCTACTCTTTCATACGGAGTTTAACTAAACTTACAGGATGCCCTGACTGAATATTGGCCAGCTAGGTCGCATGCCAATAAGTGGTACAAAAATGAAAAGGTACTTCCCTTTTGATTTCAGGGTTTTTCTTCCTTCCCTGCTGTAACCAACACACAGATTGCTCCCTCAGAGGGTGACTACCTCTCCTATATGGGCAGGGCAGACTTAAAGCATTAGTTTTGGATTAACCATATAGGGGGAAAACGGCATTCTCCATACGCCTACTAATAAATCTGTGTTCCACCACCCTGCCCCTAATCACACTGTCACAGTATAAATATTAATTAAAGATGCATAGCAGTACTACCACTTTTACCAAATATGTATATTATACACATAAAAATACTGAGTGGGAAAAAAAAAAGAAGCACCTTACAGTACTCAGCTAGTCTTAACAATAATAAGGATATTTAAAGACATTCGTTTATCAAATTCATTATAAATGATAGAATCTTGACAGCATTAAAATGTCATGATAGGCTGATAAGGAGCTCCTACCTCATTTTTAAGCATTTTATTTTTCACAAATGGAAAGCTAACATAAAAGATGCCTTTCCGTTTATGTAGTCACTGAGTTTCTAGGTTCCACAGCAACAGTAAAGAGCTCTGCCTTGACCAGGAAGTGGATAAAGCAATAATTGCCAAATTTATGTCCCTTGGTCAAACAAAACCATATTTATGGTTCTAAGCTATTTTCGAAATCATATTCCATATGTTGAGTAGTTTCAAGCTTTTCAGGGTTTCTACAAAAGCGAACATATAAGATTTCAAACACTGGGCAAACAGCAACAAAGGGTTTAAAAAAAAAAAAACAATTTTATTGCGGAGATTCAAAACGGTGATGTAATTACAAGATGGCCGCCTCCACAAAGAAACTGACAGGGTAAAGACTACTAAAATTAGCTAACATGAAAGAAACACATGGGTGCTGTTGGTTTAAACCTAATGTGGCAACGTCATGATAACATTCTCTTTCCTGAAATAAAATGTCCCTTAAAGTCCATTTCACCCTATGCCACTACATTATTATTTACAGGAACTTAGGAACGCTTTACCAATAAGAGCAGCAGTGGGAATTTGTGAGGCCTGTATATGATATTCTCCATAAATGTAACAGGCATTTTAGCAAAACTCCACAGTAATATTTTATGATATCTAATAAAGATGCCGTGCACATTAAGCACACATGCTAAATTAGTTAAGCATTACATCGCAAAGACAACGGAACAAGAATGCGAGCACCAACAATAAAACACAGCTTGTTATTTGGGTCAGAGAGGTTTTACAGCAGAACATTGGATCCTTTAACATAGGTAATTTCCCAGTAATGTTTTTCTAGCATGGCTCATTAAGAGAATGGAGATGACCCTGTCTCTACACATATACCAGCTGAGAGCTATGTGACAGCTGAGCAGTGAGGTTGCATAACCCATTTTACGCACTTTTTGGAACAAGAGGGTCACTCGGCAGAGTGTCCAACCCATCCAAAATTGAGTTCAAGCCCACCCAACAAAAGAAGTGTCAAAAGAATTGGTAAAAAATTTCACACTATACAACTGGTGTTTCCAAGGGAAAGAATGATAGCTGCAGGAGCTAGACATTGCCCCTAATGAAGTGGCTTTGAAAAGCGGAGAGCACGTGCCCAGAACAGAGAAAATGCTGTGCCAGCTTGCAAGCCAGCCTGGCTTACACCATAGGCAGACATCATCAAGTACAAAGAGGTCCAGTGGTGGGAGAAAAATAGCCGCAATCTCCCTCCAGGGCCCCAGATGTCTTCTTCGAAATCTCATGCCAACCACAATCAAATGATCGGGAAGTGGTGCTGACAGGCCGGCTAATTGTCAGCCGTTGGGCACTCGATCTTGGCGACTAAAATCTATCCATTTTAGTATTTATCACAGAAAATACCTTAAAGGTGCAGTGTCAAGATGAGAATTTCATTCTTGGGGAAATTCTTCAGTACATTAAAATGCATCCTATATGGGATTGGTTCAAACCGTTCAGGACAGGAGTGTTCACCATGAACAAGACATTATCTTTCAGTATTGCACAGAGAAGGTCATGAGATACCAGTCTGCTGTTGGGAATGGATAGATATTTACAAAATGCAGAAAAAATAAGGAACTCAAAGTAAAGCTTGTTACATAAACTAGGCTTAATTTTAAAACTGGGGCATCTTCATGGAAAACCAACACATGTGCAAAAATTACTTTGTGCCCAAGGCCATACGGTTGTGGGGACAAAAGACAACTTAAAAGCACCAGTGACTGATCACATTACCAGGTCCCACCAGCAGGCAACACACAGACCACTAAAAAAAATCTCTAGTCTCGTCAGGAAGCCCCAATCCCAGGTGTTATCTGGAAAAATCCCTTACCGTTGGAAATCTTCGGTTCCAACTCTAAGCAGCAAGAACCAGGTAAAAGCCCAGTTCTCAGCATCAAGCACCACAGACCGCTGACAATCCTAAATTTACTTTTAGGACAGACAATTGTCCAAGGTCCTCCTAGCGAGCACCAAAGACAAAAATCAAAGCATGATGCAACCCAACGCATAATACTGTCAATCTCAGCACCGAGAGACAAGAACTAAAGACCCCCCCAAGACAATGTCATGCCCATACGAAAACCAAAGATCTCCCAGTCAGTGTGCAGAAGCAAGAAGATAGAGGACCAATTCAATTGTTGAATTTAACCACAATTTGTGCAAAAATTTAAAAAA
Source organism: Leptobrachium leishanense (assembly GCA_009667805.1). NCBI lineage: Eukaryota > Metazoa > Chordata > Amphibia > Anura > Megophryidae > Leptobrachium > Leptobrachium leishanense. The sequence continues at coordinate 132,459,218 of CM019063.1, read as the reverse complement.
AAAATTAAAACATTATGAATGGTGTAACTAGCCTGATAAATCATTGGGGACGTGGCCAAACAGAACCTCGGAGAGACAGGATTATTTATAATTTAGGCAGTCACGTCTTATCCTAAAGAACTACCCAGAACTAAACTTTGCATGGTTAGAGACATACCCACACATTTTTCCCTAATATTTTACTAGACATCGTGAATCTGTCTGTTCTGAATCATAAATCTCTTATGTTCATATCTGATGCTCAATATTTAGAAGCCCTTGGTGAGATGACGTAACTCACTTCTCACATTACTGCGCAATTAAAAGCTCCTTGAAAGTGATAGCACCGGGGGTCGAGCGGACTGACACTATGGGTTTCTCTATAGATATCGCATAGTTCTTCCCGTGGCGCCCCTCCTTTGCAAAGAGGGTGAGGTTGACAATACACAAGGAACACTTACTGTAACTGGAGCCCCGCTCTATGTTTAGTAATATGATCTCTAAAGGGTGATGTCATGTGTTTGGAAGAACAAAGCCCTGCAAACAGATGGAGGAGGACTATGATGAGGAGTGAGAAGTTTCGAAACAATTAGCAACTAGGACATCGAGACAACTTTCAAACGGCATGTACAGCCATTTAATACTTCGGTGGGTTTCAGTTTCATTATATAAGCTCCTACAAAAGAAAAACCTTGTATAGCAGAACGTGAGTGTCTATAAAGATTCAGTCTGATGCATAGAAATGCAGGAAAATATTTAGATATATAGCCAAGGCATACTTATCCTGCAATGTAGAAATTTGTCCAAAAACTAATATAAAACATCTGCACAAAATATTGTTCGTAGCTGTAGAGATTTTGCTATTCTTTAAGTGAACGTCTAGTATCTTTTGCCTGACATTTCAACTTACCTCCATGTACATCACTACTGTAGAAGAACAAATCATAAAGGACATTCGACCTAATACTGTAAACCACGGCCACCAAAAATGTAGAATAATAATTACAAAAACAACTTGAAAAGTGAACTATTCGGGGCATTATCAGGACATTGATATCGCACTGCGAATAAATTGCATCAAGAGCGATGTGTGTTTGCATTGATAGAAGAGACCCCAAATTGTGTCTCAGACCAGGCAGCATCATCGGCCGTGTTCCAGAAGGCAATCATACGCACAGCCCCCTTTCTGTGCAGGTTACCGGCTGACTAGAGTGATGCTGACAGGCTGGTCCCTTTGTCCAGCTCAGACCACTGTGCCAAAAATGTGACAGTTGTAGGGCACAACATTTCTTATTCATTTTCCCAACAACACATACATTTGCCAGCACAGATAGAATTTGAAATCCTGTCAAACGAGCTAAAGTTGAGTAGAACATGATGGGTTCCCTTTAAAGCACCCTGAACGATCTCAAAAGAAGAACCCACTGCTCGTCTGTAAGCACTCAAGTGCGACCCCATCATCTTCCATGGTCTACGTCAGTAATGGCGAACCTTTGCACCCCAGACGTTTTGAAACTACATGTCCCATGATTCCTAGGCACAAATTTGACTGGCAGAGCACCCCTGGACATAGAAACGTCTGGGGTGCCAAGGTTTGCCATCACGGGTCTACTTGAAGGAAGAGATTTTAGAAAACCAAGACGTGCAGCAACTGCAGAGAGATAATGATCCTGTCCCAACATGAACTCTATGCAATAAGAGATCACATTCTCTGAGAAAAGGGGGGGGGGTCGGCGATACTGAGACAGCAAAGCCCTGTGGCTTTAAGATGCTCCTCGGGGAGCTGTAACTGTAGAAAGGCCAGTGTATACAACATCGATTGGGAGTGAGGTAACCGCAGCCAACTGTGTCTCAAATGAAAAGGGATTGCAGGTCTGACCCAGAAAACAAGCTTCGTAACCGCCTGATGAATCTTTAATAACCAACACAAGATTCTCCATTGCCCAGACACTCCGTACAAACACGCCGGTATTATATTCATACAGCGCATACAATGGAAGCAATCTCAAGAGAAGGAGCTGTCAGAATCAGTATCTGAGAGATGGTTTCGACTGCACTAAATCCACAGGAAAAACAAAATGCATTCTAGACACTTAATAATTCTCTTTTTCGAATAAATGAGCACAGTGAAAAAAAACAAAGGAAATAGAATAGTAGATAAAGCACCAAAATACATTGGATTGCATTTTCTTCCATTTTAAAAGCTATCAATAATAAGAAAAAAAAGAGCTAGTTAATGGTTAGGTTCCTTTAGTGCATTAACAGCCTTTTCTCGTTCATACAAGTTTGCTAATAAATATTTTCTATCACAGTGCAGCACCATAAAACATTTAAGCATTCAATACATATAAAAGAGTAGTTAAATAAATCACATATTGTGACATATGCCGGAGTCTGGTTCAGTAAGGAAATAAATCACAGTGTCTATTAAAATTTAGTCCTGGTACCAGTATCCTATTGGCCTTACCCAGCGAGCGCAACTCCATCTGAAACATGGATATCGCACAGGACCTTCCCCAGTTCGTGGTGCAGCTGGCTCACAGCACCGGAGCGGTTCTGAAGTAGACCAGAAGAAACATTAATCTCAATAAGAGCATTCCAACAAGTACTAACCATGTGGGATTTCGTACCAAAACAGGATAAACAAAGTTAGGAAAAAAGTCTAAACAATAACCCTATACATTGGATTGCAGAGATCTAAATTTACAGACTTAACTAATAAAAGGTAAATGGCATAAATTTGCCAAGTGTAGCAATATATTGCAACAAAGGGAATTAAACATTTCTCTGTAACTTATTTGGAAATTCTGTATGAAAATAGCCGCCCGGTTTACTCGAAGAGCTGCTTATAAAAGAAGAAATTTGCCTGCTTATTTCATTCCCTTTGAAGATCAAAATATGTGATCAGTGTGCATATGGTGGCATGGCACACTCCACCCACAAGCATGGACAGACCCATGCACTCTCTGCACCTCAGACCATCACAGTGTACAGTCTCCGGAGCGAAAATCAGTTTAGACAAAAGATTCCATTCATCGGATATGTTTAGTCAGAAAAGCTTTAGTCAGAAAAATTTGTGAAGCACAAAAGGACAGTATAGGTTAGCCAAACTACACTGCAATTATGACTTACAGTTAGGGCTGCAACTAATGATTATTTTCATAATCGATTAGTTAGTCAATCATTATTTTGAAATCGAATAAAAAAAATAGTGTTTCTTTTAATTAACAAAATTCTATGTAAAAATAAATCTACCAGTCCCGTCCTCCCCCTATTTTTATTTGTTACGCAATTTGCATAGTGCACATAACTTTTGTATGTACATAGGCAATTTGCTTTTCCCACGTAACTTATGTACTTTTCACACACAAGGCAAGCGAGCACTTGGTCAAAGTGATGGATTGATGCTGCATGCACAGCTCAGGCCCATATATGCTTTCTCTCCGATCGAACACTGCTAAAAGCAATCAAATAGACAGGATGTTGCAAAGCGGGAAGAGAACACGGGAGAGTCCACTAGGGCTGAAACAGCTGATCGATTAATCGACAAATCGATAATGAAAATAGTTGACAACTATTCTCATTATCGATTAATTGGTTGGTCGATTAATCGGAGTGTGTATAGTACACACTGTTTGAGTCAGACCAAGTTAAATATTATTAACATCAGAAACTACTTTGGAGCTGATTGCAGAAGATGTGCTGTTGCTTTAGGATTTTGCTCTAGTGTTATGTTGGACATCACCAGTTTGTTTTTACTCTTGTTACGGTTGTAAACTAAACCATCACAGATACCATGGGGTACTGCCACTGGGTGGTTGGAGCTGTATCGCCAGTGTTTTATATTTACTTCAAGCTGGTGTCCTGTGCCACCACCCCACTCTCCCTCCAGTCCAGAGCTACCATCACTCCCGTTGGTCCTGTCCCCACTGTGATAAGGAGAGGGGAATGGTTTGTGATGGTGTATATATTCCCCCTGTGTTTGTGAGAGGGGATCTGGTTGTTTGAGCCCAGGATGAAAATATAGGTTTTAAATTGTTCCCCTTTGCTGCAAAGTTTTCCCCCACCTGCTAATTATAAGCCCTTACATGTTTCCGGGGTGGAGGCAAGGAGAGGGGGGAGGGGAGTAACACACCGAGAACGGTAGAGCTCTGAGGGTGGCAGCTTGAAACAAAGACTTCAAAAGCTGGCATTTACTTTTTTGGTTATTTTCCCAAGTTCGTAAGAGATGCTTTATTGTTTAGTAAGTACGGAGACGAGCTAGGTTTTGTTCCGGTTATATATTTTTGATTGCTGGAGTTCCAAAATAAACTCTAACCTACACGAGAGACTGTGTTCGCGTGCCATAATTGCCCTAGAGGACCATGGTACAGCGCCCCATGACGTGCTCGGTTACCCCCTCTTACACGTAAATTCCCTCCCATACTCCAGTCCAATCTCTTGCCCAAACGCACTCCCTCTCGGGTCCGGCCCTTTGCCCAAACGCACTCCCTCTCGGGTCCGGCCCTTTGCCCAAACACAATCCCTCTCAGGTCCGGTCCTTTGCCCAAACGCACTCCCTCTCGAGTCCGGCCCGATCAGGGGTCAGCAACCTTGACCCTCCAGATGCTTTGTAACTATATTTCTCAGGAGGCTCCGCCAACCTAGTAAGCTGCCAAGCATCATGGGATATGTACCAAGAAAAATCTGGAGGGCCAAGGCTGCGGATGTCTGCCATAGATCTTTAGTCAAAGGGATTTATGCCTCACACTTAAAACACACATACCTTGTCAACTTTAGATAAGGACTTTATGTTGCCCTCTAAAGCAGCAATGAATTGTGGAAATATGTCTAATGCCAGACTAAAGAAAATTTGTACATAATATGACATGAATAAGTTGTTTTACATGAAATACAACAACACCGTACTATAGTGATAAAACATAGGAATATCAGGAATAAGAATATACTCTTGCTCATTTAACAAAATCATTTTGACACAGTCGGGGTTATTCAAAGAGATCCGAATTGTGGCGGAAAGGTAACCGAACAGTGAAATTCAGCGTACAGTTACCTTTCCTGGCCATTCGGCTATCCAGAGAGCAGGCAGTTCGCCAAATGTTGGCGAATTGCCTACACATACGGTGCCTGTTCGTGGGCAGTGAAATCCCCATAGTGAAGCAATGCTTCGTCTATTCAGAGAACAAAAACCAGCATGAAAAGTTGCCAAATTTCCCTGCTGTTCGGTGGTTTCACGCGGCAGATTTATTCAGGTGAATCCCATAGGCTTCAATGTTAAAAATATTCCGTTTTAATTCAATACCTAATAAACCGCTTTTTAGAATATTCTGCAGTATAAATTCTCTTAATAGATTTTTTAGGATCTTTTAGGCATTTTTCTTTTTTTTTTAAAAAATGGTTTATTTCTTCTGTAACAGCCCTTTTTATTATTCATTGGATCTTATTTGTAAATTTCAGACATTTTCGTTCTGTAGTTTCTTTGCAAACAGCGTTTCACTTTTCAAACATTCAAGCATACGCTTTTTTTCTTCTCTCTTCATTAGTCTGCGGCGCCGGCTTTTTCCGGTGGCTGCACTGCGCTCTGATCGGCGGCTGCTCGGTTTCCTCCAGCGTGTTCGGCGGGGTTAATCCAGCTGTTTTGCAGGTTTTAGTGAGTGTTCGGCAGGTTTGCGGCAGGTTTTCCTTGCACTTCGGGGACCCTGTGGTGCTTGCTGAATACACCGCAGGGTCGCCGAAATAGGATCGCCAAATCGCGCAGAATTGAAGAGAACGAAGAGTCACCGAGCAAACGGTGACTTTTCAATTCTATTTGAATAACCCTGAGTAATTCTAGATTTCTTATGTGTCGTAGATTGTAGTACGGTTGACTATAGAAGCAGGTAAACTACTGTAGATGTAACATAGAATTAAAACAGAACTTGAATGTGGATGGCTACCAAATAGTGGTTTTATATAATTGCTAATATTATTATGCTTATGTTAACCCTTAATTCATAAATGATATCTTTATGTTTGTGTGTGTCCAGACATGAATGGATTAAGTGAATCCACCAATTTCCTTACGGAAAGCATCCTTTCAGCTATGTGTTACACAAGGGGGAGAATAAAAACCAAGAATCCATTGCTTCAGAATCCAGAAGTAACCGATAAGCAGTCCTCACATTGCCATCTAGGTAAAATCTAGAACGAATTGGAAGCAGACATCTCCATTTTGATAGAGGCAACGAACCTTAAAAAGTTGTGACAACAGTTTCCCTCAAATGCCCTGTAAAGAAACATAACATAACAGGCAATCGTATACTGGATAGCCCTGATGCCATTCCATAAACCGCAGTGCACCTAACCCTTGTGAAAGCTCACATTCAAGGGACCTGTAAATAACATAATCCATTTTAGAATGGCTGTGGTACCACCCGTCCCAAAAAGTGTCGGTTAGAAAAAGGATCAAGAGAATACAGTACCCCTGATGGCAGTGGCCTCTTTCAGCAGAATAATGCACCCTGCCACACTGCAAAAATTGTTCAGGAATGGTTTGAGGAACATGACATTTCCAGGGGTCGCTTTGGCTTTCAAATTCACCAGATCTCAAATCAGACTGAGCATCTGTGGGATGAACTGGAACAACAAATCCGATCCATGGGAGGCCCAACTCACAACTACAGCAGGATTTAACCCCCCTGTGTTCCCGAGTGTGGCTCAGGGTTAACTTTCAATGCCAAAAGCGGTAACCCCAAGCCACACTCTGGCTGTATACACACCTATCTGTGCGCTCCCTCACTGACCTCCTCAATCGCATTCTCCTCCAGCGATCATGACGTTTTGCTTCCTTCACGAGAAGGGAACCAGGAAATAGGATGTCGCAATTGCCGGAGAATGGGGACAGCAAGGGAGCGCAGGGACAGGTATGTATCCAGCGGCATCCCGAGTGTGGCTTGGGTTTACTGCTTTCTGCAATGCATTTAACCCCGAGCCACACTCTGATAGCGCTAGGAGACCAAATAAATTGTTCCGATTCTGACATAAAAGGTCAGAATCTGAATGCTAGGAAGGTTGAAGGATCTGTTGCTAATGTCTTGCTGCCAAATACCACAGGACACAGTCTGAGGTCTTGAGAGTGTCCATGCCTCGATGTATCAGGAATACCCTTTGAAATAGCAAATGCAGGATTTTTAGCTGAGCAAATGTATCTATGTAAACATTTACTGATGTTTCATTGAATTATCATTTTAGGGATCTAAATTTCCCAAAATGCACAGCACATTCACATAATGCAGAGTGCTTGACCTTAGTTATCACACTTTTTGCATGTTAAAAAAATGCATGAAACTTTACTGGTTACTATTCGTTACTAGTGACGTTCACTATCTCGGAGACCAATTGGAGCTGTAAATAAGCGCAGCTCCGATTCCTCATTCTGTGCAGGTGCTATGGGACTTGCAGACATAATGTTGGCAAGTACCGTTGTGGTGCGCAATTTACGTTTCCTACGCTATGCAAATAACACAGGAAGCGCAAAATGCGCAGAAAAGCCTCGGACTTCAGTGTTAGGGAGACCCTGAGCTGTAATGCAGCGCACGGTGAGGGAGAAAAGGTGGGTAAAATTGGGCAAAATAAAAGTAAAAAAAATATTTAAAAATAATTGGGCAGAGGCTGTCAGAAGCCTCTGCCCAATTATATAAGGGCAAAAGAAGGGACACTACTTTTCACCAGAGTGGTCCTTTAAGCAAAGTATGATAAATTCAAATAAATATTAAGTTATCTATACAGAATGCATACATAAATTACAGATTCAAGTTATGCGACTTTATGTTGCCATAATCTTCTTGTATGCAAAAGATTTTGCTTATGATGATGGCCATCACCAACCGATAACTGATATAGATATAGGTGACTACTTACCTATAGATGTTATCAGGAAAAAAATTCCAAAGTGATGCCTAAATATATGGTACATTAAAATGCAACTGAAAGGCTAAAAGAATCCTACAAATAGCAGGGGACAAACCTGGATGGGGTTAATTAACCCTCCTTGAACTCCCCTGAGTGCTGTAACCGCACTGAGAAATATTGGCCAACTATTGCATTTGCTGCACATCAAGAGCCAATCAAACCCTGGAAGTCAGAACGCCGTCACCGCTAAAGTCTAATCACACAGTGCTTGCACAACAGCCCACAGGAAACAGCATGCAGAGGGGAAATCATGGCGTTGCTCAATGCTGGAAATGTGCAATTACTGGCTGGGATATCTCATGAAAAGATGAAGTATTAGAACATTGCAGAAAAACGTACATAGTCACAACAGGTGCACTTTAAAAAGGGACACTCTAGGCGACTGACCACTAAATGCGCTGAATGAGAGAGCCAGAGGATTGGCTGGATGTTTGGTCAAGCATCCAACCCCAAATGGTCATGTGACTGCTTCAGCATAAGGCAAATGTCACAGCTGAAAGTTTGATTTAAAAAAACCAAAACATTAACGTGTTAAACTGGTAGGGAGCATTAAAGAGGGACTAAAGTTTAAGCGCACTGTTTGCGTTCCAACTGTCGTGGAAGTGACAGAAGGTTTGTGATTTTTGCTTTTTCCAGTCTCTTATAACATTTACTCAGACAAAAATTGATCCTTCTCAAACTTAAAATCCTCTCAAAAGCTTTTGCTTCATTAGAATTCATATCCTTGCTAAAATCTGAAGATTCAGACATGATGTAACATTACTCAACATCACACTTACTAACAAGTTCCTCAGGGACAACTTATCCAACATAAAACAGACGCTGTGCTTTAGGGAAGCAGAAATATTCAGCATTTGCCATTAATCTGATTAAAAGGTGATGAGGACACAGGCAAGAAGCACTGCTGATGTTTTACATGCAAATTGCCTCCGGCACGAGACAAAACAAAATTCTAATGAGCAAACTAAGATGATCCAGTTCTCTCTGCACTACACATATTTACAGGAAGAAACAGGCCGTCACTCCAGTGTTGCTTAAATTTGTAATGTTAAAAATAAGGTTTGCCGTGTCGGTGCAACCTATACAGCCATTATATGTGTGTGTGGTGGTTTCCTTATGAACAGTACTGAAGTTGTGCTATTAGAAACTATTTTATCAGGTTTCTTCCCCCTTATGAATACCATTTATTTCTATTTTTTTACTACACAACTACTGGAAAATAAAACCTGATGTCTATTTGTAATATGAAAAATAACATTACTGTTGGGATAAGAGGAAACCAGGGTTTTCAAATATATTTAGGGTAGGACACTAAATAATTGTGATACACTTGTAGCGTTAAGCATTTTATCTACTTCAAAGCTACGTAATGATTCGATTAAACCCATCAAAAAGACTTGCAAAATTGCAAATTAAAAAAAAAAAAAAACACATTTACTACCTGCTTAGGCCAGGGTCAGACGAGCACACGCGCCCATACCGACATGCCTCTCGGCGTCCGTCGCAGCGTTGACACTTCTATGGGGCCGGCCACACGCTGTAGCGCATGCACAAATTGCGTGCACTACAGCAGACGTGCTGCAGCCATGCTGAAAGTCTCCCCGTTGAAGCGCTACAACGCGCATTCGACAGGGCTGCAAAGTGTGATCCTCCATAGGAGGATGGAGCATTGCAGCGCCGAGCACACTAACTGCACTCATCGAGGTGGCCAGATGGGCGTCAGAGTGAAAGGAACGTCCACTCTCATGGACGGTCCTTCCGCTCTTTACAGGGTTATTCTGAATTGTGGCCGAAAGGTAACCAAACAGTGAAATTCAGCGTACGGTTACCTTTCCTGGCCATTCGGCTATTCAGAGAGCAGGCAGTTCGCCAAATCTTGGCGAATTGCCTGCACATACGGTGCCTGTTCGTTGCCGGTTTGTTGGCAGTGAAATCACCATAGAGAAGCAAGGCTTCATCTATTCAAAGAACACAAAACAGCAGGGAAAAGTTGCCGAAATGCCCTGCTGTTGGGTTGGTGTCATTCGGCAGGTTTATTCAGGTGATTCCCATAGGCTTCAATGTTAAAAATATTCCCGTTTTAATGCAACATCGAATAAACCATTTAATATTATACTAGTATAATAGTTTACTATTAGTTTTTACTATACTAATAGTAAAAAGTCTATTTATAGATTTTTTAAGCTCTTTTAGGCATTTTCTGGGATGTTTTTGGCAAAACATTTTTCCCGTTTTTTTTTTTAATCGTCTTTTCTTTCTACTGTAACTGCCCTTTTTATTACCATTCATTGGATCTTATATGTAAATTCCAGACATTTTCGCTCATTTTTTTTGCAAACAGCGTTTCAATCTTCCACCTTTCAAGCGGACTGTGTTGTTTTTTCACCTCGTTCGTCTGCGTGTCGGTTTTTCCGGCGGCTGCTCTGATCAGCGGCTAGTCGGGTTTCTCCGGCGGGGTTAATCCAGATGTTTTTGCGGGTTTTCGGTGAGCGGTCGCCAGGTTTTGTGGTGAGTGGTCGTTGGCTTTTCCCCGCACTACGATGGCCCTGTGGTGCTTGCTGAATACACCGCAGGGTCGCCGATGTTAGATTTTAATTTCCTGTATAAAATATAAATATTTTATCTTGAAAAGCCGGTTTTGATAAAATGGGCTGTGAAATTACCCCCCCTCCCATTTTGAGTGTCAAACTCGTCTTTGTCTTGCATAGGATGTTGGCCTGTGGAATTTAGCAGATTTCCTGTCTGCACAGGAAAGGGCGTGCGGACAGTGTAAGCTAGAGAAAAGCCATCTCTGAATCATATGTAGTAATCTTTGTCTCACTGTTGGATAAAGGAACACTCTAAGCAAAAATCCACCCCCCCTGTTTGTTTACATTAAAATATACCTATTCCCTCAACTAGGTAGGGATTTTTTATTTTTTTTACTGTAATACTTACCCTAAAATCCACTTGTTTCCAACGGCGCCTTTTTTTTATACTCTCCTCCCTCCTCTTCCGCTCCCGTCCTTCTAACTCTTTCACTTGGCTAATGGTTTACGTGAGACGCGCGCATGTGCGCCTCTCACGTAAGCCAGCCAATCAGCAGGCTTCCTCTCAGCTCCATCTTCTTTGATTAGTGTTGCGCGCAAGAGGATGCGCGCAACACTAATCCTCAGCCGCTGCTGCCAGCTACTGCGGCGAGTTGGATATGTCATCGCGCTGAAAGCGCGATGACATCTCCTACTCGGCAATAGACGGCAGAAGCGGGAAATATGAATCCCGCTCTGCTGACTGACAGCTGGGAGGGCGGAGTAAAGTCATCCGCATCTCTCAGCCGATCGGCTGAGCGGAGGGAGGGGGGAAGGACAAGCATCATGACCACCTAAAAAAAATTAGGTGGTCATGTTGCCTAGAGTATCCCTTTAAACTGTGACGTGGAAATGTATCTGTATGCGGATTGGCTAGAAGTTCTTTGAAATCTAATGAAACAGTCGGTCTAACAAAAGATATTTTAGACATGACCTGAAGCTACATGCCTGTGGCTGATTTTGGGGTCTCTCGCCATGGCGTAGCGCAGCATCTTACTTCAATTTTGATATATAAGAAGAAACTTGAAAAAGGTTTATGGCATTCCTAAATATATGGTAATTATATTAGAATACTTAAAATTTATCAGTTGGTGCCAGAAATGGGATGTAATAATTCAATTGTCTGATATGATTTATTTATGTTAAACAATTGCCTATATAGATAAAAGAATCTTTGCTTCCATGGCTGTGAGAGTCATTGTGTTGTTGTAGGACACGCGGTTTGTTTTTCTTTGTTTACACTTGCTCTTATATTATGCTTGTTTGTTTATCTTAACTCGCCCGATACAGAGCTGTTAATGAGCGGTGACTCACTCGTTATGTTGATGTACCCTGATAAGTTCTAGTGCTGAGTATTTGTTATGTCACTCACCCGGGAAACTGAAAGAGGTTTCTAGCGTTTGAGTAAATGGATTTGTCTTTGTGTCCGTATTGTAGCTTCTTTGTGTTCTGGAGTTTCTGGCTTGTCCATATCTGCTTGTAATTGTGAGCATTTTATTTTAATTGATTAGATTTGTCTAGTCTCTTCTTATATAGCAAAATGGTTTCCTGTACTCTCATTAAGAGCAATTTTCTTTTACGCGCTATTACAATTGTTTTGCGTTCTTGCCATTTTTTGGCGCGCGTTGCTGTATGTTTGGCCGCGGTTTTATTTTATAACCTGATTCTAAAGGATTTGCAAACTGTTTTTTCTTTCAGATATCACGTTTGTCTTTGGTTTATTTATTTTTTCTATTGTTTCTTGCCATTGATTACATCTGTTTATTTCACTGTTTGTCTTTACTAATTAAAGTATGTGTTGATCTTTGAGGTTTTCTATTTTATTACACTGTACAGTTGTCTGTGTTTCTAGGGACTGATTTACTTTAGAATATGTCGCTTTGCCAGTGTAAAAAGAAGAGTTGAATGCAGTGTGTCCGTGTTTCTCCCCCTAAGCAGCTGTAAAAGGAAGCAGCCCTCACTTAACCTCCCTGGCAGTATTCCCGAGTGTGACTCGGGGTTAAATTTCGCTACCGCGAACGGTAACCCCGAGCCACACTCGGGCTGGATGCATACTCACCTCCTCCTGGCTCCCTCGCTGTCCCCTGCAGTGTGATCGCGGCGAGCTGCTTCCTGGAAGGCTCCCTGCGAGTCACATGGTGCAGGGTGGGCGGGAACCATCAGCAAACTTATAAACAACTCATAAAATATTGTAATCCAAAGTGCAATGTTTATGAACGGCCACTGGGTGGCACTACAGGATAAGAAATAGACCATACATCCTCTTACTCTTGTTGTCAGACCGATTTCAGTGTTTTTTGTTATTTATTTAATTAAATATCATTTATTTGCATTATTTTGGATAATTATTTTTGGGATAATAAATTATTAATTCGTGTTTCAAACTTTATCGGACTCAGTGTATTTACTATTTTTTTATTTAAATATTTATTTTATTTATTTACTTATAAAAGGATTTTACCAGTAAGAACTCTTGATTGCCCGGATTTCAGTGCGTGATTCCTAATTATTACAGGCTATGTACAAAAACACGTTGCCTTTAAAAAAATTGAGACGCTTTTAGACACAAATTTTTAAAAAAATTAGACCGCCCGGGAGGTTAATTCAGGCTTGCGATAAGTGTTTTTTTTTTTCTCTTATCTCTCTTCCTGATCTAAATGTGAGGGGTTTTTTTTGGAATGCAAGTTGGATAAAGGAATATGTAGTTATTTTTGTTGTTCTGTTAGGATGCTATAAAGGAATGAATGATATGATATAAAAAAAACTAGTGTATCAAGGTGATGGGCGTCGTCACTCTGCATTAATAGAAGTTATACATTTTCCAAAAAGAGGCGGTCGGTTATTTTTTTTTCTCTTCTGGTCTTTGTTTGAGTCCAGCACAAAGGGATTGACCACACCTTAATATACCGGTAGGTTATATGGTTTTGTATAAGGGACAAGCATGCCTGTGTAGTTTTCTTTGTTGCTGAACGACTGATAAATATTACTAGAATTATATCTTTAGTAGAGATTGAGTCCCCTATTGAATAATTGCCAAAATGGCTGACTGAGGTCATTTACAGGTTTTGTAACATGTATAATGGAATATATATGTAGGGTCATCATAATACAGTAAGCAAAGAGGTCCTGTTTAAGAGCTTGCAATTTAAGAGGATGGAGTGATATTGAAGGATTATTGTTTATGTGGAAAGAGCCTACAGGTTTTGTAGCGCTGTACAAAGGAATGTTAAAGTATGTATATAAAGGTAATTTCAGATGATGAGTGGGGATAGAAAGCTGTTTTTGTGACAAAAGGAGATAAAAGATTGTAATTTAATATCTTGAGTATTGTTTGTTTTCTTTTCAGGAAAACATTTCATTAATTTGGTCGTATTGCTAATTGGGGATCTGTGCACATAAATAATTGATAATTATCTTTAGTCTCAATTTTTAACATGCCCTTCTATACTTTCTTTCCCAGTTTATGATATTTTTGTTATGTGTTTTGTTATTTGAATTGAAGAGCATTTTAAGAAAATTGGTGACCGTTGCAAAAGTAAAAAAAAAAAAAAAAAAAAGAAGTTTTCATTCTTCTCCTAGCCCCCTCTATTTTCTCTCATGACCACTCCTTTTTCTTTGTGTTAAACAAAAAATGCAAGCAACACATTTTTGAAGTATTTTAACCATAATCAATTTTAAAGTTTGACAGGTTAATAATACATTTTTTTTCCCAAGTTTTTACTTTAGGTGAAAACCCATACATTCCAACTTTGATCAAGCTAGATGGAAGATTATTGAATACCAATATTGATAAAGCGATTGGAATTGAAGGAAATTTACTCAAACACATTATCATTTCACATTACAATGTTACATCAACCGGATAATAAGGAATTATCAGACACCACGCAATAAAACATTCTAATTTATCAACAACTCATCGATAAATCATGCGATTAAAGAAGATCATTGATTTGGTAATAAAACTTAAGATATGGCAGTTTTACAAAACAGTTATTTTCAACCAATAAGACAGAAGACAAAGAAAGAAGATGATAATATATTTTTTATATGCTGATGGATTATCATTGTGTTGTCTAAATGATAATTATTTTGTGTATTTAATGTTTTATTATTTTTGTTGTTTGGTTACAATCAATATTGTTCAAATTCCCGGACACATTTAGGATTATTGAAGATCACATCCAATTAAAATTAGAGTTAATTAATGTATTTAGGAACATATAATTTAAAGCATTTGCATAAATACGTTTCATGACATATATAGTGGTAAATGTAAAGTTTTAATTCGGTAAAATTAAAGTTGTCTTTATTTTTTGGATTATATTTGAGGATTGGGTTGTTTTACAAACACCAGGTTTGTTTTCAAAACACTGAACAAGACTGAATAGGCTAGTAATTAAATATTTTTTGATATTTAAAATGGGTGGAATATGCACTTCAGCTATTTCCCTTTTGAGCCAAAGTTGTATATATATTTTTCCCTAAATGCATTGAGTCGGATGTAGTATGATCTTTCTTTTTTGTTGCGTGAGGCCCATAGGCTTTGCGAGGAAATTTTAAAATTTATTATCTCTGTCTCTTGTGTAAATTAACATTTTTATTGTTTTCATGCACTTGAGAGTGACAATGAATAAATGGATGTATATAAATTAGTGGGTATACCATATTTAGTTTTTTTGATTGTTGCTAAAACTGTATCACATCATCAAGAAATCTGACAGTCACAATGACTGCATATGGAACGAATCATGGACATTTTGTGTCAAGGTCAAAGGTAATAAGCAACCAGCTCAAAGAGACAGCTCGTTCAGGAGTGTCTATGGTGGGAGCTCTGATGACATTCAATGATTATGCGTCTCAAGATGGGATGTTGAAAAAGACCAAACCTTGATCTCGCACTTTGGACTATGGTATTAGATTATGGAATATTTTTTTTTTTTATTTAATCCCCTAGATAAGTGTGAGAAAGGATTGGATTTGTGAAAATGAGAATGTATTTCTTGAGTGTGCAGGTGTGTATGCATTTTGTGGAGTGAAGCTGAACATAAGAAAACACACAGATATAGATCTGACTCATGTTGATTATTAGATAAATGAACTTTTACATTCAAGTTATTATATTTTTCTTGTTCGGTGAATTATATTTTGGGAAATTATTATTATTATTATTATTCTTTATTTATAAAGCGCCAGCATATTCCGCAGCGCTGTACAATAAGCACAGTATAGACAGGGTTACAATACATTGAACAACATTTGACAAACAGTACAGGAGGAGATGAGGGCCCTATTCCCGTAGGAACTCACAATCTGGGAGGGTTGGGGTTGGAAACAGGAGGAGAGGACTGTAAGGTGAGAGTGATTGATGGTTGCGTCAGTGAGTTGGGTGATAGGCTTCCCTAAATAGGAACGTTTTAAGGGAGCGTTTGAAGGAAGAGAAGTTAGGGGAAAGTCTGACAGTACGAGGGAGAGCGTTCCAGAGAGTGGGGGCTGCGCGTGAGAAATCCTGCAGTCTATCATGGGAAGAGGTGATGCGGGGAGAAGCTAGTCGCAGGTCACTGTTTGACCTTAGGGAGCGGGCCGGGGGTGTATTTGGTGATTAGTGAGGACAGGTAGTGGGGAGCTGAGTTAGTGAGGGTTTTGAACTTAATTCTGCAGTGGATGGGGAGCCAGTGAAGGGACTCGCAGAGGGGAGCGGCAGAGACAGAGCGGCGGGTGAGGTGAATAAGCCTGGCGGAGGCGTTCAGGATGGATTGTAGGGGGAGAGGCGGGACAGAGGGAGGCCAGATAAGAGATTATTGCAATAGTCGAGTCGGGAGATTACCAGGGCGTGTAGGAGTTGTTTTGTGGTGACAGCGGTAAGAAATGGCCGAATTCTGGAAATATTACGCAGTTGGTATCGGCAGGAGGAGGAAAGAGACTTGATGTGGGGGATGAAGGAAAGAGCAGAGTCAAGTGTAACACCAAGACAGCGAACTTGGTTTGATGGGGAAATGGTGATACCCTCCACCGTGATAGAGAAGTCAGGAGGTGGGGAGGCATTGGAGGAGGAATAAGTAGGAGTTCAGTCTTTGACATGTTGATCTTTAGGTGGTGGGAGGCCATCCAGGAGGAGATGCCAGATAAACAGTCACTGACTTTTGAAAGGACAGGGGGAGAGAGATCAGGGGTAGAGAGGTAGATCTGAGTGTCATCAGCGTAGAGGTGGTAATTGAAGCCAAAGCTGTTGATGATTTTGCCCAGGGAGGAGGTGTAGATGGAAAAGAGCAGAGGACCAAGGACAGAGCCTTGAGGTACACCAACAGATAGAGGCAATGAAGAGGAGGAGTTACCAGCAAAGGACACACAGAAGGACCTGTTGGATAAATAGGATTCGACCCAAGCGAGTGCAGTGTCACCGAGACCCAGAGAGTTGAGGGTCTGTAGAAGGAGGGGGTGGTCAACAGTGTCAAAAGCAGCCGAGAGGTCGAGCAGGATGAGAATAGAATAGTGGCCGTGTTTTTTAGCAGTTAGGTCGTTGGTGACTTTGGTGAGGGCAGTTTCAGTTGAGTGTAGGGGACGGAAGAAAGATTGCAGGGGGTCAAGTAGGGAATTGGAGGACAGGAAGAGGGAGAGGCGGTTGAAGACTAGTTTTTCTAAGAGCTTTGATGTGAAGGGAAGCAGGGATACAGGGCGGTAGTTGGATGGAGAGTTGGGATCGAGGGATGGTTTCTTTAGTAAAGGGGTAACTAGCGCGTGTTTGAAGGCGGATGGAAAGGAGCCAGTGGAGAGAGAAAGGTTGAAGATGTGTGTGAGAGCAGGGGTGAGGGAGGAGGAGAGGGGAGGAATTAGATGTGAGGGAATGGGGTCGAGCGGGCATGTGGTGAGATGTGAGGAGGACAATAAGGAATTGACTTCCTCCTCAGTGGCTGGGAGGAAGCGACAGAGGGTGGCAGAGAGGACCTCTGGGAGTGGAGGTGGCAGATAACTATCTTGTGTTGGGATGTTGCTTCTGATATTTAGAGTTTTACTGAGGAAGTAGTCTGCCAGGTCTTGAGCGCTGAAGGCAGCTGTGGGGGAGGTGCAGGTGGGTAGAAGAGGGTGTTGAAGGTGGACCAGAGCCGTTTAGGGTTGGAGGACAGCGTAGATATAAGAGATGAGAAGAAGGATTGTTTGGCCAAGTGGAGGGCAGAGGTGTATGACCGGAGAATAAACTTGAAGTGAACAAAATCAGCTTCAGAGCGGGATTTCCTCCAGGCACGCTCTGCGGTGCGGGAGCATCTTTGCAGGTAGCGAGTCTGGAGGGTGTGCCAGGGCTGAAGCTGGCGGCGTGGGGCCTTACAGAGTCAAAGAGGAGCAAGAGTGTCTAGAGCAGAGATAAGAGTAGTGTTGTAGTGATTAGTGGCAGCATCAGGGCAGGTGAAGGATGAGGTATGAGGGAGGTGGTGAAGTAGGTTGGAGAATTGATGGGGGTCCACAGCATGTAGATTTCTGCGAGTGTGTGTGCGGGGTGGGGGAGCAGGGTGTTTAGGAAGTCCAGATAGGTTGAAAGAGAGAAGGTGGTGGTCAGAGATGGGGAAAGGGCGACAGTTGAACTCAGAAATGGAGCAGAGGTTGGAAAAGACAAGGTCAATAGCGTGACCATCGCGGTGGGTAGGGAGGAGGGAGGATTGTGTGAGTCCAAGGGAGGACGTGAGTGAAAGAAGTTTGGAGGCAGCAGGGGCGGAAGGATCATCAATGGGAATGTTGAAGTCCCCGAGAATTAGGCATGGAAGATTAGAAGACAGGAAGTGAGAAAGCCAGGTAGCAAAGTGGTCAAAGAACTGGGAGGTTGGTCCCGGTGGGCGGTAGATGACTGCCACCCTGAGAGCCAGAGGAGAGAACAGGCGGATGCAGTGTGTCTCGAAGGAGGAGAAGGAGAGGGATGGGGGTGGAGGGAAATGGGAATAAATAGTTATTTAATGTCTAGATTAAGTATTTTGGCCTAGGTTCCAAGTGTGGTTCGCTGGAAGAGTGAATCTAGATAGATAAGTGGATTTTATGCTCATAAAGGGCCTCCTTGGGGAATCCCTTTCATATATCGTAAAGGTATTAGGCGAGGACACTGTAGCCCAGGTATAATTAGTTTAATTGCCTAGGTTTGGTTTATCTTTTAGATGATCACAAGTGATATGTGATCAAAGGAAAGAATGGTTAGATTTTAATTTCCTGTATAAAATATTTTATCTTGAAAAGCCTGTTTTGATAAAATGGGCTGTGAAATTCCCCCCTTCCCATTTTGAGTGTCAAACTCTGTCTTTATCTTGCATAGGATGTTGGCCTGTGGAATTTAGCCAATTTCCTGTCTGCGCAGGAAAGGGCGTGCGGACAGTGTAACCTCGAAAAAAGTCATCTCTGAATCAAATGTAGTAATCTTTGTCTCACTGTTGGTTAAACTCTGACGTGGAAATGTATCTGTATGCTGATTGTTTTATTAGATTTCAAAGAACTTATAGCCAGTCTGTCCAACAAAAGATATTTTAGACATGACCTGAAGCTACATGACTGTGGCTGATTTTGGGGTTTCTTGCCATGGCGTAGCGCAGCATCTTACTTCAATTTTGATATATAAGAAGAAAGTTGAAAAAGCATTCCTAAATATATGGCAATTATATTCGAATATTTAAAATCAGCCGAATCGCACCGAATTGAAGAGAACGAAAAGTCACCGAACGTGCGGTGACTTTGATTCTATTTGATTAACCCTGTTAAAAATGCTCGTCTGACTCCGGCTTCAGTGGAACACTATAGCCTCAACTGCGTCTGTCCGAAGAGCTCAGTGTTGAGGACCTGGGAGAGACATTGAGAAAAGTCACAGAAAGGGATCACAGTGGAGTCTTTAAGTCAACTAAAGGGTGCTGGAAAAAAAAAATAGGATCAACAGATTGTAGGCACAAGAAAATCATTTCAGTTGCCAAAACACTTTTACCAGACTGGATTTATTAAGGCTTACTAAAAAACACAAAACGTTCTCAATCTTCTTTAACCACTTGGATAAATATGATCTGGTAAGCATGTCCTCTTTTCCGCTAGGATGAGGATTACATGCTGAGTGCATCGAAGTCCTGTGGCTCAGCGCCGATCTCTGTCTGGTTTCACAGCAGGCTGATAAGAGATTTCAGCCCTTGTTGTGGGACCCAACCCCCCGCATACTGATGTCATCAGTTATGAAACAATTATTGACCAGCCACTTAAAAGGCACGACTGTCAAAGTTGTGGCTCCCCAAATGTTAAGATCTACAACTTCCAGAAAGCTTTGAATGCAGTAGATAGCCAGGGAATCATTGGAGTATAAGTTCAGGAACATCTGGGGGGCCAGAGTTTCACAGTCCTGACTTAACCACATTTTAGGTCCCAGAAAAGACCTTAAGTAGGACCATTTCTCCAGTACAGCACAGCTATGGACATCACCACAGATTGCTAGCAACTTACTCACTGCAGTAAGCTTTAACCCCTTTGTTGCGGATAACGTGGGTTGGGGCCATCCTGGGGATTCCCCGCTACATGCAGAGGACATCCCCCACGCGTCATGGGGTCCCTGCAGCAAAGGGGGAGACCCCAACCACTCGGGACGGAGTCCCGGGGCGGTCTGACTTCTTTGAAGTCAGACTGTCCCATTAGACCGCTCCTGGTACGATTATGTCATTTTCAGGTGCC
This sequence comes from Leptobrachium leishanense, assembly GCA_009667805.1. Classification (NCBI taxonomy): domain Eukaryota; kingdom Metazoa; phylum Chordata; class Amphibia; order Anura; family Megophryidae; genus Leptobrachium; species Leptobrachium leishanense. The sequence continues at coordinate 132,439,044 of CM019063.1, read as the reverse complement.
CCCTTCCCCAGCAGAGCCTGGAGAGTGCCTGAAGTGTGTGGGTGGGGTCCTCTCTCCCGATCGGTAAGCGCCACAAAAATAAGAGGCTTCGATGGAAAAGTCAGAGTCTGACTTTAACCAGTTACTCTAACCGCGATCTGGCTCCAAATCGGCAATCTTGGGTGTCTGGCCACCTCCGGGGCCTCCCCCCGTCCACTGAGGTCATCGCGCATGGGTGGGATGATGTCAGTAAGGGGATCCCCCCCCCCTGTCCGGGGATTTCCTTATGGTGGAGAAGGGGGGGGGCTTTGGATCCCCCCTATCTCCCCATTGGTGCCAGCTAGAGGGTCATGCTTAATGGAGTCGTTGGAAAGAGCATGGCCAGGTTATGAGTAAAAATAAAAAGGTCTTCTTTTTTTATAATGCAGCACTATTGTTCATTTTCAATTAAGGATATTGCACTAACTTACCTCATTTCCCACGATGAAAAATTTTGTTTCTTCAGTTCAAGCTAAAATCACATATTTTCTCAGACAAATACAGTAACGGGTTCCCATTTCTAAATTTATTAACCTCCCTGACGGTAATCCCGAGTGTGGCTCTGGGTTAACTTTTCGTACCGAAAGCGGTATCCCCGAGCCACACTCGGGCTGGATACTTACATGTCCTGCGCTCCCTCACTGATCCCGCAGTCTCCTCCAGCCACTCGCAAAGTCACACTGCCTGGTTCTCTTCTCACGAGGACTGAAACAGGAAGTGTGACATCGCGATTGGCTGCAGTGTGACTGGGGGGACAGCGAGGGAGCGCAGGACATGTAAGTATCGGCCTGAGTGTGGCTCGGGAGTACCGCTTTCAGTATTGAAAGTTAACCCCAGAGCCACACCCATACCGCTAGGGGGCCAGAATACAGTTGTGTTCAAAATTATTCAACCCCCACTGAAATTGAGTGTTTTGGCCAGTTTGACATTGATTTTGATCATTCAGTCATCTTGCTTACAATTAAATCAAAGAGGCACGTGTAGGTGAGACAAATATAACATAACATTTATAATGCAATAACCACAAATGTCTTTTCTGTGCTCACATCATTATCAGTTTTATTCAACCCCCAAGTGACATTCAATCTTAGTACAACATCCTTTTACAGTTATAACAGCTTTTAAACGTAAAGCATAGCTTGACACAAGTGTCTTGCAGCGATCTACGGGTATCTTCGCCCATTCGCCATGGGCAAAAGCCTCCAGTTCAGTCACATTCTTAGGCTTGCGCACTGCAACTGCTTTCTTTAAGTCCCACCAGAGGTTCTCAATCGGATTTAAGTCAGGTGACTGCGATGGCCACTCCAAAACGTTCCAGCCTTTAATCTGCAACCATGCTCTAGTGGACTTGGAGGTATGCTTGGGATCATTGTCCTGTTGAAAGGTCCAACGTCTCCCAAGCCTCAGGTTTGTGACGGACTGCATCACATTGTCATCCAATATCTCCTAGTACTGAAGAGAATTCATGGTACCTTGCACACGCTGAAGCTTCCCTGTACCTGCAGAAGCAAAACAGCCCCAAAGCATGATTGACCCCCCGCCATGCTTCACAGTAGGCAAGGTGTTCTTTTCTTCATAGGCCTTGTTCTTCCTCCTCCAAACATAGCGTTGATCCATGGGCCCAAACAGTTCTAATTTTGTTTCATCAGTCCACTATCCCAAAACTTCTGTGGTTTGTCCACATGACTTTTGGCATACTGCAGTCGACTCTTCTTATTCTTTGGAGACAGCAAGGGGGTGCGCCTGGGAGTTCTGGCATGGAGGCCTTCATTACGCAGTGTGCGCCGTATTGTCTGAGCTGAAACTTCAGTACCCACATCTGACAAATCTTTTCTCAGTTCCTCAGCAGTCACACAGGGACTTTTCTCCACTCTACGCTTCAGGTAGCGCACAGCAGTCGAAGTCAGCATTTTCTTTCGGCCACAACCAGGTAGCGTTTCAACAGTGCCCTTTGCCTTGAATTTGCGAATGATGCTTCCTATGGTCTCTCTTGGTATGTTTAACATCTTTGCAATCTTCTTATAGCCATTGCCCTTCCTGTGAAGAGTAATCACCTCTTCTCTTGTCTTCCTGGACCATTCTCTTGACTTCACCATGTTTGTAACCACACCAGTAAATGTCTAGAAGGAGCTGAGTATCAAAGTCATTTTAAAGCTGCCTAATTGGGGCTTATTATGCTTTATTGCTGCTCCGTGACATCCACAGGTGTTTTCAATACCTGATTGAAAACACTTGAATGAACCTCTGTTCTTCAGAGTGGTAGTCTTTAAGGGGTTGAATAATTGTGTCAATGAAGAATTCACAAAAGAAACATTTACTACTGTATTACAAAACCAATTGATGTCATTTTAGTTGCATATGGTTCTTTAAAAAGTCCTTGTAGGATTTCATTCTGAAAACAATTACAAATGTACACTAAATTACCTAAAACCCTTTACAGCATTGGGGGTTGAATAATTTTGAACACAACTGTAAATAGGACCGATTCTGACATATAAAATATGTCAGAATCGGACCGCCAGTGAGGTTAAACAAGAAGTACCCCATAGAATATATAACTACAAAGGCTTGGATGATAAAATGTGAAAATTTTTATTTTACACTCTGTAAATGATTGAAATCTGAATGGAAATTCACGTTTTTTTAAAAAATTGTTCTAGCATTCTGACAGTACATGACGTATACATAGAATAATTATATATTATGAAATCTGCCAAGTCTCCTATAAAAAAGGATATATAATTAGTCTGGGTCATAATAAAACAGAACTTCAAATCGGGTTTAAAAATTATGAGCGGAAAACTGTCAAAATGAGCTCAGCACAGTGAAGGGGTTAATGGTATAGGGAATTTGCATAAAAAGGAGGGGAGTCTAACAGATTGGAGTTTTAAACCTCTTGCAGACCACCTTTACATAAAATAGAACAAAAAAAAAAAAAAAAAAGGACAAACATTGGAAAGTTTTATTAGGATTTTCAAACTAAAATCTGGCAACGAGAATAGAACAAGTCCCATAGAAGATAACTAAACCGCATCTAAATATCTTTCGAAACAAGTCCTGGTTCAAAAAAAGGTCCTCGGAGCCACCCTAAAGGTATAAAATAAAAATGAGCCAAAAAAAGAAAACGTAACCCATCATAAATAGTTAATGGAATATTAATAAATTCTCACTAATACAGCTCATCTCTCCGGGGAACGAATTGGAATTGGCATTGGCATTCCTCAATGCGGAGCTACTTAATACTTCTTCGGGAGAAAAATCACATTATGCAGAACATGTGTTGGTTTTCTGCCAATTTCTGTCTGTCCCTACAGATGTAAAATATGTGAGAGAGACCGCATTTGTTAGATCATTGTAAAATTTCACCATGAGCAGAACACGACCTACAATCCTGGAATAGGCCATGCTTTTTAAAGATTTACATACCTCTAGTTAAACAGTAAGCAACCATCTATAAAGTCTGGCTTGCATTAATCTGTTCGGAGCACACTATGGTGCAGAACCTGCGTGACACACACAAATACTTATTACTGTCACTTTTGGTTGGAGATCGCAAACTGTAGATCTAGTGTAATGTAAAAAGTTGAATTTATCATATAAATTATTAGCTTTTGCCCGCGGCTTCGCTCGCGTGGATTTTAGGATTTGTTAAAATTGTTTTTTAAAAGAAGAAACTTGAGGTTTTTTGGTAGAACCCCACTTGTGATTTTTGGAAAATTGTAAAACATGTGTTTTTTTATTTTTCAAGAAGATTGTAAGTGCCAGATTTCACACCTGTAATATCTTTGGTTTTTGAAATATAGGTATACTGATAAAAGTATTCACATCCCATTCCCCCACCCCCTTTAACTGGATTTTGGGAAAATGGTAAAACATGTTTGTTTTTTTTGCACGAAGATTGTAAATATCGAATTTCACACCTGTAACATCATTGGTTTTTGAAAAATAGGTATAGTGATAAAAGGTATAGTGATAAAAAGTATTCATCCCCTTTTTGCACCCCCCCCAATGGATTTTTGGAAAATGGTAAAATACGTGTAGTTTTATTTTCAAGACCAATCTAAATACCAATTTTCACGTCTGTAACATCTGTTTTTGAGATGTAGGTATCTTGTTTAATACTATTCACCCCCTTTTATTTACCCCCCCCCCCACTTGGATTTTTGGAAAATGGTAAAACACGTGTTTATTTTCAAAAGATTGTAATTACCAAACTTCACACCTGTAACATCTTGGTTTTTGAACTATAGATATACTCATAAAAGTATTCAGACCCCTTTCCCTCGAATCCCCCCTTATTTGGATTTGTGTAAAATGGCAAAAAACATGTTTGGTTTTTTTCACGAAGATTGTAAATACCAAATTTCACACCCGTAACATCTTCGGTTTTTGAAATATAGGTATACTGATTAAAGTATTCAACCCCCTTAGGAATTTTCAGAACATGGTAAAATCAGTGTTGTTTTTATTTTTCAAGACGAATCTAAATACCAATTTTCAGGACTGTAACATCGTCTGCTTTGGAGATACAGGTATCCCGTTTAAAATATTTAACCCCCTTTTTTTGCCCCCCCACTTGGATTTTTGAAAAAAAATGGTAAAATACGTGTTTTTTATTTTTCAAGACGAATCTAAATACCGATTTTCACATCTGTAGCATCTTCTGTTTTTGAGCTATAGGTATCCTGTTTAAAATATTCAACCCCCTTAGTGGGCGCCTACATCATAAAAAAACAGTGCACCGTCAGTCAGGACTTGCGCGTTTATATAGATGTATTTAACCCCCCATTTTGGCCCCCCCATGGGATTTTCAGAAAATTGTAAAACACGTGTTTTTTTTATTTTTCAAGACGAATCTAAATACTGATTTTCACATCTGTAACATCTTCTGATTTTGAGCTATAGGTATCCTGTTTAAAACATTTTAAATATTCAACCCCCTTTTTCACCCCCTTAGGGGCAGAGTTTCCAAAAATCCTGCCTTTGTGGGTGCCCACATCATAAAAACAGTGTACCTTCAAAATTTCACGTTCCTAGGTTAAACGGTTTCAGCTGAGCATTGATGAGTCAAGTCAGTCAGGACTTTCGCGTTTATGATAAAAGTATTCAACCCCCTTTTTGCCCCCTCAAGGAATTTTCAGAAAATAGTAAAATACGTGTTTTTTTTATTTGTCAAGATGAATCTAAATACCGATTTTCACATCTGTACCATCTTCTGTTTTTAAGATACAGGTATCCTGTTTAAAACATTTTAAATATTCAACCCCCTTTTTTCGCCCCCCCAGTTGAATTTTTGAAAACGGTAAATTATGTGTTTTTTTATTATTCAAGAAGAATCTAAATACCGATTATCATGTCTGTAACATCTTCTGTTTTTGAGATATAGGTATCCTGTTTAAAGTATTCAACCCCCTTTTTCACCCCCTTAGGGGCTGAGTTTCCAAAAATCCTTCCTTAGTGGATGCCCACATCGAAAAAACCGTGCACCTTCAAAATTTCACGTTCCTAGGTTAAACGGTTTCAGCTGGGCGTTGATGAGTCAGTCAGGATATAGATATAGATATATATAATTGAATTTTGATGATCAGTCACCACATTGTGGTCCTTAACCCCTTAACTGCCCACGGGTCTCCCTTAGACCCGCAGACGTACATAGTAAGTCAACGGCTCCTAACCTCCCTCCCGCCCGAATACTTACCTCCCTGCTGGTTCCAACGGCGATCTGGCAGGGAGGAAGCCTGCCCCTCTGCTTTAGAGGGGCTGGTGAGCACGATGACGTCACCACGCTGCGTGGTGACGCCATCGGCAGGCGCCCCCCCACCCCGGCGCCTGCATTAAAACCAGGAAGTGGAGGGGGGCTCCTTTGGAGCCCTCTATCTCTCCAACCAGGGCAGCTAGAAACTTACTTTTTACACTGCTGGAAAGGGGAGAGTCGGTTTATAATGGTAACAGTTTTGCTGCCGGATCGCGACTCGGCACGCTGTCGCGATTTAAACATGGAGGTGGCTGACATCTTGGATGTCAGCCAGGCCTCCTGGTCCCCCCCCACCCACTGACATCCCCAACATATGTGTGAGGATATCAGTGGCCAGTTAAAGGGATCCAAAGGATCCCCCGATCCATGGCAGCTAGAGGGTCATGTTGGACCTGATCATGGCCTTTCCAATGATACCAAACATGACTAGGTTTGGTGTAAAAAAAAAAACAAAAATTAAAAAAAATTGTCGGGGGGGGGGTTTAGTTAACTAGGACCTAGGCTGTCACCTAAAAATAATGGGCATAAAACAGTCAGAATGAGCTCAGCGCACATAGGTGAACTGGCTCAGCAGTGAAGGGGTGAAAAAGTAGGGATGAGCCGAACACTCCCCGAGTTCGGTTCGAGCCCGAACTTCCCATTTGTTCGGGACCGAACCCGAACTCGAACCCCATGCAAGTCAATAGGGCTGAAAATTCTGTTTTTTAGAGTGCCCTCCAAGAGGGCATATATGCTACATATTTGCCATAAAAGGTGTATGGGGGTCCGGGTAGTGCCCTGGGGGACAGGAAACAAGGACAAAAAGTTTAAAAAAAATAAAGTTTTTAAAGGGACATTGAGTTTTCTATGAAATAAGGGTTAAAAATAAAAACCAAAAATTCCTTCAAATATCGTGCCTAGGAGGTCCCCATAACCTGCCCGTGAAGTAGTGGATTTCTACGATGTATAGAAACACTTAAAAACAAAAAAAATGACGTTTCATATGACGGTAAATGCTTTTCCTTTAATCTATCCATAAACAACTGCTTGGGGCGGCAGCCTGTATGAAAAGACAAAAGTTTAGTGATTTTTTTGGCTAAATTATTGTGAAAATGATGCAGGCTTTGGATGAAAGTAACAATAGGTGCTTTAAAATTGGGCTTTTAGCGTCGGCAACAGTGCCGTCACACCGTAACCCCTCTGAGGATATGAATCTGATACAAGCGTCAGTGGCAGTGCACCCAGATATTGTGCCTTTAGTGCCAGGCATGCAAGTACTATCATACAGTAACCCCTCTGTGGTATTGTGGAAGAATGCAGGGGTGGACCATGCGGTCCTATATTAAAAAGATATGCATCTGGTTAAGGCGTCAGTGCACCCAGAAATTCTGCCTTTGGTGCAAGACTGCCAGGGCAGCAAGTATCATCATACAGTAAGGCTGGGGTCAGACGAACGCAGTGTTAACGTCTGTGTTGCCCGCACATAAGTACAGTCCTGGCCGAAATTGTTGGCACCCCAGACATTTTTACAGAAAATCAAGTATTTCTCACAGAAAAGTATTGCAGTAACAGGTTTTGCTATACACATGTTTATTCCCTTTGTGTGTATTGGAACAAAACAAAAAAAGGGAGGAAAAAAAGCAAATTGGACATAAGGTCACACAAAACTCCAAAAATGGGCTGGACAAAATTCTGGGCACCCTTAACTAAATATTTGGTTGCACACCCTTTGGAAAAAATAACTGAAATCAGTCGCTTCCTATAACCATCAATAAGCTTCTTACACCTCTCACACGGAATTTTGGACCACTCTTCCTTTGCAAACTGCTCCAGGTCTCTCTTATTGGAAGGGCGCCTTTTCCCAACAGCACTTTTAAGATCTCTCCACAGGTGTTCAATGGGATTTAGATCTGGACTCATTGCTGGCCACTTCAGAACTCTCCAGCGCTTTGTTGCCATCCATTTCTGGCTGCTTTTTGACATATGTTTGGGGTCATTATCCTGCTGGAAGACCCAAGATCTCGGACGCAAACCCAGCTTTCTGACACTGGGCTCTACAGTGCGACCCAAAATCCTTTGGTAATCCTCAGATTTCATGATGTCTTGCTCACATTCAAGGCACCCAGTGCCAGAGTCAGCAAAACAACCCCAAAACATCATTGAACCTTCACCATATTTCACTGTAGGTACTGTGTTCTTTTCTTTGTAGGCCTCATTCTGTTTTCGGTAAGCAGTAGAATTATGTGCTTTACCAAAAAGCTATCCAGGTCTCATCTGTCCACAATACGTTTTCCCAGAAGGATTTTGGCTTACTCAAGTACATTTTGGCAAACTGTAGTCTTGCTTTTTTATGCCTCTGTGTCAGCAGTGGGGAACTTCTGGGTCTCCTGCCATAGCGTTTCATTTCCTTTAAATGTCAACAGATAGTTTGCGCTGACACTGATGCTCCCTGAGCCTGCACGACAGCTTGAATTTCTTTGGAACTTGTTTGGGTCAGCTTATCCACCATCCGGACTATCCTGCGTTGCAACCTTTCATCAATTTTTCTCTTCCGTCCACGCCCAGAGAGATTAGCTACAGTGCCATGGGTTGCAAACTTCTTGATAATGTTGCACACTGTGGACAAAGGCAAATCTAGATCTCTGGAGATGGACTTGTAACCTTGAGATTGTTGATATTTTTCCACAATTTTGGTTCTCAAGTCCTCAGACATTTCTCTTCTCCTCTTTCTATTGTCCATGCTTAGTGTGGCACACACAGACACACAATGCAAAGACTAAGTGAACTTCTCTCCTTTTTATCGGCTTTCAGGTGTGATTTTTATATTGCCCACACCTGTTACTTGCCCCAGGTGAGTTTACAGGAGCATCACATGATTGAAACAATCTTATTTATCCACAATTTTGAAAAGGTGCCAAGTATTTTGTCCAGTCCATTTTTGGAGTTTTGTGTGACATTATGTCCAATTTGCTTTTTTCCTCCCTTTTTTTGTTTTGTTCCAATACACACAAAGGGAATAAACATGTGTATAGCAAAACATGTGTTACTGCAATACTTTTCTGTGAGAAATACTTGATTTTCTGGAAAAATGTCTGGGGTGCCAACAATTTCGGCCATGACTGTACGTCCGTGATAGCATACAATTGTGTTAAATGAAGCCCCACACACGAAGTACGTCCGCACAGAAGGACGCTGCAAACGGACGCAGGTTAGGCAAGAACGTAATACTGTTAGAACGGACGTGCAGAGTGCGCCACGTCCACAACGTCCGCATAGCTTTGTGTGTGAGTGATGCAACAAGGTCAGACGGACTGCATTTATACGTCCAGCATTTTTGACGGACAGAATGTTCTTTCATTGTAATTTATTTTCCCTGCTACATCAGTCAAAAAATACATCAGTGAAAAAAACCGACTGTATGGCCACTACCTTGTCAGTCAGTAAGTACGTCCGTACTGCACGGATGCACAGTCCGTAGAAAATACTCTCATCTGACCCTAGCCTAACCCCTCTGTGGTATTGTGGAAGAGTGCAGGGGTGGACCATGTGGTCCTATACTGAAAAGTGTTTTTTTTTTAATCTGTTAATGGGCGTCAGTGCTCCCAGATATTGTGCCTTTAATGCCAGGCCAGCAAGTATCATCATACAGTAACCCCTCTGTGGTATTGTGGAAGAGTGTAGGGTTGGACCATGTGGTTCAAAAAATTTAAATGATAAAAATCTGGCACAGGCGTCAGTGCAGCCAAATATTGTGCCTTTCATGGCAGCAAGTGCCTTCACACCGTAACCCTTTTGTGGTATTGTGGAAGAGTTCAGTGCTGGAGGTTTTGTGCATACAGAAGAGGACGTCCCCTATCTATTCCATTACTTCAGCATCAGGTGATTGATAGCTGCTGATCCAGGACTGATTCATTTTTATAAATGTCAGCCGGTCTACAGAGTCGGTGGACAGACGCACTCTTTTGTCTGTGACAAAAAACTTCCAGCGGCACTGAACGTCCTTTCGGAAAGCACGCTAGATGAAGGGCAACCTAGTAGCTGCATAGCATATTGGCTAAGTTCTGGCCAGTGATCCAATCTCAACACCCAGTAAGCCAGTGGATCATCTGCTGGAAAGGTATCCAGGTCTGCCCTTGCCCCTAGGTAGTCCTGCACCATATGGTGAAGACGCTGGCAATGGGTGCCTACATTTGACGTCCTTGGGCGTCGTGGACTAAAAAAATGTAAAAAAGCATCAGTCAAGCGGCCCTGGCCTTCACCGCTATTCCTCTGATCACCTGCAGCCTCAGAAGCACGTGTGTCAGCACTTGGTAATCTACCAGTGCCTGTAAAGGTGTTACACAAGTGTCGCTTTAGAGCGTCCTCAAGTTTTGTCATCCTGTGCTCCCTCTGTGCGGGCAGGATGAGCTCTGCAACTTTCCCCTTGTATCGTGGATCAAGAAGGGTTGCCAACCAGTAATGATCCCTCTCCTTGATAGCATGAATCCTGGGGTCCTTTAGCAGGCTTTGCATCATTAAGGAGCCCATGCAGCGTAGGTTGGAGGTGGCATTAGCTGCCGAGTCTTCATGGTCAATGAGGATGACCGTATCGTGCACTTCCTCCTCCCAGCCACACACAAGCCCTTCTGTTTCTGGGCACACAAAACCCTCCCTTGAGGAATCCCCACCTTCAATGCCCCCACTACTTAAATAGTCCTCCTCCTCCTCCTCCTCCTGTCTGATCTGAGTAGGACCGCTGGAATGCTGTCTGCGGAAAGACTGGGGCCTTGAGAGCTAGGGAAGGGCTCCTCTTCCTCCCGCTGCTCTGCCTCTAGAGCCACATCTATAATTCCCCACAGAGTGTGCTCCAGCAGGAACACTAAAGGAATTGCGTCACTGATGCATGCACTGTCCCTGCTCACCATCCTCATTGCCTCCTCAAATGGTGACAGTACAGTGCATGCATCCTTGATCATCAGCCACTGCGGGGGGGGGGGAAACCAAGTTGAACTGAACCTGTCCTTGTGCCATACTCACACAGGTACTCGTTGATGGCCCTCTGCTGCTTGTGCAGACGCTGCAGCATTGCTAATGTCGAGTTCCACCTGGTGGGCATGTCACAGATCAGACGGTTTGTGGGAAGGTGGAATTCTCTTTGAATTTCTGCCAGGCGAACCCTTGCTGGGAATGACCGGCTGAAGTGGCTGCAGACCTTTCTGGCCTGGATGAGAAGCTCTGCCAGCCCTGGGCCCTGGGTACTTGGTTAGGAAACGCTGTACCACCAGATTTAGGACGTGTACTAGACATGGTAAATGCGTCAATTTAACCTTGCGTAGGGCGGAGAGAAGGTTGCTGCCATTATCGCAGACGATCATTCCCAGCTCAAGCTGGCGTGGTGTTAACCATCTCTGCACCTACCCCTGCAGAGCTGACAAAATTTCTGACCCGGTGTGGATCTTCTCCCCTAAACAAACCAGCTCAAGCACAGTATGGCATCTTTTTGCTTGAGCCATTGCGTAGACCCTGTCAGGCGTCGGTTTAACTGCCACTTCGCCAGAGACAGAGAAGGAGGAGGAAGAGGTGGTGGTGGTGGAACAGACAGACCTCATACAAGCAGCTTTCTGGAGGCGTGGTGGATGAACAAGCTCCAGCACAGAGCCCCGTCTTGGATCCCTCCCAGCTGCAATCAGAGTTACCCAGTGTGCCGTGAAGGAAATGTAACGACCCTGTCCATGCTTGCTGGACCACGTGTCTAAAGTCACATGCACCTTGCTGCTGACTGCCTTTCCCAATGACTGGATAACATTGTCTTCCACGTGCTGGTATAGTGCTGGAATGGCCTTGCGTGAAAAGTAATGGCGTTTTGGAACCTGCCACTGTGGTACAGTACATTCAGCAAATTCAAGGAAGGGAGCAGAGTCCACCAGCTGGAAAGGCAGCAGCTGCAATGCGAGTAATTTTGCTAAGCTGGCATTTAAACGCTGTGCTTGGGGATGGTTGGGACTATATTTTTTCTTATGCTGCAGCAGCTGTGGCAACGTAACCTGACTGCGTAAATCTTCAGCTACTGGGATGATGTCACATTGTGAGGAAGGACCTGCTGGTACATCCATTACTGTAGCATCATCCCTGTCGGTGGAGGTTGTAGGCAATGACATGGCAGGACATACAGTGTGGGTAGAGACAGATGAGGAGGAGGAGGACCTATGCAAAGTTTTGCGCCAACGGGATGTGTGGCACTTGTTCATATGTCGCCTCAAGCACGTGGTACCCAAGTGTCCGGTGTTTATCCCACGCTTCAGCCTCATCTGACATAGATTACAAATAGCAACGGTGGGGTCTGCTGCACATTTCTTAAAGAACTCCCAGACAGCAGAGTTCCTGCATGTGCTCTTTGAGACAACAGCGCTCTGCACCGGAGCAGCTCTGACATGTGAGGGCTTGGACTGGCTAGTGCTACGGTTGGTCACAGAGGATGTTGTGCCGCGTGTTTGCTGTGCCGCCTCCTCCTCCTCCTCCTCCTCACTTGATTCCTCAGTTCGATCTGGCACCCAGGTGGAGTCAGTTACCTCATCATCAATGTCATCTTCACCCCCTATCTCCTCGTCACTGGGGCCAACTTGGCAGTATGCTGCAGCTGCTGGGGCAACATGAGTGCCAGTTATTTGTGTGTCATCACTGGCACCCCCTTCCTCTAGGTTGATTATACTCCCTTGCTCAACCTCAGAGATTGAATCAGAGCACTGTACTTGCTGCGCATCCTCAAGCAGCATGTCACTCATTGTAGTCAAACAATTCAGCTGACTCCTCTGTGTGTGATAGCGAGGCTACGGCAGGAGTAGCTGTGGACATGGAGGCTGCATTAGATGCTTTGGCAGCTGAGGTGGACTGTAAAGCACTAGAAGCCTGGCTGGCAGAAGACTCGGAGGATGAGGATGGCCTGGTTAGCCAATCCACCAAGTCCTCTGTATGTTGCTGCTGCTTAAGACGGCCAGCACCAGTTAGAAAGGACAAGCGTGCCCCTGCAGAGGATGCACCACGTCCACCACGACCAGAGACACAGCCTCCCGACACAGGGGCTGCTTGCCCTCTTATCTGTGTCTGGGAGCGTCTGCATGTCCTTTTTGTTCTTTCAGACATGGTGAGTGATATATAGATTAATATATACAGAACTCTGATTCAACTCTGGTATAAAGATTTAAATAACTCTGGTATAACTCAGTGAGACACACTGATAGCTGGCAGCCAGTGACAAGACACAGCCCCAAAACAATTGCTGGCTGTGTGACGAGACACAGATCACCTTCATTCACAAATGTTTTAAAGAAATTAGTGAGCCCCAAAAAGATTTGCTGGCACAGTGACAAGACCCAGAAGATCACCTCAATTCACAAATGTTTTAAAGTTGTAAACCCCAAAAAAACTTGCTGGCACAGTGACAAGACACACATCACCTAAATTCCCTGATATTTGGTAGAAATGAGACCCCCCAGTAGCGTGGCAGACCGGCAGTAACAAGACACAACTATCTCCTTTGAAATCTCCTCTGAAATGCGTGCAGAATCGGCGCATGGAAACATTATATAGTGTGCTGCTGGACTTAGCTCTGTGACCCCATGATTGGCCAAAATTTGACCAATCAGGACTCTGAGTGGTGATTGGCATAGTGTTGAACCAGTCTTGCACCAGGTCAGGTGCAAGGCTGTAGCCAATTAGGAGCTTCAGGACAGTGGGAAAATGCATTGTGGTCCATTGTGGTTGAACATGCGGCGAACACCCGGAAATGTTCGGTGTTCGCGATCTACTCGAACAGGCTAAATTCTGGTCGAACCCCGAACCGTCCAAACCCGAACAGCTCATCCCTATTAAAAAGCAAAAACATGTAAAAATTGGGTATTTCTATTCTCGGGACAAAATTGTGAAACTATTTAGCCGGGGTCTTTTTTGGCGCTTGTAGATTTTGGAGATTAAATTACGAAAAAAGTGTGTTTTTACCATTTTTTCCATCATATTTTTATATTTTTTTATAGTAAATTATAGGATATGATGGAAATAATGGTATTTTTTAGAAAGTCCATTTAATGGCGGGAAAAACAGTGTATAATATGTGTGGGTTGCATAAACGAGTAAGAGGAAAATTTGACCGAAACATGAACAGCGCAGAAACGGAAAAACAGCAGCGGTCACTAAAGGACGGACTTGTGTAAAAGTGCCTGGTCACTAAGGGGTTAAAAGGCCACTTCATGAGTTTTAAGGGAAAGCACAATAATCAGTGCTTGAACATATATTCTGCATACCAGATACATTTTGGGAGAATTTATTGCACAAATCCCTGGATATTTCCTTGCTGCAAAAAGTAGGCCGAAAGAAATAGATGTTGAAAAATTAAAAAAAACTTTTAATTGAGAGATAGGGGTGTATTCTCGCATTGACCATTTATGTCTGGGCCCAAGGCGGAATCATTTAATTTCCATTTATAGCAACTAAGGGAAAGTTCAGGTAGGAGGGAGAAATAGAAAAGTAAAAAATAAATAAAAATTCTGGTGTTCTTAGGTCCTAACTTTGAGAGGTATTCTATATTCAGGGGTGTGCGCAACAGAGCTGCACAGCGTTTAAACTCCCCACAATGAATTTCTGAACTATAATGTTTTAGAAATCATTTCGTGGAAATGGGATATTTTGCTTTTGATCAAAATGAGGTTGTGACCATCTATGGTCAGGGCCGGATTAAGATCTCTATGGGCTTGGAGCGGAAGATATGGTTGGCTTTGTTTGGAATTTAGTGAAATGAAAACATATTTTAGGTTATTTAACCTCCCTGGCGGTCTATTTTTTTCAAACATTTGTGTCTAAAAGCGTCTCAATTTTTTTTTAAAGGAAACGTGTTGTTTTATATAGTAAGCCTGTAATACTTAGGAATAACTCACTGAAATCCGTGCAAACAAGAGTCCGATAAAGTTTGAAACATGACAATTTATTATCCCAAAAATAATTATCCAAAATAATGCTAATAAATTTTTTTTTTTTTTAAATGAATTTTATTAGGCATTCACAAATAATAACATAGACAGGATTGGAAGTAAACAATGAAACATTAAACGTTTTCCTGTCAGCATGTTATAAGCCAATTGTTTAAAATTAAAGGTTATAAGGTAAGGTAAGGGATGGGGTAAAACAGGGGAGAAAGAAGATAGAAAGTGAGGAAAAGAAAGAGGGAAAGAAGAAAAGAGAAAAGAAGATGGACTGGGGGTCACCGTAACTATCCCATTAACCAATTAAATGATCTGAGGCATCACAGGTGAAAACGCCTTCCGAGGTGCATCAACTAGACTATAAACCAGCATCCGTCCAGGGGTCCCAGACTTTGTGAAATTGCGGTAGGGTGTGTCTCACGACGGCTGTGAGTTCGTCCATGATCCTAGTGTCTTGTATTTTAGCCGAAATTTTGGCCATAATGGGGAGAGCCTGGTGGCGCCAGGTCTCTGCTACTGCCCGTCTGGCCGCCATCGAGATTTTAGAAATTAGCTTGTTTTCATGTCTTGTGAAGCCCTCCAGGGGTCGAGAAAGCAGCAAATTCCAGGGGTCACTGGGGACTTCCTTCCCCAGTGCGTCCGAGAGCATCGCTAGGATGTTAGTCCAGAACTTTTGAATTTGTGGGCATTCCCACCACATATGTATAAAAGTACCTTTGGAGCCGCAGGATAGCCAGCATAGATCCGGGTGATTCGGGGACATGTGTGCAAGTTGCGTAGGTGTGGTGTACCAGCGCATGAGCATTTTCAGCGGTTGTTCCTGCATGGAAGTGCACAGTGAAACCCCTTTCGAGGCTTCCCAAATGTCGAGCCAGTCATCAGAGTCCAGTACCTCTGCCAGGTCGCGTTCCCAGACTTGTATATAATGGAGTTCTTTCCAGTCAATCAATGACGTTAGCTTATAATATAGAGTAGAGATCAGGCCTTTAGAATAGGTACCCTTTAAGCAAATGGATTCAAAAAATGAGAGCGGTGTCTGAGAGGCAGCTTTAATATGTCTCCGAGAGGCAAAGGCTCGAAGTTGTCGTTCCGGCAGAAACAGGCCCCCAGTCCCGGACTCCTGTCGGTCAATTATAATGGAGGGAACAAATTGTTCTTTTTGATAAAGATGGCATAAACGGTGGAGGCCAGCGTCCCACAGCTGTTGAAAGGGTAGAGGTCGTAGACCCGCAGGGAATTCCCGGTTGCGAAATATTGGTGTCAGCGGTGAAGGCAAGGTGGCAAGATCACATTTCGCCGCTAGCTTGTCCCAGATGCGTATGGTATTCATTATAGCTGGACAGTTCGTGGATAGGAGTGGTCTGTGTTCTCTAGCCAACCAGATCCAGTGGTGCGGTAGATTAGGGGCCATAAGCGCTCTCTCCAACTCAACCCACCGGCCAGCATGAACCCCCTCATGCCATGCCACCAGCTGGGCAAGCTGAGCAGCATAATAGTATGAAAAGAGGCTTGGGAGACCAAGACCGCCCAGCTGTTTAGGCCGGTAAAGAGTGGCCCTAGCCACCCTGTGCCGCTTTCCTGCCCACACAAAATTATCAATTGCTCCTTGCATCGAGCGGACATCTGAGGGGTCGAGTGCTACCGGTATCGTTTGAAAATAGTATAAAAGGCGTGGAAGTACATTCATCTTAATGCAGTTCACTCTTCCCACCCATGAAATAGCATATTTATCCCAACATTCAAGATCCTGTTTGAGCGTGGCATACATTGCGGCATAATTTACTTCATATAAGCGGTCGGGAAGACCAGTCAATTTAATCCCCAGATAGGGGAGCTCTGAGGCGGAAATCTGCAAAGGCATCTCCCTCGTCAGAGTCCGCAGCATCCTAGCGGGCACCAAGATCGGGAGAATCATAGATTTAGCGATATTAATTTTATAACCAGAGATCTGTGAATATTCCGTCAATCGGCACATAAGGGCCGGCAGTGAGGTCTCGGGGTCAGTCAACGATAGTAGGACATCATCTGCGTATGCTGAGACCTTAAACTGCTGTCCCCCCACCAGGAAACCCCGGATGTCTTCATCAGCTCGGATTATTCTCATTAGTGGTTCTAAAAAGATGGCAAACAAGGACGGTGATAGTGGGCAGCCCTGTCTTGTACCATTACGTATCGGGAAGGGGGTCGGATCTGTACCTGGAATCAAGATCTGTGCCATAGGGTTCGCATATAAGGCTCTGGTAAGGGCTAAGAAACTGTCCGGGAGGCCCGCCCTCTCCAACAGACGGAAAAGAAAGGGCCATTCAGCTCTATCAAATGTTTTTTCCGCATCCAATGAGAGAAATAAGGAAGGCACCTTTCGCGAGCGCGCCCACCATATCAGGTCTGCAGCTCTCCGTGTGTTTTCGTATGCTTGCCTCCCAGGCATAAATCCTACCTGGTCCGGGTGAATCAGGGTCGAGAGCATAGGTCCTAATCTGAGCGCCATCAACTTGGCGAGTATCTTAATATCTGTATTAAGGAGTGAGATTGGCCTATAGTTATCTATGCCTTGAACATCTTTGCCAGGTTTGGGGATGAGTACCACTGAAGCCAGAAGAGCCTCCGGCATCAGCCCGCCTCCACCCCTAAGTGTGTTAAACAAAGGACACAGTCTGGGTACCAAAGAGTTGGCGAAGCATTTATAATATTGGCCCGTGAGGCCATCAGGGCCTGGGGCTTTGTTCGGTTTTAGTTCCTTTACCACCTCGCGTATTTCCTCCTCGGTAAAGGGGGAATCCAGGGCCGCTATCTGTTGCTCGTTGAGATGGGGTATATTGCTTTTTGTTAGATATCCTTCAATATCCGTCAGGAGTGTTTGGTTGCTGTCGTTGTGGGAAGGGGTATGGTGATATAATTTAGCGAAGTAAGCCGTAAAAGCGTCCCGAATTTCTCTGGGTGTGTCATGCGACACTCCCTGCTTATCAACTATTTTAGCAAACTGATTTGATTTGTATTTTGGTTTAATTTTCCGAGCAAGGGGGGTGTCAATTTTTTGGATCGTTCAAAGTACCTCTGTTTAGACCACAGGAGCGCTCGCCCCGCGTCCTCTATAAAAAGTCTATTAAGATCCGTTCTTGTTTGCGACAAAAGAAGATAGGTGGCTTCCTCTGGTGCGGCTTTATGTATCAATTCTTGCGTTCTTAATTTAGTTTGGAGGGTGAGGATGTCTTTTAGTTTTTCTTTCTTACGGTAGGCGGCCTGACTAATGAGTACTCCTCTCGTAACCGCTTTGTGTGCTTCCCACAAAACCGCGGTAGAAACATCCGGGGTTTCGTTCAGTGCGAAATATTCCGTCAGAGAGTCTTTAACTCTCGTTCGGATTTCAGGCTGTTGCAACAGAATTGGATCGAGTCTCCATCGTCTGCCCTCCCCGCCCTTATATAAAGGTTGTAACGCAATGGATACGTCTGCGTGGTCTGACCATGTAATGGAGCCAATTCGCGAGGTAATTATCAGTGGCATGCAATCAGACGAAACCAGTATATAATCAATTCGCGAATACGAAGAGTGCGGCGCAGAATAGAAGGTATAGTCTTTAACCGACGGATGATGCAGGCGCCATACGTCGCATAACTGGTGATCAGTAACAAATCCATAAAATTGACGATCCTGAGACGACAAGGCATGCGGCGAGGCCAGCCGAGGCGAGGTAGATCGGTCCAGCGGGGGACAGAGGGTGGCATTAAAATCTCCGACAATCAGCGTGCCCCTCGCATGACCCGCCACAAAGGAGGACAATTCCTTCCAAAATGATGCATCTGAGCCATTAGGGGCATATACTGATAAAAGCGAATACCAGCGTGTGGCAACCCTTCCCTTCACCAGGAGATATCTGCCCGTAGTATCCGTGTGAATCTCCTCCACTATCAGTGGACAAGAGTCATGTAAGGCTATGGCAACGCCGTTTCGCTTTGGTAAAGCACAGGAAGTGTAAACTCTACCGTATGGACGGGCGCCCAGCCGGTAAGCCGCAGTTCGAGGCATCCGCGTCTCCTGCAAAAAGGCTATGCCAGCAGACTTCCGCTTCAGATCTCTAAAGAGCAACCTGCGCTTACGGGGCGAGTTCAGGCCTTTCACGTTCAATGACAATACCAATAACTCAGACACCATTACATATCAGGAATTTTGTAGTTAAAAAAGAATTTGAAGGAGGCCCCCAGTCCAGAGGTGATAGAAAAGAAGAGAGGAGAAGAGAAAAAGAGAGAGAGGCATAGCGAGGAACATAATAAACAGAGAGGGGAAATAAAAGGGGGGAAAACAGGGACTCCGAACGAATGGGGAAACCAAGAGATCGGAACCTAGGGGGAGAGTATTCAGGGGAAGCCAGATCCGAGGACAGTACAACAGGCGCCCACCGTGGCACCCGCCACCGAAATATAATATAACATAACATAACATATGTAACCACACACTGTATAATATGCATAAAAGGAAGAATAATAACCACTCAGCTCAACAAAGCGCTAATTCTGTGTATTGCTCCCATAAACCACGGGAAGCATTCCCATGCAGTCGGGAGCCCATCTCCCTGCAAGAGAGATGAGGTGAACGCAGGCCCCTCAGGGCTGTGCACCCTTAATCAGTCGGCTGGTTGAGACCACTCCTGTCGTATTTGAGGAAGGGGTGCTGGTGGCGCAAGCGCCAATAAGGCCTCCGGTGCCGGGATTCCCAGTTTAAGCAGGAAGTCAGATGCCCCGTACAGATGTGAGCAGATGTGGGAGGTGCCCTCCTTATGTACCACAATACGAAACGGGAACCCCCATGAATATTTAATCCGATGATGGCGTAGTAGGTCTGTCACGACTCTCCACTCCCTGCGCTTAGCCAGGGTTGTTGGATCCAGATCCTGATAAAAGGTTATAGAGTTACCCTCAAATTCCACATTTTGTTCCCGCACTGCTGTCATAAGGGCGTTTTTCGTAGCAAAATAGTGAAATCTCGCCACCACATCACGTGGCGCTGCATTATTAGCACGCTTTGGACCCAGCGCTCTGTGAACTCTGCCCAGCATTAGTTTAGAGGCGGATAGATGCGGCAACAACCGCTGCGTTATCCCGCGCAGCGTGGCATCAAGGTATTCAGATGTAATATCCTCCGATAGGCCTCGTAGCCGAACATTATTCCTGCGGGAGCGGTTAGAGAGGTCTTCTATAGCTGTTTCCATGCGCGCTACTCGATCAGACATATCGTCCATTTTCTGTGCTGCCATATTATAACAAGCCGCCATCTTATCTGCTTTCTCCTCCAGATGCGCTGTACGTGAGCCTATTGCATGTACCTCAGCTGTGAGGGCTTTCGTTGTTTTCCCCAGTTCTAGTGCAATAAAATCTTTCAAGTGCTGTATATCTTGCCTGGTAGCTGGGTCAGCCGCCTCCGGAGTGCCCTCGGTTGATGGAGAAGGAGATGCGGCGCGGCCGCCGCCATCTTGGATGTCGCCTGCGGCCTTGTATCTGGTCCCAAAAATCGGCGCTACTTGCGTTTCCTCACGGGGTTTTTTCTTTGAGGACTTCATGGTGCTCCCCGAGTCCACTGGGTGTGTAATGGTGCTTGTCAAGCTGTGTGGAGGTGGCTACAGTCGGGTGCGGTAGCGGGATTCACCGGAGCTCAGGCACTATGCGACTGCTCTCATGGCCGGCCGACTCCGCCCCCATAATGCTAATAAATTAGATTCAATAATAGAATAAAACAAAAAACACTGAAATTTTTTCACAAAACAAAAGGTGCAATATTAGTCAATGCATATTGCCTCCGCAAACATCCTTGGTATGATATATTATTTCACTTATGTACACTCTTATTTATACAGCAACACTCATATTGCATACATTGTATCAATAATTATATTTTCATACAAGAGATCTTCAAACCATATATTCAGTACATTTCAGTCTTAGAATATGTATGTATGGTCTGTTTCTGATCCGTTAGTGCCCCCTAGTGGCCGTTCATGAGAAGGTCATGCTGCTGGGGATTTTTTTTTTACAGTTTGCTGCCTGGTGCCGCCCCCCTGCGTCGTGTGACTCGCAGGGAGCGTTACCAGGAAGCAAGTCGCCGCGATCACGCTGCTGGGGACCGCGAGGGAGCGCAGGATTAGGTGAGTATGCAGCCCGAGTGTGGCTCGGGGTTACCGTTCGCGGTAGCGAAATTTAACCCTGTGTCACACTCGCGAATACCGCCAGGGAGGTTAATAGTGTAGATACGACTATATTTAACCAGGCAGATACTGTGGGATTAATTTTTCATTCAGATTTCAATCATTTAAAGCGCGTACAATTATTTTTTCCCATTTTATCATCCAAACCTTTGTGGTTATACATTCTTTAGAGAATTCTTTTTAAAAGAAAATGTGAAATGGAATCGGTTATTGCATTTCTCTGAAAAACATACAATTTTAACCAATGAGAAAAAAAAATGAAATATTTCCCTTGTGTTTTGGAGGATGGGGTTTTATGAATAATAGGACTACATATAAAACACTGACCTTGCTCCCAGCGTGGGAAATTAAAAGATCAGTAAATGCAGTGGTATTGCTCATTTTATACATGACAAATGGACAATGCCATCACTTTGGAACTAAAAAAAAATGTTATTTCCTTTTAGATTTTACATTAGGGATGCACCGATACCACTTTTTTGCCCCCAGCTCACATGGATTTGCCCCCAGCACACATGGATTTGCCCCCAGCACACATGGATTTGCCCCCAGCACACATGGATTTGCCCCCAGCACACATGGATTTGCCCCCAGCACACATGGATTTGCCCCCAGCACACATGGATTTGCCCCCAGCACACATGGATTTGCCCTCAGTGGCCGCGTGAAGGCATCACTGCCATGCGACCGGACCTTCAGGATGGGTGAGTATGCGGCGCGCCGGAGGGGAACGCTGGCCAAGTGCTTTTCATGCACGCGGCCAGCTTCCCCAGCCCCGCAGATACCGGCAAGCCGGCCCAGCGCCGGTTTCCGGTATCGGCGGGATATATCGGGCCGTTTGCACAAGTAACAAGTACTCGTGCAAACGGCAATATCGGCCCTGATACCGATACTAGTATCGGTGCAACCCTATTTTACATGGTCACGTTTTTGGTATCAATGCAAAGGCCAGACTCTGACCTGTCCAATGAAACCTCACTTGACCTTGTGGAGTAAAGATTAGTGACGCAGGGGTCCAAAGTTTCCCCCCAGTGCTCTTCGTTGCAGTGCAGCGGCTTAGGTTTTTGATGTAACAATTCGTAACAACAGATTGTCCCATCACCTCCACACTTGCTGGTAACATGATCAAGGAGATGAGTGAGTTAGTGTAGCATCACTGTTCACTTTATAATTGAAAAGCGAAAAATATTTCTGTGTTCGTAAGAAAAAGATTTTATTTTTATTCTTACATAAAACCTGGTCGTGTTTGGTAGCATGGGAAAGGCCATGACCCTATAGCTTCAATGGAGTTGGAGATACAGGGGTCCAAATGCCAATCAATGCAGTCATAGTTATCCTTTCTCTGGGCCTATTCTGGGGTAGGGGCCTGGAGCTACTGCTCCATCAGCCCCTATGTTAATCCGGCCCTGAACACAAGTGTTGATTGCAAATCTAAATTCCTGCTGGGAAAGAAAAGTATCAAAAGTGTGAAGTTGGGTATCTGCTTGCAGTGAATAGGTGAGATGGACATATGCTCATTAGCACAAAAAAGGGTGGTATGAAAGCGTGGTTTGACAGAGCTATCTAGACAGTTTCAGCTTTGAAGCATCAGGAAAAGCAGGCGTTTAATCATCTTGGACTTCGTCACAAATTAATTTCAAACCTTCTCCTCACCCATCCCTGGGCTTTAAAATATTACTACTTCCCAAAAACTATCGCTGGGAGCGCCAAGGGAAATTAACCTAAAGATTTTGATCATTAGGTTGATTTTCTAAGGGACTTCTGCCAAACTCCTAGAATAAACCACTATCTACATTAATCTGATGTCACTGAAACGTACAAACGTCTGGTGATAAAATGAATAGGGAGCACTCAATGGAGTAGATCTTTAACGCGAACCTGCAATGCCCTCAGGTCTTTATATTATTGCGTAGATTAAAAGAGGGCTGAAGGAGGCAAAAAAACGAAAGAATATAATGAAAAAAAGAAAAAAATTTTCTTTTTAAAGCAACCCCCCCCAAAAAACAAAAAAAAACCACCTCATCTACTATTGAAACAATCATATTTAGAAGTAACGAAACTCCCACCTTCAAAGTTCCACTAGCGGTTTCTTCTCCCTGCTGTCAGCAGCACATCAGATAAATCTGAATTTGATATAACTATTGTTCTCTCTGCCATGATATTTAAAATTTTTAGGTAATACTGTACATATAAAGATACAATGAATGGCGCTATACTTGAAACTAAGGCCGGGGTACACACTAGCGCGCGTTATGACACGCGTTGTAGCATATAATTACGCGCGCAACGCATAACGCGCGTTGAAGACACCCGTCATGAAAACACCAAGGCTTTTGCGCTAGGATTGACGCGACGTTGGCCGCGTGCTGAACGTCAAATGCCCAGCTTTTTCTTTTTCTCTCATTCAACTCAAATTCAGTTTTTACGACATGCGTCAAAATTAACGCATCGCCTGGTGTCTACCAATCTCTTCCGTCATAAAGTGCGTCCTTTTTAACGCACGTTAGTGCGCAGAAGAAAACGCTAGTGTGCACCCGGCCATACATACACACATATATATATACACAAAAGTCCTGACTGACTGATTCATCAACGCCCAGCTGAAACCGTTTAACCTAGGAACATGAAATTTTGAAGGTGCACTGTTTTCATGATGTAGGCACCCACTAAGGAAGGATTTTTGGAAACTCCACCCCCAAGGGGGTGAAAAAGGGGTTGAATATTTTAAACAGGATAATTATAGCTCAAAAACAGAAGATGTTACAGATGTGAAAATCGGTATTTAGATTCGTCTTTAGAAATAAACATACAAGTATTTTACTGTTTTTCAAAAATTCGACTGGGGGGACGGATGAAAAAAGGGGGTTGAATATTTTAAACAGTATACCTATATCTTAAAAACAGAAGATGGTACAGACGTGAAAAATCTGTATTTAGATTCATCTTGAGAAATAAAAAAAACACGTATTTACCATTTTCTAAAAATTCCTTGGGGGGGGCAAAAAGGGGGGTTGAATACTTTTATCATAAATGCGAAAGTCCTGACTGACTCATTACCGCCCAGCTGAAACCGTTTAACCTAGGTACGTGAAATTTTGAAGGTGCACTGTTTTTATGATGTGGGCACCCACTATGGAAGGATTTTTGGAAACTCTGCCCCTAAGGGGGTGAAAAAGGGGGTTGAATATTTTAAACAAGTTACTTATAGCTCAAAATCAGAAGATGTTACAGACGTGAAAATCGGTATTTAGATTCGTCTTGAAAAATAAAAAAAACACGTATTTTACCATTTTCTGAAAATTCCATGGGGGGGGGGGGAATACATATATATATATATATATATATATATATACGCGAAAGTCCTGGCTGACTGACTCATCAATGCTCAGCTGAAACCGTTTAACCTAGGAACGTGAAATTTGAAGGTGCACCGTTTTTATGATGTAGGCGCCCACTAAGGGGATTGAATATTTTAAACAGGATACCTGTAGCTCAAAAACAGAAGATGCTACAGATGTGAAAATCGGTATTTAGATTCGTCTTGAAAAATAAAAAAAACACATTTTACCGTTTTTCAAAAATCCAAGTGGGGGGGGGGGAAAAAGGGGGTTGAATATTTTAAACAAGGATACCTGTATCTCCAAAACAGAAGATGTTACAGACCTGAAAATTGGTATTTAGCTTCGTCTTGAAAAATAAAACAACACTGATTTTACCATGTTCTGAAAATTCCTTGGGGGGGGCAAAAAGGGGGTTGAATACTTTTATCAGTATACCTATATTTCTAAAACCAAAGATGTTACAGGTGTGAAATTTGGTATTTACAATCTTCGTGAAAAAACCAAACATGTGTTTTGCCATTTTCCACAAATCCAAATAAGGGGGGATTCGAGGGAAAGGAGTCTGAATACTTTTATGAGTATATCTATAGTTCAAAAACCAAGATGTTACAGGTGTGAAGTTTGGCAATTACAGTCTTTTGAAAATAAAGAAACGCGTGTTTTACCATTTTCCAAAAATCCAAGTGGGGGGGGGTGAATACTTTTAAACAGGATACCTACATCTCAAAAACAGAAGATGTTACAGACATGAAAATTAGGTTTGCACTGATACCGATACTAGTATCGGTATCGGTGCCGATGCAGGAGTACTTGGTACTCGTGCAGTACCCCCGATATTTTCCCTGATACCGGAAGCTGGCATTGAGCCGGCTTGCCGGCATCCGAGGGGCTGGGGCGGCTGTCCGAATGCTCTATCGGCATTCGGACAGGCCCTGCAGCTGCTCTCCGCATTCATACTTACCTTCCTGGGCGACGCCGGGAAAGTCTTTGCGTGTGCGCTCGTTGGAAGGCCCCCAGCCGCGATCACGTGGTCGCGGCTGGGGCCTTCCAACGAGCGCACGCACGGAAACTTTCCCAGCGTCGCCCAGGAAGTTAAGTATGAACGCGGAGAGCAGCATCAGGGCCTGTCCGAATGCCGATAGAGCATTCGGACAGGCACCTGGCACTCACCGCGTTAATACTTACCTTCCTGGGCGACGCCGGGAAAGTTTCCGCGCGAGCGCTCGTTGGAAGGCCCCCAGCGACGTGGGACCACGTGATCGCGGCTGGGGGCCTGTCAACGAGCGCACGCACGAAGACTTTCCCGGCGTCGCTCAGGAAGGTAAGCATGAACGTGGCGAGTGCCAGGTGAACTGGGGGGGCATATCCACGAGCTGGGGGGGGCCATAATCCATGAGCTGGGGGGCCATAATCCATGAGCTGGGGGGCCATAATCCATGAGCTGGGGGGCCATAATCCATGAGCTGGGGGCCAAAATCCATGAGCTGGGGGCCAAAATCCATGAGAGCTGGGGGGCAAATACATGAGCTGGGGCATAATCCATGAGCTGGGGCATAATCCATGAGCTGGGGCATAATCCATGAAAGCTGGGGGGGGCATATCCATGAGAGCTGGGGGGCATATCCATGAGAGCTGGGGGACATATCCATGAGAGCTGGGGGACATATCCATGAGAGCTGGGGGGCATTTTTATAGGAGGTCTGTTCTTATTGGAAAGTGGTCACATGACTTAAAATAAAAGTATCAGTACTCCGTATCGGTGAGTACTTGAACAAAAGTATCGGTACTCGTACTCGGTCTTAAAAAAGTGGTATCGGTGCATCCCTAATGAAAATTGGTATTTAGATTTGTCTTGAGAAACAAAAAAACACCTATTTTACCACTTTCCAAAAATCCAGTGGGAGGGGGAAAAAAGGGGGTTGAATAATTTTATCAGTATACCTAGATTTCCAAAAACCAAAAGATGTTACAGGTGTGAAATCTGGCACTTACAATCTTCTTGAAAAATAAAAAAAAACACATGTTTTACCATTTTCCAAGAATCCCACGTGGTGGGTGAAAAAAAAGGGGGGCAATACTTTTCAACAGGATACCTATATCTTAAAAACAGAATATGTTACAGATGTGAAAATTGGTATTTAGATTCGTCTTGAAAATAAAACCACACGTATTTTACCATTTTCCAAAAATCCAGTGGGGGGGGGGCAAAAAGGGGCATGAATACCTTTATCACTATACCTATATTTCAAAAACCAATGATGTTACAGGTGTGAAATTCGATATTTACAATCTCCGTGCAAAAAAAAAACCAAAAAAAAAAAAAACATGTTTTACCATTTTCCCAAAATCCAGTTAAGGGGAGTGAGGGAAAGGGATGTGAATACTTTTATCAGTATACCTAGGTTTCAAAAACCAAAGATGTTACAGGTGTGAAATTTGGCACTTACATTCTTCTTGAAAAATAAAAAAAACACGTTTTACAATTTTCCAAAAATCCCAAGTGGGGGGGGGGGGGTTTCTACCAAGAAAAACAAGTTTCTTTTAAAAAAACAATTTTGACAAATCCTAAAATCCACGCGATTTCATCTTCATAAAGGAAGACAAACTATGGGCTTAAACGATGAAAGGTCATTGTTGATAACACTAGAATGATCCCAAAATATTTATTTTTATGAATATTATGTGAACATTCTAAAATATAATACACAGGCCGAGTATCCCTTGGTCAAAATGCTCAGGACAAGGTGTGTTTTGGAATATTTGCAAAAAATTACCAGTTAATTTGTGTAAACACAAAAGTTCCTTTATATTTCACATCTTACAGAGCCTTAAGGTGACGTGTGAAGGTGAAATTTTTTTATATATAATTTAATACATGTCAGTGTTCAAAACAATTTTGGGGTTTGGAATTTTGCATAAGGAATGCTAAACATGTAGCATATATTGTACTAGCAATGTATGTATATCATCCTCTTCCTATGACCATCGAAAATAGGGGGATCGACAAACTGCATTATATGAGGACAAGCACCTAGTGCCGCTGGTTAATTTTTCTATTTTTAAAGCAAAAGGAATAGAGCGTAACAAAAAAAAAAAAAAAAAAAAGAAGAAGAAGAAGAGCAATCTTAAATGCTAGGGTCAAAGAAATACTATTTTGTATTTCTGTAACCATTCAATATTCTTGAACCCAGGACATACTTAAAAACGAGAGAAATCTCAAGGTATCCTTCATGGTAAAATCCTTTATAAAGAAGAAACTGAATATTGCACAATAATATAGTATTTCACTTTTGTGCTGATTTTAAAAGCATTTCAATTTAGATTTCTGGCTTAATTTAAGCTTCTGAAAGCCGTTCCATCATTCATAACACTCGCTCTCTATGGGGGATTCGATAGAACAAGTGGCACACCGGGGAAAGCGGGCTCCATAAACAAAGTGCCTTATTTTATCAAGCCATTTCAACACGGATGCCGCTTGGCTACGTATGAAATAGGGAGAGATTCACTTTGCGCGCACAGCTGTTCTTTAATTCCTTCAGCCCAGACGCAGAGCTGTACCTTCCAGTTCGCTCTCAATAGGTTCGCGTTGGTGCGGCTCTCTTTCAGCGCTTCCTTCCAAGACGCACAGGCTGTGACTTCACTATCGGGGAGAAAGCCTTCCATTTGGCACAGTCTGTGCCACAAAACCTCGTCTTCGGCAAGAACCCTCCACATCTTGCTTACCTGCAAACACAAATAAAAAAAGACTGTTCGCGTGCAGAATTCATGATGTGTTCAGCTTATATCGTGTCCATGGCAGAAGCGGCTTACACTAATCACCAAGGCTAGGTTTTTGGTTCCAAACCAACCTTCTTTCAAGCCTGCTCTACCAATGGATTACAAAAAGAGAAAAGGAAAAGGGGGTTGTAGAAGACAATTAAATCATTTTATTGCTACTACTTCACATTATCGGGAGCAGAAGAAAACCAATCTTATAGAAAAGACACAGCTTAGCATTAGAAGACAATGCCACCTTGTGGATCTGGAGAGGTCAACCTGATTCACTGAAAATCATTTGTCTGCTCTAGTGTGGTCCTGCTTTTTTTTTTTTATTGTGTATCGCATCTCTTTTGCCCTGGCTGGTGCACAAAAGCATTTTTATCAAACAATAATACTTTAGGGACATATCAGATCACTGGATTGAAGGTCTTTGGACAGGAGGAGCCTGCAAAATCTTCTCAACCTATAAAATGTACTAATATCTCCTAAATCTATTCACCTATTCTACGAGATCATAGCAATGCCTTACTCCTCCACTAAATAAAAATTTGACAGATGACATCAGAGCATTAGGGGGTGAGGACTGTTAAAAGTACATTTGCTGCAGGCCACAACCCCCCCCCCCCCCCAAGGCTACATGGAGATCTCTGGAAAAACAGGTTTGCTGCCTCAGACGTATCCAATACAGCTTTGCTTGGTTCTCTTACAGTTACAAAAACACTAGGGTTGCAACTAACGATTATTTGCAAAATCGATTTGTTGGCTGATGATTCTTTCGATTAATCAATTCATCGGATAAAATAAATATTCCTTTTTAAGTAAAACCAAAATGTAAAAATCAACCCCTGCCCCTCCTTTTTTCATAAGTAATTTGCTTAGTGTATACTACTTTTCATACGCACACACACAAATTGCTTACTTTTCACTCAAGGTACACACGTACCTGGTCAGAGTGATGGATTGATGCTGCGTACACAGCTTAACCCATGTCTGCTTTCTCCCCAAATGAACACCGCTACAAGCGCTCAGACATGATGTCAGCACGAAAGCAGTGTAAGAGTGAGGGGGCACTCCACACAGTCTGACCATTTGATAAGCTAAAGTACTCAGGGTGCATAGAGTGTCCCTTTACAATAATTTCATGAACAAACTGAGCGGGAGGAGGGTCCGGAGGTGGAAGGGAGTGAGTGTGGGCAAGGGACTTGACCCGAGTGTGAGAGGGAGCGAGTTTGGGCAAGGGACTTGACCCTAGGGATGCACCGATACCACTTTTTTAAGACGGAGTACGAGTACCGATACTTTTATTTGATGTCATGTGAACGCTTTCCAATAAGAACAGACCTCATATAAAAATGCCCCCAGCTCACATGTATATGCCCCCCAGCTCTCATAGATACTGCCCCCAGCTCATGCATTTTGCCCCCCAGCTCATGGATATGCCCCCCAGCTCACCTGGCACCTGGAGCTCTCCGCATTCATACTTACTTACCTTCCTGAGCGACGCCAGTCAAGTCTTCGCGCGTGCACTCGTAGGAAGGACCCCAGCCGCGTTCACGTGGTCCCACGTGATCGCGGCTGGGGGCCTTCCAACGACCGCACGCGTAGAAACTTTACAAGCGTCGCTCGGGAAGGTAAGTATGATCGCGGAGAGCTCCAGGTGCCTGTCCGAATGCTCTATCGGCATTCGGACAGGCACCTGGAGCTCTCCGCGTTCTTTCATACTTACCTTCCTGAGCAACGCCGGGAAAGTTTCCGCGCGTGCGCTCGTTGGAAGGCCCCCAGCTGCGACCACGTGATCGCGGCTGGGGGCCTTCCAACGAGCGCACGCGCAAAGACTTTCCTGGCGTCGCTCAGGGAGGTAAGTATGAAAGAACGCGGAGAGCAGCTGCTGGGCCTGTCCGAATGCCGATAGAGCATTCGGACAGCCGCCTCAGCCCCTCGGATGCCGGCAAGCCGGGTTCCGGTATCGGGGGAAATATCGGGGGTACTGCACGAGTACCAAGTGCTCCTGCAGTACTCGGTATCGGCACCGATACTAGTATCGGTATCGGTGCAACACTACTTGACCCGAGTATGAGAGGGAGCGAGTTTGGGCAAATGACCAGACCTGAGTGTGGGGAGGGAGTTTGTGGGAAGGAACCGGACTACGGTAAGTGAATGGCAGCTCCATACTAAAGAGGGCGTGGCAGGCAGATTAGGGTGGTGGTACTGGACTCCAGCTTCAAGTAAGGATAAAACACCAGCGGTACAGCACCCATACCCAGTGTCAGTATCCAAGGGTTTGTGTTATAGCGCTGCTACAGTTGTAAACTGAATAAAAACAAACTGGTTATGTCTGACATGGCCTTAAAACTAAATCATACAGAGTAAAGCAGCGGCGTGTCTGCTGGAATAAGCTGTGAAGCAGAATCTGAGGTTATAACGTTTAACTCGGTCTGACTCTAAACAGTGTGAGCTGTACACAAAACCGATTAATCGACACCGACCAGTTGACAACTATTTTCATTATCGATCATTCTCAATAATCGACTGTCGATTAGTTGTTTCAGCCCTAAAAAAATTCTGTAAAATTTAATGATCTTAAAGATTGATCAAAACAAAGAATGCACGCTTAAAGGGATACTATAGGGTTAAAAATAGGATAGCAAACAGGTGTTAAACCACCCTACATGCACCACATGCCCAACTTTAATCAGGTTTTCAAAACTTCTTTCCAGTGCCGAGGAAGCCCCTCAGCACTGCACCAGATGTGATATCTGTGGGTTGAGGGGAAGATACGGTATATCAACGGACCAACAGATGGTTGGATGCTGGAGCAATCGCCCCGCTATTCCAAAAGCTCTCAATGCGAGCACATTCAAAACAGGGGAGTCTGGAAGAGTTCGGATTCCTGAGGAAGCCGTGATCAGTGCTTGCTGATCTCAGAGTGCTGGTGATTAGCCCTGCCCAGAATCTGAGCACTGAATTTGTGCACTGAGACCCATTCACAGAGGGGGAGAGGGATGAGGGCATTCAGGTCACAGGGACCACTCAAATTACATTAACTGGCACAGTTCCTAGAGCAGTAGTCAGAGCCCTTGGCCCGCCAGATGTCTGAAACTACAGCTTCCATTTGCTCAGTCATTCACGAAGATGGCTGAACTTCATGGGAAGGGTGGTTCCAGAAGATCTGGAGGGCTAAGGTTACTGACGCCTGGCCTAGAGCAATCCTTTAAGTCTCCTCCCTTGTTAGCAGGTATGTTCCATACCGAGCACTTCGCTTTGCCAAGGAACTGTTATCTCCCCATACCAGCACTCCCAAATCCCCTACACGACTTTTCCTGAGCTGCCCCCTATCTATGGAACTCCCTATGTCCTCAGTTTTCCAAAATGTCCCTAAAATGCATTACTTAAGAGAAGCCTATCGGCTCAACCCATAATCCCCCATTGCACCTTTCCTGATCCATCTCCCACACAACCAGCATGGAACCCATTATTTCTCATACTCTGCAATTTCCCACACCTCTGTGTGTCAGCCCCCCGTTCCGCTGAGATTGTATACTCTTCAGCAGGGTTCTCTTTTCCTGATTTTTTTCGTGCGTCACACTTGGAAATTCATTTTATTTTGTCCTACGCATTGTACAGCAATGCAGAATACATTGACGCTTTATAAATGTAATTGTGATTTACATGAAGAAACATAACTAAATAAATATACACAAGTGCACCAAATTTCATTGGATAGTGTTGTGGCATGACAGCACCAGGGCATGCAGTATGTTGTGTATGAGTGTGCACACTAAGGCTGGGGGCATACCCGCGTGGAAGGAATGTCCGTGAGCGTGGACATTCCTTCCACTCGACGCAGCTGCTGAGCACACTCAGTGCACTCCTCCTATAGAGGATCGTGCTTTGCAACCCCGTTGACTCGCTTCTAGCGTGTGAACGGAGAGGCTTTCGGGGCGGACGCTTGCTCCACCTACATTTCATGCGCGCGCACGAGCGTGTGACCGGCCCGGTCGCAGCGTCACATGGCTGTGACGGGCGCCGATAAGTACAGCAGTACAGGCACACCTAGTGAGCACATGTGCCCCCGGCCTAAAACTTGACAATACCAGGAGCTACCTGGCTCTCGGAATTTTAAAAATGACCCTAAACGTCTGAATTATACAATGGAAATTCTTTTTCAAAACTGGGTTGATAAAATGAGTAGTTTTCTCCAATGTTTTATATCAAGGGGCAAAATAAATCTGGGGAGGGCAAGATAATAAGAATGCAGTCTTTAGGTTAGTAAGGATAGGCCCTGCCGTGTTGGGGTACAGGGACACGGTCATAGGCTTCTGCAATGTATGGTCATATTTTGTAACAAAATCACCATCATTTATTCCTAAGTAAGGAGTTTTTAAAAATGTTTAAATCTGCATTAAATGGAGTTCTCGGAATTTGTTATGTTGTCTTAAAGGGTCTCAGAAACACGCTTATGAAATATTCATGTTCAGATTGAGTGCAGCCATGATTGATATATATGATACGCCGTGTCTTTTTTAAATGTAACAGTCCCAAAAAAAGGTATTACTACGTAGGCTATACTCGTGAATAATTATATATAGATTCATATAAATATACACACACACACAGTGTCCATAAAGTCTCTTTACCATTTAAAAATGTATTAAAAAAAGGCAAATGAAAAGACAGAAGTAAAAATTACAAAATGAGACGTATATTTAATGTTTTTTTTTTGCCTCATTTAATAGGCACCATTAGTTGCACGAAGCACATCAAGACGGTACTCTATTTCTTGCTATGTTCACTTGCCATCTTTAACATAACCCCATAGAAAGAAGTAGTATTTCTTCGGCGAGACATCAATTACTGCAAAGGTTTAACTTGACCTTTTGACTGAACAAGTGGCACCACAACTACATGACCTTCAACCATCATATTCCAGCAAGATGGTACATCGCCACATTAGGAACGCATGAACATGCAGTCCCCAAAGGAAACACTTCCAGACCGGTGGATTGGAAGGGGTGGCCCAATTCCCTGGCCACCTCGTTCACCAGATATCACTCCCCTCTATGGGGTTATGTTAAAGATATCGTGTATGGAACAAAGGTATGGAACATCACTAATCTAAAGCAGAGGATCACTGATGCCATTGCCACCATTGATGAGGGTATGTTACAGCGAACATGGCAAGAAATCGAGTACCGTCTTGATTTGCTTCGTGCAACTAATGGTGCCCATATAGAGGTGTATTAAAAACCCTTAAATACTGTATATACGTCTCATTTTGTAATAAATTTTCACTTATCTGTCTTTTCATTTGCCTTTGTAATACATTTTTTAAATTGTAAAGAGACTTTATGGAATAATAATTTATATATATATATATATATACAAAAAGGCATAGGACCTGCCAAAAGGTGGGATACATTGGCGCTGTTGGCAGGCTTAAGCAATTCATGACCATTTATTGTGAACCAAATTTCCACCATTTTCAACAAGGCTTAGGGTTAAAAACTTTGTAAAAATTATTGAATGGGTGAAGAACTGTTGTCATCTTGAAGGGGGTAAGAATTGTTGGCAGTTTTGAAGGGTTAAAATGTTTAAATGTATTCGCTGCGGTTGCGGTCTTTTGAGTGTGTTGCAGTGCTCTCTTGCTGGTTTGACATTGTCTTGAGATACACCCAAACTGACTGCTTAGTAAAGGTTGCGTGCTACCCTCCTCGTGTATTCTATATTATTGCCAATATCTATATATACACATGACTATTCCCAAAAATGCCATGCGTATGTATAAAAATGCTGTATTTGTAAATGTGCACATATACAATGCATTTTAAAAAAATGGCTTTTTCGGTTATAGGATTAGCCCACCCCAGCTTTATAATAGTGTCCTGCAAAGACCAGAAATATAGAAATAAAACAACCCTCCAGCTACAAAGGCGTCTAGCCTTTTCTTTATGTTGTTTATGAAATTAAGTATTACCCTCATAAACCAGAGACAATTAAAAAAAATGCTGCTCGTATGTTTTATAGATTTTCAATCAAAGGAATAAGCCACTGGGGGAAATCTACTTGGTAACCATTATCTAATCTTTCCGAGAAGCTGTAAGAAAATCAGCCTGCGAAGGACAGTTAACCAGCAAGAGCACCCTGATGTGTCTTGGTTGTAACTTAATGCGGAAGAATTGGCAGCAAAATACCCAATAACTGCTCGAAAGAGTGAGCCTCAGCTGTATGAATCCTCTAATAAAAACCTCCCCAGCATTTTACTGTGTGTGGCGTATTAAAATAAAAACTACACACATACACGCTGGCGCGCTGACAACAGGATCAGCAAAGTTTCAGGTTCAAATGAGGTTTTCCGGGAAAAAGAAAGAAATTTTGTGATGTGCTTCTGTTTGTTGTAAATGACATTATAAGTGATGGCTAAAAAATACTTTAACTTTTTACGTGCATATAAAATGTTAGTAAGTATCCATTGTTTGAGAAGTCATGTGTTGGAGCCGTTTTGATATTGGTCACAATGTCTGTTCATCTTAAAGGGACGCGCTCTATTCACCATAATGTCAGTTTATTACAGTGACCCGGTCTCAGGAAACCCTATTGTGTTATACAAGTTAAGATAATAAGAATTCCACCCAGACGTTCTGTTAGAAAGCCAAGTAATTACATTTACAAGGTTTTCCTTCCATAAAGGTTCACTGGGGTCATATTACAGGGATATGCAGGTAATTGTAGTAATCAAATTCCCATTACTTAAAGGGAATATTCTACTCATCCTGTCCACATTAGCTTCTTAACCTCTTGCTACTGGGGGTTTGTAGGGAGGCAGGTGGGCCTGAACTCAGCAGGGTGGCATAGCATGCCTTACAGCTCTCTGGAAAATCCTACAGGTCGCCCCCTTCCCTGGGCCGATTTACATCATTGGCTGCAGCACGACTGCCTGAACTCAGGCAGCCCCCAAGCAGCCAATGATGACCTTCGGCAGCAGGAAAGGGAGGTGGGCCATAGGAGTTGCAGAGAGCCACTGGGCGTACTATGCCACCAGGTGGAGTTCAGGCCCACCTACCTCCCTACAAACTTTTGTAGCAAGGGGTTAATTTTAGGGATAGACCGATATATCGGTTTAGCCGATTATCGGCACAGATATTCAGAAAATTACTGATATCGGTATCGGCATTTTATTTGCCAATATTGCCGATATTTGGACAAGTTTGCTCACTGCAGCTGCGACACGCAAGATCCCACAGAACTGTGCGAATCTGGGGCTTCTCCCACATCAGGCTGTAAGCCCTCACTGCAGAATGACCCCTGCTCTTGTGCATGAGCGTGATGGCAACAGAAATGGGGCTTCCATCCCATCTGGCAGGGAATTCCCTATACAGGAGATGCAGGGTCTATTTCCTACAGCAGGGTCCAGCAACCTAGGACCTCCAGATGTTTTGGAACTGGATTTCCCATGAGGCTCCAAGCACCTAATGAGAAGATGAGCATCATAGCAGATGTAATTCCAAAACGTGGGGCAATGTTACAAAGTGATTGCTTAACCAGAGCTGTAATATAACCCTTGGAGGGCCAAGGTTGCTGAACCCCTTAAATAGAGGGATCTTTAAGAAAGCCAAAGACATGGTTTGATTGCTTGTAAAAAATAAAAGATTAAGTAAAATAAAAATTCTTATTAAATTGAATAAATGAAGTGGACGTGGTGCAATGTTTACATGTTAAACACATTGGGCTATATTACAATCTTTGCGCAAAAACGCTCGCGCAAAGCGTGAAGTTTTGCACCAAGCGTTAAAAGTTTGCTTGAGCAAATCACCGCTGGAATTACAATCCTCGCGCGTTTTTGATCCAATCAATAACGCACGTAAACCGGACGTGCCCAAATGCTCACGCAGTACCGTTGCGCACAGAAATCATTGTGCTTACTGTCATTTTTTTTCACGCAATTCAGCCAATCAGAATTAAGAACCACAACCACTAGTCAATCTGAACATATATGCTGCAGCAATAATACATGCACACACAACTTCTCCATTTTATTATTTTGGGTATGTGTAACTATACTTTGATGCATTTTATTATTATTTTTTTTTGGCTGGTGTATTTGGTTTCGGCCAGGACGTTCAGATTTGCCTTACCACCAGCTTTTAGGAGTTGCTAAAATTATACGTGCAAACGCTGTGCGTTACAAACTGAGCATAGATTGTAATACCATCCGCGTACCAGCGCACAAACGCATTTGTGCTCACAATGTTAAGTATAGATCACGCGACGTACAGTAAGCTCACACAGGTTCGCCCGCGGTAGACGATTACGTGCGTTTGTTGCGCTGACTATGTAATATGGCATTCGGCGTAAAGGGTTTTGCCCCTCGCGTTAAATGTTTTTTTGCACCGGTGGAAACGTTTGCACGAAGATTGTTGTTTAGGCCATTGAGTTCATGGCATAGTCAGATTTGTGCTGTTTTTTTCAGAGCTTTCAATTTACAGAATATCGGCAATCGGCCAGAAAAGCTGCCGATAATCTGTATCGGCCATGAAAAAATGATATCGGTCTATCCCTAGTTAATTTGCAAAACCCAAAAGATTTTTAATCCCAGCAATTCGAGGAAAAGGAGATACAGCTGGGACAGGTCAGCATGTTAGCAGTTAAACATTGCACTTTACGGCTTTAGACCTTCTTACCCATATATTCATCTGATGTCTCGTGTTAAAAAACAAACAGGCCGTCAGAATGTTCTATCCAAAGCTGGGCAGAAAGAACTCGTTTTTAAAAACCACAATAAATTCATGGCAAACGCTTTACTCAAACTCCAATGATTGCTTCAGCCAGGAGGCAGAAACGGTATCATGATGATGGAATTGCTGGTACCCACCACACATCTCCGAGTGCATTAATGTGTGATGATGGCTTGCATCATTTTTGACCACACAAGTGCAGTGGTCCAAATGTTGAAATTTGCGGCAGACTTTTTCTATGTAGGGCAGAGTTAGTTCCCCTCAGAAACAAAAAGCAGCAGATGCCTTAAAGTTAGGGCTGCAACTAACGATTATTTTCATAAATCGATTAGTTGGCCAATAATTTTTTGGACTATATAGAAACGAGCGCAGATGACACCACTCCCCCCCCCCCAAATGATTTTTTGGATTAAAATCGATTTATCAGATAAAAAAAAATATAAAAAACTTTTTTCAGAGTACATAACTTTTGTACATACGCTACACAAATTAGGTTTCTCACGTAACTTGAGTACTTTTCTCACACAAGGTACAGGAGCGTCGGGTCAAAGTGAATCAGGATTTTGTATGCGCAGCTCAAGCTCATGTCTGCTTTCTCCCTGAACGAACGCTGCTACAGACTCTGACATGATGAGGTCAGTACGCAAAGCGGAGTGAGAAACATAGAAACATAGAAAAATGTCGGCAGATAAGAACCTTTCGGCCCATCTAGTCTGCTCAATTACATGGATACTTTACCTGGATTTATCTTTTGTTTAGGATAGCCTTATGCCTATCCCATGCTTGCTTAAATTCAATTACTGTTTTGGCCTCTACCACTTCTACTGGAAGACTGTTCCATGTATCCACCACCCTCTCAGTAAAATAATGCTTCCTGATGTTACTTTTAAACCTTTGCCCCTCTAATCTAAGACTATGTCCTCTTGTTTTGCTATTTTGTTTCCTTTTAAATATACTCCCTTCCTCTACCTTGTGGATTCCCTTTACGTATTTAAAAGTTTCTATCATATCTCCTCTGTCTCGTCTTTTTTCCAAGCTGTACATGTTAAGATCATTAAGCCTTTCCTGGTAACTTTTCTCCTTCAAGCCGTACACCATTTTAGTAGCCCTTCTCTGAACTCTCTCTAAGATGTCTATATCCTTCTGGAGATACGGTCTCCAGTACTGCACACAGTACTCCAAGTGAGGTCTCACCAGTGCTCTGTACAGTGGCATGAGCACTTCCCTTTTCCTACTGCTAATACCTCTCCCTACACAACCAAGCATTCTGCTAGCATTTCCTGCTGCTCTATTACATTGACTACTTACCCTTAGATCCTCTGAAATAATGACCCCTAAATCCCTTTCCTCAGATGTTGAGGTTAGGACTGTATCAAATATTCTATATTCAGCCCTTGGGTTTTTACGTCCCAGGTGCATTATCTTGCACTTATCCACATTAAAACTCAATTGCCACAACTCCGACCATTTTTTTAGTTTACCTAAATCATTTGTCATTTGGCTGATCCCTCCAGGAACGTCAACCCTGTTGCAAATCTTTGTGTCATCAGCAAAAAGACATACTTTTCCATTAATACCTTCTGCAATATCACTAATAAAAATATTAAAGAGAATGGGTCCAAGTACTGACCCCTGAGGTACCCCACTGGTAACAAGACCTTGCGCCGAATAAACTCCATTTACCACAACCCTCTGTTGTCTGTCACTCAGCCACTGCCTAATCCAGTCAACAATATTGGAATCCAAGCTCAAAGATTGCAATTTATTGATAAGCCTTCTATGCGGAACAGTATCAAAAGCCTTACTGAAATCTAAATAAGCAATGTCTACTGCACCACCTGTGTCTATTATTTTTGTTACCCAATCAAAAAAATCAATAAGATTAGTTTGGCATGATCTCCCTGAGGTAAACCCATGTTGTTTCTGATCCTGTAATCTATGTGTTTTTAGATGTTCAACAATCCTTTCCTTTAACATGGTTTCCATTAATTTCCCCACTACTGACGTAAGACTAACTGGCCTATAGTTCCCCGATTCCTCCCTACTACCCTTCTTGTAAATGGGCACAACATTTGCTAATTTCCAGTCTTCTGGGACGACTCCCGTTAACAAGGATTGGTTAAATAAATCTGTTAATGGTTTTGCTATTACATCACTGAGCTCTTTTAATAATTTAGGGTGGATCCCATCAGGCCCCATTGACTTATTTGTCTTTACTTTAGACAGCTGCTTTAGAACCTCCTCCTCTGTAAACTCATATGTAAATGTCTCTTTAGCGTTCTCTCCTAACTGAGGTCCCTTTCCTTCCTTTTCTTCTGCAAAGACTGAACAAAAATATTCATTGAGGCAGTCAGCGAGACTTTTATCCTCTTCTACATACCTTCCTTCCTTTGTTTTTAATCTAACTAATCCTTGTTTTACTTTTCTTTTCTCGTTTATGTATCTAAAAAATGTTTTGTCCCCCTTTTTTACTGACTGAGCTATTTTCTCTTCTGCATGTGCTTTGGAAGCTCTTATAAATTGCTTTGCCTCTTTCTGCCTAATTTTATAGGTTTGCCTATCTTCTTCACTCTGAGTTTTTTTATAATCAAGGTGAGAAGGTGAGGGACTCAACATACAGCCTGACCATGTTAAAAAGCTAAAGTGGTCAGGGTGCATAGTGTGTCCCTTTAAAATGATTATGTGAACAAACTGAGCGGGGGGAGGGACTGGAGAGAGGAGGAAATGAGTTTGGGCAAAGGACCGGACCTGAGTGTGAGAGGGAGGAGCTTGGGAGGCAGTTTGGGGAAGAGACCAGGACAAAAGGGAGTGATGGCAGCTCTGGTCTGCAGAGATGGAGGGTGGGGTGGTGGCTCAGGACTCCAGCTCCAAGTAAGGATAAAACACTAGCGGTACAGCTTCTACCACTCCGTGGCAGCACCCCACCGTCTGTGGGATAGCTCTGCTACAGTTATAAACTAAATTATTATCATCATCATCATCATTTATATAGCGCCAACAGTTTCCACAACGCTTTACAATAACCAAAAGGTTATAATACAGAGATACAGCTAGATATAGGATGGAAACAAGAGGTGTAGAGGCGCTGCTCATAGGAGCTTACAGTCTAGAGCAAGGGTCAGCAAACTTGGCTCCCTGTTGCTTTGGGAACTACATTTCCTATGTGGCTCAGTCAGCCTAATAGGTGACTGCGCATCAAGGGAGATGTAGTTTCCAAAACATCACTGAGCCAAGGTTGCGGACCCCTGGTCTAGAAGGATTGGGGTTGAGGAAATAAAAACAAACTGGTGATACCCAACATAATCCTAGAACGAAAATCATACAGAGTAGAGCAACCAGCACGTCTTCTCCAATCAGCTCCAAAGTAGACCTAGTTAATCATTATTAAGCTCAAATACTGATTCTAAACTGTGTGTGCTATAAACAGACCGATTAATCGATAATGAAAGTAGATGACAACTATTCTCATTAGTTGTTTCAACCCTACTTATTATCACTAGGCAAAAATAGTAATAACAAAATAAAACGTGGGGTTTTACCTTTATTGTATTACGTTAATATCCAGAACAGACGTTGTGGAATAAAAAGCGTTACACAGGTTATAAAAATGTCAGTTATTCTACAAAGAATAAACATTATAAACACTAAAAACCATTAAAACACACACACACTTTTCCTCATAAAGGTTGAAAAATCCAGGAGATTGTAAAAGACTGATATATATATAAGCATGTCCACGAGATATATATATATATATATATATATACACACACACACACACTATATGCAGCACACATTTTCAGATCTCCCTAGGTTTTTTTGGGGGGTTTTTTTTACAATCATATCCTGGCAAGAGTAGCTATAAACTTTAGTTTTGACAGATAGGAAAGGAAGAAAGTTTGTAAGTAGAAAAGAATGGAACTTGAACTAAAGGGAGAAGAAGAAAAAAACAAAAAAAACGATATACATACAATAATTGCAAACATTTTGTACAGACAGATGGTGGAGGAACGTTGTCATTACATTACAGCAACTCAGGATGCTGCCATCTCACTAGGCTTATTTTGCCTGGAGGAAATTGTCATACCTGTTTCGTTACCTTAACCCTTTACGGAAATGCTGATGCAGCTTGCTTAGGGGGAAGGGGGGGGGGATGCTACAGTCGTCAAGCACAACGATCCCACCGCTAACCACCAGGGAGGAAAAAGCGAGAGGAAGCGTAAATGGAAAAAGGATGCAAGTTTGCTGGGTGTGAGGACAGAAGTGTGACTAAGCCGGAGAAGAATCCCTGCCATCTCTCTGCTCCGTCGTTAAGGTTTTGTGGTTTGTTTGTTTTTTTCCTGAGAATGAAATTTGGCGAGATCCCTAACTAAACAGGCAGGTCCCCTCCAAGGCTACTGGGTACGGTTTACCATGCCAACTCCTTCAAACTGGCCCAGTCCTTGTGAGCTCCCAAGGCCCGCTTCGTCTGAAATCTCTCGCAGTAAACACTCGAAACGCAGCGGGGCATTCAGCTGAACAGAAGCGCTTTCTGCGCCCGGTGAATACTAACAAGGACAGGAACGCGAGCTGTTTGTACTTGTCATGTTGCTAAATTATTGTGTTATTGCATAAAAGGGGCAGTATTATGTTTATTATTCTGCTTCAATTTGTGCTAATGGCATGGCCAAGTAGGCAATTTATTGGCATTTTCTTACCTGCTCGCACAGCGGGCACTGCAATAAATTACTTACTAGTCTGATCGGATTTTACTGTACTATAATTTTCTAAATTGTAAGCTATTGGCGATATATAAATTAACATCGGGCATCAGATTGATGCTCTAAAAAGATGTCCGCGCTACGCAGGGCTTCGCACAGGATTCAATGGAGTCCTAGTGGCACGGCACGTCCAATTATAAAGATTGCTTCTGCAGCGACATCGGCCACGCTCAAAACAATCAGCAAATGTGAGGGAAACAAGTCAACGGTCGTAGTAAAAAATTATAAAAAAAATTAAAAAAGACAAGCAATTTAAGCGAGACATGGTTTACTATAGTCCTTTAGTACCTGGAATAATTCAGCTGAAGCCCGGTGAAGATTTGTGATTATAAAGAGCCATTAGGATTGGACCATGCACCAAAAAGATATGAGATGCTCAATGTTAAAGGGACACTCACCGTAATAACCAAGTTACCCAAAATACATTACCGACAAAATCTATTGCTTTTTTTAGTACTGAAACAGTTCAAAAGTGCAGAGCAGTAAAAGGAAAGGGAAAAAGGGCAAAAGCAAAATATAGTGTAGTAAATTAAAACATATTAGTATAATACACGATGAGAGAAAGCTGTTAACAAAACAAAGAGCTGGTTATATTAAGATCCAGCTTGTATTTCACCATCTTCAGCAAATCTGGAATGTTCTCCTGATCCAAGGACTATATCTTTAGATGTCACCTGCAAGTGCAAGATATACATCAATAAACTAGGATTTATCTTGGCAATCTGTATAAAAGACTCCACGAGTATGAGCTGTGGAGTATTTTATCTTGAGAGAGTGAAATTGAATACCATCTAGCTTCATTCTGCAAGAAAGAGCAGTGACAAGATTTGGTTCAGTGCCCTGGTGTCAAGAGATTGTCCCAGTGAACCTCAAAAAGATCATAAAATGCAACGGTCATGCTTACCTACAGGGCACTGTCATCTTGGTTGTAGCCTCGGCACAACAATCTGAGCTGCAGACTGTTACCCCAGTTTCACGGGGCGATTCTCATACACCTATTGGAGATGGACGATGGAGGCACCAAGTAGCTAAGCATGACAGGTGTACTGTAAATAAGATGTTATTTCCGATAGGGATTGAAGAATGAAGTAAAATAAAAAGGTATGGTATGCAGGGCTGAAACAACTAATCCACAACTAATCGATAATGAGAATAGTTGACAACTAATCAGTTGGTCGATTAAAGGGTCCGTGTAAAGCACACATTGTTTAGAGTTAGACGGAGTTAAACATTGTAAACCTCACACTACTTTGGAGCTGATTGGCAAAGACGTGCTGGATCCTTTACTTCGTATGATTTAGTTTTAGGGTTATGGTAGACATCACCAGCTTGTTTTTATTTCGTTTACGACAGTAGCAGATCACACAGACTGTGTGGTGCTGCCAC
The DNA here is from genome assembly GCA_009667805.1 of Leptobrachium leishanense. NCBI lineage: Eukaryota > Metazoa > Chordata > Amphibia > Anura > Megophryidae > Leptobrachium > Leptobrachium leishanense. Next base: position 132,396,167 of record CM019063.1, on the reverse strand, counting down.
TGGGTGGTTGGAGCTGTGTCACCAGTTCTTTATCCTTACTTTGTATTTCAAAATTTTATTTTGCAATAAACGAAGGGTCACAGACTGACCAGCCAGGTGGCCTCACAGGGCCAGATAAGACATGCTCAGAGAAATCACATAAAACATAAAAAGGGGATCTCAAAAGAAACTGCAGAATATCAAAAATTGGGGGAGGGGATACAATAACAGGGGGGGATGTATAAACTCGTCAGGAGGGTCGATCCAGCAAGAGCAAAACAGAGCGATGGAGTTCGCTGGGGGGGGCACCAGGAAAACAAAAAGAAGAAAAAAAAAAAAAAGGAGAGGGGGAAAGGGTAGTGAGGGACTGCCAAATATATTGTGGTATTCCTGGCTCACCCCGGCAACCTTGAAGGAACTGAGGGCCATGGAAGAGGCCACTTGGCCGGGAGACCTGGGGCCAAAAGGGTGGACAGAGCCTAGGTAGTCACCCTAGTGGCTCGCCCAGGCTGCTTCCAATGTCCTACACAAAAAAAAAAAAATAAGAAGAGGGGGCTTAAGTCCCAGTGCTCCAAACGAACACCAGACGAACACCACTATACCCAAAAATTCAGCAGGCATGACCATAAAATCAGTCAGGAGAACATAAAAAGGGGGGGAACAAAAAGTAAGAGGATAGGAACAGATAGCAGACATGAATAAGGGGGTGTTAATTCACAGACATCAGTGAGGGGTGTCATCAGGGGGAGTAGACCATCAGCATCAAATGGGGGGGTCTCGTCAAAAGAAAAGCGTTAGCCGATCCATCCGAAGTCCAGCATATAGGCCTTAGCCAGTGTCACGAAACTCGAGGGGGACCAAAGAGTCAACCCATTTAGGCCCAGCGATCGGGAAACTAAGGCACAACATTTCCCTGCACCCTCCACTAGCTCCGCAGGGGAAGAAAATCCCACAGCACTCCGCTCCAAGTGTAAGGGAAAAGATCCTCTGCATCACCATCTCCCCTGATGTCACGTTAGGGTGCCAGACCTCCGCAGCAGAAAGGCCCAAATTTCCAAGAGACACCGCAGTCTCGGCAATCAGTGTCTCAGCTGGCCGCCCGACTGCTGCGGCATGCAACTTATCATCCTCCGCCAGCAGCCTGGAGTCCTGCATTGTCCCGGCGCTCCCGGGGCACCGCTCTCCATCCTCCTCTGCGGCAGAGCAGCCAGCTGCCAGGGCCACGGTCGACGTATCTTCTGGCCAGTCTGCGACAGCTCGACACGAGGCCGCCTCCAACCGGGAGCTCACCTCCACAACCGCAGCTCTCACCTCCTGGAAATCCGCCTTCCACAGCGTGCGGAACTCCGCTATGAGGCGCCAGACCTCCCCCCTCGTAAGCGGGCACAAGTCATCAGGACGCTCGATAACAGCCGTCACTGCAGAAGAGGAAGCAGGCTCCACTAAGGCTTCGACATCCCGCTGGTGGGGCCCTCCACCAAGCAGGACCCTCTGCCAATCCACTCCGCCATCAGGTCACTCCTCAAATCAGGTAAGATTACCCCAGGGGGAGAGTCGGCGACTCCCGCACAGGCTTCCAAGATCGCCACCTCCGGCTAGGCCGCAAATATCTTCAGTGTGCTCAAACTCCACCGCAAACGGTAGATTGAGGGTTGCCTCGGGCCATAAATGATGCTCCAGCACAGCAGGAATTAAAATGACCCAGGCAACAGCTCTCCTGGACGGTGGGACGTGTATAATATTGCCAGAAAGGCCAGGTCTTCAGAGAGCTCCGCAGAAACACGTCCACACTCATCCACTCACAGCTCCGCCCCCCCTGCTGAGCCATTTTAACCCCCAATGATCACTGGCTGCAGGAAGCTCAGATGATACTTGTCCCTCGGACTCCGTATCCCGTGACCCTCTCTTTATCCTTACTTTGAGCTGGAGTACTATACCACAACCCCACCCTCCCTGCCTCCCTCTAGTCCGGGCACTTCCTCGCAAACTCCCTCCCGAAACACAGGTCCAGTCTCTTGCTCAAACTCACTCCCTCCCCCCACAGTTTGTTCACAAAATCATTTTTTAAAAAAAAAAAAAAAGGGACACACTACACACCCTGACCACTTTAAGCTTATTAACATGGTCAGGCTGTGTGCAGTGCCCCCCACCTTTTCACCCCACTTCGCATGCTGACATCATCAGGTCTATATCCGAGCACTTGTAGCAGCATTCATTCAGGAAGCTTGAGCTTGGCACCAATCCATATCACTCTGACCAGCCACTCACGTTCCTAGGGCTATATTACAAAGTTGGTGATAACACCAACTTTGTAATATAGCCCCTTGTGTTTGAAAAGTACCCAAGTTACATGAGATACATAACGTGCGTATGAATGCACAAAAGTTATATACACTACGTAAATTGCAAAACAAAAAAAATTGTAATTTTTATTATCTAATAAAAATAAAAAATAAAAAACGGCCAACTAATCGATTATAAAAATGTATCGTATCGTTCGTTGCAGCCCTAATGATGTGCAATTCTTTATCCAGCAAGAGGAGACATCATTAAAAATAAAGAGTTAATACAGATCACCAAACGACTGACAATGATTCGCTAAGCTGCATGTGCAGACAAAAAACAAATGAGAGCGATGCACGCACAGCATTCTCCCCAGGATAAAATAACGGAGGAATGAGCTTAAACAGAGAAAACACCAGAAAAGGAGAAACAAGGTAAATTTAAATATCGGCCCTGGAGTTTCACTCACGTGACATAGCTGCTGGTTGGCTTGCGATACACAATCAGTGTCATATCCCCACAAGACAGGGCCTTTAACAAAAGTCTGTATAAGCAAAAGGTAACAAGATTGGGAGAAACAGATTTCATTTTGATAGGTATACCTAGGGCTGGGTGATTTCTACGAATAAACAGAGTTTGAGGTTGATCTGGATTTTTACAATAATCAAAGAACCTGGATTTTTTTTTTTAATTGATGAAGCATCTGTCTGAGCATTGACAGAGCAGAGCCGACAGCCTCGGCAGGCAGAGACTGAACCCATCAGCTCTGATGTGCCTATGCTCATTAAAAGAAAATCAAGATTACATGATTTACATGAATGCAAAAAGCGACTATTTAATAGTAAAGAAATATCATGGGAATCGCCTAGCCCTAGTTATTACTTTTGGTCATGACAAAAATGCTTTTGGTTTAATGAAAAATATTACTCAGAAATTTGCAGCACAGGCAGTGGGAATGAGGTTCACTCCCAGTTACGCTCCTCTACAAAACGACCAATAAGAAGCCAAATTATCTATAGCACATACTCTTCGACTGGGGGTGAATCTTGAAGCTTAAACGACTTCTAATCTACCCCCTGGTGATGTCTTTTGAATACATCCCACACAATACAATGATTCGAATCAGTGGTCGACTTACAGACTCCATTCTATGGCCAGAGCCACACAGTGAGGAGCAAGTGATGTAAAGATACGGCGGGAGGGCAGTTTAGAACACACACAAAAAATTTAAAAAAAAAAAAAATCACACAATGGATGTATACATATACACAGTGACACATATAGAGTAAAATATTTTCTTAACGAAACATACAAGAGAAAAACAAAACACATGTAAGATATCAGCGACATAAAATAAACCCAATACTCAGGACAATTTTTGGTAGTGTACCTTTAAATAAGCTTATTAACTCTTTGTACAAGAATGAATAGAATATTAAGTTCACCAAATCAAAAGTAACCCATAGTAATATCAGAAAATCGAAATCTGTGTATATAAAAGGATAATAACACGCACAGAAACACTTTTGTTTTTGCCCATGGACACCAAGCAGATTCTTAGATGTACAGTGGCAAGAAAAAGTATATGAACCCTTTGGGATTACGTGGAGTTTTGCATGAATTGGTCATAAAATGTGCTCTGATCTTCATCTTTTTTTTTTTTTTTTTTTTTGTAGTTTTTTTCAATTTAAGATTTTATTTTGTAAACAAAGTCAGCAGAAAATCAAACAAATGTAAGCAAGGGCCACGCAGGACCAACAACAGCAGAATTATCACTTATGAAAAATAACAAACCTCTCCCGATATGGGGGGGTCTTAGCATATAATAGTGATCAGTGAAGGGGAGGGGAAGGGAGGGGGTATGATGTGGTTAAAAAAAAAAAAAATAGGCCGACCGTCCATCAAAAATGCGAAAGCGTCTTCGCACGCAGGATCAGAACTTTTGCAGGTGGGGGGGGGGGGGGGGGTCGTAAAGAAAAAGGGGGGGGAACAAAAAAACATCCTCGAGTAGAGGGGTCTCATCTAAAACTCGGGCAATGGCGTCAAAAAGAGAACGACAAAATACTCAGTGGAAGGGGGTATGAGAGGAAAAAAAATAAAACTGTCTCTAGGAATCAAAAGCGTCCCCAGCCGGGGATCAGTGACAAACAGCATTTGGCAGGCAGGGCGATGCAGCAACCGCTAAATAAAAGCACTCAGGAGGGGGTATCGAAAGTAAGAGGGGTGTCTCAAAAAAGAAGAGGGCAAAATAAGGTCAGCTGGTGTCCAACAAAGGAGGCTGGACCGTCACAGGCAGGTACATGCAGGATTGTCCAGATCTCTGTGTCTCCTTGGATGGGTAGGCTCGGCAAAGAAAATAATTCTGGGGCATAACCTCACGGCACCTCGGTGCGTACATCCGCGCCATCTTAACCGCTAGCTGGGGGTTATATCCGCGGAGAGCCCAGACCGTTTTGCGATCTCCAATTCTCCTCCGTAGATCTACTCGATGTTGCTGTGTGCGCATCTCACCAACCCGGGTAGCTACCTTCCGAACCGATTTCACACGTTTCCGCTTGGGTGTAGCTCTTGCTGTAGCCTGCGTACGAAAAATCACTCGTGGCCCCAGTGGGTGCTTCCGCACCCTCTTATCAGCCAGCCGGGGAGTGTGGGCTTCTGCTCCGAGTCTCCGTCGAGGGGTCACTGACTTCGGGTTTGGTGTCCCCGTCTCTCCTCGGGGCATACAAGGTGTGCGTCCTCCTCCAGCTCTCACCTTCGGGGGTAGGCTCCGGGGCCAGAATACTCGGACTGGCATCTCCTCCTGTCCACAGTGTGTCACGGGGCTCCCCACGGCAGCGCCCGCTAGCAGGCAGGTCTCAGCAGAGTACTGGGCAGGAACCGACCCAAGTGCAGCCCTCTTCGAATCCGTCTTCCCCCTGCAACCTCTCAGCGCGACCATCACCTGCCTCCAGACTCCCTTGGTGAGAGGGCTGTCTGCATCTTCCGCCGCCAGCCATTTTAAGCAGGCATCCAAGCCTGAGAGTACTGCGTCTTCACCGTCGGCGGGGGGAGGGGTTCCATCCAGCCATCGACCCGGAGATCCGACCGCTATCCCCATAGAACCGTCTGTCATGGTATGTGAGAGACACGGGCCCTGTGTCTCCACTGTCTCCATTTAAGGATTCAGGCCGGGTGGGAGCGGTCAGTCCAGGGAAATTGCGAGTCATCCAGGAGATAGGCCCCAAAATGGCCACCGTCTTCACACTTCAGCCACGATGCAAGAAGCTCCAGAGCTTTCTCCGGTCCGGAGGGGGGACTAAACGGTCGCCGGAGTGCTCAAAACCGGTGGCCAGCCTTTCAGGAATCATAAGCTGCATAAAATGCCACAAGCAGAATCGTCTTAATGTCCCAAATAAGAGAGGACGTGCGGAGCTCCTCAAAAACACGTCCTCTTCCTTAGACAGCCGGCCACGCCCCCCTGATCTTCATCTAAGTCACAACAATTTGAAAAACACAGTCTGCTTAAAATAATACAACACAAACATTATATGTGTTCATGTTTTTATTGAACAGAACATGTAAACATTCACAGTGCAGGGTGGAAAAAGTATGTGAACCCCTAGCCTAATGACTTCTCCAAGAGCTAATTGGAGCCAGGAGTGAGCCAACCTTGAGTCCAATCAGTGTGATATTATTGGATGTGTTGCCGAAAGCTGTCCTGCCCTTTAAAAACACACACCAGTTTTGGGTTTACTGGTTTCAAGGAGCACTGCCTGATGTGAACCATGTCTCGCAGAAAAGAGCTCTCAGAAGACCTACGATCAAGAGTTGTTGACTAGCATGAAGCTGGAAAGGGTTACAAAAGTATCTCCAAAAGCCTTGATGTTCATGTGTCCATGGTAAAACAGACTGTCTACAAATGGAGAAAGTTCAGCACTGTTGCTACTCTCCCTAGACGTGGTCGTCCTGTAAAGAGGACTGCAAGAGCACAGCGCAGAATGCTTAATGAGGTAAAGAAGAATCCTAGAGTGTCAGCTAAAGACTTACAGAAATCTCTGGCACATGCTAACATTTTTGTTGACACATCTACAATAAGGAAAACATTAAACAAGAATGGAGTACATGGGAGGACACCACGGAGGAAGCCATTGCTGTCCAAAAAGTTTGCAAGTTTGCAAAAGAGCACCTGGATGTTCCACAGCACTACTGGCAAAATATTCTGTGGACAGATGAAACCAAAATTGAGTTGTTTGGAAAAAACACACAACACTATGTGTGGAGAAAAAAAAGGCACAGCACACAAACATCGAAACCTCATCCCCACTGTAAAACATGGCGGAGGGAGCATCATGGTTTGGGGCTGCTTTGCTGCCTCAGGGCCTGGACGGATTGTTGTCATTGATGAAAAAATGAATTCCAGAGTTTATTAAGACATTTTGCAGGAAAACGTAAGACCATCTGTTCGCCAACTGAAGCTCTGCAGAGCATGCGTGATGCAACAGGACAATGACCCAAAGCATACAAGTAATTCAACAAAAGAATGGCTTCAACAAAACAAAATACGCCATCTGGAGTGGCACAGTCAGAGTCCTGACCTCAACCCGATTGAAATGCTGTGGCATGACCTTAAGAGAGCGATTCACACCAGACATCCCAAGAATATTGCTACAGATCGTTGTGCAGGTCTGATCTGCAACTACAAGAAACGTTTGGTTGAGGTTATTGCTGCCAAAGGAGGGTCAACCAGTTATTAAGTCCAAAAGTTCACATACTTTTTCCACACTGCACTGTGAATGTTTACATGTTCTGTTCAATAAAAACATGAAAACATAGGTTTGTGTTGTATTATTTTAAGCAGACTGTGTTTTTCAAATTGTTGTGACTTAGATGAAGATCAGAGCACATTTTATGACAAATTCATGCAAAACTCCACGTAATCCCAAAGGGTTCACATACTTTTTCTTGCCACTGTATAAAGCTTATGTGACGGCACTTGTCAAGTAAAATTTCTAAGAATCCGTTCACTCGACACAGGTGTGACTATTCAAAGAACACAATATTTATGGAAAAAAATTCTATTATGAAACAAAGGTATGCACAGAAAGCCATTCACGAAAAGGATAAGGAATATGCCCTCAATAATAAACATTAGAAACAATGTACTCAAAAAGACATCTTTTCCAGTTTTGTTACACATTAGATGAGATATTAAAATCTGATATCCCCAAGAAACACCAAATGGTCTTTACACACGGAAGGAACGTAAATCTATCGGCAGCTTCGGTTTATCCAAATGAGAAAAGGAAACACTTCTGGCCTAAACACTGTTAAAACAAGGTAGAGGGTCTCTATCCAACCTTGTCGTCAACATAGAGCCGCCAAGGGGAGGTATTGGAGAGAACAGATAACCCTTAGCGGGTCCCGGTTATCGACCTTATTATGATCGATTCGAGCCAATTTATTAGCGGCTTGAGTTGTAATATCAGGGAGACACCTCCTGGAGTATTGTTTCAGGAGTAGCAATCAGAGCTGAAAACAGCAAGCTACCATGGAATAGCTCATTGTTCACGACTTCTATACACAGAATAATAAAAAACTGTTTATGTACATAAAGAATAAGCCAATTCTGACCTGTAAGCACAGCTTGAAGAAAGTACTGAACAGGGCCCTAAATCATTTATATATAAACCCAAAGAGGAAAAACTACAAAATAAATCCGTTTATCCACGGTCGTACATCAGATTAACTAAGGACTCTAATGACCAGGATTTTAGAACAAAAAAGGAATAATAAGGTGAAGACCACAGCATAGCTATACACTGCAATTCATGTGTCAAGTTCAACTTGTAACATTTCATATGTATTAGATATAAAACAAGGATTACACACAAGAGAATTAAGAATAAACTTTGGGATCTAGCCATTATGGAGAACCACTGCATGACACATGTACATGAAAGAATTAAAAGGTGGATCTTAGCAAATGTAGATATTAATAATTACTGGTTGAGCACCCATTTTCCAGAAATACTAAAATTCTAGTTAAGGGCACTCCGGATGGGTGCTACAGCTTGGGAACACTGCTCATTTCGGAATAAATAATGGCCCACAGCTGGTCTGCAGTGCACACACACAGCTGTGGGCCATTTTTTATTCACCTGCTGCAGGTTGAACTTCAGGCAGGGCTGTGTTTAAGGGGGCTTCAGGTCAGGCTGAGCTCTGGGTTGCAGTGCTGTGTCCCGGGCCGTAACTGCTTATGATGGATGGAGTCAATGGACGGAGCAACGGGGCTTTAAAGATGGATGGAGCTGAGGAAGGAGGGGGAGCTGCTGCAGACAGTGGGGTTGGTTAGTACGTGACAGACAGTGACTGCGTGGGGCTAGTGAAGGGAGCAGAGCACTCAGCAGCACACCCTGGTTGTAACACTTACTTAAAAAGAAACAGACAGCCAGCTAGCGATACATGCGATATACAACACACACAGCCCCTTGCACACAAATCTGTAAAGATAAAGAAGTCATTTTTCCACGGTGTGCGCTGAGCTAATTTTACCGTTTGCGCTCATGTTTAAAAGCGATTTGAAGTCACGTTTATTTATAACACCCAGACAAATTAAATTATATATCCTTTTAAATTGTGTTCGTTTTCAAAAATTTAAGCGCACAAAATATCGGCCCCTGATATCGGTCATCGGCCTGAGAGACGGCCGATAATCGGTATCGGCCTGGAAAAAACCATATCGGTCTATCCCCAATATATATAATTTATCTTGGGGGTAAGGGAGCTGGTTCTTCCAGCAAATGCAGTTGGTTTTTTTTTGGGGGGGGGGTGGAGGGGGTTAAGAAGAAGTCCTAAGTTTTGCATGTCATTAAAGCCACCAGGAGGAAGATACTATATTTTGAACATCTCATACTGGAATGTGCAATATTGTAACCAGAAACCTCAGGGCCCCGTGCAAGAATCCATGAAGGCCCCCCCCCCTCGTCGGCTGTGGGGAGGGGCCGAGGTGGACCATTGAAGTCAGCGGGGCATACCAGACGCCCCGCGCCTTCAAGACCCACCCTCTGCGCAGGCCCCAGATATTAGACAGCCAGTATCAGACCTCCAGTAATTAGCCAGTATCGAACCCCAGTAATCAGCCAGTATCAGAGACCCCACAGTAATCAGCCAGTATCCGACACCCCACAGTAATCAGCCAGTATCCGACACCCCCAGTAATCAGCCAGTATCCGACACCCCCAGTAATCAGCCAGTATCCAGACACCCCCAGTAATCAGCCAGTATCAGACACCCCCAGTAATCAGCCAGTATCAGACACCCCCAGTAATCAGCCAGTATCAGACACCCCCAGTAATCAGCCAGTATCAGACACCCCCAGTAATCAGCCAGTATCAGACACCCCCAGTAATCAGCCAGTATCAGACACCCCCAGTAATCAGCCAGTATCAGACACCCCCAGTAATCAGCCAGTATCAGACACCCCCAGTAATCAGCCAGTATCAGACACCCCCAGTAATCAGCCAGTATCAGACACCCCCAGTAATCAGCCAGTATCAGACACCCCCAGTAATCAGCCAGTATCAGACACCCCCAGTAATCAGCCAGTATCAGACACCCCCAGTAATCAGCCAGTATCAGACACCCCCAGTAATTAGCCAGTATCAGACACCCCCAGTAATTAGCCAGTATCAGACACCCCCAGTAATTAGCCAGTATCAGACACCCCAGTAATTAGCCAGTATCAGACACCCCCAGTAATTAGCCAGTATCAGACACCCCCAGTAATTAGCCAGTATCAGACACCCCCAGTAATTAGCCAGTATCAGACACCCCCAGTAATTAGCCAGTATCAGAGACCCCCCCAGTAATTAGCCAGTATCAGAGACCCCCCCAGTAATTAGCCAGTATCAGAGACCCCCCCAGTAATTAGCCAGTATCAATAAAAATACAAGAATGTGAAAAATATAGAAAAATACATAAAATTCTATTTATCTTGGGGGTAAGGGAGCTGGTTCTTCCAGCAAATGCAATTGTTTTTTTTGGGGGGGGGGGGTTAAGAAGAAGTCCTAAGTTTTGCATGTCATTAAAGCCACCAGGAGGAAGATACTGTATTTTGAACATCTCATACTGGAATGTGCAATATTGTAACCAGAGGCGTAACTAGAAACCTCAGGGCCCCGGTGCAAGAATCCATGAAGGGCCCCCCCCCCCCTCGTCGGCTCTGGGGAGGGGCCGAGGTGGACCATTGAAGTCAGTGGGGAGTACCAGACGCCCGCACCTTCAAGACCCACCCTCTGCGCGGGCCCCAGATATTAGACAGCCAGAATCAGACCCCCCCCAGTAATTAGCCAGTATCAGACCCCCCCCCCAGTAATTAGCCAGTATCAGACCCCTAGTAATTAGGGGCTGGGTGGAGTAGAGGTAACATCACTGCTCTGCGTGGAGAGAGCCTGTGGTGACATGGGTTCGATTTTGACGAGCACCTCTCCAGTAAGGCTAGGGTCAGACTAACGCATTTTTCGCGTCGTCCGTGAAAAAGTGCGTTCGAACGAATGGACGTACTTTTCACGGAATACGCGATAGCGGTCATACGATGCGCATTTTCGTCCGTGATTTTGTACGGATCATCAATAAAACCCTTTTTGCGTCTGGTCGTTATGTTGGCCGGACATTAGCAGCGTCTGACGTCTCCTAATCACGAACACATGCCGCTAGCGGACGCAGCGCACTCTGTACGTCAGTACTAGCGGTATCACGTTCTCGAAAAAAATGCATTTGTTTGCCACTTGCGTTGCGCGGCCGCACTTTTGTGCGGCCATACTTCGTACATTGCCCGTCATTTGCTGCTACTATGTCCGTGATAAATTGCGGCTGCACGCGCGTTCGCACTGCGTTCGTCTGACCCTAGCCTTAGTGTCCTTGGGCAAGACACTTAATGGTACATGCTCGCCACCCAGGACATACTTGAAAACGAGAGAAATCTCAATGTATCCTTCCTGGTAAAATACTTTAAGAAAAAAATAAATAATAATTAGCCAGTATCAGACACCCCCAGTAATTAGCCAGTATCGAACCCCAGTAATTAGCCAGTATCAGACCCCCCCAGTAATTAGCCAGTATCGAACCCCAGTAATTAGCCAGCATCGAACCCCAGTAATTAGCCAGTATCAGAGACCCCCCAGTAATTAGCCAGTATCAGAGACCCCCCCCCAGTAATTCGCCAGCATCGAACCCCAGTAATTAGCCAGCATCGAACCCCAGTAATTAGCCAGTATCAGACACCCCCAGTAATTAGCCAGCCAGGGACCCCCCCTCCACAGGGCCCCATACCAGATTAATGCTTGTACCCCCCTGATGGTGGCCCTGCAAACAAAACACACACACCACCCTCTGCTCACTCACACAAACACTCCACCCCAGCTTGTTACATACTTACCGTAGGTAAGTATTGTCTCCACTCTCTCCACTTCCCCTCCCTGCACGTGCTGGACACTTCCAGCACAGCAGAGAGGCTCTGCTTTCCTTGGCTGTGGAGGGGGGAAGGGGCGGGGCCAGCACATCCCCATGTGAGCAGCTGTCCTCTCCTTCCTCCTCCTCCTCTCCCCCCCCCCTTCCCCCCGGCAGGGCCTTTACTTCTGGTGCAGTGTGAGGGAGTTTGATCCCACACGCTGCGATCAAACGGGAGACCAGGTGTCTCACCCCTGCCTGGACTGTGGGGCAAGCAGGGCCAGTCTGGGCCCCCACCCATCCAGTTGTGGGTCCCAGGGGCCCGGGTGCAGTGGCACCCGCTGCACCCCTGGTAGTTACGCCCCTGATTGTATCTAGCACGCCTTGCTCTCTAGTAGTGCTGTTTTTACAATCTGAACATGTCTGCGGCAAATACATCCTTACCATGTGAATCAAATCAGAAAGGATACATTCCACAAAAAAAAAAAGAATCACTAAACTGGAAAAGCTGAGCACCAGAGCTGACCAAGAACAGACTACATCAAGATGATCTTGGATTTCATTACACAGCTCTATGATGAAGTGGAAAGCAGTTCAGTCATGTTATTTGAATAAAGGTATTTATATTATGCTACAATAAGCACATTTTAAAAGATTTTTAAGTCTTTACTGTGGCTGACTTTTCCCTTATTCTCTCAGCTGCTCTGCTGGGGCCCAGACTTTGGCAAACATCTTGGCTCGCCTCCACACTTGGGAGGACCACCAGGATCGGCTGAGTGTATATTTCAAGCCTGCAGATTTCATTTTGTCCTGTTAGTTCAATTCCAGGGAGAATATTATAATGCTGTTTTCGCTTTGTTTTTCTGTTAAGCTTCGGTTTTCCCTTTTTCCCCATTGTCTGAATTAGTTTGATGTATAAGGAGGTGAAACCCCTTGGAGTTTATTTGCAGGATTGGATTGTTTTTGTAACGTCACATGGCATTTAACTGGTGCATGCACCGACCACTTTTGTGAATTTTTTTAATGAGACTTTTTTTTAAAAACTGCCAATAAAAACGATTTGAGACAGAGACAACCCATACCTGTGCACACCTTCCAAGCTCTGTTCTACCCAAGTACTGAAATATGTGCAAGGCGATCTCATATGGTAAGCTGACATCAAAGAACGGGATCTCATTCATTTCATTCTGGAAGAAAAGAGAAATCATTACCTTCTTGTGACATTGAGGAGTAATATACGACAGGAATGTGTACCTATAATAAATGTTAAAGACATAAGGGGTTATTCAGAGAGAGCTGGTCTGGCCCCAAAATGTAACCGGACACTGAAATTCAGTATACGGTGACATTTCTGGGCCATTCAGCTATCCAGAGAGCAGGCAGTGTGTCAAATTTTGGCAAATTGCCTGCACGTATGGTGCCTGTTCGAGGGCAGTGATCTCCCCCATAGAGAAGCAATGGTTCATCTTTTCAGAGAACACCGAACAGCAGTGAAAAGTTGCCAAAGTGCCCTACTGTTCGATGTTTTCATTCGGCAGGTTTAATCAGGTGAATCCCATAGGCTTCAATGTTAAAAATATTCCCATTTTTACTCAATATCTAATAAACCGTTTATTATTTTAATCTGCAGTAAAAAGTCTCTTTCTAGATTTTTCAGGATCTTTTCGGCATTGTATGGGCAACTTTTTTTTTTCCCCGTTTTTTCATTTTTCTGTAACAGATCTTTTTATTATCATTCATAGAGCCTTGTATGTAAATTTCAGGCATTTTTGTTCAGTAGTTTATTTGCAAACAGGGTTTCAATTTTGACACTTTCAAGCGAACGTTTTTTTCTTCTTTTACACCCCGTTCGTCAGCTTGTTGGTTTTTCCAGCGGCTGCTCTGCACTGTGGTCGGCTTTTTCCGGCAGTTCCGGTGGGTTTCCCTGCACTCCGGGGACCCTGCGGTGAATGCTGAATACAGCGCAGGGTGGGGAACTTTAATTCCCCAAAGTGCAGGGAGCTGCGGGCAAAATTTTGGTTCTCTCTGAATAACCCCTATAGTAGATCTCTATCTGTCCATAAACCTATTAAAATGAAACTGGTGAAGTTTCTGCAAGCCTACATCCCCCAAACAGCATAGACAATAGTAGTTCCATGCAGTAACCCCTGACCATTGTTTCAGCCTTCTTAGGCCTCATCAGTAGGGTATAGATGACACCACTAGCAAAGGGTCCATGTCAGTATTACCCACTAGACTAGGCATCTCAAACTCATCTCAGACGTTTATGGTCTACAATGCCCACAATTGAGTGCAGCAGATGGCCTGAGACTTGTGGGAGTTGTAGTTCAGAAACATATGGCAGGGGCTGGAGATCTCTCCAGACTCATGGAGAACAAAAACAAATTTCATAGGGCACTGAGAATGGGCAAGGGCATAAGTGGCCTTAAGATTTTAGCTTGATGGTGCCAATACAGAATCAGACTACTGATCACCCAGAAAATGCGGCCAGAAACTGAAAATTCCAAGGACGTCTCCTCCATAGACAAAATTAGGAGGCTCAAGATAGATGAACCATTTCTGGAGTTGCAGCAGTCAGAAGAATTTGAACAGTAACTATAGAAAAACGTGATGTCGAGTAGATTTGACTTACTTTGAAATACAGATCACATTTCGAAATTAGGGACTGACAAATACACCGGCCAGACAACCTCTGAATATAAACCCTGACCTAATTGATGCATCATTTCCGTCTCCTGAATTTATCAAGCTCTGGCCTCAAAACCTTGAGTCGATTGGACCACTGCCAATAATCTTGCGGAGGAGCCGCACAACAGGATTATTGTCAGTAATATATAAAAAAAAGTTACAACTCAAACCAATATTAAAACTATAAATCATTCTGACTTTTACTTTGTATCTTTACTGGTCACCAAATTATTTGAGACACAACGTTTGATACTAACACAGCTTTATAAGAGACGAAAGCAAGCCTGAGGAGCCAGCTGGAAACATGTACCTCCAGATGTATCATAGGAAGATTCACAAAAAAAAATAAACATAAATTTAAAAAATAAAATGGAGTGAGGGAGAACAGGGGTTACTAGTTTACCATCTGTGGAGAACACAAAAAAAGGAAGGGTAGGGGGAAGAAAGAGGGGGGGGGTAGGGGGAAGAGAGAGAGAGAGAGGGGTAGGGGGAAGAGAGAGAGAGGGGGTAGGGGGAAGAGAGAGAGAGGGGGTAGGGGAAGAGAGAGAGAGGGGGTAGGGGGAAGAGAGAGAGAGGGGGTAGGGGGAAGAGAGAGAGAGGGGGTAGGGGAAGAGAGAGAGAGGGGTAGGAGGGAGGAAGAGAGAGGAGGGGTAGGGGGAAGAGAGAGAGAGGGGTAGGGGGAAGAGAGAGAGGGGTAGGGGAAGAGAGAGAGGGGTAGGGGAAGAGAGAGAGAGGGGGTAGGGGAAGAGAGAGAGAGGGGGTAGGGGAAGAGAGAGAGAGGGGGTAGGGAAGAGAGAGAGGGGTAGGGGAAGAGAGAGAGGGTAGGGGGAGAGAGAGAGAGGGGGTGGGAAGAGAGAGAGGGGGTAGGGGGAAGAGAGAGAGAGGGGGTAGGGGAGAAGAGAGGGTGAGAGAGGGGGAGAGAGAGAGGGGTGGAAGAGAGAGAGGGGGTAGGGGAAGAGAGAGAGGGGGGTAGGGGAAGAGAGAGAGAGGGGGTAGGGGAAGAGAGAGAGAGGGAGGAGGGAAGAGAGAGAGGGGGTAGGGGAAGAGAGAGAGGGGTAGGGGAAGAGAGAGAGAGGGGTAGGGGAAGAGAGAGGGGGTAGGGGAAGAGAGAGAGAGGGGTAGGGGAAGAGAGAGAGGGGGTAGAGAAGAGAGAGAGGGGGTAGAGGAAGAGAGAGAGAGGGGGTAGGGGAAGAGAGAGAGGGTTAGGGGAAGAGAGAGGGGGTAGGGGAAGAGAGAGAGGGGGTAGGGGAAGAGAGAGAGGGGTAGGGGAAGAGAGAGAGGGGGTAGGGGGGAAGAGAGAGGGGGTAGGGGAAGAGAGAGAGAGGGGGTAGGGGAAGAGAGAGAGGGGGTAGGGAAGAGAGAGGGGGGTAGGGGAAGGAGAGAGAGGGGTAGGGGAAGAGAGAGAGGGGGTAGGGGAAGAGAGAGAGGGGGTAGGGGAAGAGAGAGAGGAGGGTAGGGGAAGAAGAGAGAGGGGGTAGGGGAAGAGAGAGAGGGGGTAGGGGAGAGAGAGAGGGGGTAGGGGAAGAGAGAGAGGGGTAGGGGAAGAGAGAGAGGGGTAGGGGAAGAGAGAGAGGGGGTAGGGAAGAGAGAGAGGGGTAGGGGAAGAGAGAGAGGGGGTAGGGGAGAGAGAGAGGGGTAGGGGAAGAGAGAGAGGGGTAGGGGAGAGAAGAGAGGGGGTAGGGGAAGAGAGAGAGGGGGTAGGGGAAGAGAGAGAGGGGTAGGGGAGAGAGAGAGGGGTAGGGGAAGAGAGAGAGGGGGTAGGGGAAGAGAGAGAGGGGGTAGGGGAAGAGAGAGAGGGGTAGGGGAGAGAGAGGAGGGGTAGGGAAGAGAGAGGGGGTAGGGAAGAGGAGAGGGTAGGGGAAGAGAGAGGGGTAGGGGAAGAGAGTGGGGGTAGGGGAAGAGAGTGGGTAGTAGGGGAAGATAGGTGGGGAAGGGAAGGGAAGAGAGGTGGGGAAGGGAAGGGAAGAGAGGTGGGGAAGGGAAGGGAAGAGAGGTGGGGAAGGAAGGGAAGAGAGGTGGGGAATGGAAGGGAAGAGAGGTGGGGAAGGGAAGGGAAGAGAGGTGGGGAAGGGAAGGGAAGGGAGGTGGGGAAGGGAAGGGAAGAGAGGTGGGGAAGGGAAGGGAAGAGAGGTGGGGAAGGGAAGGGAAGAGAGGTGGGGAAGGGAAGGGAAGAGAGGTGGGGAATGGAAGGGAAGAGAGGTGGGGAAGGGAAGGGAAGAGAGGTGGGGAAGGGAAGGGAAGGGAGGTGGGGAAGGGAAGGGAGGTGGGGAAGGGAAGAGAGGTGGGGAAGGGAAGAGAGGTGGGGAAGGGAAGAAAGAAAATTAATGGGGATGTATTTTCCCAGACCTTGATAATCTTGCCCAGAATTTAGAAGTGTCAAATACTCAGTTAATATTTAAAGCAATGCTTGAAAAATATGAAGCTTAGGAGCCAGGCAATCTTCTAGAATACAAGGTCTCCGCCAATTAACCACATCTACCCCCACATAACATTCTTAGGGATAGCCAAGGAAGAGAGTGCTGGGATGGCACAGTAAAAGGGCCTCTGAGCTCTTCTTACATGGCACCTTGAATAATACCAGCAGAAGAATCTGAAGCTAGATCCATTAATTCTCAACACCATGAGACAGGATGCTGGATAGCAGTGAGAAAGGAGACCTGAGTCACTCTGTGCTGCTAGAGAAGAGAACACAGAGACGGCAGGCTCCCAGCACACCAAAGCGGACGGATTACCTCACACAGACCGGGAAAGGCAGATGGACGGACAGATAACATAATAGCCAGGAGATTATGTATATATCAAATTAACTGACGAATGTCAATGTAGAGCTTGACAAAACATCCAATTTAGGAGCCACTCAAAAGGAGTTAATGTATTATATATACATTCAGTTACATATAATACATAGGGGCCCTATTCCATTGTGGACGCCAACATGGAGACAGCAAGCAGGATAATCTGCGACTGAAGATTTTCCCATACCATCTCCATGTGAATGCTGTATTAGGGGGAATTTATGATCTCAGCGATTCACCTTAGAAACGCTTCTGCGAGTATCAGCTCCTGGAGTCCAAAGGACTCCATGGAGGCTTGCGCTTCTGGGCCACGAGATCGTGGAGGGAGACTAGGAACTATCTGTTCCCAGTCTCACTCTGCTCCAGGCGACAACAAGCGGCGGACCAGGCCATCCCTTTTCACAGCGGAATGAGAGGTGAGTATGGGATTTAACGTGGGTGGGGGGGTGCTAAATGCATTTGCAGAATCATTTATCACCAGATCCTGCAAGCTGCGAAGCACAAAACTTTTTCATCCCAGTATAGTGTCAAGATGGGAATATCAGACAAATTTACTAATCCTAGCGCTAACGATTACAATGAGACTCTACATTAGCACCAACTATGGAATAATGGCCATAGTATGTATACATACATACACACACACACAGTAGTGCATTGGACGCACTCAAGGTCTCAAATTTCCAAATTTATTGTGTGTGTATTTCACAAAGCACCGAAATTTAATTCCGTTTTGTTGCTTTTAATTTTGGCGCATTTTAGAGATTCCATGTCGCCAAAAATTCGGTGAATTCACTATTTATTGAATATATTAACAGGATTTTGTGCACTGCGGCATATTACTTTTGTTTTTTTCTCCATTATTTAAGATGTTAAAAGAGCTGGAAAATATTTATCCTGATCAATAGGAACCCTAGTTATTGGCCAGTATTCAAGGTTTTGCAAAACCCTGTTAGACATATCTCGGGCTTCAAAAGTCACCATCCGGTGCCCCGATAGAGGTATCTCGGTATGCTGATCTGCAGCCCAAAAGCAAATATGTTTACTGCATATGCGTTTGGGCTTCAGAAGGTGCCCCCAAAGTTTTAGCCCTGTGAGCATAATGCCCAAAGAGTTAAAACTGTAAAATCAATTGCTCAAAGCTCTGAAATATCCGGCTTTCAGCAACTGATGCAGGGAGAAAAGGAAGAAAATAGACCAGCCGCTCAAATCTCTAACTCAAATTGGCAGTAGATGGCACCATCTACTGGCCAAAATAGGTTATTTACAGTAAGAAATACAATGGGTATAAGCTCAAATATTTCTTTATACTTAAACAACAAAAAAAAACCACTGGTTTCTGACTATTTTTTTGGAAAAATCACTTAGTAGTGAAGGGGTTAATCACCCACAATTCGATAAGGGGGTGAGGAACACTGGTGCTTAAACCCAAACCCAGTTAGTCTAAGACTCTATTATATGAAAGCAGTTAAGATAGTGTTGGAAACATCAGTCCACAGATTGTCTTTAGCATATGGTGAAATACTATACAGTATATAAAATGTGTAGGTTTTCAATAAATTAAAAAGGAAAAAAAAAGGATTCTGGCTCAAATATTTCCATTTACTGGTCATTATTTTCATACTACTTATATAGGAAGCTTTCCAAAGTATCAGTTACATGTAAATCTGAAACAAAAAAGCAAAGATCGGTGGCTGCTCCATCGTTCAGAGCACGGAGGATCAAACATCCCTGAAGACAGCAGCTGTGAATCAAACTATGGGCATATCATTCCAATGAAGAATCCTTTATTACTGCATTTTTTAATGTTTAAGTGTTCGTTTGTTTCTAGCTTTGATGGACCTCTCAAGCCTGTGACGTTCAGGATACAAGTTGGCCGACACATGTGAACGTCTGCCGATCCTGTGATTTTTCTACTCTGCGGCCGCATTCTCGCTCTAATCTTAAGGACTGCGCATGGCATGAAACAAGAGGGACATAAAAGATATGAAAAGGAAGACAGTTTGGCAGCATTGCATTTTCTTTTGGGGGGGGGGTTTGCATCACAGCAAGAGATCACGCCGTGCCACCAGAACTAAGCACAGACGTTTGTTATCCATTTAAGAAAGCGAACGGGACCAGGCTCAAGTTAACGGCTTAATTTATGTAATCAAAGCCTGTTGACTTGGCGATTAGAAAGCGTCTCCACTCTTCGCTTTGGCGTTTGGTTCTTCAGAGCTGCCAGGCCAATTAAGAGAGCACAGGCAAACATTAAAATATTAATTTTAGATTCTAGTTAATGATGTGGCTCTCTGGAAAGTCACATTTCAGAGCAGTTTGCTGCACTGTGAAACCTGAAAGCCACACGTGGTACCTGTGAGGTAATGAAGATGCCTTGGCGAACCAACATTGCAGAAGTGCTCAGTGTGAGAAAAACACAAGTAAATCAAGATAATAGTAAAACAACAACGCATCCGTACTTAAAAGAAATCTTATCATTTTTAAAATGAAGGGAAAAAAAAGAAAAAGAAATATTTTCCAGACTCAGATTTACAAGTTAAAAGGGACACTCATCCACTTTATCTCAGGCCCTGGAGAAAACATTGTAGGGATTATTCACCAACTACTAACCTCTGAAATTGCCACCGAATTGCACTGAACAGTGAATTTCACCATAGGTGCAATTTCAGGGCAATTTGTCTATTCGCAAAGCTGTCAACTCGTCAAATACAGGCGAAATATAGTGCAATTTGGCGGCACCGAAATTGTCCCATTGGAAACTATTGATTATTTGCAGACTGCCCAATTGCACCAAAATTTCGGTGAAAAGACCCGATTTTCAATTCAACAGCTTTAAACCACAAATCCAAAAGGATTCAAATGTAATAAATGGAATACCTGTTTTTTTAGGGATGCACCGATACCACTTTAAGACCGAGTATGAGTACCGATACTTTTGTTCAAGTACTCACCGATACCGAGACTTTTATTTTATGTCATGTAACGCTTTCCAATAAGAACAGACCTCATATAAAGCCCCCAGGTCTCATGGATATGCCCCCCAGCTCGTGGATATTGCCCCCACCCAGCTCGTGGATAATGCCCCCCCCAGCTCGTGGATATTGCCCCCCCCCAGCTCGTGGATATGCCCCCCCCCAACTCGTGGATAATGGCCCCAGCTCGTGGATAATGCCCCCCCCGCTCGTGGATAATTGCCCCCCCCCCGCTCGTGGATAATTGCCCCCCCCCCCGCTCGTGGATAATTCCCCCCCCCCAGTTCGTGGATAATGCCCCCCCCAGCTGTGGATAATGCCCCCCCAGTTCGTGGATAATGCCCCCCAGAGTTTGTGGATAATACCCCCCAGAGTTCGTGGATAATGCCCCCCCCCCAGTTCGTGGATAATGCCCCCCCCCAGTTCGTGGATAATGCCCCCCCCCAGTTCGTGGATAATGCCCCCCCCCAGTTCGTGGATAATGCCCCCCCAGTTCGTGGATAATGCCCCCCCCAGTTCGTGGATAATGCCCCCCCAGTTCATGGATAATGCCCCCCCAAGTTCGTGGATAATGCCCCCCCCCCCCCGCTCATACTTACCTTCCTTTAGCGACGCCGGGAAAGTCTTCGCGCGCGCTCCTTGGAAGGTCCCCAGCCACGACCACGTGGGACCATGTGATCGCGGCTGGGGTCCTTCCAACGAGCGCACGCGCGGAAACTTTCCCGGCGTCGCTCAGAAAGGTAAGTATGAGCGGAGAGCAGCTGCAGGGCCTGTCCGAATGTTCGATCGGCATTCGGATAGGCCCTGCAGCTGCTCTCCTCGGTTTATGCTTACCTTCCTTTAGCAACGCCGGGAAAGTTTCCTCGCGTGCGCTCGTTGGAAGGACCCCAGCCGCGATCACATGGTCCCACGTGGTCGCAGTTGGGGACCTTCCAAAGAGCGCGCGCGAAGACTTTCCCGGCGTCGCTAAAGGAAGGTAAGTATAAACCAAGTGAGGAGAGCAGCTGCAGGGCCTGTCCGAATGCCGATAGAGCATTCGGACAGCCGCCACAGCCCCTCGGATGCCGGCTCAATGCCGGCTTCCGGTATCAGAAAAAAACAGTACTAGCAAAGTGAACCTAATAAAGTGTCCGGCAAGTGTAGATCAGTAGTTCCCAACCCTAACCCTCAAGTACTTCTAACAGGCCAGGTTGGATCACCTTGGGGAAAGGCAGACTGGATCCTGTAATCACTGATCAGCAAATCAGATTACTTGTGCTTCAGACATCTGGCAAATCTGGCCTGTTAGTGGTACCAGAGGACCAAGGTTGGGAACCACTGACATAAATCATAAAGATAATGCAATATGACAACACTTTAAGAAACATATAGACGTTTGATATTAGGAATAAAATGTTTTCACACTCAAACCAAAGAAACGGATGAAGAGTGGGACAAGATTAGACATAGTTGATCATTATTTTCTTTGCGTGTTAGTATGCCCCATTACAGTGAACCTGTCCTGGTGTAGTCCTATCAGGGAGATGGATATTGCATCGGTCAGAGAGATCAATGTGACCATTCATCCACTGATGAGGAATGTCTGACTGCACTCACCCAGTTGCAGCAGAAAGGGTCCTATGTGTGTCCTACGTGGGAGCCACCAAGGGTCATTGCCCAACATGAAATCACCCACAGCATTGACGTGTGCATGTTCAATTGTAAGGCTGTTGTCACACAGACGCAGTAAGTGCATCCATTTTGACCACCCTCCCAGCACCCGTTGTAGTGTTGAGATGGATCGGCTGGGAGGACAGCACCCTATAAAACGACGGCGCTACAAAGCAGAAGTCTCCATAGGCCACACCGGCATTTTCACAGCCCTTCTTTAAGGAATTGAATGCTGTCCTGAAGGATGGGTTTTTCCCCATGTATTTCCAAAAAGCTACAAAAACCGTATATTATGGCGTGATTCCTTGTCAAATAAGTTCAGCAAGTGCTGGGCGTAAGAGATGCCCTTTAAAAAAGGGAACATGTCAATGTTCACAAAACTATTTGTTGGGAAATAAAATTCTATACATACAATGTGTTCTCGAACCCAGGACATACTTGAAAACGAGAGAAATCTCAATGTATCCTTCCTGGTAAAATCCTTTTATAAATAAAATGTGCTATCCAAATAGCTAGCGATAAGGCCGGGGTCAGACGAGTGTTTTGAAGAGCGGAAGGAACGTCCGTGATAGTGGACACTCTTTCCACTCTGACGCCTGCCTGGCCACCTCGTTGAGCGCAGTTAGTGCAATCAGCGCTGCAAGGCTCGACCCTCCTATGGCGGCTCGTGCTTTGCAGCCACGTCGAACATGCGTCGTAGCACTTTGACGGGAGAGGCTTTCAGCACGGCCGCTGTACCGCAGGCAATTCGTGCGTGCGCTACAGCGTATGGCTGGCCCTGAAGCATCACAACGCTGCGACGGACGCCAGGAGGCACGACAGTACAGTCACACGTAGTGCGCTCGTCTGACCTTGGCCTTTAAGTTTTAAATAATTCTTCTCAGGCACATTTACCACTTGCCCTGTCCACACTCCTACTGCATAACTCTTGAACGACTGCTCACCATAAAGCATTGCCCTTGGACTTCAGCGGGATTGGAAAACCAAGCAGACAGAAAGCCACTCGCTTGTAGAATATAACCTCTTGAAATTTCTGGAATAGTGTGTCCAAATTCAAATACAGGTCGGGGAACCCTTTATCTGGAATGCTAAAACTTGGAAGACTGTGAAATTATGAGTTTTCAGAGCCTTCTGGAGGTTATGCTTAGCTCACTGACGCTCCAGATGGGTCCTGTTGCTCAGCAGCGCAAATAGCAAAAGCTTGGAGACTGTGCAGCCCCAGCGTGTGACATGCTGGCTCTGTGCAGCATGTACCACCAAAAGGGCCACACAGCTCTCCCAGCGCATGTACACGCAGTAGAAAGGTGATCACTGCTCCCCTGCAGAGTCTCCCTTCCTCTCTGATATTGGATTCTGTCCGATTCCAATATATGGAACAATCAGAAACTGTGAAAGCTTGGGGGTCCCAAGTATTACATATAAAAGACGTTCAAGCTGTCCAAATGTTTGACTGCCTCGAGACATACAGTGGACTCCAAATTTACTGACTCCTTAACGCAATTTCTATCTATGAAGACCTGCCTGAAGAAACAGCCTGGCAGTGGTCCTAGGAATGTCAGGTTTTGCTGTATCATTTGATGGGGGAGTGGATTTCTGTTTTTAGTTTAATGAGGGGAGGTGAGGCAAGATGCCTTCAGGTCACACATGGATAGAAGAGAGGACAGCAGAAAACAAGCCGCAGCTGTGGTTATTTAACTATTAAATGGTACAAACGGTCATTATTTGGCAATTCCTCTGGAAGATTTAAATCAGGATTGCTCAGCTTAACCTTCAATATGGTTCGAAACTGCACTTTCCACAAATTTCTCTCAAAAGAGAGGCAGAGCGTTAACCCCTTGATGGCCAGGGGTCACCCGTCGGGAAGGGGTCAACACCGGAGAGGCGAACTGGTAGGCCTCGCTGGTAGGTGCTGCCGCAGGCCTCTGATTTAGCCTGCCCTGCAGCCGACACGTGTCACTGGCTGCAGGGAGACCGCCTGAGTTCAGGCCGTCTCTCTGCAGGCAACGGCAAACGGTGTGTGCTGGCTGCGAGGAGGCTCATTGAAGAAGTCAGAGGGGCGCACCAGTACGCCATGCATCTGCAAGGCCCACCCGCCATGCAGACGGCATGGTACGTCACGCGGTGGGAAAGGATTAAGGGAGATGTAATTACAAAACATCTGGAGGGACAGGGTTGAGCAGCCTTGATTTACAGAGACTCACTGTGTAGTTTGTAAAATAATATATTTAGGGAATAAGACATAACTACAAGAATGTAACAAAGTCCCCAACTCAGTATGGAGTTTGGCAAAAAACGGATTTATAATGAATCCTGGGGAAAGACAGATATCCATTTATTTCAGAGCCGATTCAGATTATCAGCAGACTTTCTGGTCGACAGCCGACATTTAAAGCTGTGAAAAGCCAACACAGATCTGACATTATGTCATTACTTGACAGTGTTTAATAACATTTTAAACCTTGCACTATGTCATTTATTCAATAAAAAGATGCTTTTATATTTATAAACAACACAGTCATGTCTCTGGCCTTTGCAATAATGCCTCATTTAATATGACTGTAGGTAAGTGTTCAGCAACTTTGGCCCTCCAGATGTTTTGGCACTACATCTTCCACGATGCTCTTCCTCTGCTACTCACTTAGTTCTTAGAGACTCATGGGAAATGTAGTTACAAAACATCTACAGGTTGCTGAACCTGCTGTAGTACTGAAGATACTAGAAATACAGAAGTGGTAAAGACCCCTGCATCTCTGTATAGGGAATGCCGTGCCAGACCGAAGAGAAACCCTAGTTTTTTGTCATCAGGCTCATGTACAATAACAGTAATGAGCAGGGGTGCGCTATCAGCCAAGAAGTCAGACTGCTGTGGGAGATTCCCCAGATGAGCCAAAGTTGCTGGACTTTGCGTGTCACGGCTGCAGCAAGCCAACTTGGCCAAATAAAGGGCCGATATTGGTAATTTGCGGAATACTGGCAAAACTGATAAATCGCTCCGTCGCTAATAAATACATCTATGAGCAGGTCACTGGGTCCTCTACTAGCAGGTCTATAATTATTATGAGTATTTCAAAGAAGGGCAAGCTCCCCATCCATATGGCTTGGACTGCTTCAACAGCCATGATATCCTGGACACATTTATTCGTGCCTATGGGCAGAGCATGAAAAACAACCCTGTAGAGCGCAGAATCCATTTGCTGCAGGTATTAAATAAAAATGGAATCCCAGGGCAGCACTTTTCCCTGTGCTCCCCCTCTGCATGATATAGTAGTATGTGTCCAGAAAACCATGGTCTTCCTGGCAGCCCTAGCTGCCACTCTTTTTCTGCGATTCCCATAATGGGCGTGCGTTGTATTCCAACAAAAACCTTAACCCTGCACAGGATCATCCTTGACAAACTAGGACTACTGTAACTTTAAACCAACTCCAGGTGTCTGGGGATAATGGCAGTCCAGACACGCCTGTGTTTCCCCCCTCCTTGGCAGGACAGGCAGCCTCTGCATGGGGATTTACCAGGTCCTCGATGAGCTGCTCCACCAAGCTGGGGCGTTTTGGCGGGTT
This sequence comes from Leptobrachium leishanense, assembly GCA_009667805.1. Classification (NCBI taxonomy): domain Eukaryota; kingdom Metazoa; phylum Chordata; class Amphibia; order Anura; family Megophryidae; genus Leptobrachium; species Leptobrachium leishanense. The sequence continues at coordinate 132,370,816 of CM019063.1, read as the reverse complement.
GCTGGGTACCTCCTTCCTCGGGGAGCTGGCTGTGCCCTTGCCCGGCTCCGCCTGCAGCAGCAGCCTCTCCGCTAGCTCCAGACCCCGGCTCAGCCCACTCTCCCCATCGCCCTTCGGAGAACCCGACAGGGCCTGCCAAGCAGCCCCAGTTCCACAGCCCGCCCTGGAACCCGGGCTCTCCTCTGGTGGTGGCCTTTTGCGAGCTCCTCGGTGGGACCCGTGGATCTCTGCCCTCCAGCGGCTGCGGAAGTCCTCCAGAGACTCCTCCAGGGCCATGCTAAATCCAAGAGACGGTCTCAGCCCTTCGGATCCCGCAGATTGTACATCATGGTGTGGTGTGTCAATATCGGTAACTGAACTCCAAGGCAACAAAACATAGAACCATTTAATTCCCTGCACAGCAGAGAATGGACAGAGCGCAGCAAAGTTATCAGACCGGCTAGGAACTAGGGACAGCAATTATTGTTCCTAGCATCAGAGGTTCCTGCTGAGCGGGGAACACGAGAAGGGGCGTGTATCTGTATGACGTAACCTCCTCTATCATTTTACACACTGCACCGGAGATGTAAACAAAGAGCCAGGTTGGAGAGTGACACATGTCTAGCTGATCGCTAGGACTGCATGACAATAAACCTGTTACAGTGGGGGTTCATTTTAGGCAAATGCGAATGCATTGATGATTTGGAGATATTTTCAAATATATAATCAATGGTCAATGGCCAGCATTAATTGGCTAATCATGCACGCTGGGAGAGCTCTTTAAAGTATAGGGCTTCTCTCAGTTCTCTTGGCTGTCAGTGTGCTCATGCTGGGCAGCCTTCCATGGATTTAGTACAAAGCCCACCAGTAACCTCTTCACTGCTGAGCCATGTCACCTTTTTGTGTGCTGAGCACATTTTGAACGGTTTTGTCATCATGTGTAAATGCGATTTGAAGTCACGGTTTATTGTATAACCCAGACAAAGTATATATCGTTCTTTCAGGCAGACTCGGCAGATTCATAATATATCATTATATGTATACGTCATGCCCTGCCAAAATGCTATAACAAAAAAATGTGAATTTTCATTAAAATTTCAATCATCTACATTGTGTAAAATTATTTTTTCACATTTTATCATCCAAACCTTTATGGTTATATATTCTATGTGGTGGGCTTGTTAACCCTTTCACTGCTGAGCCATTTCATACCTCTGTGCTGAGCTCATTTTTACCGGTTTCGCTCATCATGTTTAAACGCGATTTGAAGTTACATTTTATTATACAACCCAGACATATTATACAGGTTAAACTCGAAAAACTAGAATATCGTGCAAAAGTTCATTTATTTCAGTAATCCAATTTAAAAGGTGAAACTAATAGTTCAAGCCGTGATTTGTCATAATTGTGATGATTATGGTTTACAGCTCATGAAAGCCCCAAATCCACAATCTCAGAAAATTAGAATATTGTGAAAAGGTGCAATATTCTAGGCTCAAAGTGTCCCACTCTAATCAGCTAATTAAACCATAACACCTACAAAGGGTTCCTGAGCCTTTAAATGGTCTCTCAGTCTGGTTCAGTAGGAATCCCAATCATGGGAAAGACTGCTGACCTGACAGTTGTGCAGAAAACCATCATTGACACCCTCCATAAGGAGGGAAAGCCTCAAAAGATAATTGCAAAAGAAGTTGGATGTTCCCAAAGTGCTGTATCAAAGCACATTAATAGAAAGTTATTTGGAAGGGGAAAGTGTGGAAGAAAAAGGTGCACAAGCAGCAGGGATGACCGCAGCCTGGAGAGGATTGTCAGGAAAAGGCCATTCAAAAGTGTTGTGGACTTTCACAAGGAGTGGACTGAGGCTGGAGTCAGTGCATCAAGAGCCACCACACACACAGACGGATCCTGGACATGGGCTTCAAATGTCGTATTCCTCTTGTCAAGCCGCTCCTGAACAACAAACAACGTCAGAAGCGTCTTACCTGGGCTAAAGAAAAACAGACCTGGTCTGTTGCTCAGTGGTCCAAAGTCCTCTTTCCTGATGAGAGCAACTTTTGCATCTCATTTGGAAACCAAGGACGCAGAGTATGGAGGAAGAATGGAGAGGCACACACTGCAAGATGCTTGAAGTCCAGTGTGAAGTTTCCACAGTCTGTGTTGATTTGGGGAGCCATGTCATCTGCTGGTGTTGGTCCACTGTGCTTCATTAAGTCCAGGGTCAACGCAGCCATCTACCAGGAGATTTTGGAGCACTTTATGCTTCCTTCCGCAGACAAGCTTTATGGGGATGCTGACTTAATTTTCCAGCAGGACTTGGCACCTGCCCACACTGCCAAAAGCACCAAAACCTGGTTCAATGACCGTTGGATTACTGTGCTTGATTGGCCAGCAAACTCACCTGACCTGGCATTGGCATTGCCAAGAGAGAGTTGAGAGACATGAGACCGAACAATGCAGAAGAGCTGAAGGCCGCTTTTGAAGCATCCTGGTCTTCCATAACACCTCAGCAGTGCCACAGGCTGGTAGCTTCCATGCCACGCCACATTGAGTCAGTAATTGCTGCAAAAGGGGCCCAAACCAAGTACTGAGTACATATGCATGCTTATACTTTTCAGAGGTCCGATATTGTTCTATGTACAGTCCTTGTTTTATTGATTGCATGCAATATTCTAATTTTCTGAGATTGTGGATTTGGGGTTTTCATGAGCTGTAAGTCATAATCATCACAATTATGACAAATCGCGGCTTGAACTATCTCATATATTAGTTTCACCTTTTAAATTGGATTACTGAAATAAATGAACTTTTGCACGATATTCTAATTTTTCGAGTTTCACCTATATATCGTTCTTTCCGGCAGACTCGGCAAATTCATAATATATCATTATTATATGCATACGTCATGTCCTGCCTGAATATTATAACAAAAAATGCAATAAAAAAAGAATTTTCAATCATCTACATTGTGTAAAGTGTTTTATTTCCCACATTTTATCATGCGAGCCTTTTCGGTTATATTTTCTATGGGGTGCACTCGCTAAAAAATTTAGAAATGGGGACTCGTTAAATTTTTTTGGGGAAAATTAAGAGTTTTTTAGCAAACGCCCCCCATAGAAAAAATCGTTAGTGCAGCATCATGTTTGGTACCGTTGGAAAGGCCAGGCTCTCGCCGTTCCAATGATACAAAACATTAACCTCAAGCTGTCACGGATCAGGAGATAGGGGGTTCATCGCTATGAGCGATGACACCAGTCGACGGGGATATCCTGGAAGCCTGGCCGACATCCAAGATGTCGGCCAGCTCCAGAAGGGGACCATAATACGGCGCCTGTTGGCGCTGTATCACGATCCAGCCCCCTTGGGGTTAAAGACAGCCACCGCTTGGCTTGGAAGGGCAGGCTGTGCCCTTCCAAACGGTGCCTGCCTCTTCCTGCTGGCGTGATGACGTCTATCGTGCCCGCCTGGGTCCCGGAGGCTGGGCTGACATCTAGGATGTCAGCCTGCACCGGGGGGCTGCCGCATTCGGCCAGGATCCCGGCCGATCGCCGCTGCAAAGGGAGGACGCGCTCAGTGCATCCTCCGCAGCGAAGTGCACATGCGGCAGGACGCGCTGAGCCCATCCTTCGCATGGAAGGGGTTAAACAAAATTAGGAATGGGACCAGTTACTGTATTTTTCTGAGAAAATGTGCGATTTTTGCTAAAAGTGAAAAAAACAATGGGCAATATTACATACTGCCAGATAACGGGGACGCTAAGGAATGAAACCTGCGCCTGCAGGTTTCTCCTTAGCATTTCCGTTTTAGCTCCATATTACGGAGAGTAGACATGTGCATTCGTTTTAGTACTAAAACGATTTAGTCAGAATTTTGGGATAATTTAGTTTTAGTATGACTCAAGAGAAACGAAACTGCTCAGTACAAAAAACGAAAGAAACTAAAATAAAATGTACTACATTTTAGTTTCAGTCCTTTTTGTGATATTACATTGATGAGTGAAGGAGACCAGCAATGAAGAAAGCAACATCGCAACATCCGAAGATCTGCACCCTCCACATGCCAATGCAGTAGGATGTTCTATACAGAGAGGGACATTAATTAATGCAGGAGGATGTTCTAAACATTAAACAGAGAGGATCCTTTTTTTTCAGCCCTTTAAATCCAGTGGCTGTGAGCGCTGAGATTGGCTGCAGTACAGTGTATCAGGCTCAGTTGTTACAGTAACTGACTGTAACAGTGCTCAGAGTTTCATTAAAACAAGGAATAATATTGTTCTAACCTCTTATATATAAAATATTATTTACTAGTTTTACTGAAACTCTGAGCGCTGTGATGAGCAGCAGTCAGTTACTGTAACAGCTTTGCCTGACACGGGGCAGTATTACAATGTTGGTGTTAACTTAACCAGAGCTGTTGTAAACTGAAAACCTCCGTAGGCTATAATGGCTCTGGAAGGTTACAACAGCTCTGGTTATGTTAGCACCAACTATGTAATATGGCCCACATTGTGCTGAGAGTGAGAGATACTGTAACAAGCAGCAATCTCAGCCTCTGAGGAGCCACTACAATAGTAATTGTATCCATTGGTTTTCGGATGAATGAAATTAGTTTTCATACTAAAGAACTGAAAACGAATTTCTTTAGCAACTAAATAAATTGCATTTTAGGACTAATCCATTAGTTCAAAACGAAATTTTGTGCTGTGCACATGTCTAACGGAGAGGCGCTGATTCAGCAGCCTGCCGTAACACAGCACTAAGCCAGAGGATTCTCAAGGCAACGCTAACACGCCGGCCCGAGCATACCCTCCTGGAGTCTATAGGACTTTTGCAGATCCGCAGAAGGAGACTGGGGACTTTTTCCCCCAGTCTCACTCTGCTCCCAGAGACCAAAAGAGGCAGAACGACCCGCCTTTCTCGCCACGGGATGAGAGGTGAGTATCTGATTTTTGCGGGGATTTGCAGCTGGTGATAACTGAATCCACAGAAGCACAGTCAGTTAGCACTAGGGATGAGCTGTTCGGTTCGATCGTTTCGGAGTTCGATTCGAACATTGCCTGTTCGCATGTTCGCGAACTCCGAACATTTCCGCGTGTTCGCCGCATGTTCGACCACAATGGACCACAATGCACTTTTTCCACTGGCCTGAAGCTTGTAATTGGCAACAGCCTGCACCTGACCACAGTTTAGGTGCAAGACAGGTGCAAGACTATGCCAATCATGGCTCAGAGTCCTGATTGGGCAAATTTTGCCCAATCATGGGCTCACAGAGCTAAGTCCCAGCACATGTTTTTTGAGAGGAGATTGATCTGTTAGCGTGTGTTCTCACTGCCAGTCTGCCACCAGCTATTGGGGGGGTTCTCACTTCAACAAAATATCTGGGAATTGTTCTAATCTGTGTGTTCTCACTCCCAGCAACTATTTTGGGGGTCAGTAATTTATACAAAATATCTGGGAATTGTGGTAATCTGTGTGTTCTCACTGCCAGCAACTATTTTGGGGGTCAGTCATTTATACAAAACATCTGGGAATTGTTGTAATCTGTGTGTTCTCACTCCCAGCAACTATTTTGGGGGTAAGTAATTTCTATAAAATATCTGGGAATTGTTCTAATCTGTGTCTTCTCATTGCCACCAACTATTTTGGGGGTCAGTCATTTATACTAAATATCTGGGAATTGTTCTAATCTGTGTGTTCTCACTGCCACCCATCAGGGGATCTCACTGATTTATAGGAGGTTTCTGGGAATTGTAATCTGTGTCTTCTCACTGCCAGCTATCAGGGGGTCCCACATACTTGTAGCAGATTTCTGCGAATTGTAATCTGTGTCTTGTCCCACTGCCACCCATCAGGGGGGCTCACTGATTTATAGGAGGTTCCTGGGAATTGTAATTTGTGTCTTGTCACTGCCACCCATCAGGGGGTCTCACCGATTTATAGGAGGTTCCTGGGAATTGCAATCTGTGTCTTGTCACTGGCTGCCAGCTATCAGGGTGTCTCGCTGAGTTATACCAGAGTTCTGGAAATCTTTATACCAGAGTTGAATCAGATTTCTGCATATCTCCAATTTTTATAACAGAGTTGAATCAGAGTTCTGTATATCTTTAATCTATATATCACTCACCATGTCAGAAAGACCAAAAAGGACAGGCAGACTCTCCCAGACACAGATAAGAGGGCAAGCAGCCTCTGTGTCGGGAGTCTGTGCCTCTGGTCGTCGTGGACGTGGTGCATCCTCTGCAGGGGCACGCTTGTCCTTTCTAACTGGTGCTGGCCGTCTTAAGCAGCAGCAACATACAGAGGATTTGGTGGATTGGCTAACCATCCCATCCTCATCCTCCGAGTCCTCTGCCAGCCAGGCTTGTAGTGCTTTACAGTCCACCTCAGCTGCCAAAGCATCTAATGCAGCCTCCATGTTCACAGCTACTCCTGCCGTAGCCTCACTATTACACACGGAGGAGTCAGCTGAATTGTTTGACTACATTGACAGTGACATGCTGCTTGACGATGCGCAGCAACTACAGTGCTCTGATTCAATCTCTGAGGTTAAGGAAGGGAATATAATAACCCTAGAGGAAGGGGGTGCCAGTGATTACACACAAATAACTGGTACTCATGTTGCCCCAGCAACTGCAGCATACTGCCAAGTTGGCTCCAGTGACGAGGAGATAGGGGGTGATGACAATGATGATGAGGTCACTGACTCCACCTGGGTGCCTGATCGAACAGAGGAGTCAAGTGAGGAGGAGGAGGCACAACAAACACGAGGCACAACGTCCTCTATGACCAACCATAGCACTAGCCAGTCCAAGGCATCAGATGTCAGAGCTGCTCAGGTGCAGAGCGCTGTTATCTCAAAGCACACATCCAGGAACTCTGCTGTCTGGGAGTTCTTTAAGAAATGTGCAGCAGACCGCACCGTTGCTATTTGTAATCTATGTCAGATGAGGTCCAAGCGTGGGAAAGACACCGGACGCTTGGGTACCACGTGCTTGAGGCGACATATGACCACCTGCCACGCATCCCGTTGGCGCAACACTTTGCGTAGGTCCTCCTCCTCACCTGTCTCTACCCCCGCTATATGTCCTGCCATGTCATTGACTACACCTCCACTGACAGGGATGATGCTACAGTAATGCATGTACCAGGTCCTTCCTCACAATGTGACAGCATCCCATCAGTTTAAGATTTACGCAGTCAGATTACGTTGCCCCAGCTGCTGCAGCGTAAGAAAAAATATAGTCCCAACCATCCCCAAGCACAGCGTCTTAATGCCAGTTTAGCAAAATTACTCGCATTGCAGCTGCTGCCTTTCCAGCTGGTGGACTCTGCTTCCTTCCGTGAATTTGCTGAATGTGCTGTACCACAGTGGCAGGTTCCAAAATGCCATTTCTTTTCACGGAAGGCCATTCCAGCACTATACCAGCACGTGGAAGAAAATGTTATGGAGTCATTGGGAAAGGCAGTCAGCAGCAAGGTGCATGTGACTTTAGACACTTGGTCCAGCAAGCATGGACAGGGCCGTTACATTTCCTTCACGGCACACTGGGTAACTCTGATTGCAGCTGGGAGGGATCCAAGATGGGGCTCTGTGCTGGAGCTTGTTCATCCACCATGCCTCCAGAAAGCTGCTTGTATGAGGTCTGTCTGCTCCACCACCACCTCTCCCTCTTCCTCCTCCTTCTCTGTCTCTGGCGAAGTGGAAGTTAAACCGACGCGTGACAGGGGCTACGCAATGGCTCAAGCAAAAAGATGCCATACTGTGCTCGAGCTGGTTTGTTTAGGGGACAGGAGCCACACCGGGCCAGAAATTCTGTCAGCTCTTCCAGGGGCAGGTGCAGAGATGGTTAACACCACGCCAGCTTCAGCTGGGAATGGTCGTCTGTGATAATGGCAGCAACCTTCTCTCCGCCCTATGCCTGGGTAAGTTGACGCATGTACCATGCCTAGCACACGTCCTAAATCTGGTGGTACAGCATTTCCTAACCAGGTACCCAGGGCTGGCAGAGCTTCTCAGCCAGGCCAGAAAAGTCTGCAGCCACTTCAGACGGTCTTTCCCAGCAAGTGTTTGCCTGGCAGAATATCAAAGAGAATTCCACCTTCCCACAAACCGTCTGATCTGTGCCATGCCCACCAGGTGGAACCCGACATTAGCAGTGGTGCAGCGTCTGCACAAGCAGCAGAGGGCCATCAATGAGTATGAGTATGGCACAAGGACAGGTTCAGGTCAACTTGGTTTCCCCCCCCCCCGCAGTGGCTGTTGATCAAGGATGCATGCACTGTACTGTTGCCATTTGAGGAGGCTAACGAGGATGGTGAGCAGGGACAGTGCATGCATCAGTGACACAATTCCTTTAGTGTTCCTGCTGCTGCGCACTCTGCGGGGAATTATAGATGTGGCACTAGAGGCAGAGCAGCAGGAGGAAGAGGAGGCCTTCCCTAGCTCTCAAGGCCCCAGTCTTTCCGCAGACAGCAGTCCTGCGGGTCCTCAGATCAGACAGGAGGAGGAGGAAGAGGAATATTTAAGTAGTGGGGGCTTTGAAGGTGGGGATTCCTCAAGGGAGGGTTTTGTGTGCCCAGAAACCCAAGGACTAGTACGTGGCTGGGAGGAGGAAGTGCATGATGGGGTCATCCTCATTGACCAGGAAGACTCGGAAGCTAATGCCACCTCCAACCTATGCTGCATGGGCTCCCTTATCCTGCAAAGCCTGGTAAAGGACCCCAGGATTCGTGCTATCAAGGAGTGGGATCATTACTGGTTGGCAAGCCTTCTTGATCCACGATACAAGGGTAAAGTTGCAGAGCTCAACCTGCCCACACAGAGGGAGGACAGGATGAAACAACTTGAGGATGCTTTAAAGCGACACATGTGTAACACCTTTCCAGGCACTGGTAGGTTACCAAGTGATGACACAGGTGCTTCTGAGGCTGCGGATGATCAGAGGAAGAGCGGTGAACGCTTGACTGATGCCTTTTTAAATTTTTTTAGTCCACGACGCCCAGGGACGACAAATGTAGGCACCCATTGCCAGCGTCTTCACCGTATGGTGCAGGACTACCTAGGGGTAAGGGCAGACCTGGATACCTTTACAGCAGATGATCCACTGGCTTACTGGGTGTTGAGATTGGATCACTGGCCAGAATTTAGCCAATATGCTATGCAGCTACTAGGTTGCCCTTCATCCAGCGTGCTTTCTGAAAGGACGTTCAGTGCCGCTGGAGGTTTTGTCACAGACAAAAGAGTGCATCTGTCCACCGACTCTGTAGACCGGCTGACATTTATAAAAATGAATCAGTCCTGGATCAGCAGCTATCAATCCCCTGATGTTGACGTAACTGAATAGATCGTGGATCTCTTCTGCATTCACAAAACCTCCACCACTGCACTCTTCCACAATACCACAAAGGGGTTACGGTGTGAAGGCACTTGCTGCCACCAAAGGCACAATATTTGGGTGCACTGACGACTGACGCCTGTACCAGATTCATATCGTTTTAATATTGGACAGCAGGGTCCAACCCTGCACTCTTCCACAATACCACAGAGGGGTTACTTACGGTGTGAAGGCACTTGCTGCCACCAACGGCACAATATTTGGGTGCACTAATGCCTTTACCAGATTCATATTTTTTTATATTGGACCGCAGGCTCCAACCCTGCACTCTTCCGCAATACCACAGAGGGGTTACGGTGTGACGGCACTGTTGCCGACACTAAAGGCCCAATTTTGACGCATCTTGCAAGAGCTCCGTCTGGCGTTTATGAAAAGGGGATTTTTTGGGTGTCCCTCCTTACAGTAGACACTTTATTTGGGTCCCTGAGTTTTTGTTTATAAGACCCTCGACTGCGGTGTTCTACCGGCGGCCATCTTGAGGCCTGTTCCCCCAACCTTGCTGGATCATCTCTCCTGCGGAGTCTGGCCGGGTGGGCGTCGGCTGCCTACCGGGGTGATGGAGGGCCCCTTTCCTCCGGTTGTTGCGGTGGACGATGTGCCAGGGCTGGGAGACGTGAGAGGGATGCGGAGCTGGGCCGGTCCACTCCCCCCCGATGAGAAAATGGCCGCAATAGTGGGCCTAGACGCCTGTTTAGAGTTGCTGGGGGAGGCGGACTCAGGCCCACTCACTAAAGGAACGTGGCGCCAGATGATGGCCGTCTTACGGCGCTACCGAGGAGCGGATTTTACCCTGGAGGACGGGGAAGAGGCGACTATACCCACCGATGTCGCAGTGAGTTGGAAGGAGGAGGAAGTGGTCGGACTCAGCGGTGGTGGGCGGAGAGGCCCGGAAGACAAGCGGCTGCTGGTATCTGGTACGGACGACGAGGAGACCCAGGTCGTCAGGAGGAGCACTGCTGCGACTGTAGAGAGGGCCGGCATGTGTTCCCTAGAGACATTCACTGCGGTGGAGCACCTGGCGGCGAGTGAGCTTCCCTTCAGAGTGGCATGGATCGGATCTCGACCTCTCGTGGGGGCCTGTACTCCGTCTGGCGCTGTCCTGAGCTGGCTGGCCCGGCGGGCCTTCTATGAGTTGGTTCGCCTGGTGGACATGGCCCAGGTTATGGAGGGGCTAACCCGCGGGTTGTCCTTCTGCCGTGCTTTCCTGGACTGGCCTACTCGTTGTGACATTTCCCAAGTGATACTCCAGTTGGACACAGACTGAAATGATCTGCTATGTGGTGCTCCTTACCCGTTGCCGTTCCGTGCCCTCCGTGTTTCTGAGATGACCCCCCCATGCTTCACGCCAGCTGTGTATTAACGCCATAGTACCTCTCCTCTTGACCCTTTTATTGCCCCCTCCTTGCTGTGTTACCCAGACCATTGGGGTTTTTTTTTTGTTTTTTTTCTTCCCCCTTTTTTTTTCTCTCCCATGTTTTTATTTTTTATTTTATTTTTCTACACGCCACCTCGTACTGCAGACCCTCTCCCGCCCCTCCTTTTTTTTTTATATTCTTTTCTTTCGGCGTTTGGGACAAACTCGGTGTGTGCCATTGTGGCAGCCACCATGGCTCTGCCTGCCATATCTGGCCCTCGAATGCCCCGGCCTTGTGACCTGCACTTTTCCATGGCCTCCTACGGTACCTCGGAACTCCAGGAACGAGCCAGAAAAGTCAAATTTTTGGCCTTTGCCACCCCTTTTTTCACCACCCCTTTTTTTTTTCTTTCTTTTCCCAGGGTCCTGGAGCGCGTTTTGGTGTGTCTTCCCCCCTCTCCCACCTTCCTATTTTGGATACCCCTTGCCATACTATGTGCCTATGTGTTCTTTGAATGTGTTTCTGAGACTCTGTGGCGGAGTTATTATATTTTGAGGAGACCCCCACATGGGGCTTTTATTTTTATAGACTACTTGCTGCACCCAGATGACTTTTATTCGCCTTTTTTGTACTGCTTTTAGAAGTTGACTTTTTTGTTTTGAAGTGACCTTTCCATACTTTGGCCCTACGTGGCTATACTTTCTTTGCATTTGTTGTACTGCTGATTGCTTTGCAAAATAAAACATTTTGAATACAAAAAAAAAGGCCCAATTTTAAAGCACCTATTGTTACTTTCATCCAAAGCCTGCATAAATTTCACCATAATTTAGCCAAAAAAATCACTAAACTTGTTCTGTGTGTCCTAAAATGTATTTTCATACAGGCTGCCGCCCCAAGCAATTGTTTATAAATAGATTAAAGAAAAAACGTTTACCGTTATTTGAAATGTCATTTTTTTGTTTTTAAATGTTTCTATATATCCTACAAATCCGCCACTTCACGGGCAGGTTATGGGGACCACCTAGGCACGATATTTGAAGGAATTTTTCGTTTTTATTTTTAACCCTTATTTCATGGAAAACTCGCTGTTCCTTTAACCCCTTAGTGACCGGGCGGTTTTACACAAATCCGTCTTTTAGTGACCGCTGCTGTTTTTACGTTTCTGCGCTGTTAGTGTTTAGGTCAAATTTTCCTCTTACTCGTTTATTCAACCCACACTTTTTCCTGCCATTAAATGGACTTTCTAGAAATACCATTATTTCCATCATATCGAATAATTTACTATAAAAAAATATGAAATATGATGAAAAAATGGTAAAAACACACTTTTTCGTAATTTAATCCCCAAAATCTACAACCACCCAAAAAGACCCCAGCTAAATAGGTTCTTTTGTCCCGAGACTAGAAATACCCAATTTTTACATGTGTTTGCGTTTTAAACCCCTTCACTGCTGAGACAGTTCACCTATGTGCGCTGCGCTCATTCTGACCATTTTGTGCTAATTATTTTTAGATGACAGCCTAGGTCCTATTTAATTAAACCCCCCCAGACAAAAAAAACTTTAAAAAAACTAAAAATTTTATTTTATTTAATTTTTTTATAATTTTTTTTTAATTAATTTTTTTTTTAATTTTTTTTTTTAAAACCAAACCTGGTCATGTTTGGTATCATTGGAAAGGCCATAATCAGGCATCTAGCTGCCATGGATCGGGAGATATGTGGATCCTTAGGATCCCCTTATCTCTACATGGCAGTTCGATGGTTAACTGGCCCACTGACATCCTCACACATATGGTGAGGTTGTCAGTGGGTGGGGGGGACCTGGAGGCTTGGCTGACATCCAAGATGTCAGCCCCCCTCCAGGTTCGAATCACGTTTTGGCACCAATTGGCGCCAAAACGTGATCCAGCGGCGAAAGTTAATGCTATACACCGCTGAAAAGGGGAGACTCTCCCCTTTTCAGTGGTGTAAAAAGCATCTCCCTAGCTGCAATGGTTGGGGAGATAGAGGGCTCCGAAGGAGCCCCCCCTCCCCTCCATTGCTTTGCATGGGGACGCCTGCTGATGACGTCACCACGCAGCGTGGCGACGTCATCAGCCTCGCCTGCCCATGTAAATCACATGGGCAGGCTTCTTCCCTGCCAGATCGCCGAGGGATCCAGCGAGGGAGGTGAGTATCGGGCGGGAGAGGGATTAGGCGCCGCTAACGTACCCTGTACGTCCGCGGGTCTAAGGGAGACCTGTGGACAGGATGTACAGGGTACGTCAGGGGTCCTTAAGGGGTTAAAAACTTTTTTTTTTAAACTTTTTGGCCTTGTTCCCTGTCCCCCAGGGCACTACCCAGACCCTCATACACCTTTTATGGCAAATATCTTGCATATATGCCCTCTTGGAGGGCACTCTAAAAATCGAATTTTTGAGTCCCATTGACTTGCATTGAGTTCGGTTCGTGTTCGAGTGCGAACTTTTGAAATTGTACGAGTTCGAATGCGAACCGAACACGGGGGTGTTCGGCTCATCACCAGTCAGCACCAGCTCCAAGCTGTGATTAACCTTTGAGTTAACTGTAGCGGGGTGTAATTAGCTTTAGGATTTTTAATCCTAACGCTAATTAACTCCTTGCGCCCCATGTTTAGCATAGAGAGCGCAAAGCACAGTAAGCTCGCGCTGGAAAGTGCAATCTCCGATGTGCTAATGGGTTTTTTAACCCTTCCTCCTGTTCCGTTTAACAAAACTGGTGTGTGAAGCAGATATGCTCATACACACCACACATTGCTGTGAGTTTTATTGCTGTGGATCCCTGTGATATGGTCATACCGCACATTACTGTGAGTTTTATTTCTGTGGAGCTCTGTGATACACTCATACATACCGCATATTGCTGTGAGTTTTATTGCTGTGGAGCTACTGTGACACACTCATACACAGTGCACATTACTATCAGGTCTATTCACTAAAAGGTGAAGCTCAGGAGAATTGGCAGAAGAAGACGACAATCTAGACCAAATAGCAGATTTGGAAAGTGAGATAAATGGGAAAATCTTTCTGGTTTAGCTATTTTGACCTGGATTTTACACTTCTCCAGCCAATTGTCCTGAGTTTCACCTTTATTGAATAGACCTGTTTGAGTTTTATTGCTCTGGCACTCTATGATTCACTCATACACACAGCACACATTACTGTGAGTTTTATTGCTGTGAAATGCTTATACACACCGTACATTACTTTTAGTTTTATTGTTATGGAGCTCTGTGGTTCGCTCATACACACTGGACTGCACGTTACTGTATCACAAAGAGCAATAAAACTTAATGTGCAGTGTACGAGGTGTTTGTTTTATTGCTGTGCAGCTCTGTGATAGGCGCATACACACCGCATGGTTTACCTTTTTTGTTTCTGGGGGGGGTGGCATTTCATTCTTGGATCCAGGCAGCACAGTGGCTTCTGCTGGCTCTGCCTGCAAGAGAAGATTCATCAATGATCCTTCTGCCATTGCTGGAATTGTTCTCGCAGTCTTGGCAGATTATCGTGGGTGCAACGGTGATAAAGTCCGGTGTTTAGTGAATAACCCTGTAATTTAAAATTATTACCCCCTCTTGCTTCGAAGGAGGAATTGGCCAGATCGGGTATTGTCACGTAGCGAATGTATCTTGAAATGGGGCAATTTTTTAATCCTTTAGTGTAAATAGGGCTTAACCCAAGGTGATATATGAAAGGTAAAAGCTTATGTTCCTTAGTGTCCTTTGACACAATCTTTCACCTTTCAATTGTCATGTAGCTCCTTGATATATAATGCCTAATCCCTTTTACGTAGACGACAAGCTATTCTACACTGCTGGTTCTTTAAGTGGCCAGAATCTCTACCTCTTATCATACACAGACAGTACCAGATGTACAACAACAGAACAGAACAACAGACACCAGGGGTTAAATACCACGGTTGCTCATGAACCAGATACTGGGGTTAAATACCAGGGTTGCTCGTGAGCCAGATACCAGGGGTTAAATAACAGTCGGCTTGTCAGAGATATGCCAGATCGGGTTGTCAGCCAGGTGCCAAAGGTCAGAAGCCAGATTGGGTAGTCAGAGGAATGCCAGGAGTCGGTTACCAGGTCGGGCAGTCAGCCAATATCAAAGAGTTAAGAGCCAGGAGAGTAACGTCAGACAATCTGGAGTCATACACAGGTGAATCAGAAAGGACTAAATGCAGATGAGCACTGATTGGAGTGAAAACTACATCAGGGCAAGGAACTATGGCTCAAGCGTCTGATTTTAAACCCGACGGGCGCCGCATCATTACACCGTGCCCGTGACCTCGACCCATGACTGTGTCCATCCGATACTTCACTTGGTGACTGGGCAGCGAGGAAGGTGCTGCTGGCCGCCGAGGACCAGGACCATGCGGGTACGCGACAGGGGCGTAACTACCAGAGGTGCAATGAGTGCCAGTGCACCCGGGCCCGTGAGTCTGGGGGGGCCCACGCCTATTATTCGCTCATAGACTGTGCACATTACTGTGAATTTTATTGCTGTGGAGCTCTGAGATATACATAGTGCACATAACATTAAAAATTAGATGGACTGAAGTGGTCAAAGTGGATCTGGAAAAAAAATGGGACACTGTCTGGAGTGGACATTGTGGATCTGTAAGGGTCCAGTGCATGGGGATAGCAGGGGTAGGGGCATGTAAAAATATGTTTTTGTCAAGCGTGGTGGGGGGGCCCTTCATGGATTCCCACACCTCGACCCTGAGTTTTCTACTTACGCCTCTGCGTGACAGGTATGCAGGGCTGAAACAACTAATCGATTAATCGACAACTAATCAATAATGAAAATAGTTGTCAACTATACTCATTATCAATTAGTTGATTGGTTGTTTAATCACTGAGTGTATAGCACTTAGGCTGGGGTCAGACGAACTGAGTTTTTACATCCGTGAAGCCGCACTTTAGTACGTCCGTGCCGTGGTAGCAGATAATAACGTCCAATGAAGGACTACACACGAAGTACGGCCGCATGGAAGTGCGGTCGCACAACGCAAGCGGCAAATGGACGCAGGTTAGCAAGAACGTCGAACCGCTAGTACTGACGCACAGAGTGCGCTGCGTCCGCATAGCGGCCTGTGTGCGTGATTAGGAGACGTCAGACGCTGCACATGTCCAGCCTACATCACGTCCAGACATCCAAAGTTGCGATCTGTAAAAAAATCACAGACGTTATTGCGCACTGTGTGACCACTACCGCGTATTCCATCAAAAAGGGCGTCTGGAGTCTGGACGCACGGACGCACAGTCCATGGAAAATGCGTTCGTCTGACCCTAGCCTTACTGTTTAGAGTCAGACTGAGTTAATCATCAATAACTTCAGACGCTACTTCAGAGCAGATTGGAGAAGATGTGCCACTGCTTTACTCTTATTTAATTCTAGGGTTATGTCAGACATAATCCGCTTGTTTTTATTTAGTTTACAACATCAGCAGAACTATAGCACAGACAGTGGGATATTGCCACCAGGTGAGGAAGCTGTACCGCTGGTGTTTTATCCTTACTTGGAGCTGGAGTCCTGTGCCAGCAACCCACCCACTCTGTCATGTTCCAGGCAAGAAAGCCCGGCGCTGCCGCATGAAGTCCTATGCCACAGCATCCTGAGGTTCGGCGGCACCAAACTCATACATCTGTTATTTGTTATTCCTCTTTCCAGTTCACAGCCACCCAGTCCATCACTGCATCCCAGTTGCTCCAGTTCCGGTTTCATCCACTGATTCTACTATGGACTAATTACTTCCCTATGTAAGAGAACCAGACCACAACTCCAATGCTTCAGCATTGTGTGGTTTTCCACCTGTCTGTATGCACCTTTCTGCTTTACCTGTATTGCTTCAAGCAACCCCGGTGACCTGCTTCCACGTCAGCAACTCTGGTGACCTGCTTCCCAAGCTCTGCAACTCTGGTGACCTGCTCCCAAGCCCAGCAACCCCAGTTACCAGCCTCCACTGTTTATACTCCTGTGCCCCAGTCTCGCCTCTGTCTCTCCTGTGGCCCAGTCTTGCTCCTTCCATGATCCCTTATAATCTGTTACTGCCTGGTCTGTTTTCTGATTGTCCTTTAACTTAATAAATTCCCTTTTACTAAATATACCTAGTCTCCTCATGTAGTTGCTACATTCTGGGCTCACCCCCCCCCCCCTGTGAAACATGACACTCCCTCTCTCAATTTGGAGCTGCCATCTCTTCCTTTCGTCTGGTCCCTTCCCCCAGACTCCCTCTCAGCTCGGGTCCAGTCCCTTGCTGAAACTCACTCCCTCCCACCTCTGGTCCTTCCTCTCCCTTAGTTTGTTCATGAAATTATTTTAAAAGGACACTCAGTACAGATTCAGTGTAATAAACAAGTGTTTGTGGGCAATACACTGAAGGAGGGTATATACCCAAATAGTTCCCATTATGAATAATCCATTTTTTTTATGAATAATCTGACACACCCACTCACACCATGAATAATCCTTTTTTTTTTTTCCGCTAATAGATCCCAGTATCTTCCCGTTCATGCAAACTCTTGTAGAGCTCTTTCAGGGTCGCGCTTCTCTCCATGGGGTCTAGAGCTGGTGTAGATCAGCGGCTCCCATGTATTCTGACTTGAGCTGCTACTACAGTGACTCTGTCTGTCAGGCTTCAACGCTGGTGGGGTACCAGTCTGGGTGGTATGAGTCCAGTATGCAGAGGATTCACCGGGGCAGACTGACAGGAGGGACCAGGACGTTTTGGAAAACACTGGGACTGTACCTTGGGGAGGCAAAACAGGACACAAGGGGGGACTCCAGGCGAGCTACAGTGGTGTATTTCAATAGAGTGGTCGAGACGGTCCTTTGGTCATAGGCTGGTAGAAGGCGGGTAAACGTTGATCAAGCAGGGGTCTGGTACACGGGTATTCTGTATATACAGTATTTCAGGGAGCTTCAGGAGGCACTCTGTTTCACACAATCCAAACAGGATTAATGCAGAAGCATTGGTGAAGGGATGGAACTGGACTTTATGCTAGGCAGGGGTGTGGTGTGAGTGGGTGTGTCAGGTGATTAACTGGTTGTGTGCCTGGTGGAAGTGCTGAACATAAGGGCAGCACTTTTCATGGAGCTGCCTGAGCAGCAATTGTGCGCAGCACTTTTCATGGAGCTGCCTGAGCAGCAATTGTGCGCACAGCAGCATAGATCTTTTTCACAGCAACGTTGATAGCGACATGGGTAGGATAGCATGGCACAGGAGCGGCGTGGGCATGACACTGTCAGAATAGAGTGAATAGCGAGCTGCTAATGGGTAACGTCTTGGCATGATTTATCCATTAGACGGCCGCTATTAACAGTGTACCCTTGTCTGTGTATTGAGCTGTACTTACAAAATGAGTCTTAGGCTGGCCGTCCACCGGGTCCGTCGCATGACCCTTGAAATGGGAAAGATCGCTAGTCTATTGTAGTCGCAAAAAAATCATCTGAAGTTGTCCGATGGAAGTTGGAGGCAGTGGACAAGGGCTGTATCACGTCCATGTTGTGGGATTGGACAGATGACCACAGACGATATCAGATGTTCGCACCCAATGGATGACCAGTCTTATAGTATTTACCGCATGGAGTTTAGCTAGCATATATTCTTTTAATGTCTCACAATTCCATGCACTAACATTTTTTCTTTGAGATAGTCTGGTCATTTCAATTTTAGGATAAATGGGTCATAATGCAAGTGTATCCTAATTGAGCTGCCTGTGGCCCCTATCCTTTTGAAACTGATTATTCATTATTTTAAAAGATGTGTCGATCTGCTTTGGTATAAATGTCTACAGTATGAAAAATATAGAGTTGAGATTTGGTAAAGCTGTTATTATTATCATTCCTGTATCCCTAACAGATGTAATGCAATACAAAATGCAGACACTGAATTTTTACCAGACAGGCTAAATTATATGTGATACCCCTTTTAAAGTATCTCTGGGCCTGAAAAAAGACAATAAATTATGTTTACAGTTAATCTACAGAATAAAAAAAAAATCTATATTGTATGTGATCATTCTCGGATATGAGATCACTTGGGTTGGCATTTCATAACAGGACAGAAGCCAAGGCAGGAATATATCTGCTAACAGCTAGTCATTCATAATGTATTTTAATGCCACAAGACAAAGCACCGAGGATGCTTTGGGAGATCTTGACTATATTCTGTCAATTCATTTATATGTCATAAAGAAATACAAACCTTGATATATGGCTATTGTTCTTAAAATTTCTCTATTACAAGTTGTAGAGTATTGATCGTGTGAGGCATGGTGATTAAAGTAAGTTGGTGATTGTTCTACTAGTGATATTTTTGTAAGCTACCCATAGTTTGTATTTACACACAGATATGTATATTATCCAAATTTGTAAGGGGGGGGGGGTTGTCATTCAATACGTGCCAGTGTTTGAGCACTGACAAACACCAGCATTTCAAAAAAGGTGAAATCCAAAGAACGAGTGGAGAAGCTGCACTGTGAAGGAATGGAGTTTAGAACCATTATTAAATTTTTGTTTGCATCACAGATGTAGGGATGAACAGTATTGTTAAAATCTGAGCCAGTTGTCATGCCCCTCACCCAGACAACAGCGATGACACAAGAAGACCCGTGCCAGCATTGATTCCACTGCCAACTGAACCTGACAGCCCTCAGCAGACTTGCTTTGGAGATCCAACCCATGCCTTGCTTGAAGTCTTCTGTCATGCTCCCCGTCACAGACCGAACCATGCCTGCACATGAAGGCAGCAACCTTCATGCCTTGCCCACACACTGTACCATTTTTACTCCAGGCCTAAATGATTCAGCTTCTGCCCTCTCAGCTGATTCCCATGAAGCACTGGTTGCCTCAGTAAAGAGCAGCCACTCCCTCAACCAGTGCTTCTGCATGGTTGCTTTTTTACTCATAGAGTAAACACCTACACTTGCCTACTGCTGTTATTTCCTATCTACCTGCCCAACACCCATGGATTGTGGCCTGACTACCCTATCTGGATTATCCCTTTTGGACTATGCCTGGATTCCCCTTGTGCCCCTTCAGCTGCCTCCTGCACCCCTGTATCTACATCCCCTGGATACTTCATGTTCCTCGGGTCCCCCCGAGTATCCTGGTTCTTCCACAGCTCCTCGTGTCCCTCTCAAGTTCCTCGCTGTGTCTAAGTACTCTGCTGTATTCAAATCCCTCGTACCCTTCAAGACTCCCAGTAATCTCTCCTGAATTCCTGTTGACACTACGTGTCCCACTATCAAGCTTGGTCAGCCTTCTTCAAGCCCTGCCCATTGTACTCCTATTGCTGGCTCTCCTGTTCCTGCCTCTGCTTCCACCATTTCTCCCAAGTGTGTGTGTGTTTTATATCGCCGCATACCAGACTCATATTTGCAAAGCCACTACTTGTCCGGTAGTGAACCTGATGCCTTCTGGCCTGGTTCTCCATCCCGGGCTTTCATCACACACCTCCTGCTCTGCTACTGCCACGGGTGTAGCCTTCCACCTCCCTGATGTACTAGCTATTTAATACAGACATGCCCTTCTCTCAGGGCTTCAGCATTATGAGAAGTAATCACCTTCTACATGGTCCTGTAGCCTGTCTGCCTGCTTTTTCGTGCCTCCCTCTGTTGCCCTCAAGCCTCTGTGTCCTCCACTGGTGCCCTCAAGCCTCTGTGTCTACTGCTGGTGCCCTCAAGCCTATGTGCCTACTGCTATTGACTGCAAACCTCTGGGTTTACCGCTGTTGCCTTCAAGCCTCTGGGCTTACCGTTGTTGCCTTCAAGCCTCTGTGCTTCCTGCTGTTGGCGTCAAGTCTCCTAGCCTGTGGCCTCTGTCCTATGACTCCAGCCTTTGCCCTGTTCCAGTGCCCCTTAGCCCACGATCCAGTCAGTGTTCTTCTGTTCCTGTTGTCTTGTGTTGCCTTCTGTGAGTCCCCTGTATGTCCAGCTCTCTTCCTGTCTTGACACTGTGTCTGAGTCTTGTGTAACCTTTCTCCCTGTATTTCTGTGTATCCTCTGCCCAGACCTATTCCTAACCTGTCTGGGCCTGTTCACAGTATCCAGCCTTATCCACTTGTATTTGTTTATGCTTAGTCCCTGTCTTGTTTTATATTCCAATAAACCTCTTGTTTTACAACCCTTCTTTGGTCTCTGGATCACTGCATACTGAGCTCACTTGGTACACCCCCCCCCCAGACACCACATGATCCAGTACTCACACACCAATACAATTCTCATCATGCACATAAAGTCCTACATGTACATTACTGGCAACAGGTTACAATGATGGAAGATTTATAATATAACTTGGTAACCCCATACGTCTATAATTTATTGTAACAGACTAGTTCAAACTGATGGTTATAGGCAACATTGATGAGAATTATTCTAAATGATTATTGTTAGAATGTGCCCTAAGGTCTTTATTTAGTGATACCTGACCAATTGGGGTTAACAATTCAATCACCCCAAGTATCACCTTTTCCCAGCTGGTAATTATTGTTATTAATAAGTGCTTTGTGTTGTGTTGTGTTTTTTAATGGTTCCAATAAAGGTTATGTTTTATTTAATGATGAATTCATGTGTCTGGCCTGGCTAGTAGGGGCTTGAGTATTCATGACAAATAGGGCTGTAAAAGCCTAACACATGAATATTGTTGAGGAGATTGCTAAGTGGAATCACTTGTTCCTCTGGAAATTTGTCTAAAGTCCTACATGCGTTCATATAATTTTCGGCACATCTTTGACAAGAGCTAAAGACTGGCCATCAGGTGCACTGGGCGTTTGCCCGGTGGGCCGATTGGCTGCAGGGCCGGTCAGCTGAAAGACTGCAGTATTAGCAGTCCAGCAGCTGAGAATGCTGGCCGATATGCAGAGAAACCGGCCAGTTGTGTAAGCAACCAGTCGATATCTGCATATAGGCAGGGCATCTCAACATGGGGAGCACAATCATTAATTAGTGGTTCAATAAGTAAGGTATTACAAAATGCTATCACTAAGTACCTCATGGGAGTGCAAGGCAAAAATTTAGCTACACCTAACAACTGGTGCAAAATGATTCCGCAGTTGCAAAATCATTTAGCATCCCCGAAAACCCCCCTGATTAATCCAATACCTATCCTCCCCCGGCGAGAAGGGTGGCCTGATCTGCAGCTTCTTGTCGCCGGGAGCAGAGGGAAACTGGGAACAAATAGTTCCCAGTCTCCCCGCCACGATTACTCCGCGGTGCTGCTCAATCTCGGGAGAGTGAGATTGCGGAGGTCACACAGTCCGGATGCGCAATCTTCCATGAAGTCCTACGGACTCCAGGAGGTGATAGGGTCAAGTCCTGGGAAAAAAAGTGAGGGAACTCACCCATGAATTCCACAACCCCTATTACCTTGAAGAAAAAATATATATATCACGAGTATAGCAGTACGTGGTGATACCATTTTTATTGGGTTAACATTACATTTAAAAGACAAGCTTTCAAGAGTGTAACGCTCTTCTTCAGGTCTGGAAACTATACTGATCAGTGAAAGGTATTACTACGTACTGGTATACTCGTGATTTTGGCAACTGGACTAGCACATTATATATATAAATCACATACATAGACCAGAAAATATATACATATATATATCCAGGCACCGAACACCCAGAATTATATACACAGGCACAGACCCCCCCAGAATTATATACACAGGCATTGGACCCCCAGAATAATATACCCAGCACTGGACCCCCAGAATAATATGCACAGCACTGAGACCCCAGAATAATATGAACAGCACTGGACCCCCAGAATAATATACACAGGAGTGAGCCCCCAGAATAATATACCCAAGCACTGGACCCCCAGAATCAGACCTCAAAAATCAGATGGGGACCCGCCTGCACCACTGTGCACCTGCTCCTCCACGCAGCCGCTGGCTACTGAAGGTTGTGACACGCTCTCGTGAGATCTCGCCTGTAGGCAGCGTCATATCCTTCAGAGGACCAGGGGTGGATCCAGACACAGGTTTCGGGGGAGGGGGCATTCTCACATGGATAGATTGCCCCAGCTCACATGTATGTATATTGCCCCCAGATCACATGGATATATTGCCTCCAGATCACATGGATAAATTGTCCCAGCTCACACATGGATATATTTGCCCCAGCTCACACATGGATATAGTTGCCCCCAGCTCACACATGGATATAGTTGCCCCAGCAGCTCACACATGGATATATTGCCCCAGCAGCTCACACATGGATATATTGCCCCCAGCTCACACATGGATATATTGCCCCAGCAGCTCACACGTGGATATATTGCCCCAGCTCACACATGGATATAGTTGCCCCCAGCTCACACATGGATATATTGCCCCAGCTCACATGTATGTATATTGCCCCCAGATCACATGGATATATTGCCCCAGCAGCTCACACGTGGATATATTGCCCCAGCTCACACATGGATATAGTTGCCCCCAGCTCACACATGGATATATTGCCCCCAGCTCACACATGGATATATTGCCCCAGCAGCTCACACATGGATATATTGCCCCAGCTCACACATGGATATATTTCCCCAGCTCACACATGGATATATTGCCCCCAGCTCTCGCATGGATATATTGCCCCAGCTCACACATGGATATAATGCTCCCAGCTCACACATGGATATATTGTCCCCAGCCCAAACATGGATATATTTGCCCCCAGCTCACCTCTCCTCTCTGCCAGGCCCGAAACAATCTAGCTGGCAGCACATTCCCGGCGGCCGCGTGTTTTTCCTCCTACGTGTGGCCGCCAGCATAAAGCTCTGCCGCTCGCCTGGGATCTATCCACCAGGCAGCCGCGATCTCGCGAGACCCCGCAGCGACCTGCTTTGGGAGCACGTTCCCACAGTACTTGAGCCCTGATAGTCCCGATGCCGTGAAAGTGCTATTGTGAGTATCCCAGCGGTTAGCACTGCTGTCCGGGGCAAGATGCAGATGTACCGCCTGTCCCAGTATATTGTGTTAAAATGTGGATGCTACAGGAAAATCTGCAGATAGAGATTTTCCCCTTTAATGTCACCATTTTATTGCTAACCAGGGAATAGTGCCCAGTGTTGGTGGCGGGGGGGGGGGCATTTTACAACAAAATATAATCACAAAATAGATGCACAAAGTGACACATATAGAGTAAAATATTTAATTAAATATAAGAGAAAAACAAAGCACATGTAAGATATCAGCAACATGGTCCCTTTACCATTAACTAAAAAATAATTCTATAGTACCACAGCAGTTGCTTTAGTTTGATTATAGTAATAGATGAAATTGTGCTGTAGCACTGTCAGATAGTGTGTTTTTATTTTGCTTTTATTTTTGCCATGAACGTGAGTCAAACACGCAGAAAGTACTGCAGCAAAAGCGAGAGTGAAGCTACATTAATGGTCCTTGTAACAGCTGGTAAATCTAAGCAAAACAAAAATACCAAGGTCAAGTATTGGAGAAATCACACAAATGAGGAGCAAGCCAAAGGTCAAGGATTGGTGAGAGTATAGTAACCTGAGACGACTAAGAATGTTACCTATTAAGAAGTGAATCGTGGTTTTTTTTTGGAATTTGCAACTACTACTAGTTTTCCCCATCTTAGGTTTGGTTCTTTATAGATTTGTTGGTATGTTCTGGCACACATTTATAAATCATTGGAAGTGCTATAGTCATATACATTGCCGTTAAAACCAAATCTTATCCATAATTTCTAACCCAACTATGGAAAATGATACTCCATTTAAGGCCCAGGGCAACTAAAATTCTGGTCATCAAAATACAGCCAAGGCTGAGGGTCTTTTTCAAGACGTGACTTTTTTACTACTTTATTTATTGATGCTGCTTTATTTTTGTCAAATTTATAATAGGATATTAAAACTTTTTTTTCCATGACCATGCTTGGTATCATTGGAAAGGCCAGACTCTGTCCAATGACTCCTAACTTGACTTTGTTGGATGTAAAGAATTAAAATACAGTTGTCCATAGTGCCCCACTCTTCTTGCAGCACAGCTTGTGTTTTAGATGAACCAATATGTAATAACACAGAGTGCCATGACCTCAACATTTCCTCCAGGCGTGGGAAATGAGAAGGAGAGTTAGTGCAGTGACATTGTTTGCTTTATAAGTAAAAGCATATAATGCCTTTGCCTTAGAACAGGGAAAAAATAAAATTTTACAATGAATATTTTTCAGTTTTTTTTTATTTTATACATTACGTGGTCGTGTTTGTTATCGTTGGAAAGGTCAGACTCTGACCTTTCCAATAACACCTCACCTCCAAGACTTCTCAAGGTCAGCTCCGGTCCTGTGGCTTACTTCGCCCTATCAAACTCTCCCCTAATCTTCAGGCCTTCAAGAAATCCTTCAAAACCCATCTCTTCAGATTAGTATACCCCATCACTGATGCAACTCATCCCTCTGCTCACCCACTCACACATAATTGAAGCCGCTTCCATTGCCACACCATTCCCAAACTGCTGGCACTAATGGTCCTGCTATCTAGTAAAATTCCCCTGGTCTTCCTCAACCTCAATCCCTCTAGACTGTAAGCTCCTATGAGCAGGGCCCTCTACACCCCTTGTTTCCATCTTATGTCCATTTATCTGTATCTTGTTCCCAGTGGGTATTGTAAAGCACTGTGGAAACTGTTGGCGCTATATAAATAATAATAATTGTAATTCATGAAAATCCTGGATATCTCAAAATGTGGCAGGTACGTGTAGTGAATATATGCACTTTGTCCTGTAAAGAATACTAATGGGATATTCTAAACAATATGTTTCAATATATCAAACATTTTCAATATTTTACATACCTCCAACTAGTTCCTGTTTTCCAACATCGTATACTTTTATAAGCCCCAAGCCATTTTTTTCAACTGATGTCCTGCTTGAATAAAACAGAATACAATTGCATAAAACACAGCAGTGTGCAAAGGAGAGATAGGGGAATAATGTGGTTGTGGAAGGTTTGAAATGGTAATTTTCCTAAAGTTTTAGAATTAGATAGTCCACTGAGGATAAAATAAAATTTGTCTAATATTTTCTTTTCTGATTTAGCTGGAAAATATCAGGAGGATTGGATACAACGCTTCCAGTAAATTAATTATGGCATGAATAAATAATAACTTATTTTTTTACTTTATATATCGCTGCTCAGTAGGACAATAAATCTCACAGTAGGTGGTTGGAGAAAAAGAGTGGAAAATGCCCAGAAATTTCATTGATGTTCATAAAAACACAGATCACTGTCAGGTAAAATCAACTCCTGTTGGGATCCATCCTGTGTTTCAAATTCAGTTCATGCTGAGCATTGACTTGTAAAAAGTTATACGCGGAACATCAGAATATATTATGTGCTACATTTTACGGAACCCAAAAAAAGTCATTAACTAGTTTATAATGGGACCTGTAAAAATTAACAATTTAAGAAAATTGTAGCTGAGGTCTCAGGGAATAAATGTGTCAGGGTTTTATAGCTATGAGCTATAGAATGATAGGATTTAAGTCCAGATTTACATTTTATGCTTCTACACTTCCATCTCTGGAACCTGGGTGCACTAAAGGGGTTATTCAGAGAGAGAAGAACTGGCCACAAAATGTAAATAGGACACTGAAATTCAGCGTACGGTGACATTTCGGAGTTATTCGGCTATTCAGAGAGCAGGCAGTTCGCCAAATTTTGGCAAATTGCCTGCAAGTATAGTGCTGTTGGAAGGCATTGAAATCCCCCAAAGAGAAGCAATGGTTAATCTATTCAGAGAACACCGAACAGCAGTGAAAAGTTGCAGAAGTGCCCTGCTGTTCAGTGTTTTCATTCGGCGGGTTTATTCAGGCGAATCCCATAGGCTTCAATGTTAAAAATATTCCAGTTTTGATTCAATATCTAATAAACTGATTATTATTTTAATCTGCAGTAAAAGGTCTCTTTATTTATAGATTTTTTAGGATCTTTTAGCCTTTTTTCAGAATTTTTTCAGCAAACCTTTTTTCCATCTTTATTTAAAATAGTTTTTTCATTTTCCTTAACCTCCCTGGCGGTTATCCCGAGTGTGTCTCGGGGTTAAATTTCACCGCTGAGAGCGGTAACCCCGAGACACACTCGGGCTGTATACATCACCTCTCCGTGCGCTCCCTCGCTGATCTCTGCAGTCTCCTCCAGCGATCACGGCGTTTTACTTCCTGGATTCCTTTTCGCGAGGAGGAAACCAGGAAGTAATGGGGTCGCGGTTGCTAGAGGAGGCAGCTGGGGACATTGAGGGAGTGCAGGGAGAGGTGATGTATCCAGCGGCATCCCGAGTGTTGCTCGGGGTTACTGCTTCCAACATAGGAATTTAACCCCGAGCCACACTCCGGATGCCGCTAGGGGGGCAAAAAAAACGAACAATTGACTGTTTTCAGCAAAGAATTTTCAGAATAAATAGACCGCCAGGGAGGTTAACAGACCTTTTTAGTATCATTCATAGGACCTTATATGTAAATTCCCGGCATTTTCGTACAGTAGTTTTATTGCAAACACCGTTTCAATTTTGAACCTTTCAAGCGTACTTTTTTGGGGGGGTTTTCCCTGCTGTCAGCTTGTCAGCTTTTTTCGACGGCTGGGCGGCTTTTTCCGGTGTGTTCGGTGTGCTTGTTCCGGCGGGTTTTCAGTGGGTTTTCAGCGGGATTGTGGCGCTTTTGCCCTGCACTCCGAGGACCTTTGATTCCCCGAAGTGCAGGGAACTGCAGAGAACGAGAGAGCACCGAGATGTCCATGACATTTCGGTGCTCTCTGAATAATCCCTTATGAAACCATGTACAAACGTGATGTTTGATTAAGCATACTCCATCATTACAAAGACGATGAAGGAAAAATGGGGGACAGAGGAGTTAAATATTTGTCACTTTTCACCTACCTCCCTTTTTTGCTGATAAATGGACATTGTACACAGTACATCCATTTAATCTTATCACCTAGTGGTCACATTATTGTGAGCTCTCTCTCCACCTGAGGGGGGCTCAGAGGGTTCATTCAGCCATCCAAATTCTGAGGCTTAGTCCTGCCCAGAACCTCAGCTAAGAGAGATAAGAAAATTGATGATTAATAACGATCCTATATATGTACAATTATTAGATGAAACCGCAGTAAGCAAATTAGTATGGCAAACTATAGTTGTCAAAGTAAAATAGTAACACATTAGACACTGGTAGACCCAGAGACACTGACAAAAACACAGACACACGCATAGGCAAAGACACTGACATACAAAAAAAGACACACAGAGAATATCACTGACAGAGAATGAAAGACATTGGGAGAGGCATGCAGACTCTAACATGCACAGACAATGAATGACACTGATAGAAACTAGGGCAAAGATATTGACAGAGATGTATACACGTATGTTGAGAGATGCACAGATGCACACACACATATACTGAGAAGGGCATAAACGCTTACAGACACACACTGAAAGACACACAGGCATTGGAAGGGACAGAGACACACACAATGACACATTGGCAAAGACACTAAGCTACACAAAAAGATACTGAAAGACATGTAGAAACAGGCAGACACACATGGACAATGACATAGACTGAAAAAAATACAGTCGCTCGAAGACACACACAAGACACTAGAGGACATAAAGATACTGAAAGAGATACAGAGTCAAAGAAACACACAGAGACACCGGCAAAGACACAGATGTACACACGGAGACAATGACAGATACATAGGAGTCACACATACAGACCCTGAGCTATACACACACTGAGACAAAACCGGACCCCTTGCATTCACTATAAACCCACCAACCCTGTGCACTACTTAGCGGTGTAGGGGCAAGGGACCTGAAGGCGCAGATAAATGTCCAAGTGCAGCACTGCTTTCTACACATAATCTCACATGAAACATGGAAACATAGAAAATGTCGGCAGATAAGAACCTTTCAGTCTATCTAGTCTGCCCAATTACATGGATACTTTACCTGGATTTATCTTTTGTTTAGGATAGCCTTATGCCTATCCCATGCTTGCTTAAATTCAATTACTGTTTTGACCTCTACCACTTCAACTGGAAGACTGTTCCATGTATCCACCACCCTCTCAGTAAATAATGCTTCCTGATGTTACTTTTAAACCTTTGCCCCTCTAATCTAAGACTATGTCCTCTTGTTTTGCTACTTTGTTTCCTTTAAATATACTCCCTTCCTCTACCTTGTGGAATCCCTTTACATATTTAAATGTTTCTATCATATCTCCTCTGTCTCGTCTTTTTTCCAAGCTGTACATGTTAAGATCATTAAGCCTTTCCTGGTAACTTTTCTCCTTCAAGCCGTACACCATTTTAGTAGCCCTTCTCTGAACTCTCTCTAAGATGTCTATATCCTTCTGGAGATACGGTCTCCAGTACTGCACACAGTACTCCAAGTGAGGTCTCACCAGTGCTCTATACAGTGGCATGAGCACTTCCCTTTTCCTACTGCTAATACCTCTCCCTACACAACCAAGCATTCTGCTAGCATTTCCTGCTGCTCTATTACATTGACTACTTACCCTTAGATCCCCATAAATAATAACCCCTAAATCCCTTTCCTCAGATGTTGAGGTTAGGACTGTATCAAATATTCTATATTCAACCCTTGTGTTTTTACATCCCAGCTGCATTATCTTGCACTTATCCACATTAAAACTCAATTGCCACAGCTCCGACAATTTTTTTAGTTTACCTAAATCATTTGTCATTTGGCTGATCCCTCCAGGAACGTCAACCCTGTTGCAAATCTTTGTGTCATCAGCAAAAAGACATACTTTTCCATTAATACCTTCTGCAATATCACTAATAAAAATATTAAAGAGAATGGGTCCAAGTACTGACCCCTGAGGTACCCCACTGGTAACAAGACCTTGCGCCGAATAAACTACATTTACCACAACCCTCTGGTGCCTGTCACTCAGCCACTGCCTAATCCATTCAACAATATTGGAATCCAAACTCAAAGATTGCAATTTATTGATAAGCCTTCTATGCGGAACAGTATCAAAAGCCTTACTGAAATCTAAATAAGCAATGTCTACTGCACCAGCCACCTTTGTCTATTATTTTTGTTACCCAATCAAAAAAATCAATAAGATTAGTTTGACATGATCTCCCTGAGGTAAACCCTGTTTCTGATCCTGTAATCTATGTGTTTTTAGATGTTCAACAATCCTTTCCTTTAACATGGTTTCCATTAATTTCCCCACTACTGATGTAAGACTAACTGGCCTATAGTTGCCCGATTCCTCCCTACTACCCTTCTTGTAAATGGGCACAACATTTGCTAATTTCCAGTCTTCTGGGACGACTCCCGTTAACAAGGATTGGTTAAATAAATCTGTTAACCGTTTTGCTATTACACCACTGAGCTCTTTTAATAACTTAGGGTGGATCCCATCAGGCCCCATTGACTTATTTGTCTTTACTTTAGACAGCTGCTGTAGACCCTCCTCCTCTGTGAACTCATATGTAAATGTCTCTTTAGTGTTTCCTCCTAACTGAGGTCCCTTTCCTTCCTTTTCTTCTGCAAAGACTGAACAAAAATATTCATTGAGGCAGTCAGCGAGACTTTTATCCTCTTCTACATACCTTCCTTCCTTTGTTTTTAATCTAACTAAACGATGTTTTACTTTTCTTTTCTCGTTTATGTATCTAAAAAATGTTTTGTCCCCCTTTTTTACTGACTGAGCTATTTTCTCTTCTGCTCTAACCTATACCTCAAGTGGCTGACCTCACAGAAAGGGCACGAGAGAAGGGCTAGAGTGTCTATTTAGAACTAAATGGCCCCTATTCAATACTTGTCGATACAATGACAACAGGAGACGTTACACAAAACCTCTCCTGTAATTCTCTTATAGTGGGAACCACTATTCCGCTCTTGCTGTAAGCTGGGCTCAAGTGTTGCATTTTCCTGCGTGAGGCTACTGTAAATTAACGTCTCCCAGGGGTCAAGTCTGAAAATAATAATTGTAGGAACTAACAAAATTACTGACCCCAGTTAAGCTTTGTCAGTGTCTTGCCACCAGCCTGGAGACCATGGAATATGCTGGAGGTGCCTTGTTTTTCCCAATCCAGGCCAGATCTTACTTTATATCATCCAGCTCTCAACATCCAGTCCAGGACTTCCCGGCTGCTCACCTGTTCTTCTTCCACTGACCCACTCCCTATATTAGGGCGGTACTCCCTCTATACACGGCTCAGTCCTGAGTCTCAGTGTGGAGTTAGTATTGCTCCTCCATATTGATCCTGTGATCTAGCCTGCAGTGTATCCAGCAATCCTAACCTGCAGTGTATCCTGTGATCTAGCCTACAGTGTATCCTGTGATCTAGCCTAGAGGGTATCCTGTGATCTAACCTGCAGTGTATCCTGTGATCTAGCCTGCATTGTATCCTGTGATCTAGCCTGCATTGTATCCTGTGATCTAAACTGCAATGTATCCTGTGATATAGCCTGCAGTGTATCCTGTGATCTATCCTGCAGTGTATCCTGTGATAGCGAAGGAGAGATCCAGTTGCCCTCATGTGTTGCCAGCACCAGTGGATCGTGCATCCAGCTGTCCTTGTGCATCCAGTGAACAAGGGGTCCGTCTGACTTCGTGTGTGTTCCAGTGACAGAGGGAGCGACCGAGTACATTCAGCAGAGAAGAAATCCGGCTGTCCTTGAGTGATTCCAGCGCTAAGAGATAGCGATCGAGCTACCGTCCAAACGAAGAGAGGTATTCAGCCATCCTGCTAACTTTATTGTCTGGCCTAGTTCTACTGCCCGCGCAGTTGCAGCTAAAAGGAGGATCGCTGCAGTTACAAATCTTGCTGTTCTGTGACACTTTGCGAAGACTTCTCTCTCACTTTGTGGAAGACAAATATGGTTTCATGTTAAAGGTACCCAACGATAGAATCAAGGGCCCCACCGCTAGCAATCTTGAACGCTTGTATAATTTCCACTCGCCAGTGGTTAGGCAGAATGTATAAAGTTTAGACAGGTTACTGATATTGGTTACGTTGATTATAGTTGATAATCGAAACTGCACTGAAGTATGGAAAAGATTGCTGTCTTGTTCATTCATTATTGAGTTGAATAGTAATGCTAAATTAACTCTTTCAATACTGTTATACTGTTGATTACTTTGTCCTACAAATGGTTTGCTCGCTAGTCCTTATAAACCCCTTTTTATTTAAAGCCATCTTGTCTTGGTATTACTTGGCGCCGAAGGTGGAGGTATGTAATCACTGGAGTGAGACAGAAGGGCTGTCAAACTCAGTGGCTCTCGCAGGAGTAGCGCTACACGTGGGGGCTCGTCCGGGATTTCCTTCTGGTCTCCGCGGCGGAGTGATGACCGCCTCCACCAGCCAAGTCGCCATGATGGACCCTGGTGCGGCCGCTAAGTGGTGCGCAGAGAAAGATGGACACCAGGAGTTCCAGGAGTTCTGTGTGATTATGTGTCTCGCTGGTGCTGCTTGGACTGAGGAACAGGTCCAACGATTAATGTCAGCTTTGACCCCAGATCAGAGAGCGTTATTATTAGACCTGAAAGTGGACCAAGACGCCTCCCACACTTATGTTTTGTTAGAATGGAAAAGAGGGATCCCAGACTGTTTCCAGGGAGGCAGCATACGGTTACCAGGGGGTCGTGAAGCCCCGCTTACACGGCCAAAGGTGCTGGGTGTCCAACCCTTTAACCCTAGCCTAATAGCGTCAGGTCTCAGGGTATCGGATACTACCCCTACCTCAATGACAGGGTTCCCTCCTGCCACCTTCTTTACCACAATGGGAAAACTTGTAGAAACATTGGCCCAGAACTCTGCTGCGTCTGCCAATCATGGATATCGCAAGTTGCGGTTCTATTCTGGGAAGGTTCCCGTACCAACTGGAGAAGAGGACTTTGAAACTTGGATAGATCAGGCAGTGCAAGCTGTGGAAGAATGGGAAGTGGCTGACACCGTGAAAAGGCAAAGGTTAACAGAGAGCCTATGAGCCCCTGCTGCAGATGTAATCAGAAATCTAAAGAGGGACAAGCCAGGCTGTTCAGCTGTTGAGTGTTTAGAAGCTTTGCGAGAAACCTTTGGAGAGGTGGAGGACTGTGCTGAGCTCAGTCATAGGTTCTCTCACACGTATCAAAATGAAGCAGAAGAGTTGTCCATCTATGTCCGGCGGTTAGATAAAATTGTAAATCAGATTATCCAAAAGAAAGGCATGGAGCCGAGTCATGCAAGCAGAGCTTTGTGGGACCAGATTCTGAAATGTGCCCTCCCACTGGATCCCATAGTGTTGAAGTTCCAGGCCAGAGGTCAGACCAGGCCACGGACGTACTCCAAACTAGTAAAGGCCATCCTGGAAGAAGAAGCCTTAATCAGGGCTAAAAAGAAGTCCAATGCTACGCGTGCAGCGTTCACCGCAGAAGTAGGAGCCCTTGGCATAGTGGAGATACAGACTGAAATAATGGCACTGAAAACTCAGATGTCGCAAATAATGGAGATGATGATGTTGCTGTCCGATAGAGTTGCTATACTTGCCGGGGGAGAAACAATGCAGAATGTTCCTGCTGGAGAACCCCCTAGTTCGGTGATTTGTTACAACTGCGGGGTGTTGGTCATTATCGATGTGACTGCGCCAGCCCGGTAAAGCCACGGAAAGAGCCAGCCGGACGCTCATTCAAGTCGGAACGTTTCAGCCAACAAGTCGTACATGAAGGGCAAGCAGGGCCCAAACCTCGGTTTCAAGCCACGATGAAAGCTTTGTCTAGACCACCCGAGGTGCTCTCCGAGTTGAGTTTCCAGTCACTGGGGATCAGTGCACACCAAACTCAGAATGGCCCTTTCAGAAATCACTGGAAAGGGGCACAGATCAGAAGAGAGGCTCGAGTTAAGACAGCCGAACAATCTGCATCAAAACAGCCCAGAAAGTTTCCTAGCAAGTTGGTGGGTCCTTCTCCGATAGTATCAGTCCAAGTGGAAGGTGTGTACACAAAAACTCTATTGGACTCAGGGGCTCAAGTGACTCTGATTTACCGTGACTTCTATGATAAATACCTGAAACACCTGCCCTTGAAAAGGTTAGAAAGTTTAGAGATTTGGGGGATAGGAACTAAGAAGCTCCCCTCAGGCTTGAATTTGGTCCACCTGTTGCAGGACGGTCAGGGACTATCGACACGTTGGCAATTGTATGTCCCCACCCTCCAGGGGCTAAGAGGAGCTCCATGGTAGTGGGGACGAACACTAATCTGGTTCGGCAGTTACTCTCCCCTCATGTCTCAGAGAGTGAGACTACGGCTGAAAATGTTTCATCCCATGTTACGCTCAGTGTACCAGCGGTTGATCCGAGAGCGAAAGGCCCCAGCAGCAGTGGGAAAACTGCAGAAGCTGGACAGCCAGGCGAAGGTCTTGCAGCCAGGTGAGGGTGCATGTCTGCAGGCTTCAGTCAATATGAGTTGGGACCAACCATGTGCAAAGAATGCGCATTACCATATTAATTTACAAGAGGACAAGCCATTTAGAGAAAGGTCTCGACGAATCCCGGAAGCAGATTTGGATGATCTCAGAGAACCCATTGTCGGGTTGAAGAGAACAGGAATTATTCAGGAGTCCCGAAGCCACTATGCTCCTCCCACTGTGTCAGTGAGGAGTGGAATCAACTGTAACTCTCAGACGGGGTGGTCTACCGAAGGGGCCCCTCAGATGCTACAGAAGAAAGATGGCAGTTGTTCTTCCCTGAGTGAGGAGATTGATCACACCTCCCAGAAGATTCTCGTGACATCTGGGTTATCCCCCACAGATGTAGCAGAGGGCCATTCCAACCGTCCCCCTTGCATGTTTGTCTGGGTATTGCCTGGTGGGGGGTCATATAAACAGAATAAACGTATTTCTTATGCTAATTGTGTCATGCCTCAGCCCTGAGAGCTTGCTGTGGCCAGCCTGGGTCACTAGCTCTTCTTACCTGCTTCCCACTTAAGGGTTATCTCCTGTGTCTGAACCTGAGGTTCTGCATAAAACCAGACCACACCCTCCTCCCCTTTGCTCTTTCATTTTGTGTATTCCCTTCCCTAAAGAGGTCCTGAGAGCTCCCTCTTGTTTATTTTCCTTCTCTCCTGATTGATTCCACTTTGCCGTGTATACCAGTATTGTTCCATCCTTGCTGTGTCTGCATGACCTGGTTCCTGCTTGCTGGAAGATACACTGCGTGGCCCACTATCCAGTGGGTCCAGAGACTCTCAAGTGGCTCCCAGCCCTCAGCTCTCTCCTAGAGGTAGACCTTCTATCAAGGTACTGTTACCTAAGGCTCCTGCTTTTTCTCATAAGGATCCAGAGAGAGAGAGACTTCGTGGCCCACCATCCACTTGCCATTGCTTGTATTTTTGTGTTTTGCAAGGACTGTTTGCTGTGTACCTGGTTCTACAATACAAGCTTATTGTGCCAATACAGCCTCCATTGTCTGTTTGCCTGCTCACCCCCAGGGCTTCAGAATATATCACTACACAGAGGCTGTGCCATGGCTCCTTCATGGTGCGAGCCTCACAAATTGGAGGGAAGTCCCATTGTCAATTTTGTATGAAAATGCGAATGGTTTACTGTCTTGTGCATGCTAACCTGTTTCTCTCCTTGTGTATTCAAAACCCATGTAACAGGTTCTAGATTTTACTGTCTTTGGAGGACCAAAGATTCTTGGTGGGGGGAGTGTGTAGCGCAGGGTACTTGAACTGTGTGTGTACTATTGTGTTTCTCAGACATGCAGCCTGTCACAGCTGCGGAGTACTTTCCCACATCTCTTTTTTTCCTTTCTCTTCACTGGCAAAGGAAGTTGTTAAGCCAGGAAGATGCAAAGGATTCTGGAACATGTAGTCTCAATTACAGAGGGCCTATGCAATTTGTCAGGAAGAGAACTACACCTCCCAGCAGTGCCTAAGGGAAGGGGCATTTTTCCAAGGGTGGAAGTGCATGTGCAGAGCAAGGAGAAGGCAGAGAAGGGGAGACTGCTGAGGCGAACGGTCCTATGTATGGATCGTGCGTCCAGAGGCTGCCTCGTGCATTCAACGAAGGAGAGATCCAGTCGCCCTCACGTGTTGCCAGCACCAGCGGATCATGCATCCAGCTGTCCTTGTGCATCCAGTGAAGAAGGGGTCCGTCTGCCTTCGTGTGTGTTCCAGTGACAGAGGGAGCGACCGAGTACATTCAGCAGAGAAGAAATCCGGCTGTCCTTGAGTGATTCCAGCGCTAAGTGATAGCGATCGAGCTACCGTCCAAACGAAGAGAGGTATTCAGCCATCCTGCATGAGTTGATATTGCTAACTTTATTGTCTGGCCTAGTTCTACTGCCCGCGCAGTTGCAGCTAAAAGGAGGATCACTGCAATTACAAATCTTGCTGTTCTGTGACACTTTGCGAAGATTTCTCTCTCACTTTGTGGAATACAAATATGGTTTCATGTTAAAGGTACCCAACGATAGACTCAAGGGCCCCACCGCTAGCAATCTTGAACGCTTGTATAATTTCCACTGGCCAGTGGTTAGGCAGAATGTACAGTTGTGTTCAAAATTATTCAACCCCCAATGCTGTAAAGGGTTTTAGGGAATTTAGTGTACATTTGTAATTGTATTCAGAATGAAATCCTACAAGGACTTTTTAAAGAACCATATGCAACTAAAATGACATCAATTGGTTTTGAAATACAGTAGTAAATGTTTCTTTTGTGAATTCTTCATTGACCCAATTATTCAACCCCTTAAAGACTACCACTCTGCAGAACAGAGGTTCATTCAAGTGTTTTCAATCAGGTATTGAAAACACCTGTGTATGTCACGGAGCAGCAATAAAGCATAATAAGCAGCAATTAGGCAGCTCTAAAATGACTGTGATACTCAGCTCCTTCTAGACATTTACTGGTGTGGTTACAAACATGGTGAAGTCAAGAGAATGGTCCAGGAAGACAAGAGAAGAGGTGATTACTCTTCACAGGAAGGGCAATGGCTATAAGAAGATTGCAAAGATGTTAAACATACCAAGAGAGACCATAGGAAGCATCATTCGCAAATTCAAGGCAAAGGGCACTGTTGAAACGCTACC
Organism: Leptobrachium leishanense; assembly: GCA_009667805.1. NCBI lineage: Eukaryota > Metazoa > Chordata > Amphibia > Anura > Megophryidae > Leptobrachium > Leptobrachium leishanense. The sequence goes on along the minus strand of CM019063.1, from coordinate 132,333,985 downwards.
TGGTCATGGCAGAAAGAAGATGCTGACTTCAACTGCTGTGCGCTACCTGAAGCGTAGAGTGGAGAAACGTCCCCGTGTGACTGCTGAGTGTTAGGCACACTCACGTACCCGAGGGTTAAAAGCGGTCAGCCCTATGAAACAACAGAAGAACCGAGTGCTAATTGTGATACCAGTCCTTGAGTTGGCTGGGTTATGCAATAGCGAGGGGTGAACCTGTTGTCAGGCCAACACACGTAAATTCAGAGGTGTGCTTCAGCAGTACCAATAAAGCAATAGGTGACCCAAAACCTAGATGTAATACCAGTCCTTGTAGTGGCTGGGTTCCGCAATAACTAGAGGTGAACCTATTAGGCAGGGACACACGAGGAGGACAGGAACCAGTCCTTAGAGTGGCTGGTGTAAATACAGATAAGCAAGGAGTGTTATATCAATGAACCAAAGTAAGGGACAGGCAAAAAGCAGAGTCAAGTAACAATAGCCGAGTCAAGGGGTTTGGAGGTACACGAGTCGAAATAGAAAGCCAGGTCATACACAGAATATCCGTCAAGAGTTAAATATATAAGCACTTAAGGGTCAGACAAGCAGAACCACGAAAGGGCATCGAGGAATGGTTAGAGCAGGTTTAAATCTGGCGCCCTGCCTGCCGATTGGCCAACAATGGTCACATGGAGGTGTGATGACGTTGCGCCGCCGGAGGGGCTAAATCCGGAGCCGCCGGCGGTGCGCGCGCATACAGTGCAGGAACAGGACGCGGGGGAGACGCCGACCCTGGAGCCGCGGGGAGAGACACCGGGACCGCAAGCGCCGCTGAGGCATGACACTGAGGAACTGAGAAAAGATTTGTCAAATGTGGGTACTGAAGTTTCTGCTCAGACAATACGGCGCACACTGCGTAATGAAGGCCTCCATGCCAGAACTCCCAGGCGCACCCCCTTGCTGTCTCCAAAGAATAAGAAGAGTCGACTGCAGTATGCCAAAAGTCATGTGGACAAACCACAGAAGTTTTGGGATAGTGTTCTGTGGACTGATGAAACAAAATTAGAACTGTTTGGGCCCATGGATCAACGCTATGTTTGGAGGAGGAAGAACAAGGCCTATGAAGAAAAGAACACCTTGCCTACTGTGAAGCATGGCGGGGGGTCAATCAGGCTTTGGGGCTGTTTTGCTTCTGCAGGTACAGGGAAGCTTCAGCGTGTGCAAGGTACCATGAATTCTCTTCAGTACCAGGAAATATTGGATGACAATGTGATGCAGTCCGTCACAAACCTGAGGCTTGGGAGACGTTGGACCTTTCAACAGGACAATGATCCCAAGCATACCTCCAAGTCCACTAGAACATGGTTGCAGATTAAAGGCTGGAACATTTTGGAGTGGCCATCGCAGTCACCTGACTTAAATCCGATTGAGAACCTCTGGTGGGACTTAAAGAAAGCAGTTGCAGTGCGCAAGCCTAAGAATGTGACTGAACTGGAGGCTTTTGCCCATGACCAATGGGCGAAGATACCGTAGATCGCTGCAAGACACTTGTGTCAAGCTGTGCTTCACGTTTAAAAGCTGTTATAACTGTAAAAGGATGTTGTACTAAGTACTAAGATTGAATGTCACTTGGGGGTTGAATAAAACTGATAATGATGTGAGCACAGAAAAGACATTTGTGGTTATTTCATTATAAATGTTATGTTATATTTGTCTGACCTACACGTGCCTCTTTGATTTAATTGTAAGCAAGATGACTGAATGATCAAAATCAATGTCAAACTGGCCAAAACACTCAATTTCAGTGGGGGTTGAATAATTTTGAACACAACTGTATAAGGTTTAGACAGGTTACTGATATTGGTTACGTTGATTATAGTTGATAATCGAAACTGCACTGAAGTGTGGTAAAGATTGCTCTCTTGTTCATTCATTATTGAGTTGAATAATAATGCTAAATTAACTCTTTTAATACTGTTATACTGTTGATTACTTTGTCCTACAAAGGGTTTGCTCGCTAGTCCTAATAACCCCTTTTTATTTAAAGTCATCTTGTCCTGGTATTACTTGGCGCCGAAGGTGGAGGTGGGTAATCACTGGAGTGAGACAGAAGGCCCGTCAAACTCAGCGGCTGTCGCAGGAGTAGCGCTACATGTTCATAGGTACTTAAAAGGGACATGCATGCTTTGTAAGTGTGCCTTTAAAAACATGCCTTTTGAATGAACCGGTAGTCTCATTCAACGGGCATAAAAAGCAAGTGAATATGATGTTTTTTCGTATTTAACCGCTTTCCTTTCTTGGTGGTTTCCACACCTACCTTAGGCGGCACACTGAGCTAACCAATTGTCACAAAGGGGGTACCTGGCACGCGCCAAGGTAAGGCTTGGGTTCCTGGGAAAGCCCCAATATGCAGACACTATATACAGAATAGCACTGAGTGAATACAGTATAGCAAAGAACCTCTGCACAGCAAGATACCAAAGCAGCCCTGACCTGAAAGACCGTACCTTAGAAATGGCCGGATCTGCTCTATAGAAAATAATACCGTAAAGCTGTGCAGAGTCTAGAAATATATATAGATGGCAGGACAAAAATAAACGATAAAGACAAGGATTAAGCAAGAACGTGGTCAAGAGGAAAAAGCCAGGAGTTAGAACCAGAGTACGAAATACATATGCCAGGGATCCAGAACCAGGAGGGGAGTCAGCCAGGCCAAAGAGTCAAAACCAGGGAATCAGAATAACATAAATTGAAAACAGAAAACCGAAACACAGCAAGGGAGAAACACTAGAACTAAATATACAGGAATAACTAGACATAAACCAGAACACAAAATACCTGAGGAAACAGACTGACAAGGAAAAACCAAAGAAATAAACTAGAACAAGAAATACAAACTTGGACTGGAATAACAGCAGGGCGCTCTAAACACAGCAACACTAGGAACCAGGCAAGTGAACCAAATTACATAGCAATGGGATATGGGCCCATTGCTTTAAATAGGGAGGGTATCAGGACAAAGACCAACAGGTGAGCTAAACAGACACAATGCAATTAACCCCATGGCTGCTACCCAGGAAAAGCAACTACAGAAACACAAGGGAAAAACAGGTATTAATGAATACAGAAGGCATGGGGACAGGGCTGGAACAACACAATGGGACATCAATCAGTGAGTATTCTGTTGAATGCATAAAAAACGCACTGAGCATGTGCGACTGAATCACTCCTCCCCTTCCTGCACTGTGAGCTGAGGGGAGGGCAGGGCTTAGGGCCATTCCAATCTGTAACTCTATCACCCCCAATGACTGCGGAGACAGGGAAGGAAAGAAATCAATACACACAGGGAGAAAGAGATGGCAGAGATGGGTACAGGAAAGAAAACACAAAGACACAGCAAGAAAAGGTAAAGAGAGATAGACAGCAAGATAAAGCAGCAAGAGCACAAGAAAAAGTTAGAGAGCGCAAGAAAAGGCGCAGCAAAAGAGAGTGAGCACAAGAGACAGCACAAGATACAGTGTGAGAGTGAATAACTAAGAGGGAGTTTTACTGAGACAGTGAGTATGTAAACCATGAAAGAGCACAAGTAAGCGTGTCAGGTGGAGAGTGTGTCAGTAAGTCAGTGGGTGAGTGAGTCTTGCCTTCACAGTTGCAGAAATAGCAAATATTCAGTTTCTCAGTTTCCCCAGTCTGAGGTGCTGAGCGTGCACAGAGTTTCACGTTCACAGCTTGTGCTAGTTCATGTGCAGCTTTGATGGGTGGAATAGTGGGTGGGGAGGAGGCGAGGAATATTCAGGAAGTGGGAGCTGAAGAAACACCCCTAGCTGAGGGGCATGGCCAGAGAAAATAAAATGAGTTTAAAGCAAGAAAATAAACATTTGTTACACATTTTTAAAAATTTTATTGATTTATTCTAGTTTGTCTATTGGTATAAAAGTGTTTAAATGTTAATTTTAAAAAAATAATTCTAAAAATGCATGTCCCTTTAAGGGCTCTATTCCGTAGTTCACACTAACATTGGGACGTTAACAGGAAAATCTGCGCCTGCAGAATTTCTCGTAGCGTTCCCATGTTAGCGTGTATTCCGAGGCAGGCAATAGCTCTGCACCTCGCCCCGGAATGCAGTGCTAACTGCAGTGATACTCGCGGTAGTGCTTCTGTGCTGACGTGGGTATCACCTCTCGAAGTCCATAGGACTCCATGGAGGGTTGCACTTCCGGGCTGCAAGCCCTGCACGATCTCGCTGTCGCAAGATAGCGCAGTACCACAGAGTGATCATGGAGGGAGACTGGGAACTATTTGTTCCCAGTCTCATTCTGCATGTGGCCAGAATAAGTGGTGGATCAGGCCACTCTTCTTGACGTGGGATGAGTTGTGAGTATGGGATTTAACGAGAGAGTGTGGTATGTAGGGGGTGCTAAATGATTTTGCATTTGCAGGATCATTTAACACCTGCTTTTAGGACTCCCTAAAATTTTGCCTTGTATGTCCCGACGGCAATTTGCAGCAGTACTTTGAAATGCCTCACTTGTCGAGATGCTAAAAAAATATTGCGCATGTTAGGTATGGGAAACGTGTTAAGTACAGTAAGCTCACGCAAGCTGCAAAGTGCGAAACATTTTCACGCAAGTTTAGCATCAGGATTAGAATATCAATGGCAGACATTAAACTTATTTCTCATAGCACTAACGGTTACATACATACCGAGACGCTGCATTAGCACCGACTATGGAATAGAGCCCTAAGTGTCTTAAAATATGAGTATTGCCTGCATTTTGTACATAGGTTCATAGTCTATTACTTTTTCAAGTTTCAAGTTCAGGTCACAATCACAACTACGCTGGGAGACATTTAAGAAAGAACATTTTATTTTATTGCTGTCATGTGTATTATGTTTTCATGCATTGTTTGAAGAATATGTGCCAGACAGTTTAGCTAGCCTTCTGTCTTGCAGTGTCTGTTTATTATTTGTATTGTTTAAAGAATGACATATTATTTAAAAGAAAAAAAAATGTATGGAATTTTTTTTCTTCATTAAAGAGCCAGGATTTTGAAGACACACGTGATTTTCAAAAATCTTTGCATCAGAGAGATGTGCAGTAAATTACTAAGCAATTTTCATCTTGGTGAAAGGTTAAACAGTTTCCTAAAGTTAAAAAAAAAATGTTTGGCAGCTGTTGAATTATTATATCTTTTAACAAGCACGGCTTTACTGCAAATTAAGTGTGATTTGTATGCAGACATTACTTTGTCAGTAAACTTGTAGTATATTTACAGATAGAGATCTATCCATATGAAATGACTCAGAGGCCCAGAGGGTGATAGGCAAAATCAAAGAAGTTTGAGGTGGAGTAGAGGTAACATCACTGCTCTGCATGGAGAGAGCCTGTGGAGTCATGGGTTCGATCCCAGCGTGCAACCTCTCCAGTAAGTGTCCTTGGGCAAGACACCTAACGGTACATACTCGCCACCCAGGACATACTTGAAAACAAGAGAAATCTCAATGTATCCTTCCTGGTAAAATCCTTTCTCAAAAAAAAAAATCTTACTACATCACATACAGAATGAAGAAAAATTGGGTAAAGGCGCAGTATATGGAGTAGTGATCTGGAGAGGGTGGGCAATCAGTACACACGATCGCCAATACACCCACACGTGTCGTCCCTATTGTCAACACCACAAAAGAAATACAAAAAACAGAAAAAGGAGTGTGGCGCTTCCCAGTGTGGAAAAGATGGTTGTAATCAAACATACAAGATTTTACTTAGCTTAGAAACAGCTATGTGTGTCTTTAACAGGATTCACAAAACCTTGGTAAAAGCATAACAGAATATAGCGTAATACAGTTATTATAATACAGAAATAATCGAAAATGGTGGACTATAGAACTCACGCTCTAAAGAGCCTAACCTGGCTCTAGTGGATTCACGTATGGGTTGAATTCTTACGGCCCACCCATTAGCCTCAATCGAGAATTCTATCTTCAGATGGCCTCAAAGTAGAAAGAAGAACATCATAGAGCATAACATTATGGAATATTCCAAGGTACATGTAAATGAAATCCACTCACGTGTTTCTGAGCCTAACGAGGCTCTCTTGAATGCGCCCGGGAGTTTGTTTAGGTGGGCACAACTCCTGAGAAAAGCCTCACTCGCAATGATGAAGATGCCTAGAAGTGTAATAAAAAGCGGATTTATTTCCAAAACAGGCCGAATGCCCATATACAACAAATAAAACAAGTAAATTCAGATATAACCATAAACCGAACGCATTTCGCATGGGCGATGTATACCCAAAGGCTTCCTCCTTCCACCGTTTGTATCGATTTAGATTATCGGGACATGTTTAACAGGCTTGCTTTTATTGCAAGGACCAATTTATTATTATTTTAGAGATAGAATTCTCGATTGAAGCTAATGGGTGGGCCGTAAGAATTCAACCCATACGTGAATCCACTAGAGTCAGGTTAGGCTCTTTAGAGTGTGAGTTCTATAGTCCACCATTTTCGATTATTTCTGTATTACGCTATATTCTGTTATACTTTTACCGAGGTTTTGTGAATCCTGCTAAAGACGCAAATAGCTGTTTTTAAGTTAAGTAAAATCTTGTATGTTTGATTACATCCATCTTTTCCACACTGGGAAGCGCCACACTTCTTTTTCTGTTTTTTTACATCACATACAGTATTATTTAGGCTGGCGTCAGACGAACGCGCTATGTGCACCTGTACTGACGTGCTTACCGGCGTCCGTCGCAGCATTGTGACGCTGCAACGGGTCAGTCACACACTTGTGGTGCACTTGCACGAAATGCGCATGCAACAAGCGTCCGTTATCCAAGCCTCTCCAGCAAAGCGCTAGGACACGCGTTGACGGAGCTGCAAAGAGCGATTCTCCATAGAGCTGAGCGCACTCAGCGAGGTGGCCAGATGGGCGTCGAGTGGAAGGAACGTCCACTCTCACAGCTGTTCCTTCCGCTCTCCAAAGACGCTCGTCTGACACTAGCCTAAATAGGCCTGGGCATTTTTTTACATTTTAAAGCAGAGCAGCTCTAGAAACCCCATGACAAACACGCTTACACTTAGCCATGTATTTCCAGATACACACGCACACGTAAAGGGTTATTCACAAAATACTGAAATTTTGAAATAGTGAAATTTTGGTGCTTTGCTCTTTGGTGATACCATGTCGCCGACCCTTCAGTGAACTCACTATTCACCGCAGAGTCGCCGTAGTGCACCAAAGATGGGGTCACCGAACACTGCTGAAAAAAAGAAAACTAGCAGGCTTTTTAGAGAAATGTGAAACTCTGGAGAACTTTGGAGAAGTGAAAATTCTAGGTCAAAATAGCCAATTTGGATAGTGAGATAAATGGGAGAATCTTTCTGGTTTGGCTATTTTGACCTAGAATTTTCACTTCTTCAGTCATTCTCCTGCTTTTCACCTCTCTCTGAATAACCTTGTAGAATTTTCACTTCTCCAAAAGTTCTCCAGAGTTTCACCTTTCTCTGAATAACTATGTATCTCTCCGACTCTCCTATTAGGTGTTTAAACCAATAAAAATGTCTTAAAATGTGTTTAAATAATAAGAAAGGTCCTTTAAAAAATAATAAAAAGGTCTGTTACACAATAAAAAAAATCTTAAAAAAATTGGGAAATAGATTAGAAATCTCATCTAAAAAATACAAAAAACTGGGGCGTGTCCGGCGGCTAACCAAGATGGCCGCGTGATCCCGGAGCTCCGCTCTCATCCCAGCTAACATTAGCGATCCTGCAACCCAGCCCGATCGATCCAGGCTCTGAGTGCCCCCCTCGGGTCCCGGACTGCACCAGGTATCTGGAGATGCCCCCAAAACTAAAAAAATCCCAACCTCCGGGCCGCCTCCACTCTTTGTTTGGCGATCGCACGCCAGGCCCGGAACTCGCTGCCTCACCCAAGATGGCGGCAACCACCCCGCTCTCTCCTGATAACGGCCCGGCCACGAGAGGGGACATAGAGAGATTCCTCTCCATGTTTTGCGCTGACATCAAGGGGGATATACAGGAAGGCCTGCCGGCGGTGAGCGCCGAGATCGATGCGGTGGGGGCACGAACAGACGCTCTAGAAAGGGCAAATGATGCCTCAGTTAAAGTTTATAATGACATGGCTCAACATTTGGAGGCCCTTACTGAGGAAGTGCACCAACTCCAGAGAGCACAAGAAGATCAGGATAACAGGTCCCAGCGGAACAACGTGCGCCTCAGAGGGGTCCCAGAAGATGTTACAGAGTAGACCTACAGGACTTTATGCACAGGTACCTGCTCAGTCTCTTGCCTGATACCCCCCCGGAACACTGTTTATTCGACAGGGTACACAGGGCCTTAAGACCCCGTCCACGCCCTGGAGAACGCCCTAGAGATATCATCGCTAGATTTCATTATTACGGGATAAAGGATGCGTTGGTCGCAGCTGCTAGAACGCAAACTCCGTCCATTGACAACGTTATGCTGAAACTATTTATCTTTCTCCAACTACTTTACAAAATCGTCGCTCCTTTAAACCTATCACGGACCAGCTGATTGCGCAAAACATCAGATATCAATGGGGGTTCCCGTTTAAACTTGTGGTATCCCATCACGGATCTACGCATGTTCTGGAAGACCTGCAGAGGGCTGACCGCTTTCTTCATGCTCTGGGCCTGGCAGACACGCGAGCCTCCCCGCCACGAGAGAGGTCCTTTACACCGCAGAGGATGGAGACTGAATGGTCTCAGGCCTCGCCAAACGAGCGCCGGCCGCGACCCTCGCCGCCTCCTCCACCATGACTGTTGTCTCCTCACTCGGCCACATGAGGCCTACACGTGGTTGCAGGGACTTTGCTGTTATTGTAGTTCATTTGGATACGGAACTTATCTAAGTTTTTGCACTACAACTTCATTGGGATGATGAGCATCCGTTTGGATCCTCACGGGATCAGGATTTTGACCTAGGTGACGCCACTTGGTGGATGTCGCTGACCATCCCTCCGCCCAGGGCTCTGGGCGCCCTTCTAGGTTACCCCCCAGAAGTGGCGTATTACCGGGATTGGACGAATCCCGAGACTGTTTCCCTAATGGATGGGATCTTCGCCGGATTGCTTTTTTATTTTGCAATTCGAGTTAAAATGTGTGTGTATTCCTTTTTTTCTGCGATTTATTTTTTCCTTTTTGCTTTTTTTTTCTTTTTCTCTCTTTTTGCGAACATTTTTACCTTTTGATTTTCTTGTTCTCATTTTTTCTTTTTCTTCCTTTTCTTTTCCGATCAAGGTCTCGAAAGGTCAGGTAAACTGTGGTCATATGTTGATGTATGTGAATTGGTATACCGCTCGGGTGTTCTAGGTTGCCTACTGCCATTTTCTCCTGCCTTCACTCTTCTGCCCTGTTTAAGCGCGACAGAGACTGTTAGCTCCCAGCTGCTTCCCCTATATTTTTCCCTGCAATGCCACTACATGTAATTTCGCATAATGTAAAAGGGTTTAATAATCCAATGAAACGGCGTAAGGCGATGCGATCCTACGTTTCTCTGGGAGCGGACATTCTCCTCCTACAGGAAACGCATTTCGCTCAGGGTAAATCCCCTAGATTTTTTGAAAAACGATTCCGCTGCATTACCATGCTGCATGCATGGATACGAAACATGGGAACCTCCTTTTTTCCGATCCCACATTAATTTTGTACTTCGTAGAAAAGTGTCGGATAAGGAGGGAAGGTTTCTGTTGCTTTAGGGCAATATTGACAATAGATCGATAACACTACTCAATGTCTACGCTCCTAACACCAGGGATCCTGCTTTTTATGACCGGCTCCTGACTCTGTTAGAACCCTTCCCTGGGGGGAGGTGATCATCGGGGGCGACTTTAACTCCATCCTTGACCGGGTTTTAGATAGATCTACCACCCCTACTCAGTCTGAGTCTCATCCTAACCGACCACTCCTTAAAGATTTCTTGGTACAAACCCAAATAGTAGATGCATGGCGCCTCTTACACCCCACGACAAGAGACTACACATTTTACTCCCACCCGAACACAACATACACGAGAATTGATTTTGTCTTTGTCCCCCAACGGGCAGTGAGAGATGTGCTATCTGCTAAGATCCATGAGATAACATGGTCAGATCATGCCCCTCTCAGTGTGGTCTTGGCAGATGGATCCAGGGGCTCCCCCGCCCTCCCTGGTGCCTTCCAGATGCCCTGTTGTTGAGACCGGAAGTCGCTACTGAATTGGACCTAGCGTTGGCGAACTTCGTTCTGGATAACAACCCCGAACACTATCTTCCAGATCTGTTGTGGACCACCCATAAGGCGGTCTTAAGGGGCTGACTAATAGGTCTACAAGTGGCCCATTATAAGAAACTGCGCTCCCAAATGACGGATCTGACTGCTACTCTCGCTACTTTAGAGAGATCACATAAAGCTCAACCTGACCCATTGATCTGGCACAGAATAGTGGCTACCAGGGGGGAACTGAACTCCCTACAGACAGAGAGGGCACTAGGCGACCTACGTAGGGTCGGACAGCTATTTTTTGAGAAGGGTAACAAGCCAGACGCCATGCTAGCCCGCAAACTGCGCGCCCTGCGTAAGCGTAACTCTATAGCCAAAATCCAGAGATCAGGGGATTCCCCGGCAGTAACTCCGTCAGAAATAGCGGAAGAATTTGCGCGCTATTATTCTAAGTTATATGACGGTACGACAGCCCCATCTGATGGCCAGAAACAACAAAAGATTCGCTCATTTTTAGAACAATTGCCACTACGATCTTTGACTCGACCTCAGGCGAATGCGTTGGTGACTCCAATTACTACCGAGGAGATTCTCCCACTACTGAAAGAACTCCGAACATCTAAAGCCCCAGGCCCAGACGGGTTTAGCCCCCTATACTATAAGAAATTCCGAACTCAATTAGCCCCACTCCTAGCTAATATGTATAACAGCTTCCTGGAAGGCAAAACCCCTCCCAAAGAGCTGCTGGCCGCCTCCATAGTGGTGATTCCCAAGGAAGGGAAGGATCCTTCTACTTGCGCTAGCTACCGCCCAATATCACTCCTGAATGTAGACATGAAAATTTATGCAAAGGTCTTAGCTACGCGTCTGAGTCGCCATCTGCCGTCCCTAGTGCATCCTGACCAGGTCGGTTTTATCCCGTCTCGTGGAGCCCCTGATAATATCCGCCGCGCGGTGAACTTACTCTCTATAGCGCATGCCTCCAAACAACCGTCGCTACTGCTTTCCCTCGACGCTGAGAAGGCTTTTGATCGAGTGGACTGGACATATTTATGGGAGGTTTTGAGGAGGTTTGGTGTGGGAGTTGGGACGATAAGGGGTATTCGTGCACTTTACACTTCGCCAACGGCCTCAGTCACGACTATGGGAGGGAGGTCCAGACCATTCGACATTTTAAATGGCACGCGTCAGGGTTGCCCCCTGTCCCCACTTCTGTTCGCCTTATGCCTTGAACCCCTGGCGGAACAGATAAGGGGTCACCCAGATATTTCAGGAATAGCTGCGGGCGACAAAAACTATAAGCTAAGTCTTTTCGCAGACGATATCTTACTCACGATAACCCGACCCCTTGTTTCATTACCGAACCTATACAGTTGCCTCTCCTCCTTCGGTGCCCTCTCTGGCTACAAAATTAATATTGCTAAATCTGAAGCTTTAAATATTTCATTACCTCAGGAGGTTGTTACACACTTACGGGAATCATTCACCTTTCGTTGGTGTCCCCAACGACTCAAATACCTGGGGATCTACCTCACCGCTCACGTATCGCAGCTCTACTCCTCTAACTACCCTGACATGATTAAGCACATCAAATCCCTACTGCGGCAATGGTCCTCCTACTCCAACTCCTGGATGGGCCGTATTTATGCCCTTAAAATGACAGCACTCCCGAAACTTCTGTATCTTTTCCGCACCTTACCGGTCCCGCTACCACTGACGATCCTACCCGACCTCCAGTCAGCCTTTTACCGTTATGTATGGCAGGGGAAGAAACCGAGAGTTTCCAGACTGATACTACGCCGCCCTAAATTACATGGGGGCCTTGTAGTCCCTGACCTAGCCCTGTACTATAAATCGGCACAGTTGACGCAGCTCCTCCAATGGTCCGCTAGAAGGGGTAGGATCTGTTGGGTTGACATAGAGAACGACTATGTTGCCCCTTCATGCTTATCACAGGTTCCCTGGAGACAGATCTCCTTGACAGAAAGAGGTCGCTTATTGCCCACCACTACTCATTCATTGGATATATGGTCTAAGGTCAAATACCGTATGTCCCTCACCACCACTACATCTGGTCTGCTACCCCTGCGTGATAACCCGCTCTTCCCCCCATGGTGTGGGGAGGAGGGCCGAGCTTTTGATTGGTGGCTAGGGAAGGGTTTTACGACACTAGGAGCGGTACTATTGCAGGGGAAATTCCCCCGGTGGGAATACTTTAGAGAGTCACATGATATCCCTTTACGAGAGTTTTATAGGTATTCTCAAATTCGACATTTTGTATGTAGTCGTCTGACTATGGGCACCCCTGTAGAGACCTCTTTTGAAAGTCTAGTAATGAGAAGCTCAAGCACAGCAGGAGCGATATCCCAAATATATAATCTTCTTCTCCGCCCATCTCTCGAATGCCCGTGCTCGTACCAGCTTCTATGGGAAATAGATCTGTGTCGCCACCTAACCAGGGAGGAATGGGAGGCAATAAAGGAGTCCTCGATGGGGATAACAACATGTACTCTGATAAAAGAAAATTGTTATAAGCTACTATCCAGGTGGTACCTGGACCCGGTCCGCTTACAGAAAATCTATCCTGCGCTATCTGGCTTGTGCACTAGGGGTTGTGGCAAACGTGGAACGTTTTATCACATGTGGTGGGAGTGTGGGCTGGTAACAGTACTGTGGGCCTCAGTTTTCGCTATGATCTCCAGAGCTCTTGGTTTGCCAGTACCCCCTGACCCCGCTTTGGCCTTGCTTAATAGTCCGTCCCGACGTCATGGTCTATCTCGCTCTTCCCTCCGACTAGCCCATCGTATTTGTACTTCCACTCGCATATGTATAGCTCGCTCCTGGAAACGAGACCTCCCCCCCATTCCGGAGATAGTTGCGAAGGTGTGGTATATCTATAAAATGGAATGTCTAACAGCTCAACTACATGATACGCTCCAACAATGCACAACGATCTGGGAACCTTGGTTTACGACGCAGGCCATCACGTAGTTGGGTATAGAACTGTTGGACCTAGAGACCTTGATCTAACAAACAGAATTTTCACTTTTTTTTTTTTCTCTTCTCTTTCTTTCTTCTCCCTGTTTATTATTTTTGTAGTTCATAATGTAAGTTTTATATAATTGATTCGCATGTCCTTGCGAGGCATCGTTATGTCTCAGGGAAAGAAAGCAGGTTCTGATTCTTTATATTATTTGTTTAATCTTGTTACTGCCTCCCTGAGATTATGCATCGCTCTATGGGCTTCCAGGAGCGCCTTGTTGCTGTATTACTGAAAAACCAATAAAAATTGTGTTTAAAAAAAAAAAACGGTTCTTAATAAATAAATACATAAAAAGACTTTCTGCTGAAAATGAAAAGAATATTTTTTTTAATTTATATTACTTTTTTACATTGAAACCTATGGGATTCTCCTGTTTAAACCTGTCGAACTGAAACACTTGGGGTTATTCAGAGAGAGGTGAAAAGCAGGAGAATGGCTGGAGAATGGAAAATTCTAGGTCAGAATAGCCAAACCAGAAAAATTCTCCCATTTATCTCACTTTCCAAATCGGGTATTTTGACCTAGAATTTTCACTTCTCCAGTCATTCTCCTGCTTTTCACCTCTCTCAAAAAAACCCTGCTCGAATTTTCCATTCTCCTGCTTTTCATCGCTCTCTGAATAACCCTGACTGAAAATCAGGGTATTTATTTATTTGCAAAGTATTTTACCAGGAAGGATACATTGAGATTTTTATCGTTTTCAAGTATGTCCTGGTTCAAGAACATTGAATTTTTACAGTAAGTACAGAAATACAAAGTAATAAAATGCAAGAAATTAAAAATTACACAAATATACAGATTAACACAGAAAATAAATACTTTCACTGATAAATAATTTCCTTGATACTTTGGTGCAGTTTGTCGTTCTCTGAATAGATTAACTATTACTTCTCTATGGGACACTTTCGCTGCCGACGAAGACTGCTGAATTGCAGCGATCTGCACCATTTTCGCTATCAATTTGCCAGTATTTGGAGAAGACAGTTTAATGAATAGAAGAACTGTCCTGAAATTGCACCGTGTGGTAAAATTCACTGTTCGGTGCATTTCGCTGGCAAGTTCACCGGATTCAGTGAACTACCCCTATAGTCATGCATTTATACTTAACCATGTATTTTCAGGCGACGCATACATTTCAACACAAATGCGTTGTCATCTGAAAGGTATTCTAATATGATAGGTAGTTTTTAATTCTTGCATTAGTGTGAAATCCCCCCCTCCCATTTCCAGTGTCAAACCCTGCAAGTCTTTTTCTTGCACAGGATGTTAGCCTGTGGAATTTAGCCGATTTCCTGTCTGTGCAGGAAAGGGTGTGTGAACAGTGTAAGCTAGAGAAAAGCCATCTCTGAATCATATGTAGTAATTTTTGTCTCACTGTTGGTTAAACTCTGACGTAGAAATGTATCTGTATGCTGATTGGCTATAAGTTCTTTGAAATCTAATAAAATAGTCTGTCTAGGAAATTATATTTAGACATGACTGACGCTACATTGCTTTGTGGCTGATTTTGGTGTCTCTCGCCATGGCGTAGCGCAGCGTCTGTTTTCAATTTTGCTATATGAGAAGAAACTTGGAAAAAGGTTTATTGAAATTTCATAAATGGTAATTATATAATAGGGAATTTGTTTATGTTTGCTTAAAATTCAAATTTATCATCATCCAGTTACAAACATTTTGAAGACCAATAATGCAGCCCAAACCCCCCCCCCCATAGTTTTGAATCTTTTGAGGCACAGGTATGCGGCTGCCAGAACTCATGAGATCGCCTGTTACCAACTGTTCGTCGCACCTACAGGGTAGGCTTGTCAAGCAGTATAAGCTCCCACTGCAGTGATGGCAATACATAATTTCTATCTCTCACATCTGAGTGGTAAGTTATTGACCAACCGGTGCACTATCCCTTTGGTGGAATGACTCTCTGCCGTTCCGGTCGACTGATTTTCAGCCCCTGCAGCCTTCCATTCCCTCGGGCAAAATGCCCAAATGGCCATGCCTCCCCTGATACAAGGCCTACTAAACATTTACCATATATGTAATAATCAATGAAACAGTTAGAAAAAAGTAAATAGGGGTCATGCTTCCATTCCTAATCCCCGCTGGAGGGCCACTTCCAATATGTACCATATTCCAAGTCGGTTCTTCCCAGCTCAGGCCTATGAACTGGATCCATTCTGGAATTTCTGCTCTGCCAGCAGTCACTCACCTGCTACTCTCTGAGTAGGTGCTTGGGGGTGTTCTCTTGTCTCCCGCTCCTATCCTGCTTCCTTGTGTTCAGTATTCTCCTTACCTTACCTTGTCTCGTCTAGTCCCGTTGTTCCCTCATCACCCTCTGTCCTTCTGACCGCCTGATTCCAGTGTCCTCATCCTGCTGTTCTACAGTCTGTTTGCAAGCGTTCTGTGCCTGCAAGGTATCCTGCTACCTAGACCTGTAGTGTGTCTCACCATCCGTGCCTGCAAGGCATTTTGCACTGCATAGCCCACCATCCGCAGCCCTACCTTGGTTTGTCCTAACCAGTATAGAAGTGTTCTTGTTTACCTATAATCCGGCTCCTATTTTCATTGTTTATTACTGGGACTTTGCTTAATACATATCTTGTTTTACCATGTCAAGTTGTCCATTGTACCAGCTCAGCTCTCCACCAGTGCTTGGAACTTTATATACATTGCCTTTGTGTCCCATCATAGCGTATGCCGGGTGCCCCTTGACAATAGGTGCTGTCCTACAAATCTACAAATGGTGAAGAATTTTAAAAATCAATTAACATATACCAGGAGGCGTTGACTATGTGATAGTCGAGGGGAAATAGGATGCAATAAATTTTGGTCCAAGGAAAAGAGCATCAAACTAACCAGCTTAAAGTGCACCCCCACCATCTGCTCTATAGAGTTTTGATATGTGTTTTGTTGTAGCTTACTTAAACTAGTAAACCTTTTTAATTTTACAACTTCCAGCGGAGTTTTTCTGAGATTTTGTAGCTTCTACTCTGACTGCTCTTCTCTTGGAGGTGGCCATGTTTTTGCTTCCTCTCTTTCATGGGAGGGGTTAAACATCTAAATTGTGTGATTGACAGCTCAGCCTAGGGTGGCTCAGAAGGGGGGGGGGTCAGATAGCAAGTATGCTTCTCATATTATTTATGAAAGCCTGAAAAGTTTTATTTTTCTCTCATTCCACTGCTTCACACACACATACAGAAACATGTACATTTATATACCCTTCCCCAGGGATCCGAAGTCTCCCGGAGTCTCCCTGAAGTGATTGCAGGCTCCCTGACGCCCGCAAACACTTCAGAAACTCCCGGATTTTCATTCGGGAGAGGTGGGACCCATTGCTCGGTTTAAGCCAATCATTGAATGATTGCTAAAACTAAGCATGCGCAGAATCCACCCGTTGTTGTGGACGGGGGATGTTATTGCACGAACTCCTCACTCTCTCTGCGTCGTCCCTGCTCGCTTTGTCATCTTCTTTTCTCTGACGGCTGGCTGCAAATTTAAATATAATTCTATCTAGGAGACATAGCTGAGTGAATCTGTCTGTAGCCTCAGAGGGGTTAATCCTGACTGTTTCTTTGTGAGCCTCAAAGGGGTTAAATCCTGACTGTTTGTGAGCCTCAGATGGGTTAATCCTGGCAGTGTTTGTGAGCCTCAAAGGGGTTAATTCCTGACTGTGTTCTTGAGCCTCAGAGGGGTTAATCCTAACTGTGTTTGTGAGCCTCAGAGGAGTTAATCTTGACTGTGTTTCTTTGAGACTCAAAGGGGTTAAATCCTGACTGTGTTTGTGAAGTATATCTAATAAAATATCTAAGACACTCAGATTTGATCTAGAATCCTCCCATACCCCTTCTGGGTCTTATTATATCCCTTATGATTTACCTATTTTATATACACAAAAAAAAAATTGCAGGGTAACCCCCCCCCCCTCATCAAAAACACTGTCAATAGGAGAGGGTGTGTGGGGGGGGGAAATCGGCGAGCAGAAGGTAAGCCTCCCTGAAATTAGTTTTTGCAGGTTGAGTTGTCTGCTTCCCTTTCCCCCAAAAAACTATGGGCCCTATTCCAAGGTTGGTATTTTTGTAAATTTAACAACTCCATAGAATATAATGGCTTTGGTAAGTTTACAACAGCTCAGGTTAAGTTAACATCAGCCTTGGAATAAGGCCCTATATAGCATGCACTTGCAGGGGGAGCCAAAGCACTGTAGGGAAGAGTTAACAAACTTACCAGCATCCAGCAGCCCTATCTGTTCAGAAGATGAATGTTTAGTTCGGGGAGGTGCAGCTCTTGGGAGTGTTATCCTGCTGTGAGAGCCATAAATCACTCCCCAGGGAACATGTTATGTGGCATGCCGCAACACTGAGAGCAAACAGGAAGCTCAGGAAGATTTCTTTACAATGGTTTTAGAGGGGAAAAAAATCTATCCATCCATCTGCAATGAAGACAATGTATAGACAGATTTAGGTGATCTTTCAAATTAGTTAAAGTTGTTTTATAATGGGTGCACTTTAAATGCCCTGTCCTACAAGTATACGCTTCGTACCTAATATGAGGTGCCTCTAATATAAAGTATAGGAAGCATTGATTTACAGTAAGCAAGCGCCACAGTCGAGGCACAAGTGTGGAACAGCGATTCCAGGCGATAATAAAACTTTGAGACATTATGTATAACGAGTCGTTATCTTATCGTTAACCTTTGGAATTAGGCCCATAGTATTTAGAATAAGAGGGTCAACGGTGAAATTATAACTTTGCTCATGATTTCCGTCAATAAGAGAGCCAGGAAATTAGAATTAGCGCTACCATAAAATGAAGTAAGCTAGAGTTCCAGCTCAAAGGGGTAGCAGAGCTGCTGCTGCACCTCTTACCTGAATAACCCATCACATCCCTGATATAGAGCAATGCAAAATCACATGTTTCACGTGAAGGAGCATGTCATACTACACCAAAGAAGGATGCTACACAAAGAAGGACCAGTCGTAGAGTGGCACTGATAGCATAATCCTGTCTGTCCATTCCACAAGCTGATGGAATATAGAGAGAAGAAGAGAGGACAAAGAAATGACAATGTGGGTGAAGTGGGAATTAATAATGTTATAACCCTAGATATTAAGGCTGGATGAGGAAAAGCAGTTCTTAAAGATCTGAAAGTGCAAACGGCAGCTATAACGGAGTTTGGGCTTAACTTGTCACCCCAGATAGTTAAAGATGAGCGGGGTTATTCAGCGAGTGCTGGTGTTTGCTGTTATTGCAGCTTCCCTAAATTGAACACCAAACAGCCACAGGAGAAGCTTCACGGTGTTTTGATATTTCTTTAATAAAGCACTGGCATTAAATACCGTCGCAACAATCGTGATTTTTGCTGGTGTTTTGCAACAACCCCTTATACATTCGATGATGATCGGCCAGTGCGGGGAGAAAGTTTGGGGAATAAGAGGAGCTCGAGGAAGAAGCACAAGTGGAGTACACCAATCAGGGTTATTCAAATAGCCGGTGTATGCCATATTTGCAAACACCTGCAAAAATTGCCATTGTTGCAACAGAGACAAATGCTGGTGTTTCACGACAGAGAGATACAAACAGGAATAGCTTCACAGTGCAGTTTCTCCTGTTGCTGTTTGAGTTTTCCTTTTGTGAAACACCAGCATTTGTCGCCAGTGCAACAACGGCGATTTTCACAGGTGTTTGCAATTACAGAAACCAAAGATGCTCTTTCTACAATCCCATATTATATAAGCATTCATTGAACATACACACTTTTCTGACTGACAGCTATTCTAGCCAGTAGTTAGTTAGACAACGCATTGCGGTATAGGGGACCATGAGGCTGGCAGGGATAGCTGGAAGTGTTTATACATGGCTAACTAGCTGCGATTCTGACTAGGGATGGTCTAGTTCTATATAGAATGTTGTAATTCAATAAAGTGTTTCTAGAATACCTGTACCTGGTGTCAGTATGTGTTGGACCAACAGCCACTCATTGTCACCAAGAGCATATAATCGGTGCACGCATGGATTGGCTGTGTATTATGACATTTTTAAATAACAGTGGCCTCATTGGCTATCAGAGCTAAGCGAGCAGTGGGAATTCACACACAATTAAAGGATATGCCTTTATAACCGCCTTTCCGTGGTGATTAGTATTCATGTCAGAACTAGTGAGCCCATTGTTCTTAAATATTTACGCGTTGTGAAAGAGGTTTTTATGCACACGCCTAGCGATAGGAGGATCTTGTGAATCTGAAAGCGTGTAAGAAAAACAAAGGTAAAAAAAATAACAAAAAATACTATCCTTCATTCGGCACTTAGCACAATTATTAAGTTGCTAATCAAACTGCAAATCATTACTAAATGTAAACACTGCACAAATATACCTATTTGACATTTTAACACACCTCAGATTAAAACAACAATGACTACGCTTAACACTCAATTTCACGTGCAAAACAATTTACCATGTATATTTTTCTTCACAATCAATCACAGCAGAGAACATTTACAGGAGAAAAGAATGATTATTATTTTTTTATGATTATTATTTTCTTAATAATATATCTGTAATATATCTAGTTATTGTTCTGGCATGGATGTTGTTTACATCATTCCATTATTCCTGCTTCTTCTGTAAATTAGGGGGCATCCAAGGGAAAGCAAGAGAATCTCCCAGTGGACAGAGCTCTGCTGGATGATGCACTGGCACAAGGGATATGGAGGCATGCCCTGTAAGCTGCATTTTTTTAGATGTAGGTGTCCAGGCAGGTAAGGTGTGGATGCCAGTGTAGGATAGGCAGGATGGGTTCCTGTTGCTAGGCAGGTTCTTTACTGAACACATCTGAGGAGCCTAGGATACAGGCAGCTTTTTCAGGCATCTTAGCAGTCACCCAGGGGTTAAAGTCACCTCCCAGCATCTCCTCTTCTACTTCCATTGGGGGACGATGATGTAAACTCTCTCCATTCTCCTCCTTTCTCCTGTGCATCACCTCCCCCAAACATCACCATGTGACCCTGGAATTAATAATGGAGCTGTTAGGACAATAACAGCTCAGCACACATCACCCACCCTCATGTCTGGAGCTTTGATCTCAGCTGGAGAAGACTAGGAGAGCCATGTGCCCGCTGCCCTTCCATGCCAGCCTGCCAGAGGTGTGTGTGTGCACCTCTGAGCGGCCAGGGGGGCTTTGCTCTGGGGTCCAGGTGACAGCAGCCCGGCTCAGAATGGTCGGGGACCAGCTCCAGGAGCTCACGGTCCGCAAGAAGTCCAGCATGGGCAGAAAGAGACTGTGTACCTGCTTCTACTTGCTCTACACGGCCACCCACCTGGCAGCCCTGGCACTGCTCGTGCAGGGCAGGAGGAACCTGTAGGACCCGGGCTGCCATGGAGCTGTCCATTTCAGCACCAGCAACAGGTCAGTACAGCCATTGGAATCCTGTGTTTATCCCATGGATACTTTGTATCCAAACTGAAACAAACAGCATCTGCATCCTCAGCAGCACAATGTAACAAAATGTCATGATCTCAGATTAAATGTCTTGTAGATCTATCCATTACTTTGCATGTTGTGGGCATTCAGATTCAGAGTAAAATAATGTTATTTCTATGATGCCTCTTTGTTTATTTGTTTTGTTCTGAGGAGCTAAACCATGTTTTCATGTGGCCACATGCTGTGCTTGGTGAGCCATGCTCCAGCATGGTGTATGTAAACACAGGGGCAGGATCTGAGGCTGCCTGCACAGTGTTTCATTTGTCAGATGGCAATGTTATTTAAAAATAGAGGAAAAAACAACCTCCAAAAGCTCAAATGAAAGATCAGTAATCAGAGCTGCCAAGGACTGCATTGAGTTAAAGCAGAGATCCTGAAACTCTCTAAGTGTTGCCAGGTGATAGGTGTTGACATACAGGTCTCTTTCATATCATAACAATGGACTGCGATTTCTCTGTATGTTCTTACAGTATTACACAATCTCTATTAATAGACCACATCCATGTGTTGATTCTGGCTGCATGCAGAGATTTACAGACATAAATAATATTAATAATGCAGGAGATATGTGGATATTCCAGCAGATCTCAAAAAAGGAATTTATCAACAATGTAATTAATTCATTTATTTAGAAAGCTTGTTTTTCTCGTTATTTTTATTTTTTATTATTACATGTGTTATTGTATTAAAAAAACCTCCAAGAATATTGTTTTTCTAGACAATAAGACTCCATGCCCATTGTATGTAAACATATGTACGTAAGCACTAAGGGGCAGAGCTACCTTACCCCAATGGATACATACATATGGTATATCTGTATTATAGTGTTTGTGTATCTTCTGATCTCAATGTGTGGATCCTGTAGTGGATATTAGTGCCCTTAATCCTAATGTCTTCATGTATCTGCATTAAATCCTATTTTATAGGGCTGATGTATCTACTCAATTTAACATACTGTCCCCCATACAGAACAAAGACCTCTAATCCTAATGTAAACATACATGTACCATGCTTCTTTTATAATGTCTTTAATTTGCTGTACTGTTTCTGTGTAAGGTATATACTTTTAACCCTTCTGAAATTCCATATATGTATATATAATACTGTCTGATTTAATGGTTTTCTGTATATAGTCCACTTGCAGCACTGACCCAGTATGGAACAAAGAGCACTTACCCCAATGTATACATACATGTGTGTTACTCTGGTGTGCGCTCTTCTAATGTTTGTATATAATTACACACTACATTTTCTAATTTTCTCTCTATATTTATTTATAAACACTATATATGTTTGTGTGTGTATATATATTATATAATACACACTTTTCTATAATGTTTGTACGCAAAGCACCATCCTCTAATACTTGTATATACATATATATGCTATGCTTGCTACTACAGATATCTACATTTATACCCCAATTTATAACTTTAGTATTATTCATTAAAGCACACTTTATTATTATTATTATTAAAGCACACATTATTAACCTCCGCCTGGAATGCAGCCTGTTAAATAAGTACGTCAGACCTATAAATAAATAAAATATTGATACATTGTATAGCCACACACTTTACCTCCAATTCTTCTGGAATGTCCTCCATGCACCTGTTAGTGATGTATTAAAAAATAAATAAGTAGCTGAATATTTGAACATACTAAAGCAAAATGTATTTTATTCATACTAACAAAATCTGGAGTTTTGCTTGTTTTCTAAAAGTCACAATATCTATTTGTAGGAAAGATAAACATTTAAGGTAAATCCAGGTTATGTGTGACTGATTTGAGGATAAAAATCAAATCTCCAGGGTAATTCAGATGGGAATGTTTTGTGCCTCTGGGATAAAACTGTATTTTCTTAACTTCTTTGAGATTAACAAATACAGGTATATGGGAAAGTCGAACAGGGTATACAATCTAACCCTTATTAGCCGTATCATTATAACATAAATGCAGTATTGCATGAGTAGAGAATGACAGTTACATAGAGCACAACTACATAAGAGCAATATTGTCATTGTTCAATCGTCCATCCAGCAAAATGTCAACAGGCAAAGCCAGCAGCACATTACAGATCCAAATAATAAAGATAACAATATAAAGTGGTGATAAGAGTCTAAAAAGATGGGTTTTCTAAAAAATAATAATAAAAAAGAAGCTTTACATTGGCTAAAACCAATAAAGCCATATGCATTTTTTTAAATATACAGAAAAGCGAAGAACAGGCCAGACTAACCGTGTCATTCTCATTTGATCTACAAAACATCCAGCTATATTGATCGATGAATTGTTTTCTAGTAAAAACTTGTCACATTCATAAAAATATCTAGTTCAGTTGACAATAACTCTCAGCCTTGGGTATTTAGGTTTAGAATCATCACGTCTTGCTTTATAGTGAGTAACCCACATTTGTGCAAGGTGGAGTTCAGATCACTGCATCTCACTGCCATGTTAACAATGGCTACCAAGTAATTCACAAGAGAATTGCATTTTTTCAAAATAGCCGAAAATTGTCCAAGTTTAATTTATCCAGCTCAACTGTTTTGCTAATGTGTGTATGTATATACCCAAAATCACTGAGTTGGACAAAATGTATAGGATCGTACAACTCTGAAACCAAGCAGTCTCAAGGTAGACATACAGGTCTATTCACTAAAGGTGAAACTCAGGAGAATTGGCAGGAGAAGAGAACAATCTAAACCAAATAGCTGATTTGGAAAGTGAGATAAATGGGAGAATTATTCTGGTTTGGATATTTTGACCTAGAATTCTCACTTCTCCAGTCATTCTCCTGAGTTTCATCTTTTAGTGAATAGACCTGATGGTGTTTGTTAACTCAGCTTGAAATTGTCAGGAATTTATGAAGTCGTATTACAAAACTATTTTAGGCCAAAATAACTAGGAAAAAGTCTAGCTAATTTGACCTACAATCTAAAATTCCATGAACAGTTCCCATAATTTCTAGGTGTTTGGAATAATGCCGTAAATTCAGCAATTGACATTCACTAAACCACTTTGGTGTCAGTTTTCATACATTATATACCATTTCTTTGTGTTAAGGATACTATGACTTAATAAAGTCTTTTGAAAAAACTCAGCAGAAATATGATCATGATCAGCTAAAGCTGTTATTGGAAAAAGTTATCAAGATCAAAATTCATCCAATATTTCTGCATGTCAAACAGGGTTATTCAGAGAGAGGTGAAAAGCAGCAGAATGGCTGGAGAATGGAAAATTCTAGGTCAAAATAGCCGATTTGGAAAGGCGAGATAAATGGGAGAATTTTTCTGGTTTGGCTATTTTGATCTAGAAGTTTCCATTCTCCAGCCATTCTCCTGCTTTTCACCTCTCTCTGAATAACCCTGAAGGTGTATAAGGCATTTTGCACTTATTATTCCAATTCTCTTTTAATACATAATTAAATATCTATATCTATATATATACTCAAAACAGTAACCCTCCACTTCGGAGACTGAGTAATAAGAAAAAAAAAAATCCTTTTTGTTGATTCAACGTTTCAGTCCACACAAGGACTTTTGTCCCTGTGTGGACTGAAACGACAAATCAATAAAAAGGATTTTTTTTCTTATTACTCAGTCTCCGTGTGGCAGGTTACCGTTTTGAGAGTATAGTGGAGACCGCTTCCCAGCACTGGAGCATGAATTCTCTTGAAAATTGAGTGCGGAGAACGTGGATAAGTATATCTATATATATATATATATATAATATATATATATATATATAATTAATTTTTTAAGTGCTCTAATTGTTAATAAGAAAGTTAATTTTCTAAAAGGTATTTCATATATAATAGCTGCGCATTTTTGTAGATATTTTGGTCTAAAACTTGTTTTTCGTTGCCAATACTTCACCAATTTTAGGTACAGAAATTCAATCCAAACCGTTTCCATTGTGCACGATTTCATCCATGTTTATGTACAGTATGTGTTATCCAGGTTCATAATCACAACATTAGATGAGTGGAAGCTGCATATTTCTATCGGTAATTAGGCACCAAATGGTGGCATTATTTATTGACTCCACTGTGAGATACACTAGTAAAATAGAAGCTCTCCTTGTAAGATTTCGAGTTCAGTAAAGTCCCTTTGGGATATTATTCATAGTATTCTTCTTCCTAGGAGACTTGTTGCTATGGTGGATAACGTTTTATTTTTACATTACAGACTGATAAATGTAAAATAATTCTTGTACACATCAGGATTTGGGAATGAGTAGTGCTATGGTCCTGCTCATCAGATGAAAAGTTTGCCATGCCTTGAACAAAGCAGTACTATGGCCCTTTCTCAACAAGACACCCCACTTTTTTGTCGTAGGGAGATTTTTCACTTCAGTTCAGGTGGACGTGGATAGGGAGTGTCATTTCTTGCATGTGACTTTTATTTCTCTCAAGAAGGTTTAAATCAATCCGTCACTTCTCAACCGCAGTGCTTTATCCCATCCCGTTTAAAAATATAGATATACATAGAATAAAAATTCATGATCACTGGATAAATGTGCCTATACCTTATAGCTTGTATCAATGTAAACCAGCGTTACCGGTTTCATCTTTACATAAAGACTAATGATGATCTATTTATTTATTTTTGAGAAAGGATTTTTCCAGGAAGGATACATTGAGATTTCTCTCGTTTTCAAGTATGTCCTGGGTGGGGAGTATGTACCGTTAGGTGTCTTGCCCAAGGACACTCTGGAGAGGTGCTCTTGCTGGGATCCAACCTGTGTCTCTACAGTGCCTCTCCACGGTTATAGAGCAGTGATGTTACCTCTACTCCACCCAGCCGGCTTGACTAGTGTTGGTTAAACTAAGAATTTATTTAAAGACCATTGATGGTATATCTCTGCCTTTACTTATAAAACAGCCTGTTTTTTAAGTAAAGGCAGAAAAAGACCATCATTGGAGCAGTCATAGAAACAGTCTTTCTATATTTTTACTAAAGAACAATGGTGGTCTGTCTGCATTCTTATTTAATGACCAGTGATGGTTAATCTATGCATTTACTTAGCAACAGTAATAGTCTAGCCACACCTTTACTTAACGTCCAGCAGTAAACTACCCATGCCTAGATTTAAGGACAGGTGGTGGTCTGACTTTATCTTTACTTAATAACCAGTGATGGTTTATCCACACCAGGGATGTCCAAACGCTGGCTCCCCCAGATATCTCTGACTGCATTAGATGGATGGAGAAGCATGGGAGTTGTATTTCATGGACATCTGGGGGGGGGGTCAGAGTTTGGACATGGCTGATCTACACCATTACTTAAGGACCAGGGATGGTTAATCCATGCTCTTACTTAAGGACTAATGGCAGTTCATCTGTGCCTTTACCTATGGACCAGAGATGGTTCATATTTCTATTTACTTAAGGACCAGTTATGGTCCGTCTGCTCCTTTTACATAAGACTAGGAATGGTCTATCTCTACACCATTACTTAAGGACCAGTGATGGTCTTTCTATGCCTTTACTGGAGGACCACGGCTGGTATATTTACAACTTTACTGAAGCACTAGGGATGGCTACTCCTATGCATTTACGTATGGACCAGCAATGGTCTTTATAAGCTTTTACTTGAAGACCAGGGATGGTCTATCTACACCTTTACTTACTGGCAAGAGATGGTTACTCTATCAGGTCTATTCACTACAAGGTGAAACTCAGGAAAATTGTCAAGAGAAGAGAACGATCTAGACCAAATAGCAGATTTGGAAAGTGAGATAAATGGGAGAATTTTTCTGGTTTGGCTATTTTTTTTTTTTTTTAAATGTATTTTTTATTGAGAAATATGTCAAACAATAATACTTATTATTCCTTTGATAACAAAGGCAGAACATTTCCTCAGTTTCATCATTATAAAAACAATAACTAATGAAAGATAAGGGGGGAAAGTAAACAGAGGAAAGATAGAAATAGATAGAAATAGGGACTGCCCGGGTCCCTATAGAGACAGATTAAGAGAGAGGAAGGGAGAGGGGGAGGCTCTTAAGCAATATTAAGCGTAACCATTATCTGGCAATCTCCAAATCACGTTCTGACCCAATTGCCTGCCATCAGTGCCCCAAGGAACGAGCCACTAGGGTTTATAAAGGGATATCATTCTGCAGCATGTCCATCTGTATCCGACCCTCGCCCATCTGGGCAATCCAGGGGGCCCAGGTGTTGTAATATGCGGGGAGAGTATGTGAAGAAATGGCCGTGAGTTCGTCCATTAAGCAGACGTCCTGCATTTTAGATGAAAGGCGTGTGAACGAAGGAGCCCGTGGGCTATTCCAGCTTTCCGCCATGACCCTACGTGCCGCCAAAGATATTTTAGCCAGAAGCTTATTCTCTTGTCTGGTCAGATCCTGCACTGGTCGAGATAATAAAAAGGCCCAGGGATCCATGGGGATGTCCTTTGATAAAACCGCCATCGCCAGGGTGTGCGTTTGTGACCAAAAGGTCTTCAGTGTAGGGCATTCCCACCACATATGAATATAGGTGCCGCGAGCTCCACACCCTCTCCAGCATGAGTCTGGGGTCCCAGGAGATATTCTAGACATTTGGACCGGTGTAACATACCACCTAAATATTGTCTTTATGAGTTGTTCCTGATGGGTGGTACAGACGGATACCGACCTCATAGACTCCCAAATATCCGCCCATTCCTCTGCTTCCAAAGACTCTCCAAGATCTGCTTCCCAGGCCGCCACATATCGGAGTGTCTTCCAGTCCAGAATAGTTGTCAAAGATCGATATAGAGTGGAGATCAATCCCCTCGGGTATGAGCCGGTATGACATAGACGCTCAAAGGGTGTGAGGGGCGTTAAGGCCGCCTCCTTGATGTGCCGTTGATTTGCGAATGCCCTTAGTTGGAAGTATGGAAGAGGGTTGGTATTAGCGCTTGATCCAGATATTATAGGGTCTGTTTGATCTATAAAGATTCCTCCAGGAAATAATTGATACAGGCGGCGTATTGTAGTGCCCATCCATCCGTCCTCTGCCCTAGCATTGTAGCCAGGCAAAAAATCTTTGTTACGAAGCACCGGGGATAAAGGAGAAGGGAGGGAGGTAAGATCACATTTAGTTGCGAGTTTGTCCCAAAGACGAATGGAATTTAATATAGCCGGGCAGGTTGTTCGCAGGAGGGGTCTTTGTGGTTTAGGGAGCCATATCCATAGATGGGGGTGATCAGGGTGCATGAGAGTTCTTTCCAAGTCCACCCAGCGATGAAGATCCCTTGGCGAGTGCCAGGCCACGATCTGGGCCAGTTGTGCGGCATAATAATAAGAAAATAGGCATGGAAGGCCCAGGCCCCCTGCGTCTTTTGGTCGATAAAGAGTCGCCCTTGCGATTCGATGTCTTTTTCCCTGCCAAATGAAGTGGTCTATGGTAGATTGCAGGAGCCGTATATCTTCTGAAGGGAGGGCGCACGGCAAAGCCTGAAAGAAGAAGAGTAAGCGAGGCAAAACATTCATCTTAATACAATGTACCCTCCCTACCCACGAAATGGCGTATTTAGACCATGATTCTAAATCTGTTTTCAGTTGAGAGAGCAGCGGAGGGAAATTTTTATCATACAGGTCCCCGGGGTTAGATGGCAGTGCAATCCCCAAATAATCAATGGAGGTGGGGGAAACTCGAATGGGATATGCCCCCCGGATGGTTTGGCTATTTTGACCCGTGAATTTTCACTTCTGTCATGAGTTTCACCTTTTAGCGAATAGACCTGTAAGTATTTACTTAAGAATAAGTGATGGTCTCTCCTGGTGAAATATAAAGAGAACTGACTTTGGTGTGGGATATATACTCTCTCTCTATAGATAGAGATACACAACATTGGTAAAAAGCCCCAGGAGACAGGTCGTACCATTAAGTGGGTTAATCTGATAAGAGCAGCCATTAGCTTGTTTATGTTGGGACCCGCTGTAATGGAGTACATTAACATTGTGGCAGTCTTCAACATCTTGTGATCACAATGTGCGACTATATATCTCCATCCTAATTAATGTATCCTCAGCTAGAGGTTTTTAAAACTGCTTATAGTATATCTAAGCTGAAAGCACTGTATAGTGTATGTATATATATATAGTGTGTTTAATATTACAGAAGCCACCTGCACATCATAGCAATGCAAAGAATTGCATCCCAGAGCTCCTGTGCCACATTCCCCATATGCAGCAAGGAATTCTGGGTAGGATATGCAAATGACCTCTGTCTCACTTTTATGCATCCTGGATCTGTAATTACACAGAACCCTAAAATCAATGCTATGCCACAATGTGGCTTTGCAGCAAAGATAAGGTTATGCAACTGGTCAAAGCCACTCCTAGGACAGCACTGTTTCAGGTTTGTTGAACCTTCATCAGCTAGGAGGCAGGCGTGACCAGTTGCAGTGGATGCTTGGACCATAGGTAAGTAAGTGTCTATAAGGGTTGTGGTGAAGGACTAAAAGTGAGATAAAAAGCCTCCACACTATAATAAGTGTGTTTAATATTGCAGAAGCCACCTGCACATCATAGCAATTCAAGGAATTGCATCCCAGAGCTCCTGTGCCACATTCCCCATATACAGCATATATATATATATATATCTGTAATCGAGCTGTCAGTTGTTCATGAGTTCAATAACAAATAATACCTAAGGATACAGATGACTTGATAGCAGCATGTCTTTACAAGTTAACCTTACTTGGTTATCTCACTCACCAGTTTCCCAACCTATAAACAAACCTCTCTCCACAGACCACACACAGAATATTCTGGGTACAAAGTGTCCTGGGAGGTTTTGCCCTTCTAGGAATACGTGTAGTTTTAAATCCCGGCAGACGGTTGTACGTCTCCTCTGTAATTTGTCTGTATTGTAAGGCTGTGCATTAATTCCTAGCGGGTCACATTAACAGGACGGTTTATAGATACTCACCCCTTAGCCTGTTTCTTTTATTCGTCTCAAAATGCCAATTAAAGAGCCGTATATTCCTTTCCTGTAAGAATGTGCTACAAATTCTTTACACCTGCTACTTGCGGAGAAGAAACCCAAAGCAGACTTAGACCAGATGCTCAATTTGCCCCTTAACACCTCTGCAATCTTTATAATGTAAAAAAAGAAAGTATCAGGGCAGGAAACAGAGCTTAATGTTAATAAAAACCGCAAGCACACGGTCAACCATAAGCAAACCTGTCAGTGCCAGGTGCATCAACAAGCCATTAAAAACAAAACATAACAACGTACTGATTATATATAGATATACTAGGGCTCAAAATTTCAAGTCCCAAGCTACTAACCAGGCCATAAGAGTTACTCGCCACCAGTTGCTCCACCTAACCACTACCCAGCCTTTAACTCTGTCCCTAAACACACCCCCTTAAATTATCTTATGAAATTACATTGTTAAAGGTTTTATGTAGAATAAAGCTACAAAAATAACATTAATACCCAGACATCAGACCCCAGATACATGTATATCCAGTCATCAGACCCCAGATACATGTGTACCCAGTCATCAGACACCAGTGTGAGCAGAGCGAGGAGGCAGGGAAGCTCCTCTCCACCCTCCTGCCAGTGACAGAGACTAGATTGGTCAGGTTAGGCAGCTGTTCCTGCCACCGTGCAGCCTGCGGAAGGGGGACTGCACGGTGGCACTGCTGGAATACGTAGCACAAAATTATTTATTGTGCTGCTTGTGTGTGCATTTCCACTCGCCCACACTTAATTTCCACTCGCCAAATGGTAGTAGGCGAGTGGAAATTTTGAGCCCTAGATATACATTGAAAGAAAAACAAATGGAATTTGTCCTATCTAGATCCGCTGACTCTTTGCATTGACGTGTTCAATCAATTCTTTGGCTCGGACAAGCCTCAGATACAGATATCTGCCATTGCATTTAAGACGTATTACTAAATATTAATGTTCGTGATATTAATTGTAATATGTATATATCTTTGGCAATCAGATTTTGTAGTTGGCTCACAGTATCAGAGCTGTGTAGATGGAATTTCTAAAAATTCCCTTTTTATTGCTTCTTGAAGGGTTAAGTATAATCTGTGAAAATTTTACTTTCTAGGTGAAATAATGTTTAAGTAGGTACATGGGTTATCTTATAGTCTGTAAATTGGAAGATTTACAGTGATTTGAATATCAGTGACCTTACGTTACAAAAATTACCTTTTAGATTTGGGGAATAAGGACTTTCTGTAGGATGAGAAGAACATTAACGACTTCTTATCTCATCGAATCACAGCAAAATATGATGGTTGGACCATCCACAGATTTATATTTAAAAGATGAATAAGAGATGACAATATTTCATTTCTAGCTCTAATGTCTATGGGCTATATTACAATCTTCACGCAAAAATCCTCGCGCAGAGCGAAAATCTTTGCGCCAAGCGTTAAAGTTTTGCGTGCACAAATCACCGTTGGAATTACAATCCTGCGCGTCTTTTCATCCGCCGATCAATAACGCGCGCAAACAGGAGGCGCCCAAATGCTCGCGCAGTACCGTCGCGCGCAAAAATGTGTGTGCGCACTGTTTTTTTGTCGCGATTCAGCCAATCAGAATTAAGAACCACAATTATCTCACGTTGAGAAAGTGCGCCTGCCACAGTCAATCTGAGCATATATGCTGCAGCAATAATATATGCACACACAACTTCATCCATTTTATTGGTTTGGTATGAGTTGAATGGGAAACTATACTTTGCTGCATTTTTTTTTATGGGCTGGTGGATTTGGTTTCGGCCAGATTGTTCAGATTTGCCATTAACACCAGCTTTTAGCAGTTGCTAAAATTATGCGCGAAAAGACTATGCGGTAATTATCGCGAAATAGATTGTAATACCATCCTCGTACCAGCGCACATTTGCATTTGCGCTCACAATGTTAAGTATAGGACGCTGCGAAGTACAGTAAGCTTGCGCAGGGTTCGTGCAGGTTCACCCGCAGTAGACGATTGCGCGCGGTTGTTGCGCTGACTATGTAATACGGGATTCAGCGGAAATGGTTTTACCCCTCGCGTTAATATTTTTTTTACGCCGGCGCAAACGTTTGCATGAAGATTGTAATTTAGCCCTATGTGTATGGCACACCCTATTTTTGTTTGCACGGTGACGCAGTTGTACAACTCAAAAATGAATGTTCTGGTTTATTATTTGAGTTTAGATCTTTTCTCGTTTTGTTTTTTTACACTTCGTCAAAATGATTGTTTGCTGCGTTAGAAATTCTCATTGGGAGTGTAGGAGTACTATACAGTGATACATTGGTTCCCAACCCTGGTCCTTAAATATCCCCAACCCGGCCAGATTTTACAGATCACCTTGAGGAAATGCAGACTGGATCCTGCAATCACTGAGCAGCAAATCATATCACCTGTGCTGTGCTTCACATATCCTGCAAACCTGACCTTTTTGGAGTAATAGACTAGGAATGGGAACCACTGCTGTAATACATTACGTTACCATCTTAGCTGACACACGTTGAGTTACATTCTGTTGACTGGGCCACTCGATTTAGATGTAACCAAAACATAATGTTGACTGAGTGTAAAGTAGTTTACTTTTGCTTTTCATGCTAAACCCAACTTTTTTCGATTGTTGGCAAATTTTCCAAAAAGTGCAGCTGTGACATAATACTTCGGGGGGGGGGGGGGTCGGGGTGATAAGTGTGAGACTCTGATATGGGGTGCTCTTTTAGTATGTGCTCTACTGGCTCAGTTCACATTTCAATGTGTGCTCTGCTATCAATAATATGCTCAGCGCACATTTCATTGTGTGCTCTGCTATCAATAATATGCTCACCGCACATTTCATTGTGTGCTCTGCTATCAATAATATGCTCAGCGCACATTTCATTGTGTGCACATATCATTGAAGGGATACTACCTAAAAATTGCATTGTATTTTTGGCATGAATATGGTTCAATAAAAGACACTCATTTTAATTTTAGGGTTAAGGTTAGTAATTAGTGTTAGGATTAGGGTTAGTGTTTGTACTTGTTTCAAGGTTAGGGTTACTTTTAGGGTTAAGGTTAATCTAGGCTTACTTTTAGGCTAATGTCAGACGAACGCAGTCAGAGCGCACTCTGCGTGCGTGCATAACGGACAGACGTACTGACGGAAGATACTGTAGACACCACACGATCCGTTTTTCTTGACGGACATATAAAAAAAAGGGAACTATGGGAAATAAAATTAATATGAAAAATTATAAAAATTTGAAAAGGATATGAAAAGCCATTTTGTGCGTCAAGGTGCTGGATGTCGCATATGCACTGCGTCTGACATCTCATCATCAATCACAGAGAACGCAACGCAGATGTGGCGCACTCTATGCGTCCGGCTAGCGGTTTTACGTTAGCCTAACTTTTAGCGGTTTAGTGGTTAGCCTAACTTGCGTCCGTTTGCCACATGCACTGTGTGTGCGCAGTTCGGGGTGTACGTACTTTGTGTGTGGGTCTCTATTGCTCATTATTCTATGCTACAACGGACGTTAAACTGTGCGGCAACACGGACGTGATCACTGCGTTCATCTGACGCCGGCCTTAGAGTTAGAGTTACCAAAAGAGCACCCATCATGGATAGGTCAATGTGCATCAGTAAGGAGATGGCTCCTGGCTGCTATCATTCGAAGCTCGACATCTCTGAAAGAAGGGTTAAACATTGACGGTCCCCATGTGCTTGCATTACATTTCACTTTTTTTACTCATTATACTCAAGGGCTTAGAAAAAAAACAAACATAGCTATTCCCCTGTATAAACAAATCCCAGGGTGGCCAAACCTCAAGTGAAATAGCTCCAGTGTTCTTGGGGAATGTTGCGTGCCAACATGTAGCTCAATGTGTCAAAGCATTAATAGTCAATCATCTGTCATCCAGACCAAAATATGAATTTATTGGATACAGGGATGTACAACAGACATGTGCCGTATCATAGCTTTACTCTATTTAACCTCACTCTCTTGTTGTTACATGGCAACCTTTAAAGACCCTGTCCTTGTGTTTTGACTTAACCTCCTTCCTAAGGGATACTTAGGTCTTCCCGAGGGATCAGCTGGGGTCTAACTCCTGGCTTATATGTTATTTGTCAAATATACCGCCTGGATCCCAGAACAGCATCAACATATTTGCTCAAAGTGACCGAAAGGTCAACAATGTTGGCGAAACGTTCTTTGAAAGCTGTCTTTGATGTCCTTTTATTCTAGATGTCATCCATTTGACTTGTAGGTCAAAGTATGAGAAGAAAAACTTAAATCCACATTATAAGTATCTCTGTTTTTGTTGTCTTCTACAGGGTGTGATGTCTGGAGTCCTCAGTGAAGAGGAATGTTTGAAGCCAAAGGTGCCTGAAGATGTGGAAGAGATTCCTGTACTGAGTGTCTAGTGCAGAGTGAGGAGCAGTTTCATGGAGTGGGTGTAGAGGCTGAGGTGCACAGATGACCTCAGTACCACAATGCATGCTATGAACAATCTACCTTACTGCGTCCTCTGAGAGTGGCAAGAGGCGGCGTTTCAGGAGGCAGCTGCCACCGACCAGCAATGTCTGGGGGAATGTGCAATGGACTGGGTTAAAGCTCTCCCAAAGGGCTTTAAAGGTTAAACCCCATTTTACAACCATCACCAATACCAAAAGCACTACAGGGGTGTAACTGCCTCCAGTCTTTCAAATGTGTGTTCTTGTTGGATTTTCTGGGGTTTCTCTAATGCATACAATAAGTGTGTAAACAATAGATGTACATATGATAATCTATTTATTGTACAGAAGATGGTTTCTTTTCTTCCATTAAACAATTGGGGATTATAATCCAGAATGAATTTTTTTTTTAGATTTTTATCACACAGATTTATTGTATACAGTAAAGCAAACTTTGCTTGTAGTATGATTTAAAGAATTCAAGTTTATTTAAGAAAATTCAGCCTTTTTAGATTGCTGAAAATTCTATTACTTTAATAAATATTCATATTTATGAGCTACAGCTCAGATTTATAAAATCAGTCTCTGGTGCTGTCAAATGTGATTTGACTATGGATTTTATTATTTTTAATAAGCAGAGGTATTTACGGGTTGAGTTTAAACTCTGTCCACAAGTTTCCAATGGGAGTCAGTGGCCAGATTTACCATTAAGCCGACTATCTATTGCAAAGCATACGTGTGCTTCTTACGTCAGCTCTATTAATCTTTTTATTATATCTTTGTAAGTGTTTAAAATGTGAAATATTTCTTTGACACTATGAATATGGAAGAATGTATTTGATTCTTCATATGTTTTATTTCTTATGTGATTAAAGCAATGTGTATGTAAATAACAGTTCAAAGAGACACTTTCCTTGAAAACTTGTAGGATTCATCAATATCCTTGGACAGAACAGCTTAACACTTCCACTACCAAAAACAAACACACATGATTTTGCATCGTAATGCAATAAACAAAAGAAAATCGGCATTTAAAACCCTGTTTGTCTTTTTAATACAAGATTAGTGTTTCCCCGGAGGAGAAACAAAATTCTCAGTGAGATTGCACTCCTGTCACTCTGTATTACTGTAAACAAGCTGCAAGGATAGCCCCCAACTTTACTGTAACATGCAGTTCAATAAACTTTGCTGCTGCATTACAAGAGCCAGGGAGAGGCAGAATACAGGGAGAGCTCTGGGATCACTCACTATTGTACAGGGATAAAATTCATAGTTTAAAATTGTGTAAGATAAGAGACACCACCCAGAGTTTAGAACCTTTCATCCCAGCAATATTTCCAGAAAGGATAAAGAATGTATTAAAAAGGAGCAATCGTACGTTTTATTCTTTTAATCATTTTAGAATAACAATATTTATGCAAAATTGCTATTTACCCCACATTTAAGTGATAACTATGCATTACATGTTTTGATCTGACAAAATGTGATTGGTAGTGAAGGGGTTAAGATATCATTAGAATGATGTTGGGGTTATGATCCATTGACTACATTATATGGTAAACTTTGCATCAGTGCAAGAGTTCAGAAATTGAACAAAAGCTGTTATTTAATTTTCGATTGGACCCAAGTTACGGTCCCTATCAAGTAATGAGCTCATTAGACATCATAGGCAAAGCTACCAGAAATGTAAAACAGGATCTGGTTCATGACTCCTTGTTAGAGAATTCTTGTCGATTGGATGGCGATATCTCACAACGGTATGGTAGACCTCTAGAACAGAACATGAAGACAGAAGGCATGGTTAGTAACCTCACGCAATATTTGAAAAAGTCTGTTCGTCAAAAAAAAACAGCTGAAAAAGCTTATTTTCAGTCCGGATCCAACAGATTTGTGCTTTTAAACATGACTATTAGAAATCTCAAGTGTTTAAAAGAAGGTTACGGTCTTTTTCTGTACCTGAAAAGCCATTTATCAACATCTATTAGCATTTGAAATTTTTTTTTGGAAATGGTCATGCCTGTAAAATCGAATTGAATCGACATTGCACAACATTTCCATTGAAATGTATAGCCGTGCGAGCCAATATTTGATCCAAAATTTTATCGGGAATCGAAACACCTGTAAACTCGCATTCAAATCTCCCATACTGAAAAATGGCAGAAAAAGGTCCAGATGTTGGCCATTGGGCCGAATTAAATCAAGCCCATAGATGTTTATCCAACACAATACCTCTGATTCTTATCTTCCCATTATACGTCAACATCTCTAATAAACTGGCATATATTTCGTGTCAGTGCTAGTTGCTGGATGGTTGGAGATCGATTTGAACCCTCTGCCAATATTGGCGTCTTTCAAACTAAATCAAAAACCAAATTTGATTCGCTTCAGTCATGTTTTTCAAAAAATACTCACACCTCGGTGTAGTTACCATGTCCTAGAGGTCTGACTGAATAACCATCCCTGATTTACCTTTTAAAGATGCATACGTCTCTTGGAAAGTGTCTGCTTTGATGTCCGTGGTCCGTTAAGTGTATAATATACTGCTAAGCGACATGACTGTTACTGTTGTACGATATTAACCGACTGCGTATTTTCTTTTCAATGTACTAAGGATCTGACGTGCTGCCTTATAAAATAGGCTTGTACAGGAGGCCGTGGAAGGGCTCATGGCAATCCATTAGGTTGGATCGTGGGTGCTATGCTCAAGTTGGCCTGGTGCTAAATTCTAGGTTTTGTGGTGCTAAAGTCTCCTTCTAGATTGAACAGAATGTTAAAAAATTTAAAAAAAACTGAGAAAAAAAAAATCATTTTTAGTGCTGCGAAACAAAATAAGGATCCACAATGCACTCTGAAGGATAGAGTAATAATATCTTGGCTCCCGAGAGGATAGTGTCCTAACAGAATCTGATATAAATGCCATTGTACATATATTCACATAACCATCAAATTCTACAATACTTAAAAAAGGTTCTATAATGCAATATTTTTCTGTACATTCTCAACGATATTGGTACATGTTACTCCTACGTGTCCCTGAATTAATGCCGGTCACATGACCAGTTGACCGCAAAAGAAGTTATTTCCATGTGTAGTATCCGAGTTAAATATTGCAGTGTAAATGTATAGAAATGACATAATATACAGCATTTATTTGATAAAGACTTACTTTGTTACCTCTCATGTCTATTTATGTGAAATAAAGAACAAAGGGCTTTAGGTTTTCTACATTTCTTAACAGAGACACCTATAAGAGGAGAGGGTTTATATATACAATTTGATTTTCTGTATTCTTGGCTAATACATTTTATGATATGGAGTCCAGCAGTTGGTCTTAACCATGGAGCACTACGAGCAGATACTGTAAATGTTCAAACGGGAATATTTCCTCCCATTTGCACTGAAGATTATGTCTATAAACCGGTATATACATGTGATGTAAGATCTACCAGAGCCCATGTTGGGGCAGACAGCATTGCAGCATAAAATTGGTGCCTTGTAGACATTGCAATAGTACTGGCAACATTATTGCGATACGTTTATTGGGTGCTGTTTATATAGTAGATATAGAATTTACGTAAAAAAAAATGGCATAATTGGCTCAAAAATGAAGTATGAAATCTCTTTTGGGGTAATTGTGCTGAGCTCAAAGTTACATTTTTCAAGTAATTATAAAGCCCAGATTATTTGCAAGTTTACACTTTTTCTCCATTTTTGCTAATTTGGTCATGATTTTGGAAACTCTTTCTACTTCATTACAGTTTATTTTAGCAGTAATACAGGGAAAAGGGTAATTTCTTTAGCACGAATTGGACTTCAGTTTGCTCTAACTTTACCCCATTTTTTGTCTCGGTATTTATTTTTGGTCATGTTTCAGACCAAAGGGAGTGAAGACACAGACAATAGAAGATCAAATGAAGCAAAGTTGGATTGAAAACAAAGAATGACGGAGGGGCAGACACAGAAACAAGTTTCAGGAGGGGCACTGTGCAAAATTTGGTTAAGAGTTTGTGTTCAGTTCATTATGACAGCAGCAATGCCACCACAAATAACCCCTGCCTCTACTCTCAGGGGTGTGGCAGCTTACATTTTATATGAAACAGTGTGTAGTAATGCATTGCGTCATTCCACAGTTGCTCTTGGTGAAGGAAATGAGAAAGTGAGTTATTGCAGCGGTATTGCTCGCTTTATAACTGAGAAGCGGACAATGCTGCTGCTTTAGAAAAAAAAGGATAATTTTATTCGATTCCTTTTATTTTCTGTATATGTTACAGAGTTATGGTTGGTATCAACGAAAAGGTCAGTCTTTGGACCTCTCATGACCTTGTGGGGTGTATGGAACCGGATATACAGTGGTCCAAAGGGTCCTGTATCTCATATAATTTGATTGCAGTTTGGGGGGGGGGCTATGCTTCCTGTTCACCCCTCACCCCTCCAGATCCACCAGTGGGATGACAGTTTATAAAGAACGGGTCATTAAGATTTGTGTCATCTTCATTCAATTGGGTGGTAAATTTACGAAAATGGAACAAACAAAGGTAATATATATTAACTATTTATTTTTCATTTGTAGGTCTTTGGCTCTAACCCACTGTCCCAGATGGAAAAGCAATATAGTATGCTGCATTGCTCCATTTTCTGGTAGTTACAGGAAAAACAAAAATTGTCAAGTCTCACATAAAATAAAAAAAAATTCAATGTTTCTAAAAGCACAGTCAGAAAAAGCAAATGACACTCAATGATTAACTGGCAGCCACAAAATCAAACAATCATTTTTTTCTAATTCACAACCTTCGCACTATAACTGTTTGTAAATTTTTAGGTAAAATCTGGCGTTCTTAAGCAATATATGATTAAAATAAAACCCAGAGGTTCCAAGTACTAGTAATTCAATTTAAAAGGACCTGAAATAGTTGTAGGGAACGTATCAATTTCACTGTCTTGGACTTTTGATTACATTGTTTAAAGGACATCAAGGAAAGGGCTGCTGTATCCACCATGTTAGAATGTTTACGTGAGACGTTTGGCATTTCCTGTATCTGTGTTAATTGTATTTGGAAGTGACATTGTGATGCTGCATAATGTTTGAAGGACTGTAACAATAGATATGTGAAATCTACTGATGGGATTTAAGGATTGGAAAATAAAAGAAGAACCTATCAGACTCACGCTTGATGATTTTCATTTGGTACATACTACGGCTATCTATTCATGTGTGGTTTTATTCTAAAGTATGACTGGTTATAAAAAGTGTGGTGTTTGACATGGGAATCAAGTGACATTCACAGAAAGGTAAGTGCTCTCAATTCAAACTGATACCCTCTACCATTCCAAAGATCGAGGCTTATCAGCTCAGGGGCCTTCACTTGACAAGGTCTTGGTTACGGCTGGAAGTGGTTTTATAGGCCTTGACATTTGGAGTGGGAGAGTAGGGTACCATGTTGGGCTAAAATATATAGGAAATTACATTAGTAAAAAAGACACTGGTTGAGTAGGCCTATCTATACATACACCCCTTAGTCAAGCACGAGATGATGCCACAGTCTTGGTTATGGCTGGGATGTAGGTTAATAGGCCTCTGCCTTTGGGGTAGGAGAGTACAACAGCCCAGAGAACTTCACTTTGCAAGATTTTGGTAATGGCTGGATGTGGGTTTATAGGTTTTGGCCTTTGGGTTGACAGAACAGGGTGCAAGGTTGGGTTCAGATATGTAAGAAATGACATTAGTAAAAGATACAATGGTCGAGTATAAATACACCACTGATTCAAGCACAATATGATGTCACAGCACTGTACAAAGGTCTTGGTTATGGCTGTACATGGGGTTGTTAGTGTGTGCTTGTATCTAGTTTGACATGCAAATGTCTAGGAGTATAAGAGTAAATTACAGAATTTAGCCAATACCGTAAGAAATAGGGTTAAGTTGAACACAGTCACACCACTAACTTAGACGCTCATGGTTATTCAGAGAAAGGTGAAAACCAGGAGAACAGGCAGGAGAAGAGAATAATGTAGACCAAATAGCCAATTTCGAAAGTGAAATAAATGGGAGAATTTTTCTGGTTTGGCTATTTTGACCTAGAATTTTCTCTTCTCCAGTCATTCTCCTGAGTTTCACCTTTCTCTGAATAACCCTATAAGTATAGCTTTTGTCTAAGTGTTCAATCACGTTTCAATCCATGTTATAAAAATATTAATATGAATATTAAATGTGAGTGTGCAGTGGTTGGTTAAGTGCTGGATGAAATCTCAGTCAAACTGTGCAAAAATCATGGGTTGCCAAACTAATTTTCTTAGGACCTGACTCCTGGTAACATTGGGAGGTATGGCTCCAAGGGCGCATTCAGTTATGCAGCAGCTGCTAGTGCGACGTTAACAAATCGCAAGTGATCGCAGTTATTCAGAGTTCAGCACGGCTAGCTTAGCACTAGCAGCACAAGCGATTGTGGCTGCAGAGTAGCTGCAGCGCTATGGTTGAATTTGGATGGCTCCTGACCAGTAGATCCAGGAAGTCAATACAGCTTTTGCCTAAGTTGTTGTAGGACGTTCATTGAAGTTGCTTCAGCAACCAGCCTCGTTTCACAGCAGCAGCTCGACAGCTGCTACCTAAGTGAACACACTTCTGGACAAGAGTGGTTGTGGCCTGTATAGCACCTCACCTCCCACAATCACCAGAAGAATTATTAGGTAACAAATGGGGCTGTCATACTTAATAGCACACTCATTAAATGTAAAGGCTTGGCTGGAATAGGGTCTAGACTAGGGTCCTAAGTGCCCTATGAAAAGCTACTAGTGACAGACCAAGAAAAAGCTCAAACAACATTAAATAAAACCATTTTACTTGACAAAATATATGATAATATATGTATTTGTTTCAAAGCAGGAGTGACAATCCAGCATTTACATTTTTAAGAAAATGTATCTCAATGAAAATATTTATTGCAAAAGCACCAGTCTGATCCACCTACTTTATAACTTCCAACATATGCTCCTCATAGAGAACACTAAGGCCATAGAGAGGGAATACACAAAGAAATTCACATTCAACCCTCAAAAATGCATCAGACTGACACAATGCACACTTTTTCGGATATCCAAATCTGCTTTGATATCGTTGACACATTTTAGGCTAGGGTCAGACGAACGCAGTTTTAACGTGCGTTTAGCCGCACTTAATCGAGGCCGTGCTAGCAGCAAATGACGTCCAATGCCGGGCAACATACGAAGAACGGCCACACGAAAGTTCGTCCGCGCAACGCAAGTGGCAAATGAACGCATTTTTTTTGAGAACGTCAAACCGCTTGTACTGACGTACAGAGTGCGCTGCGTCCGCATAGCGGCGTGTGTGCATGATTTGGAGACGTCAGACGTTGCTCATGTCCGGCCAACATAACGTCAGGACACCCAAAGTTTCCTGGTTTGGATCCGTACAAAATCACGACCGTAATTGCGCATCGTATGACCGCTATCGCGTATTCTGTGAAAAAATACGTCCATTCGTTCGGACGCACTTTTTCACGGACGACGCGAAAAATGCATTCGTCTGACCCTAGCCTTACTCTTTCATACAGAGTGGGAGCATGGGGGGGGTGCCCTATAACATGTAGACTTGCAGGGATGGAAATCAGTTACTTATAAAATCAGTTTACTTGGAATCCCAACTTTATTTTTTTATGTAAATGTAATTTTATTGGACAGGGTATACAAAAAAGATATTAGACGAAAGGGAGAGGAGAGATCAGAGAAAGAGAAAGGGGGTGCCCAAGCCCCCACAGAGTACGGAAGACTGAAAGGAAGAAAAGGCATAACTCCAGAGAAAAAGGAGTACGCACCTCAGAAAGTGTGGTAGACATACGGCAGACAGGACGAGCAGTCACAGTACCCTATGGAGGTGACCAGCTGCGCAACCCCCCCTAGCCTACCCAAATCCTTAAATAGGTGTCCGTTCCAACCATGGATCCCAAACCTTGTAATAGGAGGGCAAAGTATCATTGGTGAGAGCAGGGAGTTCATTCATAAACTGAACATCTCTCAGCTTAGAGTAGATACGAGAAAAGGATGGGGCCAGCGGGTTATTCCAGTGATCAGAGTACCCGTCGGACGGCTCGGGTAATCTTAGCAAAAAGCTTATTCTCAGGGTATGTGTAATCCGTGTGCAGTCTAGATAAAATAAAGGACCAATGGTCCAGAGGGACAGCTCTGGACAACGTGGACTGCAAGTAAGTCCTGGACTTGGTATCAAAAATGTGTCACGGTGGGGGTCGGGGACCTGACCTGACAGAGGGGTGTGAGCCTAATGAGCAGTGAAAATTAGGCAGACATCCAGGACTAGAAAACATATATTTATAGTATGGACCATAAAAGAACAAAGATAAACAAACTCAAAACAGGGATCCAGAACACAATACAATAAACAGAACCTATACCCTCAAGGCAAGAAATATAAAGAAATCCAGATATAAACAAATAGGCAACTAAACATGGGAAGCAGAACTAAACAGACAGACTGAGCAGTTTGACAGACAGACAGACAAACCTGAGCAGGATAAATCTAGAGCAAGGCAAACCAGACATAAGCTGAATGACTGATCCAGGATGAATGAGACCGCACCCTACTAAGGGAGTGGTCTCCATTTATACAAAATGGTCCAGGGTGAACCAATGGAGTCCAGGAACTGATTAGGCCTGGAATCCAAGAAATGAACGAAATAAAAATAATCCAAAAGCAGCAATGTCCATTACTGCCAGAGGGGGCGCCAGAGACCCAGAACGTCACATATCCCCCCCTCCATGAGTAGACCCCGGATGCGCAAAAGAAGACAAGAAAAATTAAAGTAAAAAGTCAATGGGTCCTGTAGGCACGTAGAGCGCGCTCGTACACCTCTCGGTCCTCAAGGCATATTATAGCACCGTTAGAAGCTCGGAAACATCCAGCAGGGACAGGACTCGATTCACGGGCTGGAGGACCTGAGGTATAGACCCCTTGGGAGCCAAAACTGGGTCCAGGTTTGAAGGCATCAGTCCTTTTGTGTCTCCTCCCCCTGGTACGGGACGTGGAATGGACAGCAACAGTGTCCTCCCGGCTCTGCGGCAACATGATGGCACCAGTGGCGATCCGGTTCTGTGGCAATGTGACCGGGGCAGCAGCAGCACGGCTCCGTAGGTTGGTGACCTTGGCATGGCTCTGCGGCGACTGGACCGGAACTGCTGGGCTAGAAGACACCGAGCTCGAAGACACTGGGACAGCTGGGCTCGAAGACGCCGGGACAGCTGGGCTCGGTGGGGCAGCGCCCTTGGTGTGGACCGGTTGGGTAGCACCCTTGGCAAGGACAGGAGGGGCAGCGCCTTTAGCACGACTCTGTGGTGACTTGGACATGGCGACAGCAGCACGGCTCTGTGGGTCAGCGACCTCAGCACGGCTCTGCGGCGACTCGGTCATGGCGGCAGCAGCACGGCTCTGCGGCGACTCGGTCATGGCGACAGCAGCACGGCTCTGTGGCGACTC
Organism: Leptobrachium leishanense; assembly: GCA_009667805.1. Lineage (NCBI taxonomy): Eukaryota > Metazoa > Chordata > Amphibia > Anura > Megophryidae > Leptobrachium > Leptobrachium leishanense. Next base: position 132,290,346 of record CM019063.1, on the reverse strand, counting down.
GGTCATGGCGGCAGCAGCACGGATCTGTGGGTCAGCGACCTCAGCACGGCTCTGCGGTGACTCGGATATGGAGACAGCAGCACGGCTCTGCGGCGACTCGGTCATGGCGACAGCAGCACGGCTCTGCGGCGACTCGGTCATGGCGACAGCAGCACGGCTCTGCGGCGACTCGGTCATGGCGACAGCAGCACGGCTCTGCGGCGACTCGGTCATGGCGACAGCAGCACGGCTCTGTGGGTCAGCGACCTCAGCACGGCTCTGCGGTGACTCGGACATGGCGACAGCAGCACGGCTCTGCGGCGACTCGGTCATGGCGACAGCAGCACGGCTCTGTGGGTCAGCGACCTCAGCACGGCTCTGCGGTGACTCGGACATGGTGACCTCAGCACGGCTCTGCGGCGACTCGGTCATGGCGACAGCAGCACGGCTCTGCGGCGACTCGGACATGGCGACAGCAGCACGGCTCTGCGGCGACTCGGACATGGCGACAGCAGCACGGCTCTGTGGGTCAGCGACCTCAGCACGGCTCTGCGGTGACTCGGAAACTACCGGCTCGGGTGAGCGTGGCTCGGAAACTACCAGCTCGGGTGAGCGTGGCTCGGAAACTACCAGCTCGGGTGAGCGTGGCTCGGAAACTACCAGCTCGGGTGAGCGTGGCTCGGAAACTACCAGCTCGGGTGAGCGTGGCTCGGAAACTACCAGCTCGGGTGAGCGTGGCTCGGAAACTACCAGCTCGGGTGAGCGTGGCTCGGAAACTACCAGCTCGGGTGAGCGTGGCTCGGAAACTACCAGCTCGGGTGAGCGTGGCTTGGAAACTACCAGCTCGGGTGAGCGTGGCTCGGAAACTACCAGCTCGGGTGAGCGTGGCTCGGAAACTACCAGCTCGGGTGAGCGTGGCTCGGAAACTACCAGCTCGGGTGAGCGTGGCTCGGAAACTACCAGCTCGGGTGAGCGTGGCTCGGAAACTACCGGCTCGGGTGAGCGTGGCTCGGGTGAGCGTGGCTCGGAAGCTACCAGCTCGGGTGAGCGTGGCTCGGAAACTACCAGCTCGGGTGAGCGTGGCTCGGAAACTACCAGCTCGGGTGAGCGTGGCTCGGAAACTACCAGCTCGGGTGAGCGTGGCTCGGAAACTACCAGCTCGGGTGAGCGTGGCTCGGAAACTACCAGCTCGGGTGAGCGTGGCTCGGAAACTACCAGCTCGGGTGAGCGTGGCTCGGAAACTACCAGCTCGGGTGAGCGTGGCTCGGAAACTACCAGCTCGGGTGAGCGTGGCTCGGAAACTACCGGCTCGGGTGAGCGTGGCTCGGGTGAGCGTGGCTCGGAAGCTACCAGCTCGGGTGAGCGTGGCTCGGAAACTACCAGCTCGGGTGAGCGTGGCTCGGAAACTACCAGCTCGGGTGAGCGTGGCTCGGAAACTACCAGCTCGGGTGAGCGTGGCTCGGAAACTACCAGCTCGGGTGAGCGTGGCTCGGAAACTATCAGCTCGGGTGAACGTGGCTCGGAAACTACCGGCTCGGGTGAGCGTGGCTCGGAAACTACCAGCTCAGGTGAGCGTGGCTCGGAAACTACCAGCTCGGGTGAGCGTGGCTCGGAAACTACCGGCTCGGGTGAGCGTGGCTCGGGTGAGCGTGGCTCGGAAGCTACCAGCTCGGGTGAGCGTGGCTCGGAAACTACCAGCTCGGTGAGCGTGGCTCGGAAACTACCAGCTCGGGTGAGCGTGGCTCGGAAACTACCGGCTCGGGTGAGCGTGGCTCGGGTGAGCGTGGCTCGGAAGCTACCAGCTCGGGTGAGCGTGGCTCGGAAACTACCAGCTCGGGTGAGCGTGGCTCGGAAACTACCAGCTCGGGTGAGCGTGGCTCGGAAACTACCGGCTCGGGTGAGCGTGGCTCGGAAACTACCGGCTCGGGTGAGCGTGGCTCGGCAGCTACCGGCTCGGGTGAGCGTGGCTTGGCAGCTACCGGCTCGGATGAGCGTGGCTTGGCAGCTACCGGCTCGGGTGAGCGTGGCTTGGCAGCTACCGGCTCGGGTGAGCGTGGCTTGGCAGCTACCGGCTCGGGTGAGCGTGGCTTGGCAGCTACCGGCTCGGGTGAGCGTGGCTTGGCAGCTACCTTGATCTCACAGTGCTTTGCAACCACCTTGGCTTGGCACTGTGGAGCGGCGACCCCGCTTGGCACTGTGGAGCGGCGACCCCGGCTTGTTTGTGCTGCAGGGCAGCACTCTTGACTGGAACTGCTGGCTTAGGCACAGTAGACAAGGACAGGACTTGAAGCTGACAAACAGCAGACGCAGATTCTTTGTGCTGCTGAGCAGCCACCTTGGATTGTTCATGCTGCAGGGCAGCACTCTTGACTTCCCAGTGCTGGGCATTACGCCTGGTCTCTCCCTGTTGGGCAGTGGATATGGATACTGCGGCCTGGCATGGCTTGGTCAAGGAGGTCTGGTAAGGCTGGACCGTGAGGGCCTTCTGTGGGCGCACCTGGCAGGTTGCCACTCTGTGCAGGCAGGAACCACAGTAGAAACATAAGCCATGGGTTTTCCTCCATACCCTTTCCTCCAGGGTCAGGGGTCCTCTGAAATCTTTCACTGGAACAGGTTCCTTTGGGAAGACGTCCCTGGGAGTTTTCCGCAGTATAGCACTCAGCCTCTCCAGGTGCTGTTCTGCAACTTTATTAACCTTTTGCAGGTTCTCCAACAGACCATGAATCACTGCTAGCTCACTTGTTACTGGCGGTCTCATTATGTCACGGTGGGGGTCGGGGACCTGACCTGACAGAGGGGTGTGAGCCTAATGAGCAGTGAAAATTAGGCAGACATCCAGGACTAGAAAACATATATTTATAGTATGGACCATAAAAGAACAAGGATAAACAAACTCAAAACAGGGATCCAGAACACAATACAATAAACAGAACCTATACCCTCAAGGCAAGAAATATAAAGAAATCCAGATATAAACAAATAGGCAACTAAACATGGGAAGCAGAACTAAACAGACAGACTGAGCAGTTTGACAGACAGACAGACAAACCTGAGCAGGATAAATCTAGAGCAAGGCAAACCAGACATAAGCTGAATGACTGATCCAGGATGAATGAGACCGCACCCTACTAAGGGAGTGGTCTCCATTTATACAAAATGGTCCAGGGTGAACCAATGGAGTCCAGGAACTGATTAGGCCTGGAATCCAAGAAATGAACGAAATAAAAATAATCCAAAAGCAGCAATGTCCATTACTGCCAGAGGGGGCGCCAGAGACCCAGAACGTCACAAAATGTTGAAGACGGGCGGCAGTACCACCACATATGGAGAGTGGTACCGCAGGCACTGAAGGGGTTAACTGGCCGCTTGACCCTTTGGTGGGATGGACACTCGGTAGAGGAAACACTCGTCCAGCGCTGGGAGAGAGAATGGACCAGAAAGAACACACAGACAGATGCTCAGTTGGTAGAATCTCTCTGACTTTAATATTTCAAGACGCTAGCTTTATATTGTAAAAACTACTTACGCAAATGGAAAAGCAATATACGTCATACATCTTGCAACATATACAAAATACCACATTAATCAGTCGTGACACACTGAGGCGGAGGTAACATATCTCATGCGGCATAAACAAATTATTGTTGGTTACTTTCATACGTAAGCGCTTGCAGAAGTTCTGAGAAATGCACATTTTTAACAAATTTCTAAAGTTCATATTATGGTTTCAACTGTACGGACACAGTGACCGGTCTTTTCTATGTGTTATAGTTAAGCTGATTACTGCCTTGGCGTGTACAAGGACGTGAGCTGTTTGCAAAAATGATAAGACATAAAGATACGCAACCTTTTACAGAGATACAGCCGTGAGCCGCATTCCTAAACTACAGTTATCTTGCGTAAAACATGAGTTTTATTATTTAGATACATAAAGCTTTTGGATGTTTTAACCGTGTAGGGGAGGGGAATCAAGGGTGAAATCCCTTCAGGCACCACATCCCCTCCAACAGGTGTCTGGAGTGCACTGGGACATGCGGGAGAGCTGTACCGGGGTGACGTACCAGCGAAAGATGGTCTTTATAAGCTGTTCCTGAGGAGTAGTGCAGATGGAAACAGTTCTCATCGATTCCCAGATATCGGTCCAGTCCTCCGCCTACAAGGATTCCCCAATCTCCCGCTCCCAAGCTGCGATAAAAGATAGTTCTTTTCAGTCCAGTAGTGTCGTAATACTGTGGTATGAAGAGGAAATGAGACCCATGAGGCAAAAGCTTCCCATGCAGAGGCGTTCAAAATATGTAGGTGTAGAGGTCAATCCCAACTTTATTAAGGAGTTCATTTCCTACCCGCAGTGTTTTATTTGTACATGTTTGTACATGTAAATGTTTCATTTGTACATAATTGTAATGTGAGCAACAGTGATGCATTAGAATAAAAAAAAGGAATCTGACCTTTCCAATGATACCTCATATGACCCAGCAGCTGCTATGGCTCCAGAGATACAGATGGCAAGATTGGGGTTTAGTGAATAACCCCTATACTTATCCTTTCTCTGGGCATATTATGGGTCATGGGCCTGGAGCTGCCCCTATGTTAATCCGGCCCCAAATACACTCCGGTCCTTTGTAAAGCCTTATTAAAACACAGGTTATTGACAGCTCTTTGTTTGGGGCCTGTATGTATTTAAATAATGGAATTATATCTCCTCTTAGACACATTTTTTACAAGGCCAAACATTAATTTCATGCTCTTAAGTAGAGCCAGGTAGACATTTGTGGAAAAGCACAGAGTTAATTCCAGCAAGCTAGTATGACACATGCCACATATCAATGCAAAGGTGACAATACAGAGGTTTCTTGAGGACTGTGTCATTTCCAAGAATCTGTGGCCACTCAGGCCTCCCAATATTAGCAGCCTGAATTTCTCTTTGTTGGGCCACCTGATGCTCATGATGCATGAGCAGATAATCCAAAACATTGATGAAACAATAACAATATTAAGGCACGTCAGCAACAACACGCAATGCCATACATTCATAAACATATGTCTAACTGAAAAAATGGCCACTTCCAGCCCGTGCTGTGATGGGATGTGCTCAACATAAGAGGAGTTACGGTTCGAGAAACGCTCATTAGTTTCCTTTTATTCGTTTAAGAACTAGAACAAAAACATTGGGTTCGGGCCTACACAAATCATCCTGTATTACCTCCATCATATTATGAGATAAGAAGTCATTCCTGTTAAGCCTCAGTAGGATTAATAATGAATTTCAAGCAAAACTAACAGAATTCACCATGTATTTTCTCCATGATGGATATGTCATATGTGATCTGAACTAGGCCAGAAATACATGCATTCCTCCTTACACAATAAACAAAAGTTGCTAAATTAGAAACCTATTTTATTAGTGTACAACCTATAGTTTTGAATCACTGAAGCACAGCAATACAACCCATGAGAAAATTGAGCATTCTCATACATTGTTTGTGTTGCTATTAGACTTGTGCATTTGTTTTTGGATAAATTGCTCTTTGTCAGTTTGGGTGAATAATGAACATACGAGCTACCACATGGACAAAATCAACCACTGCAGATGTATCATTTTTGATTAATTCATTTGTGTTAAGCAGCCATGCATTTCTTTGTCACTTGTAATTGTTATCTTCAGATAACAAGGGGGTTTCTCAGCATAAATAATTTTTTGAAAACACGTTATATCAAGATAGCAACTTTCACCTGCTTTCGAACATGGTCGAAAAAGACGACTCTTGACATTTTTACAAGCATTTTCCAGAAACAAAATTCATCTGTAGTCGAATTCAAAATACGGTCAGCTCAATGTGAAAAGGTTAGGGCTAAGGGTTAGAGTAAAGGATAGTGTTAAGGCTAGGAATTTCTAAACTCTAATTTCTATCAACCTTAAAATACACTAGGCTTTATCACCTCCTTAAGGATAACGCTCACATATGTGAGCACTAGCTCTAGGGTAAAAGAGACAATAGTGGGATGCTCAGATCAGGTTCCGATTGCTAATGGGGTAAATAATTAGCGCAAGCTTACTGAACTTTGCGCCCCCTATAGTTAACATGGGGAGCACAAAGAGCAAGCAAAGAGTAATTAGCGTTAGGATCACAAAGTCCCAATGCTAATTACTGCACCAGTTAGCCACAGCTTCAAGCTGGTGCCAAATGATTCCGCTTCTGTGGAATCAGTGAGCACCAGCTGGAAGCCCACCTCAAAAATCAGATGCTCACCTCTCATCCCACGGCGAGAACGGAGGTCCAATCCCCTGAATCTGGCCACCGGGAACAGAGTGAGACTGGTTACAAATAGTCCCCGGTCGCCCTCCGCGGACCTGCACGATCTTGCGAGAGCGAGGTCTTGCAGGTCATGTGACCTGGGAGCACAAGCATCCTATGGGCTCCAGGAGAGGATACTCACGGCAGCGCATTAGAGCTGCCGCGGGTATCCTGGAGGGTTAGCAGCCGTTATGAGGCAGGCTGCTGAATTCATCGCCTGCTTCGTAATCTGCTTGTAAAACGGGGATGCTAACAGGGCCGGATTTATATCCCAGGAGCCTGTAAGCACAGAAATGTAGAGTGCCCTCCCAACAAAAAAAAAAACATGCCACAATGACTTTGTAAGTTTTCATTTTGGGGCAAACTAAAAATATTTTTTTTTAAAAAAAAACCTGAAAAAACGCTTCTCTCTGTGCGCAAATCAAAAGAAGGGGCAGAATCTGTTGCCTTAGTTGAGTTGCAGTGGCATTGTTTGTTTTATAAGTAAAACAAAGCACAAAGGTTCTTCCTTCACTGGTCCCCTCTTATTCGTGCCTTATCACCCGAGGTCAAAACCTCCCTGCGAAACACTTTCTGTTGTGCTCCATGGTACTCTCTGCAACTGCTGCGGGGTTCCCCGCCGATACCTCTGGATCCCACTGACCTATCGCTAGAAAATTTACTTGCCTCCACCTCCCGTGATTTTGTTTCTTAAGGGACTATCAGGTTCTATGTTTTTGGTTTTATGTTCTTTACCCAACGTGTTTTATGATCTGATTCTATGTCACCCCTTCTACCTTCTGTGATCAGGGGCGGATCCAGAGGGGGGGCTGCTGGGACAAATATACCCGTGGAGCTGAGACAAATATACCCATGGAGCTAGGGGCAAATATACCCATGGAGTGGGGGCAATATATACCCATGAAGTGGGGGGCAACATATACCCATGTGAGCTAAGGGCAAAAATACCCATGTGAGATGCCTGGGGCAATATATATATCCATGTGAGTTGGGGCAATATATATATATCCATGTGAGCTGGGGCAAATATCTATATCCATGTGAGCTGCCTGGGGGCAAATATCTATATCCATGTGAGCTGCCTGGGGGCAAATATCTATATCCATGTGAGCTGCTTTGGGGGCAATATATATATATCCATGTGAGCTGCCTGGGGGCAAAATATATATCCATGTGAGCTACCTGGGGGAAATATATATATATCCATGTGAGCTGCCTGGGGGCAAAATATATATCCATGTGAGCTACCTGGGGGCAATATATATATATCCATGTGAGTTGGGGCAATATATATATATCCATGTGAGCTGGGGCAAATATCGATATCCATGTGAGCTGCCTGGGGGCAATATATACATCCATGTGAGCTGCCTGGGAGCAAATATCTATATCCATGTGAGCTGCCTGGGGGCAAATATCTATATCCATGTGAGCTGCTTTGGGGGCAATATATATATATCCATGTGAGCTGCCTGGGGGCAATATATATATCCATGTGAGCTACCTGGGGGCAATATATATATATCCATGTGAGCTGCCTGGGGGCAATATATATATCCATGTGAGTTGGGGCAATATATATATATATATATATCTATATACATGTGAGCTGGGGGCAAATATCTGTATCCATGTGAGCTGGGGGCAAATATCTATATCTATGTGAGCTGCTTGGGGGCAATATATATATATATACCATGTGAGCTGCCTGGGGGCAATATATATATCCATGTGAGCTGTCTGGGGGCAATATATATATCCATGTGAGTTGGGGCAATATATATCCATGTGAGCTGGGGCCAATATATCTGCCTGTCACTGCGAACCCAACACCAGCTCTTGGCCAAAACTGGTAGAATGCCCCCCCCTGAAACCTGTTTCTGGATCCGCCCCTGTCTGTGATGTGTCTTGCTGTTACCGTTTTACCTCATTACCGATCCATCAATAAAAACAGGAGAAAGGATTTTACCAGGAAGGATACATTGAGATTTCTCTCGTTTTCAAGTATGTCCTGGGTGGCAAGTATGTACTGTTAGGTGTCTTGCCCAAGGACACTTACTGGAGAGGTGCGCCTGCCGGGGATCGCTCCTGTGCCTCCACAGTCTCTCTCCACAGTTATAGAGCAGTGATGTTACCTCTACTCCACCCAGCCGTAGAACAGAAAAAATAATTTGCATTTACTTTTTTCAATTTTTTATTTTTACACACTACATGGTCATGTTTGGTTGCATTGTAAAGACGAGACTCTGCTCTTTCCAATGATACCTCACAATTGTCTCACCTCGCTGCAGTCCCATGGACTAGATTGTCGATGGAACAATGTGTTGCATCATCAGCTCCACACTTACTGGCAGTGTGGGAAATGAGAAGGTGAGTTAGCGCAGCATCACTGTTCACGTTAAAATTGTAAACTGAATAATAGTGCTGCTAGAAAAAAAAAAGATAAAAATTATATTTTATTTGTTATATTATTTTTATATAGACTTAACCTGGTTATATTTGGTATCATTTGAAAGGTCATAAACTGGCCTTTCCAACAATACCTCAAATAGCCCCCTAGTCCTTAGGGCTCCAGAGATACAGTGGTCTAAAGGATTGTAAAATAGATTTGCTTTTAACACAGAGCAAGGCACCCCCTTGTGGCAGGCGCCTGTAGGCACATGCCTACTCTGCCTAGTTATAAATCTGGCCCTGGACGCTAAGGGGAAATTTGCGAGCGCAAATTTTTCCCCTTAGCATCCCATTTTAGCACATGGCACATGATAGAGCCCACTGTAATTCAGGAGCAATAAAACATTTTCGGATGGAGCCAAATTTTTATGAAAGAACTTGCCTTCAGCTTAATTTTGTTACTGAAAAATGCTTTGATAAACTCTAGGTTAGGAGACGTCACTGCACCAGAGAAAATGTGAAAGTTGTTATTTCCAGGAAACCAGTTTGTCATCTCGAGACAGCAAATTGTTAGAGAAAACAAATGACATAAAAAGAAAAATACATGGCCACTTCAGATTTTCATTCTGCTTCACACAAGGAAAAAAATGTAATCTGAAAACATGTAATTCGTAGTTATCAGCCTTATATATCGGAGTTTCAAAATGCTGTGACATCATATTGTGTTGGACTCAAGAGTATACTTATGCATAAGCCTACTAGACCAGCATGTTTTTTTTCCATAATATAAATTTTTATTGATGCAAAAATCAGTACAGGTTAATGGCAATCGCTCAAAAGGAATGAAAACCATTGCAGAATCAATGACTGAGGAAGAGCACCTTCCAGATATACAAGCCACAATCCTGAGCAAATACAGAAAGCAGACTTTTCTGTAAATATGAGATCAAATGAAATACAGCATCACAATAAACACAAAAAAGTAGAACAAAACATTGTTTCCGGAAAATGAACATGACGGAGCAAGAAAATTTCATCTGGAGTCTGAAAGGGGCAGCAGACAACTTAAATCAGGTGTGCAAAAGCCACGGAGGCCCCGACAAAGCAGCCAGGAGGAGGGGGAGTCACAACGCATGACGGATTAGGGGACTCAGGTAGGCTGGTGTCAGTAAGTGCACAGGGGTCTGAGTGTGGGATAGACCCACTGGGCATTGAGCGTCCAACGCACGGTGGGTGGTGTTTAAGAACGAAGTCAGACCACCAGTAGCAAATTTTAAAGTATGTATTGTACTTATTCTCAAGCAAGTAGCGTAGCTCTTCCATTTCCCGCACTCTGTTAACCTGGTCAATCCACTCAAACACTGTTGGAGGGGATGTCCTTTTCCAATATTTCGGAATCAATGCCTTAGCGGCACTAAGCACATGTAAGGCCAGGGATTTGAAATAACAAGTCGGGGACAACAGAACCATATGTAACAAGGCCAATTGTGGGGAATGGGGAAGTTCTAAGGAGGTGATTTCTTGAACATACGACAAAACGACCTCCCAATAGGATAGTATCACAGGGCACTCCCACCATGTATGGATCAGCGTACCTTTTCCAAGGTTGGTGTAACCTTAACCAGAGCTGTTGTAAACATAACGACTCCATAGAATTTAACCCCAAAAAGACCACTGACGTACATAGTACGTCCTGGGGAAAATTCCCCTTAAGGACCAAGTGTGTACTATGTATGTCATGGTCCTTTAAACCCCCACCTTCCCTATACTCATCTCTCTGGCCAGGGACCCACACCAGACTGGATTCCTTGAAGCCAGCTGGACATTTTTATGGCCCGGCTGTGTGCAACGACGTTATTGTCAGGTGCCCCCGGAGCCTGCAGGGGGAACCTGAAAGGGGAGGGGGGTGGAGGTCCTTTCGACCACTCTCTCTCCCCAATGACTGGAGCTGAAAAAAAAGAAAGGTACCGCTGGAGACGGCAGAGTCTGCCCAGAGTCTGTGCAATGACGTCAGTCAGCCAGTTAACCCCCTAGTTGCCAAGTGGAGTTAGGGAGATTCTTTGGATCCCGTATTTCCCGATCCCTGGCAGCTTGATGGTCATCTCTTGTATCTTTGGAAAGGCCTAATCATGGACTTTCCAATGATACCAAACATGACTAGGTTTGATGTAAAATTAAAAGCTCTTTTTTTAAAAAAAACAGTTGATTTTTTTCTAAATATATGGGGGGTATAATAAAAAAGGACTTCAAATCACGACTAAACATGATCGGCATAAAACGGTCAAAATGAGCTCTGTGCGCAGAGGTAAAATAGCAGTGATGGGGTTAAAAAGTAAAAACATGTAAAAATTGGGTATTTCTAATTTCAGGACAAAATTTCTAAACGATTTAGCTCTGGTCTTTTTTGGCAGTTGTAGATTTTGGAGATTAAAGTTTGAAAAAGTGTGTTTTTTAAATTTTTTTCATCATATTTCATAATTGTTTTAATAGTAAATTATACGATATGATGGAAATATTGGTATCTTTAGAAAGCCCATTTAATGGCGAGAAAAATGGTATATAATATGTGTGGGTTGCATGAAGGAGTAAGAGGAAAATTAGACCTTAAAACAAACAGCGCAGAAATGTAAAAACAGCAGTGGGTACTTTTGGACAGACAATGGTAAAACCGTCACTATGGGGGTCAATGGATCTGGTAAGCATACAACAGGTCTGGTTAAGTTAACAGCAACCTTGGAATAGGGCCCTTATGATAACATCCCCTGCTACAATGTAGGACTGCTCTTATAATAAACTGTAGGGTGGTATCATTAAATCCTACCTCATTATATTTGCCCCATAACCACATATTTTCACATGCCAGACTGCAGGATTTTTCTCGTGCGGCGCCGACCCTATGGAATGCACTTCCTCGCAATACCAGACTGTCCCCAAATCTGGCTTCAATTGAACGCTCCCTAAAGACCCTTCTGTTTAGGGAAGCCTATGTCAGGCGGACACACGTACCCGTAGGTAGCTACGGTCAGCCCTAAGGCGAAACAGGAGGTAGGAACCCTAAATGCGATACCAGTCCTTATAGTCGGCTGGGTTACGCAGTAGCTAGAAGTGAACCTATAAGGCAGGGACGTAAGCCAGGAGGATAGAAACCAGTCCTTAGGGTGGCTGGTATAGAAACAGGACAGTAAGCAGTACCAGAGAGTGTACGTCAAGCTTGTACACGTAAGTCAAATAATAAGCAAGGTAAATACACAGGTAACCAGGAAAACCCCGAACACTAATCACAATACCAGTCCTTAAAGTGGCTGGGTTAAGTGATAGCGGGTAGTAAACCAGATCAGTACACAGGGAAAAACCAAATGCAGCGTCAAACACAATAGCCGGGTCAGAGGGATACGGAGATACTCAGAGTCGGTCGCCAAAAGCCAGGTCATGCACAGAAAGTCAAATAGGAATCACAGAAAATAGCACCAAACGGTATAGCAAGCTAAAACCACGAAAGGGCACTGAGAAATGGGGAAAGCAGGTTTAAATCTAGCGCCCTGCTTGCTGATTGGTCCATGGAGGTCACATGGGGAGCTGTGACGTCGCGCCGCCGGGAGAGGTAACTAGGGAACGCCGGCGGCGCGCGCATACAGCGCAGAGACGGAGGTGAAGGAGATGCTGACCCCGGAGCTGCAAGGGGGAGCGCCGGGCCGGCAAGCGGCGGTGAGGCATGACAGCCTACTACCTGACTCAGTAACAAGACATCCGACTGACCCAAAAACAGTCCTCGCCTCTCCCTGCGTTAACTCATCACTGCAGTCCTCCTGTTTCTAATCCGCTCACCCATCTAGATTGTAAATTCCCACGGGAATAGGGTCCTCATATATCTGCTGACAGGAATACTGACTGGCCTCCTGTACGTATTGTAGAATTGTCATGTCTTTACACATTGCATCTTTTGTACAGCGCTGCGGAATGTGTTGGCGCTTAATAAATAATAATAAAGTTAAGTTCACCTATATTTTTATATTACCGGTTATACCATATGGCGTTTATAAAAGTAGTGGTCGGTCCTCCCGGCCTATATAAAAAAGCATCCAGACCTCCTCTTCTGGAGATTTTGAAAGATTGTTCATTAGCTGGATAACTTGCATTAGCAAAATAATTTTGAATGATCTCCCTTCAATTTTACCCATAAAGCATGAACAGGAGAGTTCACAGAGACAATTAGCAACCGCGGGATGTAAGTGAATATCCTTAGGCAAGAGTTTTGCACCATTACGTTTCAAATCCCGATGGCCGTACCGGCTTCACTGATCACTTTATCTCAGAGCAGTCTTCAGATTTCTGACAAATAAACCTGTTTTAAGGCACCCATTCCAAGTTCTTAAAACTTGTGATACTAGATGTATGTTAGAAACCGCGTCTAATGGTGATTTCCAGTGATATAAGCATTTATAAGAAATTTTCTGGTGATAAAAACAGCATTTTAGTAATAGGAACTCTTTCCTTATTTTCTGCCTTCAAGGAGTTAATCCTAATTCTCCAGCAGCCTTTGGGAGCCCCAGACCCCTCATCATCCGGTTCATAAAAGTGGTATAGGAATGTCTGCTGCTTAAGTCATTGTTGAGGAAAAGGGGGTGGGGATTTGGCAAATTTGACCAGAGAGATGATATCTGAAAGAACAACAAGCTGAAAGTGCAGAGTATTCAATTAAAAAAAGGACAAGGCTCCATACAGGGTCATAACATTTTCTATCGACTGTCAATAAAGGAATAACTATAAGGAGTTTTAGTCGCCAGATTTTTTAGCACTTTCTATGCCACTTGGAAAGGGAACTGGAACTTGAACATTGTTATAGAACACGAATAACCTCAACTCTATTCTAGAGAGTGATATGATTTGGGTATTAGAGCATCAGTTTGTAGTAGGATCTTAAATAGTTTATTACCAGATAGCTAATGAAATAAATTGCTTAAATATCCAAATTAAGGATTCACGCCTAGAACTAGATTTATAATAATGCTGGGCAATAGATTACTAATAATGCATTGCTTCTGGAGCCTCTATTTATTTATAAAGTATTTTACCAGGAAGGATACATTGAGATTTCTCTCGTTTTCAAGTATGTCCTGGGTCCAAGAACATTGACATTTTTGCAATAGGCACAGAAATACAAAAATAATAAAATACAAGATATTAAAAACAAAAACACAAATATACAGATTAACACAGAAAATAAATATGTAGGAAATAAAGTCACTATGGTTACATGTTTACAGTTGCATTCTGTATTGAGGTATGTTATTAGGGACTCGGGAGCTCTTAAGTGACTTTAGACTGGGGGAAGAATTGATGGCATCTGGGAGGTTCAATACATAAAGGTGCATCTCAATAAATTAGAATGTCGTGGAAAAGCTCATTTATTTCATTAATTCAACTCAAATTGTGAAACTTACGTATTAAATAAATTCAATGCACACAGACTGAAGTAGTTTAAGTCTTTGGTTCTTTTAATTGTGATGATTTGGCTCATATTTAACAAAAACCTGCCAATTCACTATCTCAAAAATTTATAATACATCATAAGACCAATAAAAAAAACATTTTAATGAATTGTTGGCCTTCTGGGAAGTATGTTCATTTACTGTAAATGTACTCAATACTTGGTAGGGGATCATTTTGCTTTAATTACTGCCTCAATTCAGCATGGCATGCAGGTGACCAGTCTGTGGCACTGCTGAGGTGCTATGGAAGCCCAGGTTTCTTTGACAGTGACCTTCAGCTTCTCTGCATTTTTTGGTCCCTTGTTTCTCATTTACCTCTTGACAATACCTCATAGATCCCCATTCAAGCACACCAACACTAGTTGAAAAAGTTCGGATTCGAACGCATACACGATTGGAACTCAATGCAAGTCAATCGGACTCGAACGTTCGATTTTTTAGTGCCCTCCAAGATGGCATATATGCAAGATATTGGCCATAAAAGGTGTATGGAGGTCCGGGTAGTGCCCTAGGGGACAGGACACAAGGAAAAAAGTAAAGATTTTTTTTTTTAAAGGAACAGTGATTTTTCCATGAAATAAAGGTTAAGAATAAAAACGAAAAATTCCTTCAAATATCGTGCCTAGGAGGTCCCCATAACCTGCCCGTGAAGTGGCGGATTTGTAGGATGTATAGAAATATTTAAAAAGAAAAAAAATGACATTTCAAATGACGATAAATGGTTTTCCTTTAATCTATTCATAAACAACTGCTTGGGACGGCAGCCTATATGAAAAGAGGAGACATTTTAGGACACAGAGAACAAGTTTAGTGATTTTTTTGGCTAAATTATGGTGAAACTTATGCAGGCTTTGGATGAAAGTAACAACAGGTGCATTAAAATTGGACCTTTGGTGCCAGCTAGTGCCTTCACACCGTAACCCCTCTGAGGTATTGTGCAAGAGTGCAGGGGTGGACCCTGCCATCAAATATTACAATGATATGAATCTGGTACACGCGTCAGTGCACCCAAATATTGGGCCTTTGGTGCCAGCTAGTGCCTTCACAACGTAACCCCTCTGAGATATTGTGGAAGAGTGCAGTGGTGGAAGTTTTGGTAATGCAGAAGAGATCCTCGATCTATTCAGTTACATCAGCATCAGGGGATTGATAGCTGCTGATCCAGGACTGATTCATTTTGCAAAGGTATCCAGGTCTGCCCTTGCCCCTAGGTAGTCCTGCACCATATGGTGAAGACGCTGGCAATGGGTGCCTACATTTGACGTCGCTGGGCATCGTGGACTAAAAAAATTGGAAAAGGCATCAGTCAAGCGGCCCCCTTCCCCGCTCTTCCTCTGATCAACCGCAGCCTCACAAGGACCTGTATCATCACTTGGTAACCTACCAGTGCCTGGAAAGGTGTTACACAAGTGTTGCTTTAGAGCATCATCAAGTTGTTTCATCCGGTCCTCCCTCTGTGAGGGCAGGATGAGCTCTGCAACCTTACCCTTGTATCGTGGATCAAGAAGGGTTGCCAACCATTAATGATCCCTCTCCTTGATAGCACGAATCCTGGGGTCCCTTAGCAGGCTTTACAGGATAAGGGAGCCCATGCAGCGTAGGTTGGAGGTGGCATTAGCTTCCGAGTGTTCCTGGTCGCTGAGGATGACCGTATCATGCACTACCTCCTCCCAGCCATGTACTAGTCCTTGGGTTTCTGGGGACACAAAATTCTCCCTTGAGGAATCCCCACCTTCAATGCCCCCACAACTTAAATATTCCTCCTCCTCCTCATCCTCCTCCTGTCTGATCTGAGGACCCGCAGGAATGCTGTCTGCATAAAGACTGGGGCCTTGAGAGCTAGGGAAGTCCTCCTCTTCCTCCCGCTGCTCTGCCTCTAGTGCCACATCTATAATTCCCTGCAGAGTGCGCTCCAGCAGGAACACTAAAGGAATTGTGTCACTGATGCATGCACTGTCCCTGCTCACCATCCTCGTTGCCTCCTCAAATGGTGACAATACAGTGCATGCATCCTTGATCATCAGCTACTGCGGTGGGGGGAAAAAACCAAGTTGACCTGAACCTGTCCTTGTGCCATACTCACAAAGGTACTCATTGATGGCCCTCTTGTGCTTGTGCAGACGCTGCAGCATTGCCACTGTCGAGTTCCACCTGGTGGGCATGTCACAGATCAGACGGTTTGTGGGAAGGTGGAATTCTCTTTGAATTTCTGCCAGGTGAACACTTGCTGGGAATGACCATCTGAAGTGGCTGCAGACTTTTCTGGTCTGGCTGAGAAGCTCTGCCAGCCCTGGGTACCTGGTTAGGAAACGCTGTACCACCAGATATAGGACGTGTGCTAGGCATGGTACATGCGTCAATTTACCCAGGCGTAGGGCGGAGAGAAAGTTGCTGCCATTATCACAGACGACCATTCCCAGCTCAAGCTGGTGTGGTGTTAACCATCTCTGCCCCTGCCCCTGCAGAGCTGACATAATTTCTGTCCCGGTGTGGCTCCTGTCCCCTAAACAACCAGCTCAAGCACAGTATGGCATCTTTTTGCTTGAGCCATTGCGTAGTCCCTGCCACGCGTCGGTTTAACTGCCACTTCGCCAGAGACAGAGAAGGAGGAGGAAGAGGTGGTGGAGCAGACAGACCTCATATAAGCAGCTTTTTGGAGGTGTGGTGGATGAACAAGCTCCAGCACAGAACCCCGTCCTGGATCCCTCCCAGCTGCAAACAGAGCTACCCAGTGTGCCATGAAGGAAATGTAACGGCCCTGTCCATGCTTGCTGGACCACGTGTCTATAGTAATGTGCACCTTGCTGCTGACTGCCTTTCCCAATGACTCCATAACATTGTCTTTCACGTGCTGGTATAGTGCTGGAATGGCCTTCCGTTAAAAGAACTGGCGTTTTGGAACCTGCCACTGTGGTACAGCACATTCGGAAAATTCACGGAAGGAGGCAGAGTCCACCAGCTGGAAAGGCAGCAGTTGTAAGGCGAGTAATTTTGCAAAGCTGGCATTTAGACGCTGTGCAAGGGGATGGTTGGGACTATATTTTTTTTACGCTGCAGCAGCTGGGGCAATGAAATGCGATTGCGTAAATTTGCAGCTGATGGGATGCTGTCACATTCTGAGTAAGGACCTGGTACACCCATTACTGTAGCATCATCCCGGTCAGTGGAGATTTTAGGCAATGACATGGCAGGACATATAGTGGGGGTAGAGACAGATGAGGATGAGGAGGAGGACATATGCAAAGTGTTGTGCCAACGGGATGCATGGCAGGTGGTCATATGTCTTATCATGCACGTGGTACCCAAGTTTGTGATGTTTTTCCCATGCTTGATCCTCTTCAGACATAGTTTACAAATAGCAACGCTGCAGTCTGCTGCACATTTTGCGAAGAACTCCCAGACAGCAGAGTTCCTGCACATGTGCTTTGAGACAACAGCGCTCTGCACCTGAGCAGCTCTGACTTCTGATGCTTTGAACTGGCTACGGTTGCTCATAGAGGACGTTGTGCCTCGTTTTTGTTGGGCCTCCTCCTCCTCACTTGACTCCTCTTTTTGATCAGGCACCCAGGTGGAGTCAGTGACCTCATCATCATTGTCATCACCCCCTATCTCTTCATCACTGGAGCCAACCTGGCAATATGCTGCAGCTGCTGGGGGAACATGAGTGCCAGTTCTTTGTGTGTCACTGGCACACCCTCCCTCTAGGCTGATTTTACTCCCTTCCTCAACCTCAGAGTTTGAATCAGAGCACTGGAATTGCTGCGCATCCTCAGGCAGCATGTCACTGTCATTGTAGTCAAACAATTCAGCTGACTCCTCCGTGTATGATGGTGAGGCTCCGGCAGGAGTAGCTGTGGACATGGAGACTGAATTAGATGTTTTGGCAGCTGAGGTGGACTGTAAACCACTAGAAGCCTGGCTGGCAGAGGACTCTGAGGATGAGGATGGCCTGGTTAGCCAATCCTGCAAATCCTCTGTATGTTGCTGCTGCTTAAGACGGCCAGCACCAGTTAGAAAGGACAAGCGTGCCCCTGCAGAGGATGCACCACGTCCACGACGACCAGGGGCACAGCCTTCTGACAGAGACTGGCTGCTTGCCCTCTTATCTGTGTCTGGGAGTGTCTGCCTGTCCTTTTTGGTCTTTCTGACATGGTGAGTGATATATAGATTAAAGATGTACAGAACTCTGATTCAACTCTGTTATAAAGATTGGAGATATGCAGAACTCTGATTCAACTCTGGTATATAGATTGGAGATATGCAGAACTCTGATTCAACTGTGTTATCTAGATTAAAGATATTCAGAACTATGCTATAGTTACATAGTTATATAGGCTGAAAAAAGACATGCGTCCATCGGGTTCAGCCTCTCCCACATAACCTACTGCTGTTGATCCAAAAGAAGGCAAAAAACCCAGTCTGAAATGCTTGCCAATGTGCAACATACTGGGAAAAAATTCCTTCTTGACCCCAGAATGGCAGTCAGATTTCTCCTTGGATCAAGAAGCTTTTACCCACATATTAAATATTATAACCCTTAATATTCTGTGTCTACAGAAAGTCATCCAGTCGTTTTTTAAAAGTCTGTACAGACTCTGACCCAACCACCTCAACAGGCAGAGAATTCCACAGCTTTATTGTTCTCACCGTAAAATAACCCTTCCTATGCTTTAAGCTAAATTTTCTTTCTTCCAGTCTAAATGGATGACCCCTTGTCCTGTGTATAGTCCTGTTAATGAATAGGTTATCAGACAATGGTTGATAATGGCCCCGTATATATTTATATAAGGTTATCAGATCCCCTCTAAGGAGCCGTTTCTCTAAACTAAACAGGTTTAAGCTTGTTAGTCTTTCCTCATAACTTAACCCTTCCATTCCCCTTATTAATTTAGTTGCCCATCTCTGCACTTTTTCTAGCGCTATAATATCTTTTTTTAAGACAGGTGCCCAAAACTGCACGGCATATTCAAGGTGCGGCCTGACCATTGATTTATACAGGGGCAAAATTATGTTTTCATCCCGAGAGTGAACTCCCCTTTTAATGCATGCCAATACTTTGCTGGCCTTGGTGGCTGCTGTTTGACATTGCACATTGTTACTTAGTTTGAAGTCTATGATTATTCCCAAATATAACTATAACTCAGTGATACACCCTGTCCCTGATAGCTGGCAGTGTCAACACACAGATTTAAATCCCCAGAACTCTGGTATGAGTCAGTGATACACCCTGATAGCCTGGCAGTAGCTGACAGTGCCAACACAAAGATTAAAAGTCCCAGAACTCTGGTATAAATCAGTGACACACCCTGATAGCTTTTGCAGTGCCAACACACAGATTCAAATTCCCAGAACTCTGGTATAAGTCAGTGATAGCCTTTGCAGTGACAACACACAGATTCAAATTGCCAGAACTCTGGTATAAGTCAGTGATACACCCTGATAGCCTGGCACCAGCTGGCAGTGCCAACACACACAGGGTTATCCAAAGAGATTCGAAAAGTCACCGCACGTTCGGTGACTTTTCGTTCTCTTCAATTCGGTTCCTTTTGCCGATTGCATTTCGGTGACCCTGCGGTGTATTCAGCAAACAGCACAGGGTCCCCGAATTGCAGGGAAAAGCTGCCGCAAACCTGACTAAAACTAACCGAATGCACGCTGAAAACAAGCAAAAACATCTGGATTAACCTTTGAAGAAGCCGAACAGGAGCCGAACAGGAGCCGAATCACACAGAGCCGAAGCAGCTGTGATGTAGAGGAGGCAGTGAATAAATTAGAAAAACCATTTGTATGAATCTGGGAAAAAGAAAAGCTGTTTGCAAAGAAACTACTGAGCGAAAATGTCTGAAATTTTCACAGGAGGTCCAGGGAATGATAATAAAGAGGGCTGTTACAAAAAAAAGAAGAAAACGGAAAAAAAAATCAAAAAAAAAATCGGACTTTGAAAAAAAAAATAAAAAAATCTGAAAAATGCTTAAAGTATCCTAAAAAATCTATAAATAAAGAGACTCTTTGCTGCAGAATTTTATAATGAACGGTTTATTAGATATTGAATTAAAACGGGAATATTTTTAACATTGAAGCCTATGGGATTCTCCTGAATAAATTTGCCGAATTAAACCACCGAATGGCAGGACATTAGGGGAACCTTTCACTGCTGGTTTGTGTTCTCTGAATAGCCAAAGCAGTGCTTTTTCATGGGGTTTTCACTGCCCTCGAACAGGCACCGAACAGGCACCGTATGTGCAGGCAATTCGCCAGGATTTGACGTATTGCCTGCTCTCTGGATAGCCGAATGGCCAGGAAAGGTAACCGAACGCTGATTTACAGCGTTCGGTTACCTTTCTCAAGCAATTCGGATCTCTTTGGATAACCCTGACAGATTAAAATTTTCAGAACTCTGGTATAACTCAGTGATACACCCTGATAGCCTTTGCAGTGCCAACACACAGATTCCAATTTCCAGAAATCTGTTATAACTCAGTGATACAGCCTGATATGCAACGATCTCCTCTCCTCTCTGATTTACTCCTGCAACAAACAAACACTGGGGCCGCGGGGAAGCCTTATATAGTGTGCTACGGGACTTAGCTCTGTGAGCCCATGATTGGGCAAAATTTGCTCAATCAGGACTCTGAGACCTGATTGGCATAGTCCTGCACCTGACCTGTGGTCAGGTGCAAGGCTGTAGCCAATTACAAGCTTCAGGCTACGGATGAGCTGTTCGGTTCGATCTGTTTGGAGTTCGCATCGAACATCGGCCGTTCGACAGTAGGAATGAGCCGAACACCCCTGTGTTCGGTTCGCATTCAAACTCGAACAATTTCAAAACTTCGAGTTCGAACGCGAACACGAACCAAACTCAATACAAGTTAATGGGACTCGAAAGTTTGAATTTTAGAGTGCCCTCCAAGAGGGCATATGCAAGATATTTGCCAAAAAAGGTGTATGGGGGTCCGGGTAGTGCCCTGGGGGACAGGAAACAAGGACAAAAAGTTTTAAAAAAAGTTTTTAAAGGAACAGTGAGTTTTCCATGAAATAAGGGTTAAAAATAAAAACGAAAAATTCCTTCAAATATAACAATTTCAAAAGTTCGAATTCGAACTCGAACACGAACTGAACTCAATGCAAGTCAATGGGACGTGAAAGTTCAATTTTTAGAGTGCCCTCCAAGAGGGCATATATGCAAGATATTTGCCATAAAAGGTGTATGGGGGTCCGGGTAGTGCCCTGGGGGACAGGAAACAAGGACAAAAGTTTTAAAAAAACGTTTTTAAAGGAACAGTGAGTTTTCCATGAAATAAAGGTTAGGAATAAAAATGAAAAATTCCTTCAAATATCATGCCTAGGAGGTCCCCATAACCTGCCCGTGAAGTGGCGGATTCGTAGGATGTATAGAAACATTTAAAAACAAAAAAATGACGTTTCAAGTGACGGTAAACGGTTTTCCTTTAATCTATTCATAAACAACTGCTTGGGGCGGCAGTCTGTATTAAAAGAGGAGACATATTAGGACACGCATAACAAGTTTAGTGATTTTTTGGCTAAATTATGGTGAAACTTATGCAGGCTTTGGATGAAAGTAACAATAGGTGCTTTAAAATTGGGCCTTTAGTGTCGGCAACAGTGCCGTCACACCGTAACCCCTCTGTGGTATTGTGGAAGAGTGCAGGGTTGGACACTGCGGTCCAATATTAAAATGATATGAATCTGGTAATATAGGCGTCAGAGGCAGTGCACCCAAATATTGTGCCTTTGGTGGCAGCAAGTGCCTTCACACCGTAAGTAACCCCTCTGTGGTATTGTGGAAGAGTGCAGGGTTGACACTGCGGTCCAATATTAAAGTGATATGAATCTGGGAATATAGGCGTCAGTGTCAGTGCACCAAAATATTGTGCCTTTGGTGGCAGCAAGTGCCTTCACACCGTAACCCTTTTGTGGTATTGTGGAAGAGTGCAGGGTTGGACCCTGCGGTCCAATATTAAAATTATATGAATCTGGTAATATAGGTGTCAGTGGCAGTGCACCCAAATATTGTTGCTGGCAGTGAGAACACAAAGATTACAACAATTCCCAGATATTTTGTAGAAATGACTGACCCCCAAATAGTTGGTGGCAGTGAGAACACACAGATTACAACAATTCCCAGATATTTTGTAGAAGTGAGACCCCCCAATAGCTGGTGGCAGACTGGCAGTGAGAACACACACTAACACAACAATCTTCTCACAAAAAACACATGCTGGGGCTGCAAGGGACTTAGCTCTGTGAGCCCATGATTGGGCAAAATTTGCCCAATCAGGACTCTGAGCCGTGATTGGCATATTCTTGCACCTGTCTTGCAACTAAACTGTGGTCAAGTGCAGGCTGTAGCCAATTACAAGCTTCAGGCCAGTGGAAAAAGTGCATTGTGGTCCATTGTGGAGGAACATGCGGCGAACACGCGGAAATGTTCGTAGTTTGCGAACATACGAACTGGCGATGTTCGAATCGAACTCCGAACACATCGAACCGAACAGCTCATCCCTATTCGACAGTTCACGAAATTCAAACTTTTTGGGACGTTCGCCAAAAGTTCGGAATTTTTTTTTTGGAAAAAAGTATAAAAAAATGCTTAAAAAATACTAAACAATCTAGAAATAAAGGAGACTCTTTACTGCAGTATATTATAAGCAACGGTTTATTAGATATTGAATTAAAACGGGAATATTTTTAACATTGTAGTCTATGGGATAAAACATTCTTGTTACTAAAACATCAGGCAGACACGGCCCTCTAATCAGGCACTGTAGAGGGCAGCCTGCCAGGGCCTCTCAAGGATCCCCTTGAGGAGCATGCGGCCGCTGGATGACAGAGCTGCGACTGTGCGGGCTAGCCGCCCGGGTGCATGTGGCAGAGACAGGCGGCGCAGGGAGGGAGCCACTGCACCTGCGGCCACGGCAGACCCCCCACAACCAGGATCTAGGGAGCCCCCACTGACCACCAGGCTAAGGTAAGGCAACACATTTCTAAAAAAAAAAAAATCCGAGGACATTTTTAAATGTCCCCAGGAACATAAAATAAAACTTTTTTTTTTCTTTCTCTACCTGGCTGAATGTATTTAATTATATATATTAGATACATTCAGCCAGGTAGAGGGGGTG
Organism: Leptobrachium leishanense; assembly: GCA_009667805.1. Classification (NCBI taxonomy): domain Eukaryota; kingdom Metazoa; phylum Chordata; class Amphibia; order Anura; family Megophryidae; genus Leptobrachium; species Leptobrachium leishanense. Next base: position 132,267,051 of record CM019063.1, on the reverse strand, counting down.
ACATGTGGGCTGCGCGGGGTCTCAGGCAGTGGTTTGGTTTTTTGTGTGTATATTTTTAGCAAATTTATAGGGGAAGGTAAGGGCAGGTATGATATTATATATATAGATAAGATATATATCTATATTCTTATAAATATATATATCCAGACTTGTATTACACACATATTTTGGCAACTAATTGCCCCCCCCCATTTGGCTAATCCCTCCAGAAGAAATGTTGAACCCGATAGAGCAGAGAATAATATATATATTCTCTGCTCTGTCGGGTTCAACATTTCTTCTGGAGGGATCACCAAATTGGGGGGGCGCATTTAGTTGAGATTGTGCACATGTCACCCCCCCATGTGCGTATGTGTATATATGGTCTGAGGTCTGTGGGTGGATGTATATATATATATCTGCGTGTTGATATATACGTATATGTCTGTGTGGTATCAATGCATCCCTACTCTATACACAGCGCTCCGTGTCCCTATAATATATATGATCAGTGGTTACCTTTTTTTTTATATCTTCAAACTATTCCTATTAAATTAGCAGTAATTTTTGATGTATTTTATTGAGTAGAAACTTTTTCTGTCTATATAACATGTGCTTTGTGAAAATAAAACGGTTTTGTGTGTACATTTTAAGTTAGTTAATGGATTCCTGTCCAGTGCGGTGAGAAGCAAACATAATGCAGTGTAGACACGCTGCGAGGCGGAATGGAGTGAAGTCAAGCCTGCAAAATGTTTGCTTCTCTATGCTGTGCGTCGCTACATGCTCAGTGTGTCTCAGCCTTTATTCCCGCATCGTTAGCTTACCGAATCAGTTTGTATACTTGTTACTAACCCTACTTGTTCTGAGGACCTGATCTGTTGCCGACTTTGCTTGCCATTTGACTATTCTGTGTATTCCCTGCCTGTTCTGTTTGCTTCCTGTTGCTACTGGTGTGCGCCGATTCTCATCATATACAGTAGCGCAGTACAAGTGCCTAAACATTGCTGACCCGGTTTTGTAATAGCTGCTGATGTAACTGAATAGATCGGGGATCTCTTCTGGATTACCAAACCCTCCACCACTGCACTCTTCCACAATACCACAGAGGGGTTACGGTGTGAAGGCGCTAGCTGGCACCAAAGGCAAAATATTTGGGGGCACTGCCACTGACACCGATACTAGATTCATATCATTTTAATATTGGACCGCAGGGTCCAACCCTGCACTCTTCCACAATACCACAGAGGGGTTACTTACGGTGTGAAGGCACTTGCTGCCACCAAAGGCACAATATCTGGGTGCACTGCCACTGATGCCTATACCAGATTCATATCATTTTAATATTGGACCGGAGGGTCCAACCCTGCACTCTTCCACAATACCACAGAGGGGTTATGGTGTGACGGCACTGTTGCCGACACTAAAGGCCCAATTTTAAAGCACCTATTGTTACTTTCATCCAAAGCCTGCATAAGTTTCACCATAATTTAGCCAAAAAAATCACTAAACTTGTTCTGTGTGTCCTAAAATGTCTCCACTTTTCATACAGGCTGCCTCCCCAAGCAGTTGTTTATGAATAGATTAAAGGAAAACCATTTACCGTCATTTGAAATGTCATTTTTTTGTTTTTAAATGTTTCTATACATCCTACAAATTCGCCACTTCACGGGCAGGTTATGGGGACCTCCTAGGCACGATATTTGAAGGAATTTTTCTTTTTTATTCTTAACCTTTATTTCATGGAAAACTCATTGTTCCTTTAAAAACGTTTTTTTTAAAAACTTTTTGTCCTTGTTTCCTGTCCCCCAGGGCACTACCCGGACCCCCATACACCTTTCATGGCAAATATCTTGCATATATGCCCTCTTGGAGGGCACTCTAAAAATTTTACTTTTGAGTCCCATTGAATTGCATTGAGTTCGGTTCGTGTTCGAGTTCGAACTCGAACTTTTGAAATTGTTCGAGTTCGAACCGAACACGGGGGTGTTCGGCTCATCACTACTTCAGGCCAGTGGAAAAGTGCATTGTGGTCCATTGTGGGTGAACACGCGGAAATGTTTGCTGTTCGACGAACGGTCAATGTTCGAATCAAACTCATCCCTAACCAAAACCATGGTCATTTAACCAGGTTTTGGTGCTTTTGGCAGTGTGGAAAGAATGCCAAATCCTGCTGGAAAATGAAAGCAGCATCTTTATAAAGCTGGTCAGCAGAAGGAAGCATGAAGTGCTCTAAAATTTCTTGGTAAACGGGTGAAGTGACTTTGGTTTTCAAAAAACACAGTGGACCAACTCCAGCAGATGACATTGCACCCAAATCATCACAGAGTGTGGGAACTTAATACTGGACTTCAAGCAATTTGGGCTATGAGCTTCTCCACCCTTTCTCCAGACTCTAGGACCTTGGTTTCCAAATGAAATAGAAAACTTGCTCTCATCTGAAAAAAGGACAATGGAACAAGGCCGGTGCCAGCTTTCTTGTCTAGTCAGGCGAAGGAGCGTTTTGGTGCCCCCCCATCCATGTCATGTCAAGCCAATCAGGATAGAGATGCATAATAATCTCTATCGCGAGTGTTTGGTGTCTTCACACAGAGAGTAAATGCTTAACATTGGTCTTATATATAATTTATATACAGTTGTGTTCAAAATTATTCAACCCCCACTGAAATTGAGTGTTTTGGCCAGTTTGACATTGATTTTGATCATTCAGTCATCTTGCTTACAATTAAATCAAAGAGGCACGTGTAGGTCAGACAAATATAACATAACATTTATAATGAAATAACCACAAATGTCTTTTCTGTGCTCACATCATTTTCAGTTTTATTCAACCCCCAAGTGACATTCAATCTTAGTACTTAGTACAACATCCTTTTACAGTTATAACAGCTTTTAAACGTGAAGCATAGCTTGACACAAGTGTCTTGCAGCGATCTACGGGTATCTTCGCCCATTCGTCATGGGCAAAAGCCTCCAGTTCAGTCACATTCTTAGGCTTGCGCACTGCAACTGCTTTCTTTAAGTCCCACCAGAGGTTCTCAATCGGATTTAAGTCTGGTGACTGCGATGGCCACTCCAAAATGTTCCAGCCTTTAATCTGCAACCATGCTCTAGTGGACTTGCAGGTATGCTTGGGATCATTGTCCTGTTGAAAGGTCCAACGTCTCCCAAGCCTCAGGTTTGTGACGGACTGCATCACAATGTCATCCAATATCTCCTGGTACTGAAGAGAATACATGGTACCTTGCACACGCTGAAGCTTCCCTGTACCTGCAGAAGCAAAACAGCCCCAAAGCATGATTGACCCCCCACCATGCTTCACAGTAGGCAAGGTGTTCTTTTCTTCATAGGCCTTGTTCTTCCTCCTCCAAACATATCGTTGATCCATGGGCCCAAACAGTTCTAATTTTGTTTCATCAGTCCACAGAACACTATCCCAAAACTTCTGTGGTTTGTCCACATGACTTTTGGCATACTGCAGTCGACTCTTCTTATTCTTTGGAGACAGCAAGGGGGTGCGCCTGGGAGCTCTGGTATGGAGGCCTTCATTACGCAGTGTGCGCCGTATTGTCTGAGCAGAAACTTCAGTACCCACATCTGACAAATCTTTTCTCGGTTCCTCAGCAGTCACACGGGGACTTTTCTCCACTCTACGCTTCAGGTAGCGCACAGCAGTCGAAATCAGCATCTTCTTTCTGCCACGACCAGGTAGCCTTTCAACAGTGCCCTTTGCCTTGAATTTGCGAATGATGCTTCCTATGGTCTCTCTTGGTATGTTTAACTTTTTTGCAATCTTCTTATAGCCATTGCCTTTCCTGTGCAGAGTAATCACCTCTTCTCTTGTCTTCCTGGACCATTCTCTTGACTTCACCATGTTTGTAACCACACCAGTAAATGTCTAGAAGGAGCTGAGTATCACAGTCATTTTAAAGCTGCCTAATTGGTGCTTATTATGCTTTATTGCTGCTCCGTGACATCCACAGGTGTTTTCAATACCTGATTGAAAACACTTGAATGAACCTCTGTTCTTCAGAGTGGTAGTCTTTAAGGGGTTGAATAATTGTGTCAATGAAGAATTCACAAAAGAAACATTTACTATTGTACTACAAAACCAATTGATGTCATTTTAGTTGCATATGGTTCTTTAAAAAGTCCTTGTAGGATTTCATTCTGAATACAATTACAAATGTACACTAAATTCCCTAAAACCCTTTACAGCATTGGGGGTTGAATAATTTTGAACACAACTGTATATTTGCCCCCAGCTCACATGGATATATATTGCCCCAGCTCACATGGATATATATTGCTCCCAGGCAGCTCACATGGATATATATTGCCCCCAGCTCACATGGATATATATTGCTATATTGCTCCCAGGCAGTTCACATGGATATATATATTTGCCCTCAGCTCACATGGATATATTGCCCCCAGCTCACATGGATATATTTGCCCCCAGCTCACATGGGTATATTTGTCCCCAGCTCACATGGATATATATATTTGCCCCCAGCTCACATGGATATATATATATATATATATTGCCCCCAGCTCACATGGATATATTTTCCCCCAGCTCACATGGATATATTGCCCCGGCTCACATGTGTATATTTGTCACCAGCTCACATGGATTTATTTGCCCCAGCTCACATGGATTTATTTGCCCCCAGCACTCATATATGGGTATATTTGCCCCAGCTCATATATGAGTATATTTGCCCCAGCTCATATATGAGTATATTTGCCCCAGGACTCATATATGGGTATGTTTGCCCCAGCTCATATATGGGTATATTTCCCCCCCCGCTCATATATTGGTATATTTGCACCCAGCACTCATATATGGGTATATTTGCCCCAGCTCATATATGGGTATATTTGCCCCAGCACTCATATATGGGTATATTTGCCACAGCTCATATATGGGTATATTTGCCCCCAGCTCATATATGGGTATATTTGCCCCAGCTCATATATGGGTATATTTTCCCCCAGCACTCATATATGTGTATATTTGCCCCAGCTCATACAGTATATGGATATATTTGCCCCAGTTCATATATGGGTATATTTGCCCCCAGCTCTCACCTCTGCTCTGCTGCCAGCCAGGCCCCGCCGGCGTTCTTCTACTCAGTCCCTAGGCAGGCAGGCTACTACTGGAGACAAGCGGCCGCTGGTATGCACATGCAGCTTTGCCGCTCACCTGGGAAGTGAACCACCTGACCAGCCACATTCTCGCGAGAGCGCTGCTGGGTCAGGGTCACGTGGTTGTCCCATCTCAGGGGAGCGGCCAAGCTGCAAGTCCGCCCATGGCCGGCACCCCCTAAAACTTGCAGGAAGCCAGACAGTAAGGCATTGGACCACTGGGCAACAGTCCAGTTCTTCTTGTCCTTAGCCCAGGTAAGGCTAGGGTCAGACAAACGCATTTTTCGCGTCGTCTGTGAAAAAGTGCGTTGGAACAATGGACGTATTTTTTCACGGAATACGCGTTAGCGGTCAAACGATGCGCATTTTCGTCCGTGACTTTGTACGGATCATCAATAAAACAATTTTTGCGTCTGGACGTTATGTTGGCCGGACACTAGCAGCGTCTGATGTCTCCTAACACGCACACACGCCGCTAGCGGACGCAGCACACTCTGTATGTCAGTACTAGCGGTTTCACTTTCTCGAAAAAATGCGTTTGTTTGCCGCTTGCATTGCCCAGCCGAACTTTCATGCGGCCGTACTTCGTATATTGCCCGTCATTTGCTGCTGCTACAGCCGTGATAAAGTGCGGCTGCATGCGCGTTCGCACTGCGTTCGTCTGACCCCAGCCTGAGATGCCTCTGACATTATCTATGATTCAGGAGTGGCTTAACAAGAGTAATACGACAACTGTAGCCAAATTCTTTGACACGTCTGTGTGTGGTGGCTCTTGAAGCTTTGACCCCAGCCGCAGTTCATTCCTTGTGAAGTTCACCCAAATTCTTGAATCAATTTTGCTTAACAAGTCTCTCAAGGCTGCGGTTCTCTTAGATGTGCATCTTTTTCTTCCACTCACCTTTCTGTGAACATGCTTGGATACAGCACTCTGTGAACAGCCAGCTTCTTTGGCAATGAATGTTCGTGGCTTACCCTCCTTGTGAAAGGTGTCAATGATTGTCTTCTGGACAACGGTCAGATCAGCAGTCTTCCCCGTGATTGTGTAGTCTAGTGAACCAAACTGAGAGACCATTTTAAAGACCCAGGTAACCTTTGCAGGTGTTTGGAGTTTATTGGCATGTCAACATATTCAAATTTTTTGAGATAGTGAATTGGTGGGTTTTTGCTAAATGTCAGCAAAATCATCACAATTAAAAGAACCAAAGACTTACAGGGTTATTCAGAGAGAGGTGAAAACCAGGAGAAGAGAACAATCTAGACCAAATAGCTGATTTGAAAAGTGAGATAAATGGGAGAATTTTTCTGGTCTGGCTATTTTGACCTAGAATTTTCACTTCTCCAGTCATTCTCCTGGTTTTCACCTCTCTCTGAATAACCCTGTTAATGTCAGGGTTGGGGGTGGTACCAGGGTGGCACCGGGGGTGAGGGGAATATGAGCCCAGCGTGCAGTGGTCTGCACAGATGGATATGGGTAGAGGAGGGTGGATTGAGATGGTGACTAACCAGGTTGATTGCAGAAGGATGATGGGAATTATGGATGTGATCCAGGAACCAGAAATGGGGAATCAGGAACAGGTAGCAGATCAGTGATACAAAGCAACGGTGTTCACTCTTCGTGAGCATAAGTTGTAATGAACCAGCAATGTGTGAGTGTGGGGCAGAACACTTTATTTTGTGAGTCACAGGTGTATTGGTGTTTAACGCTTACATTGCTGGATGCTGGATTCAGGTTACAGGGCAGGAGCAGAACATGAAGTGTACCACCAGGGGGGGTTTCAGGGTGGTGGCAGCCATGGGGCATGACAGTACCTCCCCCTTCACGGTCACACACCGGGTGACCAAAGGCCATAGAACTGTCCATGGAATCACACCAGCGGGGTACAGGACCAGAAGTCATCACATCACTGGAGGGCGGAATGGAGGTCAGTGGTGGCGCTGGGTTGGGCACGTGCCTTTCTCTGACGCCGCCGTGCCTTGGTTTTCTTGTGGTCAGCAGACATGACAGGAATGAGAGTACCCATGTGGCACCAAGATGGGTATAGCAAAGCATCCCTGCACTGTATAGGTAGCTGGATCCTCAGGCGAGGGGTCTGGATCAACAGGGGTGTCCTTAGGGAGATAGATAGGAGGCAGAGTCACCAGAGAACCTAGTGCCCACATAGGAAGAAGGCATAGGGCTAGGCATCTCCTTCATTTCTCCTGGTTCCCATTCAGGATCTGGTCCATCACCAAGGGAAGGATAGTCAAACAGCCATGACTCACTGCACTTGTCCTCACCATAATCCCACCCCGGATCAAGCTCATCGCTGGACGAGGAGCAGACATTGTGCCACGCTTTGGGAGTATCAGACCCCAAATGTTGACCTGGGGGTCCTTTGGAGCGTCGGGCTGTCTGTTGCGGTAAGTTCTCCTCGGGAGGCAACGATGTCCTCTGGGTCATGTTCAGACAGGGAAGAAGAGCAGGAAGACAGCGGTGGATAGTGCTGGCTGGGAGTGATGGGAGTTGTAAGCGCCATCATGGAGTTCTTGATCTCCAGAGCTTTCTTCAGCCTAGCCTTCATAAATTGTTTGAGAAGGATCTGTGCCATAGTTGCAACTGGCATGGACATGATCTCCATAGGGGTTGGTATATCTGACTCCATGGGTACAGTGGGTTCTACATCCATGGGAAGGACAAGTTCTGGTTCTGTGGGTGCGGTGATTTCAATGTCCATAGGACCTTCAGACTCAACTTCAGAGGTGGACTCCAGCGACACCCTTCTTCTGGGGACAGGAGGTTTTCAGGGTGCAGGCTTAGGTGCAATCGTTCGTACAGCAGGTCTAGAATTAGTGGCTGCAGCAGGCCTGGAAGCCTGGGATCACCTTAGAGGTCTACGCACCGGAGCGTGCTTGGGAGTTGCAGCAGACTGAGATCCAGATCCTTGTTTGCCAACTGCAGGTCTGGAAGATTTTAATGGAAAATTGGATATTCAGTGGGATCCTGCCCTGCAGTATAAGCACAGATTGTTGGTCTGTGTCCAGGTACGTTCTTCACGGGACAGGGGTTCTCTGTGCTTGTTAGCTGCAGGAATGCACTCCTTAGTCGAGGAGCCCCGAATGTCTTGCAGCAATTTCCCCAGGGAATCAGCCAGGTTTTTAAAAATTTCTTGGAAGGTCCTTTTCAGTAACTCCACCATAAAATGCAACACTGCGGGCTCATTTGTATTAGGCTGGTTCATTCTGTCAGGGTTGGGGATGGTACCAGGGTGGAACCGGGGGTGAGGGGAATATGAGCCCAGTGTGCAGTGGTCTGCACAGATAAACAGGTGGATATGGATAGAGGAGGGTGGGTGGAGATGGTGACTAACCAGGTTGATTGCAGAAGGATGATGGGAATTGTGGATATGATTGCAGGAGCAAGAAATGGGGAATAAGGAACAGGTAGCAGATCAGTGATACAAAGCAACAGTGTTCACTCTTCGTGAGCATAAGTTGTAATGAACCAGCAATGTGTGAGTGTGGGGCAGAGCCCTTTATTTTGTGAGTCACAGGTGAATTGCTGGATTAAGGTTACAGGGCAGGAGCAGAACATGAAGTGTAGGGGGGGGGGCAGCCATGGGGCATGACACTTAAATTACTTCAGTCTGTGAGCATTGAATTTATTTAATACACAAGTTTCACAATTTGAGTTGAATTACTGAAATAAATGAACTTTTCCACGACATTCTAATTTAATTTATTGAGATGCACCTGTACAGAGTTATTCAGAGAGCCGAACTGGCCCCAAAATTGCACCGAATGGTGAATTTCCCAGTCCGGTGCAATTTCGTGGCCATTCGGATATTCAAACCTCGCAATTTGCCAAATATTGGTGAATTGCCTGGGAAAATACGGTGCCTGGTCGACGGCTTCTCCATAGAGAAGCAATGGTTAATCTATTCATAGAACACCGAACAGAAGTGAAACGTCAGTGAAATGCCCTGCTGTTCAGTGGTTTTATTCGGCAGGTTTAATAAGGCGAACCCATATATCCCACTTCAATATTAAAAATATTCCTGTTTTTATCCAATATCTATTAAACAGTTTCTTTTATTTGCAGCAAAAGTCTACCTTTTTTTTTTAGGCAAATTGTTTTTGATTTTTTTTTAAATCGTTTTTTTTTCTGTAACAGTCCTTTTTATTACTATTAATTCGTCATTTTTGTCCAGTAGTTTTTTGCAAACAGCATATGAAATTTTGAAAGTGTCAATGTTTTTTTTTTTTTACCCTGTTCGTCGGCATGTCGTCTTTTTCCTGCCGGCTGATCGGTGCGGTGTACGGCGGATCAGCTTTTTTTTTTCGGATGCGTTCAGCAGATTGTCGGGTTCGTTCGACAGGTTTTATTTTGCAGTGTTTCGAATTGATCCGATTTTTTCGAATCATATCGGTAGGTTATCAATGCTTATTTGGATCAATTCAGCAGCTTTTCCCTGCACTTTGGGGACCCTGAGAGGAATGCTGAATTCACCACACGGTCAGGGAAGTTGATTAACCCCTATAGTCAACGCTGAATGCAGATTACCAAATTCGATTTCTGAACTCCAAAAGAAAAAAGTTTGAGACCATGTGCTTTTACTACTGCTTAATAAATAGATGAGGAATGCCAACTCTTCTACAGTAGAACCATACAATGCTGTCAAAAGAAATTAACAGGGTTATTCAAAGAGAGGTGAAAAGCAGGAGAATGACTGGAGAAGGGAAAATTCTAGGTCAAAATAGCCAAACCAGAAAAATTCTCCCATTCATCTCACTTTCCAAAACAGGCTATTTTGACCTAGAGTTTTCCATTCTCCAGTCTTTCTCCTGCTTTTCACCGCTCTCTGAATAACCCTGTAAGTTTTTTTTTTACCTAAATTATTATAATTTCAAATTTTGTTTTGGTGCATTACTTAATTTTAAACAAAATATAAAAACACAGCCCAACTATTTGAGCCTTACAGCCAACAGTGCAATACAGATGGAGAAGGACCTCTAGTGGTTACAAGTGAGAACTGTGCCATGTATTTTGAAATGTTTTTGTAATAATCATATGAAATGTAACTTTGAGAAATGCTACTTCCTGCATCTTCCTACCATGTTTGTGCTGCGTTTCTCCTGCACTTCATTTTTCTATTACGTTTTATTAGTATTGCAGAAAGAACTTTGTGTCTTCCATGCAAGAAAATTTTATTTTGTTTAAAAAAAAAATCCCAAGAAAAATTTCTGAGAAAGGATTTTACCAGGAAGGATACATTGAGATTTCTCTTGTTTTCAAGTATGTCCTGGGTGGCGAGTAACGCAACAGAAACACAGATGTAAATAATATTCACCATCAAGAGGTTCATTACTAAGGCTAGGGTCAGACTGAGGCAGTGCGAACGCGCGTTCTGGCGCACTTAATCACGGCCGTGCTAGCAGCAGATGCCGGGCAATGACGGCCAATATACGAAGTACGGTCGCACAAAAGGCCGGCTGCGCAACGCAAGTGGAAAATGAACGCATTTTTTCGAGAACGTTAAACCACTAGTACTGACGTACAGAGTGCGCTGCGTCCGCTAGAGGCGTGTGTGCGTGAATTGGAGACATCAGACGCTGCTAATGTCCGGCCAACATAACGTCCAGATGCAAGAAGTGTTTTATTGATGATCCGTACAAAATCACGGATGAAACTGCGCATAGTATGACCGCTATTGCGTATTCCGTGAAAAAATACGTCCATTCTTCGAACGCACATTTTCACGGACAACGTGAAAAATGCGTTAGTCTGACCCTAGCCTAAAACTATTACCATTATCACATCTCATATCAAATCCAGAATGCTTGTAAAGCATATTGCTCATTGTCAGTTTACTATCACAATTCCAGAGAGATAGACACAACAAATAAACACGGTAAAAAGGATGCGTCTTTTATAAAATGCTCCAAATTGGAGATCTGTTCGCTCCAGTTTGAAATGGAGCGTCTTCTTCCGTAGTTTTAGAAATTAGGATTAGGTTACAATTTGTTCTTTGTTTATTGTTATGGTTAGCCCTAAGATTCTATTCCATTTTTTTTGCTTCATTTTAAGGCAATAGATTCTGCCCCTAATCTGTTGCCTAAAAATGAATAATGGAGTAGAATATTAGTGAGAATTCTAAATATAACACTAAACAAGCACAAACAGTAAACAAACCCTAGCCTTAACCCTAATTTTCAACCCGACCCTAATTTCTAAACGTAACTATGGAAAATACAGTCCTTTTCAGACAAGAGCATCCATTTTCACCAGCGACTAAATTCAAGGCATCAAAATTCGGCTGGATTGTACCGTTTCCCTTGCTCAGTCAGTTCCTGTCTAGGTTATTCCATTATAAACCTTGTTGCATAAATGGCTGAGCTGGCACCGCACCTTACACCACTCAGGTCCGTGTGTCTGGTGTTTTCCTGTATTGTATTGGGAGTTTTCACAGCCTTAAAAATGAAATGTCCTTATTGTGTTTATTTTATGTTGTTGATATCTTACATGTGCTTGGTTTTTCTCTTGTATGTTTAGTTAAGAAAATATTTTACTCTATATGTGTCACTGGATGCATCCATTGTGTGATCTTTTATATAATAGTAGGGCCCTATTACATACTTAACACGAATGTTAATGCTCAGCTGTGTGAGCGTTAACAATCCGTTAAGTGGCCCTACCGCGGGCCGACCATATTATATTCCGAACTCTAATGGGTTAAAAAACCCGTTAGCGTTTGGTATCGTGCACTTTTCAACACGAGGTTACTGTACTTTGCACTCCCTTGGCTTAACATGGTGAGCGCAAAGAATTAATTAGCGTTAGGATTACAAAGTCCTAGCACTAATTATGCCCAGCTGCGGTTAACTCAAAAGTTAACCACAGCTTGGAGCTGGTGCTTAATGATAAGGTTTCTGCAGAATCCGTTATCACCAGCTTCAAATCCCCCCAAAAATCAGATGCTCATCTCTCATCCCGTGGTCGAGAACGGCGACTCGATCTGCCTCTTCTGCCCACAGAGCAGAGTGAGATTGGGGGGAAAAGGTCCCTAGTCTCCCTCCGCAATCACTCTGCTGGCCTGCAGGATCTCGCAAGAGGTCATGTGACCATCAGTCGATGCCTCCATGGAGTCCTATAGACGCCATGGAGGGGATGCTCACGGCAGCTCTTAGCGTTGTCTTGAGTATCCACAGACTTAACACTGCATTATGGGACAGGCTGCTAATTTAGCGCCAGCCCCCATAATATGGAGCTAAAATGGGCACACTAAGGAGAAACCTGCAGGCCCAGGTTTTCCTCCTTAGTGTCCCCGCTTTAGCGGGCAATATATAATACTGCCCAAAGTCTTTTAGGCTAGGGTCAGAGTGGGGCAGTCGGAACGCGCGTGCAGGCGCACTAAATCACGGCGGCAGTAGCAGCACATAACGGCCAATGACGGCCAATATACGCAGTACGTGCGTACGAAAGTGCGCCGACACCACGCAACCAGCAAATGAACGCATTTTTATCAGAACGTGAAACCGCTGGTACTGACGTACAGAGTGCGCTGCGTCCGCATAGCAGCGTGTGTGCGTGATTAGGAGATGTCAGACGCTGCTAGTGTGCGGCCAACATAACGTTCAAACAGCCGGATTTCCCTAGACTTCTTTTTACCCCATCGTCATGAAATACGTCCAGAATTGCGCATCGTCTGACCACTTAAGCGTATTCCGTGAAAAAATGCGTGCGCACGCATCGACGTACATTTTGACGGTGGCTGCAGAAAATGCGCTCATCTGTCCCTAGCCTAAAGCGCCCTGTCATATCTAATTCAGCTGCCAGTTCTTTTATCTCAGGTAATCTGTGAATCACAATAGCCTTTTCTAAATATGCTCCCCTAGACCTCATTAACTTGTAGATACTGTAGATTAATAAACAAGAGCCAAAAAGCAAAGCTTTTGGTAAATGTTGCTTCATGGGAAAAAAACTGAAACCAGAGAATACCTAATTTTATTTCTCCTTTTTAAATGCAATTATTTCAGACAAAGAAAAAAAAGCAGCATGTGTTTTATAATGTGCTTTTGTATCTCTGTATGCCTCGGTGTCTTTAAGTGTCTTTTCCCTTGTCACTGTCTGTGTTTATCAGGGTCTCCGCATCTCTGAGCAAATCTGTCAGTCTGTATCTCTTTCAGGGTCTTTGTGCCTGTTATCACTCAGTGTCTGTGCCTTTATTACTGTATTCCATTGCCCCTCAGTGTCTCTTTGTGCATTAAGTCAGTTTCTGTATGTATATTTTGTCTGTTGGTTGCTGTGTGTGATGGTATAGGTTTGTAACTGTAAAAGATAGGACAAAACCAGACATGTACAGTGACATGTTAATGTCCTTTGACAGTCAGCGTTTATGTCATTGTATGTGTATTTTTTCCGGTCAGTATCCTTGTGTCTTAGAAGCAGTGGCTCAACCGCACACGCAATCATGGGCAGCAATGATCCCGGTGCATATTTGATCCAGAGTGGCATATTTATACAGAAAATTGATCTAGCAACGTTTCAGTCCATTAACGGCTGATGGGCTTGTTGTGAGGGTTATTCAGAGAGAGGTGAAAACCAGGAGAAGAGAACAATCTAGACCACATAGCCGAGATATATATATATATATATATATATAATCAATAATCTTTTAAAGTGGTTTATAAGGCTCTGTGTTGAAGTCGGATATATGCTGAGGCACTTTTCCTAATTGCATCTAAACTCATCCATGCCTTTTAGGCCGGTGTCAGACAAGCGCACTAGGTGCGCCCGTACTGACGTGCTTACCGGCGTCTGTCGCAGCGTCACAAAGCTGGAGCCGGTAACATGCTTGAGCGCGCACGAAATGCGCACGCCACAAGTGTCAGCACACAAAGCCTCTCCGTCGAAACGCTAGACACGCGTTGACGGGGCTGCAAAGCGCGATCCTCCATAAGAGGATCGCGCTTTGCAGCGCTGAGCGCACTGACTGCGCTCAGCGAGGTAGCCAGATGGGTGTCTTACACTCTGAAGTGTGTTCGTCTGACCCCGGCCTTAGCCTAACAGGTGCAAAATCAGAGTCCAAATGGAAAGAAAATAAATGACATGGAAAGGAATACATACCAATGCTTGTTTGAATAAGCATACGGCTTTTATTTAGAAATAAGAACTCATTCCACAGGAAACTAAACGCCATATTATTAGTGTTGGAAACTGATTTTTATTGTAAGTACACCTATGAGGGTCAATGCTTGCAGAACACATCACTGCACATGAATGTTTGCGCTGCACAGCAAGTCTCACTTTTACTGACCATGCATGTATAAATAAAATAAATAATAAAAAAAAGCCCCCAACTCTTATTGTGAAACATTCTCAAGTTTCAACAGCAAAACATGAATTGAACATATATACTTAAACAGCCATCAATGCAAACATTCATTAATGATGATAATGTGAATCGGTCAATGTCATCTGATGGATTCTGGGTAAAGACCTGCACTCTTACATTACAAATCTGGTTAACAATTCTAAATCAAAAAGGAAATCAGCAAATAGATGGAATGTTGTTGTATTGTTCACAGTTATATTCAGCTATTCAGACTTTATGGATTATCTTCTCCAATGGAAATCAACAGCAATGTCTGAAATGTTCATTGTGGTTAGCATGAGTTGCTTTTTATGGACCAGATTAGGAGAGTATCAATAGACCTGAAAGTGGGCAGAAGTGGATCCATCTTTCCATAAACGGAGAGTTTCTACAGCAATGGAACGGCAGAGGGGACAGGTCCGTTCTCTGTCGAACCAGAGGCACAAGCATTCCTCGCAGAACACGTGCTGTGGAAAAAGAAGAGAACATGTTCCAGAAAACGCACAGGATCCCAATATGACCCACTTTCTTACTATGGACCCAAACCAGACCATGAGTAATATTGCAGAATCCTATCAGCTACAGCAGTAACTAGTCAATGCACAACACCATGAAATTGAATGTTTACAAGTAAATATAGGATAGCTTGGTTAGAGAAAACCCTGTTGAATGAAGATGTTATAGGGGAATTATGTTAGATTCTGTTCCCATCTGTTAATTGAAGTTACACTGCATATGGCGTGAGATTAAGGGTAGTAAAGTAATATCGCACCAACACAAACATAAATGTAAAATGCTCATCCAAGCTCCGCCTGACTACTGTAACCTCTTGCTCACTGGCTGCTCACTGGCTTTTAAGAGATCCCAGATTCTCCCTCTGCAGTCAGTAATGAACACCTGTGCCAGGCTCATCCACTTCACATTCTGCACCTCTCGTACCTTGCCCCTCTCCTCCGCCAATCTCTACACTGACTCCCCGTTTCCTTTAGAATCCAATTAAAAATACTGATGCTCACACACAAAGCTCTCCATAACCGCGCCCCTGCCTACATCTCCTCCCTTATTAGCAGGTACATCCCGTCCAGTCCACTTCGCTCTGCCTATTATCTGATACCATCAGTTCCTCGTACCCGCACCCCCAAATCTCGCCTTCAGGACTACTCCCCTGCAACATCAGACTCTCCCCGTCTCTACAGTCCTTCAAGAAGTCTCTGAAAACATTACTTTAGAGAAGCCTATCGGCTCACTCCATGATCTCCCCACTGTTCATTTCTTGCGCCATTTTCCCATTCAGCACCCACTACTTCACATACTCCCCTATTACCCACACCTAGGGCAGTATTACATACTTGGTGCTAACTTAACCAGAGCTGTTGTAAACTTAAAACCTCCACAGGCTATAATGGCTCTGGTAAGTTTACAACAGCTCTGGTTAAGTTGTGTGTCACCCCCCTCCTTTAACATTGTAAGCTCTCAAGCAGGGTCCTCTCTCCCACTGTGCTGTGTTTTTAACTTGTATGTATATTTGTTATTCTGTCTCCCCACGCTACGGAACGTGTTAGAGCTATATAAATACTTGTAACAGTGTTAAAAGAAATAAAAAGAACAGAAGGAATACAATTAAACCATTGAGAATAATTAAGGCTTCCAATCTTCATATTTTAATGTATAGTCATCAAGCACATGTAAATTAAATACAATATTATGAGTAAAATAATGTAGACGTAAAATCAGCTTGCGGCAACCGTACTAGATAAAAGTAATTGCAGATACCCACTTGTTAATAGTAAAATAAATTTAAAAAAAAGGATTAGAGCTGATCATAATCACAGTACATTTCTATATCTGGGCTCATAATATCTAAAATACAAACAGGATGAATGGAAACTTAGTCCTTTTCAAAAACTGTTTGGTAGACCAGGCTCAGTCTTTGCAAATAATGGTCCGCACAGCTGTATGGCTCATCATTTGTTCTTCAGAAGCAATATCAACTGATCATTCCAGGAGCCCCAGTAAAAGGTTTGCACGGGAAAAGTCCCAGTTACAAGCTGTCCTGTTTGACACATGTTAACAGCAGCTAGTATTTAGATCCGGCAGCGAGGAACCTCATAGTAATGTATGGATCTACCCTGCAATATGTATATGTAATACTGGTCCTCTGATCATCATCGGGTTGCATCATTTCCATAATATCTGTGCTCAGTGGCTAGTCCCATCCACGGCAATAAGCCTCTGTGGGACATAAGAGGGAGATAATGAATGGTGGTCTCCACATTGCCACGAGGACCATTGCTCCAAGAGTCTGATGAAAATTTGAGAAAGGTACAATGTTTAAATATTGCTCCCTGTGCATTCTAAGCCAGGCTAGCAGAGAAACGAAATGTGATAATAAAACCACATCTAACCATTAACCTTACTCCTAATAATAATACTAGCCCACCTCTAAGTCTGATCCCAAGCCTCACCCATAACTTATCTGATGTGGCATCGATGGCATCTAATGTTCAACAATTAATCTTCTTAGACTATTTCTGTGTGTAACAGTTATTTTATTACAAATATGTCAAACTAAAATAGAAAAAAAATAATGTCATCGCAATGCCCAAAGCATAAACAAATAGGAAAGAGAAGCCAGGGGACAGGTAACATATGTGTGGAGTAGGTTTGGTGCCAGCGGCTCTAGGTGCATTCAGAAATGGAGAATTATACTTTAGCCTGATTTGTAGCTTAAAACTCTAACTTTTTAGTCATCTCTGTATAGTTATATATCCTGTTCTTGTGCTGCAGTTAAGGCAATGAAGTGCCCAAAATTTGTTTTGTAATGCGAGTTTACCACACTAAACATGGATACATGGTATTTAAAACAGTAGTGACGTAACTGAGACACCTACCAGTGAAAGGTTCCCACAAATTTCATGGCAAGTCATGGGGTATCAATCTAACGTAGGTGATTATTACCTGGCATATCAGGATGAGTGGATCTTTGAAGTCTGCCTGGCAAATGGCACAGATATCACCTGCTTCGCTGCACTGCTGGCTGGTGGCACGCACGCCATACTTCTGCAAAGACGAGAAAAAAGGTTAATGTAAAAACCTAATTATTTATTTATACGACCCTATTACAGGGAGTATGGTTTGGAGGCATTAAGGTTGGGAAAACGAACAAAAACATGCTTTAAGTACTCAGACAAAGTCAAGAGGTGAAATCAATAGTGTATCCTTAGACATAAAACCTACGGCAGCAAGTCCAATGTAAAGTGGATGTGTTGTAATTTTACATACAAGCCATTATCTTCTGAACTGCACTAAGGAGCAAGCTTTTAAACGGTGTCATGGAAGAAAAGAAACAAGTGAAGAGTGTCCAGGGCTGCAGGATAGAAGATCCTACCTCATCCATAGACACTGGTCTACAAAATATCGACACAACTCAACATACACTGGTAATAAAAATAAAAAAGTCTAGAATTCAGATACTGGTCATTAATCTTTAGCAAATCCTGCTGACCTAACAGGCAATCTCTAATTTATATCGCCATAGAGAAGTGGTTCCCAACCCTATCCTCAGGTACCTCTAACAGGTCAGGTTTTAAAGATTACCTTTGGGAAATGCAGATTGAATCCTGCAATCACTGAGCAGCAAATCATATCACCTGTGCTGTGCTTCAGATATCTGGCAAACCTGACCTGTTAGGGATACTTGAAGACAAGAATTGGGAACCATTACCAAAAATAAATAAGGTAAAAATGGAGTCATTGGGAATAAAGTGAACATGCAATAAAAGGAGAAAGATTGATTTACTTTAAATAATCTAAAAGGTAGGAGGATGAATTGAGAGAAGATAAAAAGAAAAACTAAAAGCTTCAAAAAGATGTTTCGTTCTGTGCTCCTATGGCCACCCACTAAAGGAACTGAGGGAGTCTACATAATGATATCTCTATATCTGGTCTTGCATCAAAGTGGTTTCCATTATCAAATCCTACTTTAGACTCTACGGCCGTATCACCTGTCTCCAGCTAAAACGGGGACGCAAAGGGGAAAAATTTGCATTTGCAAATCTCAACCTTAGCGTCGCTGTTTCACCAGTGGACTACGGAGCAGACGCTGAATCCAGCAGCCTGCCCCGTAGTCACCGCAAGCCTCCAGGATGCTCGGGGCAGCACAGTCTCGAGCATCCCCTCCATGGAGTCAATAGGACTCCATGGAGGCTTCTCCTGCCTGTTCACTTGACCAACAGGATCTCGCCTCTCGCGAGAATCTGCACGTCGGCGGAGTGATCACAGAGGGAGACTGGGGACTGTTCTCCCCCAGTCTCACTCTGCTCCCAGGGGCCAGAAGCAGCAGATCGGGCCACCAACTTCGCCGTGGATGAGGTAAGTATTGATTTTTTTTGGGGGGGGGGTCAGCTGCAGCTAACTGATTCTACAGAAGCATAATCAGTTAGCACCAGCTCTAAGCTGTAGCAAACCTTTTTGTTAGTGACAGCGGTGAGTAATTTGTGTTAGGACTTTGCGATCCGAACACTAAATACTGATTGCTTACTCTTTGTGCTCCCCATGTTAAGCATAGGGAGCAAAAGTACAGTAAACTTGCATTATAAAGCAGCAATACCGCTAGCAATTGGGAAGTGATCTTCGTGGCACGGTATCGCCTCAATTAACCTACTGCTGATGCTCATTTATGTGAGCGCTAGTGTTCGGGCGCTACATGTGTAAATAAAACCGTGTCCAAAAGATGTGAGAGAGCTAGGGTTAGGTTTGTCACATCCTGCTTTTGACAGTGTGCTACCCTCCTACTGTATATGTAGTGAGTCCAAACCTTCTTTACATCTCTTATTGCAGTAATATTATACCCAAAATCTTCAAGCAAAAAAAATGAAAGATTAGGTCATTAGGGGTATATGTACCTTAAAAGAGTCAAAGTTTAAAAACCCCATCACCACACAAAGTACAGCGAGAGGTTGCAACCATGTTATGCATGATGTAAGTCTTTACAGGCTACATAAATCATGTCTAATTTGAAATTATAAATGGAAGGGTTATATGAAAAGAAGCTTTGCTTTATGCGTTAATAAGAACTCATCTTTACAAATGGTGCGCAACAAATCATGTCAAAAATAAAATATCAGAGGAACATCTTCTCATAGGTGAAAAGGTCCAGTGAAATGATTCCAGCTTGCAAAAATAAAATCTATCATATAAAAAATTGGGGGAGGACTTTCTACACGTACTATGGTGCAGTGGAGGGTCATACCAGGAAGCCATCATGCCAGCCCTGATGGAGGTAAACAGCACACAGGCTACACCTTGTGTATGAATATGATGCTACACCGCATGCAAAGATATGGATATGACATTAAGCCTCATGCACAGATTTTGATTTGGCGCTATGCCTCATACACAGATATAGAGGGTCACACCAGGATGAACAAGCCATCATTCAATCAGCCATCAGGGGATGACAGCCCATGATGTGTTCATGGACTCCAGGGGACCCTGGTAAATCCTGTGCAGTTTAAGTGCCACAGAATTAAGTGTCCCTCCATGCCACCCAGAATTGGCCCAGCAAGATACCAACAAGTTTCCCGGTGGGCCGTAGCATCTGGGATTGCTAGTAACACTCTAACCAGGTAAGTAGGAGGAAAAGGTTTAATTACTAATCGATTTACTGTAATTGGTGGCAGAGGAAAGGGGGCCCTGATCAGTGGTTCAGTAAGAGGTCCCATGATTTCTGGTGGCAGCCCTGTTCTTTTGTAGGTGTAATAAAGATTGCACTCTTAAGAATGTATTAAAACAAATACATAAATATATTTAATTTTTAAGAGACAGGAGTGAGTCATGACCATTAGCTGAAATGCTATAATTACCCAACACATTTTTACTCGACTGAGAGTTTGTTGTGGTCTCAATATTTTTTGCCTCATTAATAACACATTCACAATAAGGAAAGGTGGGGCACATTGGTAAAAGCAATACAAATGGAATCTGTGTACTCTCCTGACATTCAAATTGCAAAATCCTGAATTTTTTAATAGATAATATAATTACTCTAAATTAGTGATGTTTGCTGTTACCTTCAGAGATACCCTGAACACATTGGCTAAGATCTCCTAGCAGCCTGATGACACAGAGATTGGCACGGTTAATTTGTATTACAACATATATTATCCTACGGCATATTGTAGCATTCCTGACAAATGACAAGATCAGCAGTGTCAGAAGGCCACATAGCAAATACTCTGATTTAATAAAGGCAAAATCTGATCTTGCATTGACACATACTTAAACATGCACTGATTGGTGCACAACTAAACCATGCAAGTCAGCAGTATTGGAATGCCATTTTTGCAGTTCATAAATCTGGTGTCTTTGGTAAATGTGATGCAAACCGATAATCTTCATAGAAATTAAAATCAATGTGTAGAAGCGTGGGACATGTAACTAATGCAGGTATCCTGGGATGCAGGTTTTGAAATACCTGTTGAAAAGCAAAGGGTTATCTATAAAATACCTGGGGGTGGCAGAGAATCCTCAGTGCTTTCCGAAGGCCTCCGATACGACCACATACATCAAAGGACTAGATAGAAAAAAAAAATTAAAAATATACAGTGTGCAGAGCATGTTTCTGGTAACGTCAGCTCTCCAGTGAATACTCCGCTCAAAGATTTGAACTAGTAACATTCTTTTCAGATTAATTAATGTAGGCTTTATTCAGATCTGCTGTGCCTGGGTGACTCTGGCTATTTGTGAGAGTGCCCAGACGTACAAGGGGGGTTCTCTACCTTTTTGCACATTACATCAGTACAATGGCAACACATTCACTTTGATTCTAGATCTACAGAGGGTGGATGGTAAAAGCTGGCATTACTATTTAAATGATCTCACTGCTAATGGCCACTACTCCATACTTCTTGACCTCTCAGCTGCCTTTGATGGTAGTGGATCATGCCCGCCTCCTAAAGTCCCTCAGCTCTCTGCGACACCACCCTCTCCTGGTTCAACTCCTACCTCTCCAGTAGATCCTTTTCTGTATCCCTTGCTGGCAATTCCTCCTCTTCATGGCCTCCGTCTGATGGCGTTCCTTAAGGCTCTGTTCTAGGTCCCCTGCACTTTTCCATTTATACCTCCTAACTGGGTAAACTCATCACCCACTATGGTTTTAAATAGCACTTATGCGCTGATGACACTCAGGGAAACGGTCGGCGCAATATAAATGATAATAATCTACCTCTCCACTCTCAATCTGTTTTCTTTCAGGTCAGTGACTGTGTCTGGAATCTCTGCCTGGATGGCCTCTCACTACATGAAGATCAAGATGTCTAAGATCGATCACCTTCTAATTCCACCCTCTAACCCTGCTTTGATTTCTGACTTTTCTATTCCTGTTGATGGCATCACTATCATTCCCTTAGACCAAGTCCGTTGCCTCGGAGTGACTCTTGACTCCAGTCTTTCCTTCAGCCCCTACATCCAATCGCTCTCATCTTGCCCCAATCACCTCCGCAATATCGCCAAAATTCGCTCATTTCTGACTGCCAACACCACCAAGCAACTTATCCACTATAACAATTTCTTGCTTGGACTACTGCAAAAACCTAATAACTGGCCTTCCTATCTCCTGCCTCTTCCCTTGCAGTCCATCCTAAATGCATCAGCCCAGCTCAACCACCTCACCCATCGCTCTGCCTCTGCTGCCCCTTTCTGTGAATCCCCACACTGGCGCCCAGTCAACTGCAGAATTAAATTCAAATTACTCACCTTGACCTACAAGCCCTCACGAACTCCACTCCCCACTAATCACCAAATACACCCCAGCTCGCTCCCTAAGAGCCAACAATCTACTTCTGGCATCCTCCATCATTACTACCCCACATGCCAGACTCAGGAATTTTCTCATGCGGCGCCAACCCTATGGAACACATTTCCTTGCAATAGGAGACTCTCCCAAATCTGGCATCTTTTAAGCGCTGCCTAAACCTTCATTCCTTCACCCATTTCTCTTCAGGTGAATGGTGCCACCATTACTTCTACCACTCAGGCTCGTTGCCTCGGGGTCCTCTTGGATTCCAATCTATCCTTTACTCCTCACATTCAGTCATTAACCAAATCTTGCTACTTCCACCTAAAAACATGGCATGCATCCGTCCCTTTCTTAATCAGGACTTTACTAAAATGCTCATCCAAGCTCTTATTATCTCCCACCTTGACTACTGTAACCGCCTTCTCTCTGGCCTTAATAGATCCCATATTCTCCTTCTGTAATGAATGCCTGTGATAGGCTCATCCACCGCACCTCCTCCCTTTGTCAATCTCTGCACTGGCTCCCGTCTCCTTTAGAATCCATATCAAAATAGTGGTGCTCACTTACAAAGCTCTCCATAACCGCACCCCTGACTACATCTCCTCCCTTATCAGCAGGTACATCCCATCCGACCACTTCGCTCTGCCAATGATCTGATGCTAGCAGTTCCACGTACCTGCACCCCGAACTCTTGCCTTCAGGACTTCTCTCGAGCTGCCCCCTTTCTATGGAAGTCCCTCCCCCGTAACATAAGACTCTTCCCCTCTCTTCAGTCCTTCAAGATGTCTCTGAAAACTCATTACTTGAGAGAAGCCTATCGACTCACTCCATGGCCCCCCACTGCACACCTCTTGCTCCTCTTCCCATTAAATCCTCATGCATCCTGCACTTCACTTACCCTATTCATCCTCATCTACTGTGCCAACCCTCTCCTCTTAGATTGTAAGCTCTCGAGCAGGGTCCTCCCTCCTTCTGTTCTGTGTGTGTACCGTGTATGTATATTTGCTATTCTGTCTCTCCCATTGTACAGCGCTAATAAATTTGTTGGCGCTTTATAAATACTTGTAACTGTAACTAAAGGCACTTCTGCTTAGGGAAGCCTACCACCCAACTCTAAAAAACTTTCAACCAACCAAATAACTGTCCTCATCTCTATGTACTACCATTTGTCCCATCATTGCAGTCCTCCCCTCCAGTTTCTCACCCCTCCATCCATCTAGACTGTAAGTTCCCACAAGAATAGGGCCCTCATCTCCTCCTCTCTTAGTGAAATATTGACTTGCCTGTTTGGTGTATTGTAAAATTGTCTTGTTACCCAGCCCATTGTACCTCTGTACAGCGCTGCGGAATGTGTTGTTGCTTAACAAATAAAATAAAAGTATATGGTGTGGGCTATGCAGTTTCTATTTGCTCCCTTCTAGCTTGTACAGCACATGACAACAGCTATGAAGGACATAAACACGCAGATGTAAGAGATGCCTTTGGGCCACAGTGAACCTTCTATCAGTTTTTAACAAGTGTTAAAAATTAACACACAGTGGAAATAATCAGAATTAACTGGATCAGGGAAGAACATTTTATGCATGATACTATTTCCTTTACCCCAGAGACAATCTATAGAATCTTGATGAACCTGAAATTGTAAAATCATGTATAGTGGAAGTTCAAATTGTATATAGAATGAATCAATAAACGGTCTCCACCCTGTGACCAGAAACAGATGACGTGACTGCGTGTGTAGGTTTCAAACATTAATAAGAAATGTTGAATCTAATACTTATTTGCCATGCATGCACATATTAAAAGCAGGATGTTGGTGGAAGTTAAACTACGCTCAGCTGTTTAGCTTATAGTTGAGACTATAATGCTAAAAGGATCAGCAAAAAAGACTAAAAGTCAAGAAAAAAAAAAGCTGGATTCATCTAATAATATGTATACATGTGGTAGTAGCCTGGTTAGCTCTACGAGGTTTGGAGTATTAAAAAAAGCCATCTGTGACAACGACACCACATTGCACACTGCATGTGACAACCATCAAATTAACTACTATACTTGGGATGCACCAATATCTATACTAGTATCGTTGCCGATACTGGCATTTGCACGAGTACTAGGGAAATGCTGGCAGAATGCTTTTAATGCATTCTGACAGCAGCTCCAGTGTCTGAGGTCTGAACGGGTACACATGCGACTGAGGTCTGTTGTGGGGTCTGTGTGTGTGGTCAGGGTGTGTGCAGGCCTGTGCAGTGGGTAAATGGGGAGTCTGGCCATACATTTCAAAATGAACATAAACTGGACAGGCTTTCACCAAAATTAGGGATGCACCGATACCGATACCAGTATCGGTGCCGATACTACCGTTTTGACAAGTACTCGTCAAAAATCGCCCGATACTTTTACCGATACTTCCACTCCAGCGGGACAGCAAACTCGGCCTCCGGCGCTTCAATCGCGGCATCCGGGCTTGAAACTGCTTGAATCGAGGCATCCGTGGCTTCAAACTCTGCCTCCGGCGCTCACTCTGTGCGTGTTCGTCACACGAGTCAGCGCATCACCGCAGCGAGAGACTGACAGATCACGTGGGACTGGCTGCTAGTCATAAAGGAGTGGCATGTCTCACTAGAAGCAGGTGCGTATGTTCTGGCTGTCTCCCCCCCCCCCCAAACGAAAAAAAATATTTATTTTGCCCAGCAACTTGTTTTTGTTAGTTTGCAGGGGGAAGGGACAGACATACAATAAACTTTGCAGGCCTGATGAAGCGGTTCGGAGGCCTGTCCCGACACTGCGATAAATAAGTTGCTGGGCAAAATAAATTATCGGAGTGTCGGGACAGGCCTCCGAACCGCTGCATCAGGCCTCCAAAGTTTATACTATCAGGGTTATCCAAAGAGATTCGAAAAGTCACCGCACGTTCGGTTACTTTTCGTTCTCTTCAATTCGGTTCCTTTTGCCGATTGCATTTCGGTGACCCTGCGGTGTATTCAGCAAACACCACAGGGTCCCCGAATTGCAGGGAAAAGCTGCCGAAAACCTGACGAAAACTAACCGAATGCAAGGTGAAAACAAGCAAAAACATCTGGATTAACCTTTGAACAGGAGCCGAACAGGAGCCGAATCACACAGAGCCGAAGCAGCTGTGACGTAGAGGAGGCAGTGAATAAATTAGAAAAACCATTTGTATGAATCTGGGAAAATGAAACGCTGTTTGCAAAGAAACTACTGAGCGAAAATGTCTGAAATTTTCACAGGAGGTCCAGGGAATGATAATAAAGAGGGCTGTTACAAAATAAATAAGTACAATGAAAAAAGAAAAAAAAAAAAATCGGACTTTTAAAAAAAAAAAAAAGAAAAATGCTTAAAGTATCCTAAAAAATCTATAAATAAAGAGACTTTTTGCTGCAGAATTTTATAATGAATGGTTTATTAGATATTGAATTAAAACGGGAAAATTTTTAACATTGAAGTCTATGGGATTCTCCTGAATAAATTTGCCGAATTAAACCACCGAATGGCAGGGCATTAGGGGAACCTTTCACTGCTGGTTTGTGTTCTCTGAATAGCCGAAGCAGTGATTCTCTATGGGGATTTCACTGCCCTCGAACAGGCACCGAACAGGCACCTTATGTTCAGGCAATTCGCCAGGATTTGGCGAATTGCCTGCTCTCTGGATAGCCGAATGGCCAGGAAAGGTAACCGAACACTGATTTTCAGCATTCGGTTACCTTTCTCAAGCAATTCGGATCTCTTTGAATAACCCTGTATGTCTGTCCCTTCCCCCCGCAAACGAAAGAAACAAGTTGCTGGGCAAAATAAATTATCAGAGTGCCGGGACAGGCCTCCGAACGGCTGCATCAGGCCTGCAAAGTTTATTGTTTATCTGCCCCTTCTCCCAACGAAGGAAAATAAATTGTTAGGGGAAAAAATGGAGTGCTGGGACAGCAGGACTCTGAAGTTTATATTCAGTCTGTCCCCCCCCCCACCTCCTAAAGAAAATAAATTGATAGGGGGAAAAACAGAGTGCTGGGACAGTTATTCTAAGCAGTGATTATAGCAAATTAATATTCATTCATCTTTGACCATGCTCTGAATACAGCATGGATAAACAAAATTATTTTTTTTCCCTTTGCTGAATAGTGAATAGAAGAATAGTGATTTATTATTAATCACTATTCAGCAATGGAAAAAAATGTCATTATTTCGTATTGCTTTAGAAAAAATGTGTCCTGTCAGTATCGGTAATTGGTATCGGTGCTCGTACTCGGTCTTAAAAAAGTGGTATTGGTGCATCCCTAACCAAAATCCTAAATTATTTATTGGAAAATGGTCACATGACTTTAAATAAAAGTATCCGTACTCGGTATCGATGAGTACCTGAAGAAAAAAAAAATGTATCGGTGCATCACTGAAACTTACAAGTGGTTTTCAGTAAAACCACTGGTGGGATTGACTACAATGTAGTGTATTACTAATGATGGGAGGAGAGATGTAGAGTTGAGTGTTGCTGTGTTTAGTGTTTGAGGGGTAATTTAAACTTTTTTAAAATGATCCTAAAAACCCTGGTTCTGCTCCCTGCGTAATGGAACACCACTTGATAGTGACAGGGTTGACAATTTTTTTTTTTCTTTTAAATGTGAGTAAAAAAAATACAGCGAAGTGATGGTCTGCCTTGACAATTTTTGTCACTTTTCGTTGTAATGCGAGTTGAAAATTACTGCCTGTATGGATAGATGGAGGTCCAGTTATGTCTTCGTGTAAGAATAAAAATAAAAAAACAAACAGGTTTGGTTTCATGACGTTGCCCTAACTACAAAGGAAAAACAAACAAACATATTGCATTGAGAAAGACCTGGTGGTTAAAGCAAACAGCATAATGAACGGCTCCCAACCAAGCTGAAACATGTTCCATACACACTTTTGAGTAAAACAAAGTAGTGTTTGGGCACTGCGCAGATTTAGTGGACACTGCCCATTAATGAGTCACATTATGAAGATATGCCAAATAAATGAAATTCATCAAGATAGCCAAGTTCAGAAATGAAGTGACTACGGGTGAATCAATTAAAAAGATTAGCAGTTTGGAATTAGAAGAGCTTTTAGAAAAAGTAAACTGTCATTAAATTGCCCACTTTGGCATAAGCCCTTTTCCTCGAGTCTGTGGATATGTAAACAGAGCATGGATAGTTCACCTTACACAGACTGTACATGATGATGAGGATGCCTCCCAAGAAGTAGGTGCTTGACGGATCATCGCCCATAATGTATTTATACCATAGTTGGATTGGCACAAGGGATCGGATCAGCTGGCTGAGTTCTTCGATTAGAAGGTAAAACTTACCCTGCAGAGACAGAGTGACACCTTAAATACCAGAGGTATGCACGTGACAAAAACAAGAGGTGTTCATTACTTAATTTGACATTAGGACTCTACGGGGAATTTGTAATGAGAAGCAGCACTCTATGGGCTCCAAGCTATTCACTTGACGATTACCAGTCATTTGTCGGAATAAAGTAAAGCACGTTGTAAACATTGCACAGATGGACTGTTCTGGACTACACAATACAAAGCCACTCTCTGCCAGTAATTCTGTCGTTCCAGCAAAATATCGCAAGTATCAAAGATTTCTCAACCAAATATCCTGAAAAGCAACAGTTTCTGACAAAACATCATTACCTTCTGAACCGTTCTTTGAATCAATAGACAAATAATAGGGTAAAACTATTCGAAAACAACACAACACATGCATATGCTTTTTTTATGAAATCTGAACGTTAGCAGAGGGATCTTGGAACCAAGTGAAATATATGTACAAAGATTTTTATTTAAACAGATATGTGTAAACCCCACACATGAAAGGATGTCCAATGGGGGAACTCAACGTCTCACACTTGTCCTGTGAAATTATTTTTTCCCACATCGATCTACACTTAATACCCCATAATGACAAAATAAAATTGATTTCTGACAATATTGTACATTCATTAAGAAAAAGAAGCATGAAATATCACATTGACAGAAGAACTGTATGTAGTTGAAGTACCCTTGGCAGCCATTACAGTATCAAGTCATTTTTTGTTAGATGCAACAAGCTTTTTGTACCTGGATCTGGGTAGTTTTTGGTGTTCATCTCTGTAGGCATCTCAAGCTCTGTCTGATTGGATGGTGACTGTTGGACAGACATTTATAAGGTCTCTCTAGAGATGTCCTTTTTGGATAGTCCCTAAACCACATTGTGTGCTTAGGGTCATTGTCCTGTTGGAAGGTGAATCTTCAGCTCAATCTGAGGTACTGGTCGTCCTGGACCAGGAGTTGACAAATCATCTCTCTATATTTTGTTCCGCTTTCCATCAATCCTGAACAATCACCCATCCTTGCCACTTAAAAACTCCAATAGCATGAAGCTACCACCACATGCTTCACTACTGAGATGGTATTGTGCAGGACAAGAGTGGTACCAGTTTTCCCACATATGACAATTTAAATTGAGGCAAAACCGTTCAATTTTCATGTTATTCTCTCTGCTTGTTCAGATATGAGACTGGGCTGTCAGAAACATAGAAAATGTCGGCAGATAAGAACCTTTTGGCCCATCTAGTCTTCCCAATTACATGGATACTTTACCTGGACTTATCTTTTATTTAGGACAGCCTTATGCCTATCCCATGCCTGCTTAAATTCAATCACTGTTTTGGCCTCTACCACTTCTACTGGAAGGCTGTTCCATGTATCCACCACCCTCTCAGTAAAATAATGCTTCCTGATGTTACTTTTAAACCTTTGCCCCTCTAATCTAAGACTATGTCCTCTTGTTTTGCTACTTTGTTTCCTTTTAAATATACTCCCTTCCTCTACCTTGTGGATTCCCTTTTCGTATTTAAATGTTTCTATCATATCTCCTCTGTCTCGTCTTTTTTCCAAGCTGTACATGTTAAGATCATTAATCCTTTCCTGGTAACTTTTCTCCTTCAAGCCGTACACCATTTTAGTAGCCCTTCTCTGAACTCTCTCTATATCCTTCTGGAGATACGGTCTCCAGTACTGCACACAGTACTCCAAGTGAGGTCTCACCAGTGCTCTGTACAGTGGCATGAGCACTTCCCTTTTCCTACTGCTAATACCTCTCCCTACACAACCAAGCATTCTGCTACCATTTCCTGCTGCTCTATTACATTGACTACTTACCCTTAGATCCTCTACAATAATAACCCCTAAATCCCTTTCCTCAGATGTTGAGGTTAGGACTGTATCAAATCATCTATATTCAGCCCTTGCGTTTTTATGCCGAGTTGCATTATCTTGCACTTATCCACATTAAAACTCAATTGCCACAGCTCCGACCATTTTTTTAATTTACCTAAATCATTTGTCATTTGGCTGATGCCTCCAGGAACGTCAACCCTGTTGCAAATCTTTGCCTCATCAGCAAAAAGTCATACTTAACCATTAATACCTTCTGCAATATCACTACTAAAAATATTAAAGAGAATGGGTCCAAGTACTGACCCCTGAGGTACCCCACTGGTAACAAGACCTTGCGCCAAATTAACTCCATTTACCACAACCCTCTGTTGTGTAACGTTGGGGGCTTCCAGCCCTACCTGTGTGCTTGAGGACAGCAAGTCTGATGCTGCTCGCTGACCACTGCCCGGTTTAAATGGAGACAGGCAGGGAGGTGATTGCATGAGGTGTGGCTTGAGTGGGGGGCGTGGTCTGGTGAAGGTCTTTAAAAACCCTCAGTTAGTTTCAGAAGTTGCCAGATCGTGGTTATCCATCCTGAGCTCCTTGTACCTGACTGCTATATTGATTTAACCTGTTACTGACCTCTGCTTGTGTTCTGACCATTCTGCCTTCTGTTGCCCTAGACTATTTGCTTGTACTACGCTACTGCTCTGATACCGACCCGGCTATTCCATTTGACCATTCTGAACTCTGTATTCCTGATTCTGGCTCGGCTGACTCCTCTCCGTATTGTTAACCCTTTTCTGTCTAGCTAGTTTACCTGGCCAATTCTAAGGACCAGACAGATAGGGATCATTCACAGCTACACTGTTGGTAGCTTCTGGGTTTTGTGGAGTGTTGGGGGTTAAGTACTGCGTGGTGGGATCCGGGAACCGTGACATGTTGCCTGTCACTCAGCCACTGCCTAATCCATTCAACAATATTGGAATCCAAGTTCAAAGATTGCAATTTATTGATAAGCCTTCTATTCGGAACAGTATCAAAAGCCTTACTGAAATCTAAATAAGCAATGTCTACTGCACCACCTTTGTCTATTATTTTTGTTACCCAATCAAAAAAATCAATAAGATTAGTTTGGCATGATCTCCCCGAGGTAAACCCATGTTGTTTCGGATCTTGTAATCCATGTGGTTTTAGATGTTCAACAATCCTTTCCTTTTTTATTATTATTATTATTATTCTTTATTTATAAAGCGCCAGCATATTCCGCAGCGCTGTACAATAAGCACAGTATAGACAGGGTTACAATACATTGAGCAACATTTGACAAACAGTACAGGAGGAGATGAGGGCCCTATTCCCGTAGGAACTCACAATCTAGGAGGGTTGGGGTTGGAAACAGGAGGAGAGGACTGTAAGGTGAGAGTGATTGATGGTTGTGTCAGTGAGTTGGGTGGTAGGCTTCCCTAAATAGGAATGTTTTAAGGGAGCGTTTGAAGGAAGAGAAGTTAGGGGAAAGTCTGACAGTACGAGGGAGAGCATTCCAGAGAGTGGGGGCTGCGCGTGAGAAATCCTGCAGTCTATCATGGGAAGAGGTGATGCGGGGAGAAGCTAGGCGCAGGTCACTGTTTGACCTTAGGGAGCGGGCTGGGGTGTATCTGGTGATTAGTGAGGACAGGTAGTGGGGCGCTGAGTTAGTGAGGGTTTTGTAGGTAAGGATAAGGATTTTGAACTTAATTCTGCAGTGGATGGGGGGCCAGTGAAGGGACTCGCAGAGGGCAGCGGCAGAGACAGAGCGGCGGGTGAGGTGAATTAGCCTTTAACATGGTTTCCATTAATTTCCCCACTACTGACGTAAGACTAACTGGCCTATAGTTCCGATTTCTCCCTACTACCCTTCTTGTAAATGGGCACAACATTTGCTAATTTCCAGTCTTCTGGGATGACTCCTGTTAACAAGGATTGGTTAACTAAATCTGTTAATGGTTTTGCTATTACACCACTGAGCTCTTTTAATAACTTAGGGTGGATCCCATCAGGCCCCATTGACTTATTTGTCTTTACTTTAGACAGCTGCTGTAGAACCTCCTCCTCTGTAAACTCATATGTAAATGTCTCTTTAGTGTTTCCTCCTAATTGAGGTCCCTTTCCTTCCTTTTCTTCTGCAAAGACTGAACAAAAATATTCATTGAGGCAGTCAGCGAGACGTTTATCCTCTTCTACATACCTTCCTTCCTTTGTTTTTAATCTAACTAATCCTTGTTTTACTTTTCTTTTCTCGTTTATGTATCTAAAAAATGTTTTGTCCCCCTTTTTTACTGGCTGAGCTATTTTCTCTTCTGCGTGTGCTTTGGAAGCTTTTATAAATTGCTTTGCCTCTTTCTGCTAATCTTATAGGTTTGGCCTATCTTCATCATTCTGAGTTTTTTTATTTTTTATTGAATGCTATCTTTTTGTTCTTCACTATTTTGGCCACTTCTGTAGAGTAGAATATAACCTGAGATGGCGCAAACAATGCTTCCTGGGGTCCCAGGGTCTCACGTATACATATAGGAGAAAAATAAACAACAATAGTGCAATAGGTAGATATCAATTTTTGGAAGGAATTAAGGATGATATCCCACTCACAAATCTAGAGCCTTATCACTGGCTCTAAGTGGGTCCAGGCATATGGGTAGATTGTCTTCCAATTTCTCAGGTGACCCCCACCTTTTTCAAACTGGTATATCCAGGATCATATGGTGGAAGATAAAAGACAAAAGGAGACACTCCTTGTGCAAATCTGAGAGAGATTATGTTATGGCAAATTCGAGACTTTCTACTCACATTTTCTCCTCAAAATAAACGCCCATGGGTTTTTTAGATGTTAGGAAACCCAAGAAAAAACCGTCCAGGATTCCAGATGGATGGCACAGCAACAACAGGAACAGAGAGTTTCAAAAATTAAAATTTATTAAAAACAATGGTTCCAGAACGCGTTTCGCCGCACAAAACCGCGGCTTCATCAGCTGGTATACATACATTAAAACCTATGGGTCCTTATATAGTGTCCACTAATGTTCTTAAGGGTCCCCAGGTGTCCTGTTGTGTGCCTCGATGCTTCTGATCACCTTCCGATCATCCGGCGTTGGGCGCCGCCATTTTGCGCATGCGCATTCTACTTCCGCGTTCCACTGCGTTCCAAACGGGGTTTTCTTACATCCGGTTGGTGTTCATTAGGATTCTCGGTACATCAATCAGAGAAAAGGCTTGTAGACACTCCCCTTCTTTACAACATGTCTCGAATTAAAAGAATATAAGTATTCAGGGATAGGCAATGGGGGAGATTCACAAAAAGAGGGAGTTTTTATCTCTCATATTGCATTCTGCAAGATCCCATATTGCTCCATGGCCAAAAGGATGTGTATATCCATATTGTTTAGTAATGGTGGTATACTTAGCACAATAAATAATATAATAAAAATAATAATAAAAAAAATAATAAAAAACGTGCTCATAAAAAGTGTTTCTTTAAAGTGCATTGTTGTTGCATCCAAAGTGCGTGTGATCAAATGTATAGTCTCTCTATTAAAGTGCATAATTTATTGACATTATAGAGCTCCTATATTTACACTCAATAATATACTATCATTAGTGAGTATGTCTCAATATTGATTCCAATAATATTATTCACTAAAAATACC
Organism: Leptobrachium leishanense; assembly: GCA_009667805.1. Taxonomy (NCBI): domain Eukaryota; kingdom Metazoa; phylum Chordata; class Amphibia; order Anura; family Megophryidae; genus Leptobrachium; species Leptobrachium leishanense. The sequence goes on along the minus strand of CM019063.1, from coordinate 132,233,916 downwards.
AATCATGTGCTAATTCATCTATCTATTAATAAATATTATTCTCAAGATGTGTACAGTCCACTCAGTGATAATTACTATAATTATTCCAATGTGAGTATATTATTCTTGTGATCATTATTTATACTGAGAATCCAAATCTCATTATTAACGCTCAATAGTGTACTGTGACCTCATATGTATTCTTATATTCTCCATAAAGTGCTATATTTTCCCTCAAATCTCCACTTATCAACTAATTTCTCAATTTTATAGTTTCATTATGTTTATTTATCTATAAAAGGGTTTATTGCTGAAGTGTGTGTACAATCCACTCAGTAGTATTTCTGCTATTACTGCAATATATATATATTGTATGTTAAAGTGCATAATTAGTGTTTAAAAAATCTAAAATTCTTTAACACTCAATAATGTATAATGACCCCTTAGTGTGTGTTTCATATGTTCATACATAGGTGTTTTTAAGTGCTATATTTTAGACAGATATGCTATAAAGTGCTATATTTTACTAATATTCATTAATATGAGAGGGAAAAAAAAAAAAAAAAAAAAGGGATATATTACAATAAGGGGAGCTGGAATCTTGTAAAGTGCAAAACGACATATCTTTTTTCACAGGAAATGGACAACTTCAAAATCGTTATTCAACCCATTTGGTGCCATAGTACCCATTTCATATATACTTCGCATCTCCTCTCGTCCCAATTTGCTAACAATATCTTCATCTGCGTCAATTTTATATATTTTTTTCATGGCCATAAATTTCAATCCAAACGGGGAGCCTCCATGCTTAAGTTTAAAATGTAGTGACACAGAGTGGTTATCATATAGTTTTCTTATATTACGCACGTGTTCGGAAATTCTTATGTTTAGGGCTCTTTTTGTGCGCCCAATGTATTGCAAGCCACAAGGGCATTCCAAAAGATAAATCACGTTTTTCGAACAGCAATTTAAAACTTCTTTCATTTGTATTTTTTGGCCACTCTTCCTGTTGGTATATTCGGTTATACAGTTTTTTCTATTGGCGGTCGATCTACAGGCTAGGCACTGTCCACAGACATGGTAACCATTTTTAAGATTGAATTGGTTTAGATCCCTTTTCTTATGGTTTTTTGGTTTACTATGTACCAGATTCGCTTTTAAGTTCTTAACTCCTCTAAACACGACCTTGGGTTGTTTTCCCAATATGTCATTTAGATCTTTATCTCTTCTGAGTATGTGCCAATGTTTCTTTATTATTTTCTTTAGATTTTTTGCTTTGCTGTTGTAGTCACAAATAAAGAGCACTTCCCCTTCCTTCGTATTCTTCTTTGGTTTATATTGGAGTAAACTCCCTCGATCTTCTTGTTTTAATTTATTTATAACCATATCCAATTCTATTGCGTCGTACCCCTTTTCTATGAAGTTGTCTTTCAACTGATTTGCTTGTTGTTCAAAAGTACTGAGGTCTGAGCAATTTCTCCTTAGACGCATAAATTGCCCCTTTGGAACTCCCTTTAGCCAGGATGGATCATGACAGCTTGCTGTATTTATATACGTATTAACATCCACCTCTTTAAAAAAGGTTTTACATTTGAGTTCCCTCACTAATATATACTTCCAGATCAAGAAAGGTCACCCTCTCTTTACTCCATTTTCGATCCAGTGTTATACCCCAATCTTGGTTGTCAAGGCTATCCAAAAATAAAATCAAGTCCTCCTCACTACCCTTCCAAATGAAAAACACATCATCAATAAAACGTTTATATACCAAAATGTTGTGCGCCCAGCTATGCGAACCGTAGACAAATCGGGACTCCCAACCCGTCATATATAGGTTCGCATAGCTGGGCGCAAACTTGGTCCCCATTGCTGTACCGTTTTTTTGCAGAAAAAAATCATCACCAAATTTAAAATAATTGTTGTTCAAGATGAAATGTATGCTTTTCATGATAAAATCTATCTGTATATCCAAAAAATTTTGGGAATTGTAGATTTCCTCTCTAACCGTTTGTAGGCCCATAGCATGGGGTATATTACTATACAATGCGTTCACATCGCATGTGACCATTATACAGTCCTCATCCCATTTAACTTTATCCAATATTTGCAGCATATTAATAGTGTCCTTTAAATAGGATAGTGTTTCCTTCACAATCGGCTGGAGAAGAACATCTATATATTCAGACAAGCAGCTGGTGATAGAATTTATTCCTGCTATTATAGGTCTTCCAGGCGTTTAGTTGCGTTTTTGTGGATTTTAGGTAATATATAAAAATGGGGTGTCTTTATATGCTCAATCATTAAATAACGAAACTCACGCTCAGTGAGAATTTCCCTATCTCTCCCATCCTGAAGAAGGGTATGGAGGTTGTTCCTAATTTCTATTATAGGGTTATTTTTAAGTTTGACATATGTCCTCTCATCTCCTAATATTCGTAGTGACTCCTCATTATACGCTTCCTTTGACCAAATACAATCCCTCCCCCTTTATCCGCGGGTTTTATTATGATTGTTTCATCTTTGTCTAAATCCTTTATTGCTTTTTTTCTCTTCCTTGGTAAGATTGTGGTTTTTTTCTTTTATCCCCATTCTGTCAATGTCAGTAGATACCAAACTTTCAAACATCTTTATCTCGTTTGAAATGACATGGCGTGGAAAAAATTTCGATTTATTCTTTAGACTGGTATGCACGAATTTGTCCTGATCAGTAGCTGTATTGTTTATAATTGGAGTTTTTAGGAAATATTTTTTTAGACTCAGTTTTCTTTTGAAACGCTGCAAGTCTATATACATGCTGAATTTATCCATCTGTTTAGTGGGAGCAAACTTTAAACCTTTATTGAGGACTTTAATCTCTGTATTTGTGAGTATTTTTTGACTTAGGTTAAAAATGCCTTTTTTATTTACCTCCTCTCCCTTTTTTCCCTTAAGGGTTCGCTTTCCTGCTCTCTTTCCCCTTCTGTTGTTTCCCAGGATCTCTTTCTCCCCCCTTCTCTTCCTAATCTTATATCTAGGTCCCTGTGTTCCCCCTGTTTGTCCCTCCTTTCTAGGGGGTCCCTCCAAAAAACCTCCTCCTCTGGGTTTTCATTGAGGACTCGGAATCTATTGGTCGTCGGGATATTGATGTTGTCAATCTCATTTTCCCTTCTCCTAACCTCTCTAGAGGGGGTGGGATTTCGATTTTCATAATTTTTTCTCGGAGAGGATTCCCTTTCTTTCTTTTTTGGGGAGAGGGGTCTATTGGTTCTTCGTTCTTCTCTTATCCTTATTTGATGGTCTCTCCTCCAATGGGGTCTACTATTTTCTTCATCATCATAAGTATTTCTTCTATTGTTGTACATCTCGGGTCTATTTCTTGAAGCCCATCCTCCATAATTTCTCTCCCTTTCTTGATAGGTCTCTCTTCTAGGAGAGTGATACTCTGGTTTAGGGAAATTTCTATATTCCTGGGGTCTATAATTTCTGTATTGCTGGGGTCTGTAGTTTGTCCAGTTCTCTCTTGGATTTCCCCTACTTTCCCATCTTTCAAATTGGGGGCCTCTATTATTATAGAAGCCTCTTTCTCTTCTTTCCATATCCCAGGAATAGTCACTCCCTCGTTTTTCTTCATATGACCTATGGATGTTACCCCGCTTATAATCTTCTATATCCCTTTCATATTTTCGTTTCTTTATTACTAATATCTCTTTCTCAATTTTTTCTAATTTTCTTTCCAGTTCTCTACTCAACTCTAAAATATCCTCTTTCGGTTGGCTCTGTTCGATTAATTCGGTCAATTTTTCTATTTCTTCATTAATTTTAGGTAGTTTTTCCTTTTTCTTTTGAATCACATAGCCAATCATTGCCACAGAAAAACTTTCTAGCAATTTATTCCATCCAAGCATGAAATCTGGGTCATCTTTTTCTGAGGTTGGGGTCTTTTGGAACCTCAAACCTCTTGGTGTTATTTTATCCCTTTGGTATATCTCCAAAGTGGCAATCTCTAATTTAATTTTTATCTCCTTTATCAAATTTTTTTCTAGATCTAACTCAGATTTTTGCATGTTGGATCTAGTGGACCCATGTGGGTTAGGTCGTATGCCAAACTCTCCTAATAACAGTTCTACATTACTAGCAATATTTTTCCTGAAATTTGTGAATGACATATTGAAGGCAGCTATTGCACCAATAGGGGAATTTTCTATTCACACAAACAGTAAAAATGAGAGATGGTGCAGCGCCACACAATATGAATCCACCACCTTGGCACCCCAGACAGCCAATCACAGGATATAGTGGTTTCCCCTACACCAAATAAATACAAATGTAGAATATAACCTGAGATGGCGCAAACAATGCTTCCTGGGGTCCCAGGGTCTCACGTATACATATAGGAGAAAAATAAACAACAATAGTGCAATAGGTAGATATCAATTTTTTGGGAAGGAATTAAGGATGATATCCCACTCACAAATCTAGAGCCTTATCACTGGCTCTAAGTGGGTCCAGGCATATGGGTAGATTGTCTTCCAATTTCTCAGGTGACCCCCACCTTTTTCAAACTGGTATATCCAGGATCATATGGTGGAAGATAAAAGACAAAAGGAGACACTCCTTGTGCAAATCTGAGAGAGATTATGTTATGGCAAATTCGAGACTTTCTACTCACATTTTCTCCTCAAAATAAACGCCCATGGGTTTTTTAGATGTTAGGAAACCCAAGAAAAAACCGTCCAGGATTCCAGATGGATGGCACAGCAACAACAGGAACAGAGAGTTTCAAAAATTAAAATTTATTAAAAACAATGGTTCCAGAACGCGTTTCGCCGCACAAAACCGCGGCTTCATCAGCTGGTATAAATACATTAAAACCTATGGGTCCTTATATAGTGTCCACTAATGTTCTTAAGGGTCCCCAGGTGTCCTGTTGTGTGCCTCGATGCTTCTGATCACCTTCCGATCATCCGGCGTTGGGCGCCGCCATTTTGCGCATGCGCATTCTACTTCCGCGTTCCACTGCGTTCCAAACGGGGTTTTCTTACATCCGGTTGGTGTTCATTAGGATTCTCGGTACATCAATCAGAGAAAAGGCTTGTAGACACTCCCCTTCTTTACAACATGTCTCGAATTAAAAGAATATAAGTATTCAGGGATAGGCAATGGGGGAGATTCACAAAAAGAGGGAGTTTTTATCTCTCATATTGCATTCTGCAAGATCCCATATTGCTCCATGGCCAAAAGGATGTGTATATCCATATTGTTTAGTAATGGTGGTATATTTAGCACAATAAATAAATAAATATATAAAAAAAAAAAAAAAAAAAAATAATAAAAAACACGTGCTCATAAAAAGTGTTTCTTTAAAGTGCATTGTTGTTGCATCCAAAGTGCGTGTGATCAAATTATAGTCTCTCTATTAAAGTGCATAATTTATTGACATTATAGAGCTCCTATATTTCACTCAATAATATACTATCATTAGTGAGTATGTCTCAATATTGATTCCAATAATATTATTCACTAAAAATACCATCATGTGCTAATTCATCTATCTATTAATAAATATTATTCTCAAGATGTGTACAGTCCACTCAGTGATAATTACTATAATTATTCCAATGTGAGTATATTATTCTTGTGATCATTATTTATACTGAGAATCCAAATCTCATTATTAACGCTCAATAGTGTACTGTGACCTCATATGTATTCTTATATTTCTCATAAAGTGCTATATTTTCCCTCAAATCTCCACTTATCAAACTAAATTTCTCAATTTTATAGTTTCATTATTGTTTATTTATCTATAAAAGGTTTATTGCTGAAGTGTGTGTACAATCCACTCAGTAGTATTTCTGCTATTACTGCAATATATATACATTGTATGTTAAAGTGCATATTAGTGTAAAAAATCTAAAATTCTTTAACACTCAATAATGTATAATACCCCTTAGTGTGTGTTTTCAAACTACAGACCCCAGCAATACAGAAATTATAGACCCCAGGAATATAGAAATTTCCCTAAACCAGAGTATCACTCTCCTAGAAGAGAGACCTATCAAGAAAGGGAGAGAAATTATGGAGGATGGGCTTCAAGAAATAGACCCGAGATGTACAACAATAGAAGAAATACTTATGATGATGAAGAAAATAGTAGACCCCATTGGAGGAGAGACCATCAAATAAGGATAAGAGAAGAACGAAGAACCAATAGACCCCTCTCCCCAAAAAAGAAAGAAAGGGAATCCTCTCCGAGAAAAATTATGAAAATCGAAACCCCACCCCCTCTAGAGAGGTTAGGAGAAGGGAAAATGAGATTGACAACATCAATATCCCGACGACAAATAGATTCCGAGTCCTCAATGAAAACCCAGAGGAGGAGGTTTTTTGGAGGGACCCCCTAGAAAGGAGGGACAAACAGGGGGAACACAGGGACCTAGATATAAGATTAGGAAGAGAAGGGGGGAGAAAGAGATCCTGGGAAACAACAGAAGGGGAAAGAGAGCAGGAAAGCGAACCCTTAAGGGAAAAAAGGGAGAGGAGGTAAATAAAAAAGGCATTTTTAACCTAAGTCAAAAAATACTCTCACAAATACAGAGATTAAAGTCCTCAATAAAGGTTTAAAGTTTGCTCCCACTAAACAGATGGATAAATTCAGCATGTATATAGACTTGCAGCGTTTCAAAAGAAAACTGAGTCTAAAAAAATATTTCCTAAAAACTCCAATTATAAACAATACAGCTACTGATCAGGACAAATTCGTGCATACCAGTCTAAAGAATAAATCGAAATTTTTTCCACGCCATGTCATTTCAAACGAGATAAAGATGTTTGAAAGTTTGGTATCTACTGACATTGACAGAATGGGGATAAAAGAAAAAAACCACAATCTTACCAAGGAAGAGAAAAAAGCAATAAAGGATTTAGACAAAGATGAAACAATCATAATAAAACCCGCGGATAAAGGGGGAGGGATTGTTATTTGGTCAAAGGAAGCGTATAATGAGGAGTCACTACGAATATTAGGAGATGAGAGGACATATGTCAAACTTAAAAATAACCCTATAATAGAAATTAGGAACAACCTCCATACCCTTCTTCAGGATGGGAGAGATAGGGAAATTCTCACTGAGCGTGAGTTTCGTTATTTAATGATTGAGCATATAAAGACACCCCATTTTTATATATTACCTAAAATCCACAAAAACGCAACTAAACCGCCTGGAAGACCTATAATAGCAGGAATAAATTCTATCACCAGCTGCTTGTCTGAATATATAGATGTTCTTCTCCAGCCGATTGTGAAGGAAACACTATCCTATTTAAAGGACACTATTAATATGCTGCAAATATTGGATAAAGTTAAATGGGATGAGGACTGTATAATGGTCACATGCGATGTGAACGCATTGTATAGTAATATACCCCATGCTATGGGCCTACAAACGGTTAGAGAGGAAATCTACAATTCCAAAAATTTTTTGGATATACAGATAGATTTTATCATGAAAAGCATACATTTCATCTTGAACAACAATTATTTTAAATTTGGTGATGATTTTTTTCTGCAAAAAAACGGTACAGCAATGGGGACCAAGTTTGCGCCCAGCTATGCGAACCTATATATGACGGGTTGGGAGTCCCGATTTGTCTACGGTTCGCATAGCTGGGCGCACAACATTTTGGTATATAAACGTTTTATTGATGATGTGTTTTTCATTTGGAAGGGTAGTGAGGAGGACTTGATTTTATTTTTGGATAGCCTTGACAACCAAGATTGGGGTATAACACTGGATCGAAAATGGAGTAAAGAGAGGGTGACCTTTCTTGATCTGGAAGTATATATTAGTGAGGGAATCCTCAAATGTAAAACCTTTTTTAAAGAGGTGGATGTTAATACGTATATAAATACAGCAAGCTGTCATGATCCATCCTGGCTAAAGGGAGTTCCAAAGGGGCAATTTATGCGTCTAAGGAGAAATTGCTCAGACCTCAGTACTTTTGAACAACAAGCAAATCAGTTGAAAGACAACTTCATAGAAAAGGGGTACGACGCAATAGAATTGGATATGGTTATAAATAAATTAAAACAAGAAGATCGAGGGAGTTTACTCCAATATAAACCAAAGAAGAATACGAAGGAAGGGGAAGTGCTCTTTATTTGTGACTACAACAGCAAAGCAAAAAATCTAAAGAAAATAATAAAGAAACATTGGCACATACTCAGAAGAGATAAAGATCTAAATGACATATTGGGAAAACAACCCAAGGTCGTGTTTAGAGGAGTTAAGAACTTAAAAGCGAATCTGGTACATAGTAAACCAAAAAACCATAAGAAAAGGGATCTAAACCAATTCAATCTTAAAAATGGTTACCATGTCTGTGGACAGTGCCTAGCCTGTAGATCGACCGCCAATAGAAAAAACTGTATAACCGAATATACCAACAGGAAGAGTGGCCAAAAAATACAAATGAAAGAAGTTTTAAATTGCTGTTCGAAAAACGTGATTTATCTTTTGGAATGCCCTTGTGGCTTGCAATACATTGGGCGCACAAAAAGAGCCCTAAACATAAGAATTTCCGAACACGTGCGTAATATAAGAAAACTATATGATAACCACTCTGTGTCACTACATTTTAAACTTAAGCATGGAGGCTCCCCGTTTGGATTGAAATTTATGGCCATGAAAAAAATATATAAAATTGACGCAGATGAAGATATTGTTAGCAAATTGGGACGAGAGGAGATGCGAAGTATATATGAAATGGGTACTATGGCACCAAATGGGTTGAATAACGATTTTGAAGTTGTCCATTTCCTGTGAAAAAAGATATGTCGTTTTGCACTTTACAAGATTCCAGCTCCCCTTATTGTAATATATCCCTTTTTTTTTTTTTTTTTTTCCCTCTCATATTAATGATATTAGTAAAATATAGCACTTTATAGCATATCTGTCTAAATATAGCACTTAAAAACACCTATGTATGAACATATGAAACACACACTAAGGGGTCATTATACATTATTGAGTGTTAAAGAATTTTAGATTTTTTAAACACTAATATGCACTTTAACATACAATGTATATATATTGCAGTAATAGCAGAAATACTACTGAGGTGGATTGTACACAACTTCAGCAATAAACCCTTTTATAGATAAATAAACATAATGAAACTATAAAATTGAGAAATTAGTTGATAAGTGGAGATTTGAGGGAAAATATAGCACTTTATGGAGAATATAAGAATACATATGAGGTCACAGTACACTATTGAGCGTTAATAATGAGATTTGGATTCTCAGTATAAATAATGATCACAAGAATAATATACTCACATTGGAATAATTATAGTAATTATCACTGAGTGGACTGTACACATCTTGAGAAATAATATTTATTAATAGATAGATGAATTAGCACATGATTGGTATTTTTAGTGAATAATATTATTGAATCAAATATTGAGACATACTCACTAATGATAGTATATTATTGAGTGTAAATATAGGAGCTCTATAATGTCAATAAATTATGCACTTTAATAGAGAGACTATACATTTGATCACACGCACTTTGGATGCAACAACAATGCACTTTAAAGAAACACTTTTTATGAGCACGTGTTTTTTATTATTTTTTTTTTTTATTATTTTTTTATATATTTATTTATTTATTGTGCTAAGTATACCACCATTACTAAACAATATGGATATACACATCCTTTTGGCCATGGAGCAATATGGGATCTTGCAGAATGCAATATGAGAGATAAAAACTCCCTCTTTTTGTGAATCTCCCCCATTGCCTATCCCTGAATACTTATATTCTTTTAATTCGAGACATGTTGTAAAGAAGGGGAGTGTCTACAAGCCTTTTCTCTGATTGATGTACCGAGAATCCTAATGAACACCAACCGGATGTAAGAAAACCCCGTTTGGAACGCAGTGGAACGCGGAAGTAGAATGCGCATGCGCAAAATGGCGGCGCCCAACGCCGGATGATCGGAAGGTGATCAGAAGCATCGAGGCACACAACAGGACACCTGGGGACCCTTAAGAACATTAGTGGACACTATATAAGGACCCATAGGTTTTAATGTATGTATATACCAGCTGATGAAGCCGCGGTTTTGTGCGGCGAAACGCGTTCTGGAACCATTGTTTTTAATAAATTTTAATTTTTGAAACTCTCTGTTCCTGTTGTTGCTGTGCCATCCATCTGGAATCCTGGACGGTTTTTTCTTGGGTTTCCTAACATCTAAAAAACCCATGGGCGTTTATTTTGAGGAGAAAATGTGAGTAGAAAGTCTCGAATTTGCCATAACATAATCTCTCTCAGATTTGCACAAGGAGTGTCTCCTTTTGTCTTTTATCTTCCACCATATGATCCTGGATATACCAGTTTGAAAAAGGTGGGGGTCACCTGAGAAATTGGAAGACAATCTACCCATATGCCTGGACCCACTTAGAGCCAGTGATAAGGCTCTAGATTTGTGAGTGGGATATCATCCTTAATTCTCTTCCCAAAAATTGATATCTACCTATTGCACTATTGTTGTTTATTTTTCTCCTATATGTATACGTGAGACCCTGGGACCCCAGGAAGCATTGTTTGCGCCATCTCAGGTTATATTCTACATTTGTATTTATTTGGTGTAGGGGAAACCACTATATCCTGTGATTGGCTGTCTGGGGTGCCAAGGTGGTGGATTCATATTGTGTGGCGCTGCACCATCTCTCATTTTTACTTCTGTAGAGTACCACAGTGGTTTCTTCCCTTTTTTGTTTTTGCTAACAAGCCGAATGCAATTGCCTGTGGCCTTCAATAATGCCTCCTTTAAATAATCCCATATATCCTGGAGTCCCTTTAAACTCCTCCAGTCTGATAATGACTCATTCACACAACATCTCATTTTAGAAAAATCAGTTTTTTTTAAAGTCGAAAACTTTTGTTTTTGTGTGGTGCGGCTCCATCCCTGTTCTTATATTAAACCACACTGACTGGTGATCACTAGATCCCAAATTTTCACCTACAACAATGTCTGATACCAAACCTCCATTTGTGAGTATTAAATCCAATATGGCCTCTGTGATAGAACACAATGTCACTGTGCACTTATATATCTGCCAGTTAAATATTTCTGATGTCGGTGTGTTATTCTCTGTATAGTGTAGATCTCTGTATTAGTACCTGCTCTATTGTGTAAATTCTCTATGTTTACCCTTCCTTTCTCTTTCCCCCATTCTCCATTGTTTGAAGATCCTGTGTAGTTAATCTGATTTGTGCAGTTATCTGCTTGATTGTATGTAAATGAGGTTGAGTGTATATCTGTGGTGTCTAATAAACAGTCAGTTCTATTCTGACAAAGCTTGAAGTCACGACTCATGATTTGGGGTACCATGAATCTTCCACCCGTTGTGCCAAGGAAAGGCTCCAGGTCTACAGCTTTGGCTTATCCCTGGGGGTGCTAGCCAGGCTCTCTACATGCACCGGGCCTTGAGCTGCGGCTGAGGTACAAGAGAAAGGTGTGAGAGTCACGGGGAGAAACTGTGTGTCCAGCGAGGAAGCAGCATTTGGCAGATGTGACCCTGTCCGGGCACAGAGATCTGTTACAGCCTCTTTACGGGTCGGCTCCTCAACTACTTGTGTTAGAGATAATCCCAGTAGGGAGTTTAGAATATTTGTACTCCTGGTGCACCCAGCTATTTTGGTTTTCCAGTTCACATCAGGAAGATTAAAGTCCCCCATGATAATAACATCCCCCCTTCATTGTCATTTTGGCTATTTCCTCAAACAGCCGATTATCTAGCTCTTCTACTTGTCCAGGGGGTCTATAGATCAGAACTACACGAGCTACTGTATGATTACCAAATGTTAGCGTAACCCAAACTGACTATGTTCACCTCGCTCACTTTTATTTGGTTCGTTTTTATGTTGTTTTTCACATACAGGGCCACTCCTCCTTTCCTACCTTCTCTGTCTTTTCTATATAAAGAGTACCCCAGTATTGTTATGTCCCAGTAATTTTTCTCACTGAACCATGTCTCAGTAACCGCCACTAAATCTACTTTTTCAGCTGCCATCATTGCCTCCAGTTCATTGATTTTATTGATTAAACTGCGAGCATTTATAGACACGACTCTGAGCTTGTCATTTTTTACCCGCATGTTGCTTGCACCCTCAGATTTAGTTTTGGGGGACAATCGGGCAGATTGTTTTTTACCCTTTTGTCCCCCCTCCTAGTTTAAATATTCCTTTGTGAAACCTTTGAACTTCTCACTGAGAACATATGTTCCCCTATGGAGTAAGATGGAAACCATCATTTTTATACAGTTCCTTTCTGCTCCAATTAGAGCCATCATGAGACACAAAGCCAAATCCTTGCTCCCGACACCATTCCTGAAGCCACAAATTAAATTCCCTAGTGCGCACCTGCCTATCCTGAATGTTATGCACAGGCAGAACTTCAGAGAATGACACAGTGGACGCAATCTGCTGTATTTCACCTCCAAGAACACAAAAATCTTCCTTAATCTCAGAAACCTCATTGCTAGCCAAGTCATTTGTCCCTAGATGGACTAGAACGTCCCTTCCTGCTTTGCTTGACAATATTGAGAATACGTCTCTGGTCTCTACGAGCAGTAGCCCCAGGAAGACATCTCACCAAACCACTACTCTCCAGCTCAACCTCTTATGATAGAATCACCCAGCAACAATTGCCTTCTATCAAGTCCCACCTTTTCCTTTTTGTCCTTGGTTGCAGTCTTGCATACCTTAGGCATAGGGGATGGCGGTTCCTCAACTTTGGTGTCTGAGCCTACTTCCGTCTTACCACTACACTCTGAAAGTGCCTCAAAAGAATTAAGAAGAGCCACAGACTGTGGGACATGCCTTCTATCCACAACTCTAAGTCTACCAGATCCTACAGTAGTCCATCTGCCACTCCTAGGAGGCCTCTGTGGCAGTGGCTTTGCAACAGTCATAGCCTGAGTTTGTCTAACAGATAATTTACAAATCTCAGACTTCAAACAGGCAATTTCCTACTGCAATAAAGAGAACTGCCTACATATCAGGCACCCTCCAAAAATTGGATCTAAAAACAAATGCATGACAGCTATTACAATGGCCAAAGCCTGCCATTAGAAAATGAAAGAATGGATTTAAATAAAGCAAATCTTACCTTTTTGTAGGTGCCTCACTTGGAAGGATTGCACTTAGCTTGTCTAATAGAGCTTGTGAACCCTTCGAATATCACCAGTCTTTATATAGTCACCTAAGAAAATAAGAACACCTCCCCAAGCAAGGCGTGGACAAGCTTAACCTCTTAGCAAATAGCACCCAATTGATTACCAACTTGTGCTAAATCAGTAAGAAAATTGAGTCACCAGCCTAACCTAATTTACTCACCAGACCTAACTTAAAACCTTAAGATGAATAGAAAAGATATGTTTGAAACAAAAATCAAAATCACTCACCAGAATATCTCTAAGTGCCTCACTTGGAAGGATTGCACTTAGAAGGGTTCACAAGTCAGGTTCACCATTGCTTTATTGCAGGACACTTACTGTTATATACAGGCTTGGATAACTACAGGAACACAGGATCATGCATCTGCCTTCATAACTGCATCACACTAACTGACACTGAAGATGGCTGCCATGCCCTCTGACCTGTGTCATCCTGGGGCGGAGCCTCTAGTTAAAGTGATAGCACATGTATAGTACAGTCAGCTATAACACCTTCCTCCCCACCCCTCAAAAAAAAAAAAAAAAAAACAGAACAACATATCAAATACCTAGTGACAAATCAACCATAACAATCGAACACAGTTCATCTGAGGAACTTGGAGAGTGTCACTGAAAAAACTGATGACTAGTCTTGTGAAGAAAATTGCGGGCCCAAATCATCATCCGTATCTTTCCGGGCCCTATGCGAGGACCGACGGAAGTCTCTTATCTGTTCCTGAAGATGTAAGCGGTCAGGAGGGCATCGGTAACGTTGGGGACGCCCACCAGCATGCGGGGTGTTGGAGGCGGTAGGATTGGATGAAAGATGAACTGGTGGGGTCAAGGAAGGTACAGAGGGGTCAGGGGGAACCTCTGAACCAGAGTCACAAATACCCACAGGAGACGAGTCCAAAGTTTCAGAGTCAACCCAGACACCATTCCAGATGTCCTCTGACGCATTAGATGTGGACACCAGACCCCGTAGGGTTGGGGACGTCAAGGGTTCAGGCACCCGTGAACGAGACCGTAGCTGGTCTACATTTCTTGATATCTGGCATTCCCAGATGAGTGATCCAATCTCTGCCAAAGAGAGGCGGTGTCATGACCACTACTCGCGCTACTACGAAAGACGCCGGATTGCGCCACCCACTATCTGTCTCTGCGCAATTCACTCTCGGAACAGGGCCGCAGAGCGCGATAGAATGATCCCAGGATTGCAACGCAGCACAAGTCTTCTCCTGAAGCGGGTAATGACTACGTCTCCCACAATCCCTGGGCTCACTTTCCTATTCTATTAGTTACACTGCCACCAGTCTTCCTGGACACTACGCGCGTCGCAACGGGAGACCCAGGGCTAAGCAGCCGCACTATCTGCCTACCCTAGACTCTGACAGTGACTACAGATCCCACAATCCCTGCAGTCTCCGACGACCGCAACTTCTTATATATAACCGAGCTTAAAGCAAATAGCAATACTCCCAATCTCTTAGTTAGCGTGGATCTCATCAGTCCGAGGCAGAACTTAAATAGGTTTGATTTATTTATGATATAGAACAAAGATATATACATCACAGTGCATTTGTTACAGGAAAATTATAGCTAGAATAAATCAATTAATTACACACTACACAGCAAATAAAAGAAAAGGGTTAACCACAGAGCAATTACTTACGAAGAACTAATCAGTAAGCTAGCATCGATGGTCTCCTGGAGCCTGGAGATAGAGCATGGACAGATCAGTCCTCTTTCGAAGGTACCCCAAGTGATCAGCCCCAGCACATGGCCAGTTTTCAGAATTTATACACTTCCTGGTCCTTCCAGCCCCCGCCCACAAATGGCCCAGCCTCATGCACTACATATACCAGAGTTCTCTTATACAGAGCACACTCAGTACGCTTGTCAATTAATCTTTAATTGCCCAAAGGTGTCCATCTCTCCCCCAGGGATCAAGGATGTGCTTCCTGTCTTTGAAGATAGGGCCTAAATCTTGGTGCCGGGTCGGCTCCCAAGGTGTGATCAATATGTCAGTGTACAAAAGACATTCCATTTTACAGCTACGGGTTATATCCTCCCCCCAAGGGAGAAAGCTAACCATTTTAATTACATTTTACCACTCACCCTCATAACAGCTGTGGACACAGGGATACGCTTCCCAAATGGTCAGACACAAATATGAACATGACGATATGGAGGATATATATATATATATATATTAGGGATGCACCGATACCGATACTAGTATTTTATATGAGGTCTGTTCCTATTGGAAAGCGTCACATGATATTAAATAAAAGTATCGGTACTCGTACTCGGTCTTAAAAAAGTGGTATCGGTGCATCCCTAATATATATATATAACAGGCACTTAGACACATATACATAGGCAGACCCTTCTATAGATAGAAATACAGATCTAATCTGCCACAGGTGGTCCTCTGTTTTTCAGGATATATAGTGGTAGTCTCTTTGTCTAGCCCTTGTATGATACCTTGACCTTTGCGCAACCAAGTGGATGGAGTACTTGCATTGAGTAGGTCTGCAGCTTTATTGGAGTGGGGCGGACAGTTGTCTGGATCTGTTTCCACTGTTTTTGTGTGATAACTGACACTGCAGCTCCTGTATCAACATCCATCTTTAATCTCTTCCCTTCAATGGTTACTTGTACTGTCATTGCAGGGTGTGACGAGTGTATACGATGTATAGATAAACTATGTAATGCCTCATCGTTGTCTGAGTCAGATGAAGATGATGTAAGTTTCTGTACCTTGTAAGTCTTCTTCTTAGAGTACTGCGGCTTTTGTCCTCGTACATTCCTATTACGGCAAACCCTTTTGAGATGGACCATTTTTCCACATTGATGACAAGGTTGATCCTTAAACCGACAGGTTTTGGAGTCGTGGTCTGTATTACCGCACCGGTAACAAGCTGGCGTGGGTGTGGGTCTGTATCTCCAGTTGGCTGTAGCAACTGCGTTTCTCAAAATGTCCTCTTTCACCCCCTCTTTGTGAATCTGAGGGTGCAATTCCTCCGTATCCCTGACAGCCATCTCCATGACTGATGCGATCTCAACTGCACTTGTAAGGGGGAGTCCCTTTTCTGTCAGAAGTTTCCTTTGAATCATTTCACTATTCAGTCCCAGGACAAACTTGTCTCTCAAAGCTGTCGGTAGGTACTACCCAAATGAACAGGTGGAGGCCAATTTGCGAAGGGCCACCAAATAGGCTTTAATATCTTTGCCCGGCTACTGCTGCCGTTGATAAAAACAAAATCTTTCTGCAATTTCCAGCGGTTTTGGCTGAAAGTGATGCTCTAATAGTTTCAGAAGTTCCTGTAGAGCCTTGCTGGCTGGTTTCTCAGGGAACAGAAGGTCTCTTAGCCCCCACGGCTGTGAGAAACACTGCAACCTGTCTCTCAGGGGGTTTGGTGTTAGCCCAGGAGCTCCAGGAAGTTTTCTCCCCATCAAACTCAGTTAATGTGCCTATCTGTGCCATGTTCTTGCTGCTGGATGGCAGTGTGTGCTTTATCTGGCGGTCAATCCCTTTTTTTTCTCTTTTCTTCAGGCTGAGCAGGCCTTTACATATCTCATTCTCGTCACCACTGTTATGCTCTCTGCTTGTACAGATATGAGGCTGGGCTGTCAGGTACACCATTGCTTTATTGCAGGACACTTACTGTTATATACAGGCTTGGATAACTACAGAAACACAGGATCATGCATCTGCCTTCATAACTGCATCACACTAACTGACCCTGAATATGGCCGCCGTGCCCTCTGACCGTGTCATCCTGGGGCGGAGCCACTAGTTAAAGTGATCGCACATGTATAGTACAGTCAGCTATAACACTTTGTTTCATCAGACCAGAGAATCTTTTACTTTTACAGTCTGAGTGACTCTTATGACACTCTTCCATGATAACTAGATCGTTGGAGCATTGCAATGTTGGTAGTTTTAAGCAATGTAGATTAATATCTCAAAAGAAGATCCAGAGAAATATTATGCATCTTAGCTAAACTTAGGAAAGGGTCTGGGAACCTATGGCAATGGAATACTTCTGTTATTACTAAATTTGCCATGTTGCCAAAAATCTAGTTTTTTTTTGTCATTACGGGGTAACGAATATAGATCGATGTGTGTAAAAATGTAAACCATTTAAGTATAAGGATGCAAAAAAATGGGTCTGAATGTACCACACGCCCTTGAGGGAAGATAGCTTTTATTTCCCGCGAGGCTGGCACAGCACAGAATCCAGTCACACCGCTCCATTAAAGCTTGTTGCTAAGGGAGTTGTTAAGTAATTAACTTTTAAGTTAAGGCACAAATGTCAGACTTTCGGGAAGCCAGCACAGAAAAAAAAAGCAAAAACCCTCAAATCTTTCTGTGTGTTCCAAATCTATTAGATAAATTTGTCAAGAATAAAAAAAAAAAATCCTCTGAAAAAAACAGAGATTCTTTTAACTGGTGACATGCTGGTGGTGGAGCAACCGGTCCTTAATGTGGGGTATATAGAGGATTTAGATTTCACACCATTACTGGTAATAGACCTTGGATGGCTCTTTCTAATTTTGACACCTATAACTACATAGCAAATGCAGTGTGTGTTATAAATCCCGGCTTCAGCCTAAAGCCTTTAAGCAACAGCCTGGCACAAAACCAAACCAATGGTATTTCCATTAGAATTACAAGGACTATCGCTATCACCGCGCGTACAGTCCTGCACATACTGCTGTGCTATGGATGAAAAGCCTGTAGCGTGTTACACACCGATTAAGGAGTCAGAAATAGATTAGAGCCTTCGTAGGCTGTATAATACCCAGAGGACGATGCACGAAAACGATTGTGTGTGTGTGTGTTTGCGTCAGTGTTTTGAGGCTCTGGGAGGGAAGACGGTGAGATCATGCTGCACGTCTTCGCTTTTTACAATCCTGCTGCTAGGAATAAGTCGCATTGCTCAGAGCTTTGGCATTTTCATGATCTCATAGCCCTCCAGTGGGCTGTGAACGGCTTCAGGATCTCATCTGCTTAAAGCACCTCACTCTGCTCCATGGGTGTGAAACAAACAAACATAATAAAAAGACCTTGCGTGATGCCGATTAGGAATATATCGGAGATGTCCGTGTACAGGTGGAATTGCTGACAGATTTATCTATGTAGGTAAAAATCTCTCGGACTCCAGGCACACTCAAAGACAGGTGGAGATCTAACTTTATAACAAATACTGTATATACTCAACGCAAACACACACGCAATCTTTATGCCATTCTTATCAAAATCCCTACATTTAATGACTGTAGAGTTGTACTCGGCTTGACTACTCATGGGGCATAAATTAAAGACATAATAGTGAAGATAAGAAAAGGCTAGAAGCGCTGCAGCGTTCTACAAAAGAAGACGTGTACGAGTGGAGGCAGCTTTTAAAACTTGGAATTTTCTGACATTAATCCCATTCACTGGCAAAAAGACACAGTGAATGTATACATATGCATCCGAATACAATAATTTAGCATATAAAACCCCATTTGCTTAGCTTTACAAATGCAAGAATGGGACGAAAGGAAACACAAGGGGTTATTCACAACAGTGCGCTTCCATTTCGCCGACTCTTCGGAGACTTCACTTGTCACCGCAGGGTCACCGTAGATTGAGTCGTCGAACTGCAGAAACCCCCCTAAAATAGCAGAACTTTCCTGCTCTCGTAAAAGTTGTTTACACCGATAAAAATGTATTAAAACGTGCCCAATTAATAAAAAAGGACTTAAAAAAAATAATAAAAAAAGGTCTGTTACAGCATAAAAGGCCTTTAAAAAAAAAAAAAAAAAAATGGCAAAAGTTTTCTCCGAAAAGATGTTCTAAACAAAAATAAATAATCTTTTTTTAATTTTTATTTCTCTTTTACAATGAATCCAAAGGGATTTGCCCGTTTAAACCTGTCGAACTGAATCACCAAAAATCAGGGCATTTCACGACACTTCGGCATTCTGTGACTAGCGGGGTTATTCAGAGAGAGGTGAAAACCAGGAGAATGACTGGAGAAGTGAAAATTCTAGGTCTAAATAGCCGATTTGGAAAGGGAGATATATAGAAGAATTTTTCTGGTTTGGCTATTTTGATCTAGAATTTTCACTTCTCCAGTCATTCTCCTGGTTTTCACCTCTCTCTGAATAACCCTATATGTGAACCATTACTTCTCTATGGGACAATTTTGCTGCTGCCAAAGATCGCCGATCATTGGCAAACTACACCATATTTCGCTGTCAATTCAACAGTATTCACAACATGTGGTAAAATGTCTTGAAATGGTTTTGCCACTGATACCTTCCTTTGGTTTAAAACAGTGTTTCCCAAACCTGTCCTCAGCACCCGTTGACATGCCAGGTTTGCCAGATACAGTTGTGTTCTAAATTATTCAACCCCCACTGAAATTGAGTGTTTTGGCCAGTTTGACATTGATTTTGATCAGTCATCTTGCTTACAATTAAATCAAAGAGGCACGTGTAGGTCAGACAAATATAACATAACATTTATAATGAAATAACAACAAATGTCTTTTCTGTGCTCACATCATTATCAGTTTTATTCAACCCCCAAGTGACAATCAATCTTCGTACTTAGTACAACATCCTTTTACAGTTATAACAGCTTTTAAACGTGAAGCATAGCTTGACACAAGTGTCTTGCAGCGATCTACGGGTATCTTCGCCCATTCGTCATGGGCAAAAGCCTCCAGTTCAGTCACATTCTTAGGCTTGCGCACTGCAACTGCTTTCTTTAAGTCCCACCAGAGGTTCTCAATCGGATTTAAGTCAGGTGACTGCGATGGCCACTCCAAAATGTTCCAGCCTTTAATCTGCAACCATGCTCTAGTGGACTTGGAGGTATGCTTGGGATCATTGTCCTGTTGAAAGGTCCATCGTCTCCCAAGCCTCAGGTTTGTGACGGACTGCATCACATTATCATCCAATATCTCCGGGTACAGAAGAGAATTCATGGTACCTTGCACACGCTGAAGCTTCCCTGTACCTGCAGAAGCAAAACAGCCCCAAAGCATGATTGACCCCCCACCATGCTGCACAGTAGGCAAGGTGTTCTTTTCTTCATAGGCCTTGTTCTTCCTCCTCCAAACATAGCGTTGATCCATGGGCCCAAACGGTTCTTATTTTGTTTCATCAGTCCACAGAACACTATCCCAAAACTTCTGTGGTTTGTCCACATGACCTTTGGCATACTGCAGTCGACTCTTCTTATTCTTTGGAGACAGCAAGGGGGTGCGCCTGGGAGTTCTGGCATGGAGGCCTTTCATTACGCAGTGTGCGCCGTATTGTCTGAGCTGAAACTTCAGTACCCACATCTGACAAATCTTTTCTCAGTTCCTCAGCAGTCACACGGGGACTTTTCTCCACTCTACGCTTCAGGTAGCGCACAGCAGTCGAAGTCAGCATCTTCTTTCTGCCACGACCAGGTAGCGTTTCAACAGTGCCCTTTGCCTTGAATTTGCAAATGATGCTTCCTATGGTCTCTCTTGGTA
Organism: Leptobrachium leishanense; assembly: GCA_009667805.1. Classification (NCBI taxonomy): domain Eukaryota; kingdom Metazoa; phylum Chordata; class Amphibia; order Anura; family Megophryidae; genus Leptobrachium; species Leptobrachium leishanense. The sequence goes on along the minus strand of CM019063.1, from coordinate 132,213,204 downwards.
TGTTTAACATCTTTGCAATCTTCTTATAGCCATTGCCCTTCCTGTGAAGAGTAATCACCTCTTCTCTTGTCTCCCTGGACCATTCTCTTGACTTCACCATGTTTGTAACCACACCAGTAAATGTCTAGAAGGAGCTGAGTATCACAGTCATTTTAAAGCTGCCTAATTGGTGCTTATTATGCTTTATTGTTGCTCCGTGACATCCACAGGCGTTTTCAATACCTGATTGAAAACACTTGAATGAACCTCTGTTCTTCAGAGTGGTAGTCTTTAAGGGGTTGAATAATTGTGTCAATGAAGAATTCACAAAAGAAACATTTACTACTGTATTACAAAAGCAATTGATGTCATTTTAGTTGCATATGGTTCTTTAAAAAGTCCTTGTAGGATTTCATTCTGAATATAATTACAAATGTACACTAAATTCCCTAAAACCCTTTACAGCATTGGGGGTTGAATAATTTTGAACACAACTGTATGTGAAGCACAGCACAGGGGATAGGATTTGCTGCTCATTGATTGCAGGATTCAATCTGTATTTCCCCCAAGGCAATCCTTAAAACCTGGCCTGTTAGGGGGACTTGAGGACAGGTTTGGGAAACCCTAGTTTAAACCATTGGCTCATACTCCGTTACGTAGGTTAATCTGCGTTTGCGTCACCGTGGGATTTATGTGTACAGTATGTTGAAACCAGCAATAAATGGTCAGCTGTACAATATATAGAAGGGGTTTTAATCTGCGTCATACAACTCGTACATTGTACGGTGTTAGTATGCCAAAAATATTACACTCAAGTTACCAATAGGGAACTATAACAGAGAAGTGATGAGGTAATCTAAATGGTCTTCGTTCCGCCTTTTGGGATGAAGTCACTTTTGTGATTTTGTACTTGAAGGCTAATAAGGATTTCTTCTTTTTTTTTTTTCTTTCTTCAGATGACTGCTATCTATTCCAGTCCACCTGCTGCAGATAAATCAGACAAAGCTGATCACTGGCAGCATCTCCTGGGCATTTATGCCACTAATAATCAAAATCTGTGCAAATTAATATGCCTTCCCTCCACCCCCCCATATTTCTATTGACTGGTAAAGACGTTTAATTTATAGCCGCTCCTCAGGACACCAAGAATATTTTTAAAATAGGGGAAGGTGTCGCCGGGGAGCAGTCACAAGCGTCAGCTGCTGCCGGAGGTTAGGCAAAATCTATTTATACAAAATAACGTCTGAATACATTAAATACCTGTATTGCAAGCATCTATTTTTTTTTTATAATACAATATGTAGCATAGAGAAGTTAATCATTGACGATATATAGGAATTCTTGGTCACGTCAAAATTCGAGATACAAAATGTTACATGGTCAAAAAAAAAAAAGACACCTAGACCACGTAGAGCAGGGATCTCAAACTCTGGCCCCCAGATGTTTCTGAACTACAAGTCCCATGGTTCTCTGGCCAAGTGCAGATGGAGACATAAAAAGGTAAAAGCGATACATTGAGCAGACACACACACTTATGTGCACACCTAAGCACATAGTAGAAGCATTGAAATAATACGCGAGTGTCCCTTGCATCAAAAAAATGATCAGAATATGTTCACTGCAAAGCCTAACCAACACACTCTGCTCCATTTTTTGACACAAGGCAAGTGTCACCAAATATTCTTTGGTCCTCATAATTTTTAGCCAACAGATTCTACTCTATTTTTTGACTTGGGTAGGAGTTTTTTCAGTGTGTATTTCTACTAGCTCCTTCAATTCAATGATGCACGTGTCCCTTAGACTTAGAGATATCTCGGGCTTCAAAAGGAACATCCGGTGCCAAGATATTGAAAAATCTCGATATACTGATCTGCAAACAAATTCCGTTTGCTTTTGGGCTGCAGAAGGTGCCTCAAAGTTTTAGGCTGGCGTCAGACGAACGTATTTGAAGAGCGGAAGGAACGTCCGTGAGAGTGGACGTTCCTTCCACTCAACACCCGTCTGGCCGCCTCGCTGAGTGTAGTCAGTGCGCTCAGCGCTATAAGGCGCGATCCTCCATAGGAGGATCGCACTTTGCAGCTCTGTCAACGTGCCTCCTAGCGCTTTGATGGAGAGGGCTGCTGCACGGATGCGACACGGGAGCTGTTGCGCGCGCAACTCATGCGCACGCAACAACGTGTGGCTGGCCCCGTCGCAGTGTCTCAATGCTGCGACTGACACCAGAAGGCACGTCAGTATGGCGCACATAGTGCACTCGTCTGACGCCAGCCATAACCCTGTGGGAATAATGCCCAAAGAGCTGAAACTGTAAAATCAGCTGATGAATGCTCTGAAATATCGGACTTTCAGCAGCCAATGCAGGGAGAAAAAGAAAAAAAAAATAGACCAGCCGCTCAAATCTCTAACTCAATTTGGCAGTAGATGGCACCATCTACTGGTTAAACACAGGTTATTTACAGTAAGAAATACAATGGGCATAAGCTCCAATATTGCTTACTTTATAATTAATTAAAAATGATTTTACAAAAAGAACGCACTGGTTTCTGACAATGTTTTTTTTGGAAAATCACTTGGTAGTGGAGAGGTTAAATAAGGTGATGCAATAGCGGTCTAAAGAATCTACAGCTAAATATGACGTGGCTCTGAATACTTATGCAGTTTCTTGAAAGGATTGTTAAAGGTGAGCGGTTTATCTCTAGGTGGCTTATTAAAATCAGGTTATGTGAGGGAGGTGAACCCTATAAAAACCAAAATCTAATAAAAGGGACGCTCTAGGTCAGGGTTTCTCAACTCCTGTCCTCGGGACCCACTACAAGCCAGATTTTGCAGATCACCTTGGGGAAATGCAGACTGAATCCTGCAATCACTGAGCAGCAAATCATGTCACCTGTGCTGTGCTTAACATATCTGGCAAACCTGGTCTGATAGGGGGTCCGGAGCACCGGTGTTGAGAAACACTGGTGTCTGTGTGTTTGTGTCAAGCCTTAAGATAAGAAGAACTTCACTTTCTAGATTTTTTTGTATTTAAAGTAGGGATTTCTTTAATCGTCCGAGCAGTGGCGTAGCGTGGGGGGGCTGGGGGGGCCGTGGCCCCGGGCGCAGTTTTGTTAGGGGCGCATTTGCGCCCCTAAAACTGGCCCGGGGGTTGAGGGGACGCAGATGCCGGGCAGCGCGGGAGCGCCTGCCCGGTCTTTAACAGTCCGTCCTGTTAGGTGATGCGGCTGCGCGGCGTGCGCAGCCGGTCACGTGGTCCGGCTAATCAGGTGTACGGAGTCTCTGTACCACTCTATTTGGCCGGACCACGTGACCGGCTGCGCGGCATCACCTAACAGGACGGACTGTTAAAGACCGGGCAGGCGCTCCCGCGCTGCCGGCATCTGCGTCCCTCAACCCCCGCCGGAGCTGGGGCCTGGACAATATCCAGGTAAGGCTGGGGGCAAATCCATGAGATGGGGCCAAATCCATGAGTGAGCTGGGGGCAAATCCATTGAGATGGGGGCAAATCCATGAGTGAGCTGGGGGGCAAATCCATGAGCTGGGGGCAAATCCATGAGTGAGCTGGGGGGCAAATCCATGAGCTGGGGGGCAAATCCATGAGTGAGCTGGGGGGCAATCTATGAGATGGGGCAAATCCATGAGCTTGGGGCAAATCCATGAAGCTGGGGGGAAATCATGAGTGAGCTGGGGCAAATCCATGAGTGAGCTGGGGCCAATCCATGAGATGGGGCAAATCCATGAGTGAGCTGGGGGGAAAATCCATGAGTGAGCTGGGGGGCAAATCCATGAGCTGGGGGCAAATCCATGAGTGAGCTGGGGGGAAAAATCCATGAGATGGGGCAAATCCATGAGATGGGGGCAAATCCATGAGTGAGCTGGGGGGCAAATCCATGAGATGGGGCAAATCCATGAGCTTGGGGCAAATCCATGAGATGGGGCAATCCATGATGAGCTGCGGGGGCAAATCCATGAGCTGGGGGCAAATCCATGAGCTGGGGCAAATCCATGAGTGAGCTGGGAGGCAAATCCATGAGATGGGGGCAAATCCATGAGCTTGGGGCAAATCCATGAGCTTGGGGCAAATCCATGAGCTGGGGGGCAATCCATGAGAATGGGGCAAATCCATGAGTGAGCTGGGGGGCAAATCCATGAGTGAGCTGGGGGCAAATCCATGTGAGAGCTCAGGCAAATCTATGAGCTGGGGGCAAAATCCCCGTGAGCTGGGGCAAATCCATGAGTGAGCTGGGGGCCAAATCCATGAGCTTGGGCAAATCCATGAGCTGGGGCAAATCCATGGTGCTGGGGGCAATCCATGAGCTGGGGGCAAATCCATGAGCTGGGGGGCAAATCCATGAGCTGGGGGGCAAATCCATGAGCTGGGGGGCAAATCCATGTGTGAGCTGGGGGCAAATCCATGTGTGAGCTGGGGGCGAAATCCATGTGTGAGCTGGGGGCAAATCCATGTGTGAGCTGGGGGCAAATCCATGTGTGAGCTGGGGGCAAATCCATGTGTGAAGTGGGGCAATATCGATAACGTCCACAGTTTGGGGGGGCGCACAATTCTTTGCTGGCCCCCGGGCGCTGACAACCCACGCTACGCCACTGCGTCCGAGTGTGCAGGGTTTTCAGGTATGAGTCTAGGATGCAGTAATAACAGCTTAGGCAAGAATGATAGGATATAGGGCCGAATACGGAGGATGGCTGGGCAGGGCAGGTTAGGGCTTGACAGAAGAGATACCAAATACAAGACAGAGACTAAGGGTCAAGACAGGAAGCTGTACGGTGGGTTGTAAGGCAAGACTGCATACATGGTGGGTATAGCAAGGCAAGGCTGGATAGATAGGTACCACCACAGGTTCCAGAGCATACTGTTGGACTTCAATGTTAAAGCCCTGACTCCCTTTTAGGAAGTCATGAGGCAGCCCTCAATGACCACACCTGAGGTAGGAGAGGTTAGAGATTCTCTGGTGTGTATTCTTGTGAGCCTGGATGTTGCACAGGAAGTAAAACCTGGTCTGGAATGGTTGAAAACAGGGCAGGAAAGGGGCCAGAGTCACACCGGCACAGGCCTTCCTGAAGTTTAGCTACACCTCTCCACTGTATTTGTGACAATACAATTTTGTAGTGGTCAGAGTTGTGCGTGATTCGGGATTGGCTGAAACCAAGTCAGAATCAGATACGACACAACCGCAGCAGAACTGGTGGCTGTAGTGAGAGAGTGTGTCCTGGGGCTTTGGCTTTAACAGAGTGTCTTCACTGGCAGCTGCATTATCCGCAAGCAGGCAGGGAAGACACAGTCACTGCCGAGAGGCTGCGTGATTCCGATCCCTGAAAAATGCTGGCAACTTGATCACAATCCAAGTGATCAGGATATCCCTAATTTATTGTTACATTTATTCCACTGAAAAACCAGCCATCTGATTTACACATTATGATACCACCCAGCATTCCTGATCATATCAAAATACATGACGCTCACAGAAAACTAGAGGGAAAATACATGAAAAACACACATATTGACAAATTTTTCAGTCGTACACAAATCCATCACACTGATACATTGCACCACCTGTTTGATAGATCTGGCTGGTTACCGTGGGCACACATTACTCATTCATGCAGAGGGGGAGCACAGGTAAGGAGGTGCCCATTAAAATGTTGACATTGCAGGCAGAAAACCAATCACCTAATCCAGTGGTTCCCAACTCTTGTCCTCACGTACCCCCTAACAGGCCAGGTTTTCCAGATATCTGAAGCACAGCACAGGTGATATGATCTGCTGCTCAGTGATTGCAGGATTCAGTCTCCATTTCCCCAAGGGGATCTTTAAAACCTGGCCTGTTAGGGGGTACTTGTGGACCAGGGTTGGGAACCACTGACCTAATCAATGAACTCATATGGGAATCTCATCCATGTTTAATCAATTGAATTCCTACTCCAGTGCACACGGCCTACAAACTGCAGGGCAGTGCTTTTCAAACAGTCCACATCAGTGTGTGTATATTATATGTCCAGCAAACCAAAGAGCATTTGAAACACAAATAAAGCACATACCCATAAAAATGCAGAGACTGGATCATCTTACTTTAACCATTCTAATAAGCTGAAGTTGTTATGGTGCTTAGAGTGTCTTTTAATGTAAATGCATTAAAGAGTAATAGCTTTGGAAACCTCTGCTGGACAAAACCCAGCTCTCATCAATCATATCCATGCAATAAGATGAAAGGTGCACATTTTGCACATTTCCACCAATCCCCTCCAGTTGCTATATCACGGAGCGGCAGCATTACGTAATCTGCAGAACGACAATATTGGCTCCTGACTCGCTGTCTCTCTCTACTGGATTCTCTTGTATCTGCATCTGCTTCTCCCTCCATTTCTTACAATGTACAAAGAAAAAAAAACACACACAAAAGATATTTTCCCAAATAATCAATATAGGGAATTTTCTATTCTAAACCCCTGCAGATTTACTATGTACGCCTAGATTTATTCCCCAAATAGTGGTATATAGGTTGTAAGGTTCCACAGGAATAGGGCCCTCAATTCCTCCTGTATCTGATGTTTTAAATATTGACTTGCCTTTTTGGTGTATTGTAAAATTATCTTATCATTACCCATTGTACAACGATGCGGAATGTGTTGGCGCTTGACACATAATAATATTATTGATAATACACAACACATAATTGCTAGGAGAAAGTATTAGTAAGGAGGTGAGGTTGGGAGTTGAAAGCTGAAATTTATTATTAACTATAATGCAATACCATGAAATCAGTTTATCGCAAGTTTTCTTACCCACCAGTTTAGGGTGTAAAAATCAGGCATATGCTGCGCCTAGCAACACATCCACCAGTCGGCATGAACACACTTCCAATTCCAGGACACTTCAATATAAATAAATTGGTCCCGACTCCTTCATGTGTTAAAACAAAGAAGATTTTATTCCAGTGAGCAAAAGACAATGTTTCGACGCAGTGGTCTTTGTCAACAAAGACTACTGTGTCGAAACATCGTCTTTTGCTCACTGTGGAATAAAATCCTCTTTGTTTTAACACATGAAGGAGTCGGTAACGATTTATTTATATTGAAGTTTAGGATGTATGACAGCATAAAGACACATGATCTTCCAACTGTATCCGAGGTCTGGGAATCCCCAGCCCAGAACATACCAACACAAAGAGCTTTTTGGAAATCATGAAAATTTGCCTCTCACATTATTGCCTTGTGGAGTCCACAGGAATATTTCTTTGAAGAAAAAAATAATAACTTTCCTTACGGCCCTTTCTAAAATGAATAAGATTCGGCCCGGATAAGGCTGGCGTCAGACGAGGTGCACCTTGTGTGCGCCCATACTGACGTACATTCTGGCGTCCGTCGCAGCGTTGTGATGCTGCAACGGGGCTGGCCACATGCTGTTGCACGCGCACAGATTGCGCACGAAACAGTGGCCGTACTGCGTCCGTGCAGCAAGCCTCCCCGTCAAAGCACTAGGACGCACGTTGACACTGCAAACCACGATCCTTCATAGGAGGATCGAGCCACACTGTACACAGCGAGGCGGCCAGACGGGCGCGAGTGGAAGGAATGTTCACTCTCACAGACGTTCGTTCTGCTCTTACTACAGCTCGTCTGACCACAGCCTTAATAAAATAAAGTTCAATTCAGGTTGCTGCCACCCACCTTTGAGCTGCCACTGGAAAGTCCTCACTCCAAGGACGTAGCACAATATCAAGAAAAACACTCCAGTATACAGCAATAAATTTTTTGGTTTTATTCCATCAACAGTAGAACAACGTTTCGACCTGCAACCAGGTCTTTGTCAAGTCTACTAAACATATCTCTACACTTTCTTAAATACATCATGAGTAATTAACATCATTAAAAACAGCGGCGTTATACACAGATTCCTCATTGTAACACCTGTGTGCAATGATTGTGTCCACAGCACAAACATTGCCTTTAAAACCAATGTTGCTACCATGTCTTCAATGGTGTCAATTGTAAATTTATTAGTACATATCAATTAAATTTATTAAATGCAAAATCTGCTTAATTATTCACATAACACTTAAATTAACCCATTCCCACCATTGGAGACCTAAATAGCTACGATGAAGCAGAATTTCATAATCCCCAATTTTTGTGACCTACATTATAGAAAGGGTGCATAATCCGCCTCTCTATTTAACCCCTGGGGGGACATCGCATTTAAATGGTAAATCCAATAAAGTTCTTTCCTTTTCAGGATTTTCTCTCTATCCCCCCCCTCTGGTAAACTTAGGGATACCTTCCACTACCTGAAATCTCAGCTGTGACACGTCATGACCGAATTCCTCAAAGTGGCATGGTACTGGAAGCTCCACCTTTTTGGTCCCGATGTCAGATTTATGTTTTAAAATACGATTCTTTACTTTTTGTGTGGTCTCTCCTACATATATTAACCCACAGGGGCATTTTAGTAGGTATACTACATGTGTGGAATTACACGTGTAGTACCCTCTTACTTTAGGTTTATGTCCTGAGTGGGGATGGACAAAGGAGTCTCCACGGATAATGGCACTGCAACAGGAGCAATTGAGACATGGAAAGGTGCGCCAAAGAATCTCTTACTCTGGTCTCCCTTCACTAATGTATCCCTAAGGGACTTGCCCTTTTTATAAGACATAAGGGGAACCGTTTGAAATTCTGGTATGTTTGGATAAGAATCTTTTAAAATATGCCAGTTTTTAAACAGAATCTTCTTAATTTGATCCATATGTGTTCCATATTTGGATACGAAGGCTAATCTTTTTTCATTCCTCTTAGGACGTCTCTCAAAGGTGCCCTCCTGTTCTTTTATTTTATCAAATTCCTGTCCCAATAGCTTATTCGGGTATCCCCTTTTCTTGAACCTCTCCAACATGTCCTCCATCCTCTTTTCTTTACAGTCTGGTACGCTAACAATCCGATTAACCCTCATAAGCTGACTGCGGGGGAGAGATCTAATTAATGTGTCTGGATGTGCGCTGTTATACATCAATAGGGCATTTCTGTCTGTTGGTTTTCTATAGGAGGTCCGTCACCAATCGCCGCTCCCTCTTGATGACCCAAGTGTCTAAAAATTTTTATTTTTTCACTGTCATAAGTCATAGTAAATTTGATGGAAGCTGCGCCTGAGTTCAAGACCGTTAGAAATTCCTGTAACAGCTCTATATCACCTTCCCAGACTTTCTTGCTATATACTGGAGTATTTTTCTTGATACAGCCTTAATAAAATGCTGAAATCTTTCCTTATTATTGGTATAAAACTAATTCAAAACACAATCAAAAACAGAAAAAACAACAACTAAACTGACCCGAAACACTACCAGCGAGGCAAAAAAAAAAACGACCCTTCTATTTGAGGATCACTTTAAGCATTTATACATATTTAATAGCCCACATACTATTGTCAGGAGAAAGAGCTCAGAAAGCACAGCGGGGTGTAGTAACAGATACAAGCGTCAAACAGAAAGATGAAAGCTATACTGAAACCTTTTCCTTTTTTTAAAATATGAAGTTTACTTATTTTCTTTTTGCAAATGGAGGAAGGGTACAGAAAATAAATGGGGATGGGGGGCAGAAAACATAAGTAAACAGAGTCAATCAAACATAAGTCCTATATATTCCAATGGTCATTTTAATTTGGGGGTTACCAGATGTGTTGACTGACATTGAATCAAGTGATCAAATATCCCCAATCTTATCTTTGATTTCACAAAATGTAGGTAGGGCAACAGACTGCCGTTTGGACACCATATGGAGATATGTGACAGTAAGTATGTGCTAGTGCATCCCCAATTCTGAAAAAACACAAAAAGCAAGACGAGTCAATTGAAAAAGCAATTCACTCTGCGCTATATTGAAAACACATTATAGAATCAAATACATTCAAAGTATTTTTGGAAATATACACTCATTTCAAATCTAATGACTGCAAGACACTCCACAAAAGTTGGGAAGGGGCAATTTAGGACCAACAGCGATGTGACAATTTGTAAGAAGATGATGTGAAACAGGTGAGGCAATTGTGTAATCATAGCAAATAAAGAGCCTCCATAAAAGGCCTAGTCCATCAAGAGCAAGGATGGGTCAAGGCTTGCCAACCTGCCAACAGGTGAGTCAGTGAACAATCCAGCACTTTGAGAACAACATTCCTCAAAGCCATACCGGTAGGAATTTGGGCATCTCACCTTCTACAATGCACAGTATAATAAAAAGATTCAAGGAATCCGCTAAATCTTGGTGCGTAAAGGGCAAGGCCGAAAAACACTTCTCAATGCGCATGATCTCCAATCCCTCAGACGTTACGGTCTCTAAAACTGTCATGATTCTGTAATAGACATCCTGACATGGGCTCGGGAATACTTCGGTAAACTTTTGTCAGTCAACACCTTTTGCACTGCATCCACCGATGCACGTTAAGGCTTTACTATGCATAGCAGAAGCCATACATCAACAATGTCGAGAAGCGCCACCAACTTCTCTGGGCGCTGTCTCATTGGAGATGGACAGTAGCACAGTGGAATCGTGTTTTGTGGTCTGACGAGTCAACATTTGAAATAGTGTTTGGACAAAACAGCCATCATTGTCTCCGGTCCAAAAGAGGAAAAAGACCATCCAAGCTGTTATTAGCGTCAGGTCCACAAGCCAGCATCTGTCATGGTATGGGGGGGGTGTCAGTGCCCATGGTATGGGTAACTTGTACATCTGTGAGGGCACCATTAATGCAGAACAGTATGTACACATTTTGGAGAGACATATGCTGCCATCTACACGTCGTATTTTCCACGGACGTCCCTGCATCTTCCAGTAGGACAACACCATACCACATTCTGCCTGGATTCCAAGCGCATGGTTGCATAAGCAGAGTGTGCGGGTGCTAGCATGTCCTGACCTATCGCCAATTGAGAATGTGTGGCGCATTATGAAGTGCAAAATAAGGCAACGATAACCCCGTACAGTTGAAGACATATATAACGAATGAATGGGGGAAAATTCTTCTTGCTAAACTTAACCAACTGGTGTCTTCAGTGCCCAGATGCTAAAGTGCTATTACAAGAAGAGTTGGTGTTACGCAGTGATAAACAGTCGACTATCCCAACGTTTGTAGAGTGTGGTGAAGTCAGATTTGAATTGAGTGTAAATTTTCAAAAATACATTAAATTCAGAACATAAACCATTAAATAATGTTTTAATGTGTTTTCAATATAGTACACGTTCCAAGCATGATGAAGGACGCATGTGTGAGAGGAAGCGAATGAATGACGTCTGCGTACGTGAGATGACAGACTTGCAAAGGAATACGCAGGCACGAAATGACGGCGCTCAGGAGAAAACGAGGAGTGGCGTAACGGCAGGTTTAGGAGTTAATTTGGAACAATTAGCTCCAATAAAGGGAGGTGTATATATATCGGAAGGACATCATATGTATTTTGTACCAGCTGAGGAAGCCACGAGTCGGCGAAACGCCTTAGGCTGGCGGCACACAAGCGTTTCTCAGAGAGAGGAAGGAACGTCCGTGAGAGTGGATGTTCCTATCCCCGTCAGCATCCGTCTAGCTTTTTGACATCCGATGGTTGGCCCTCCCCGTCGAAACGGCACAGACGCACGGAAATGCGGGTGCACGAAAGCATAAGTGCGCTCGTGTGCCGCCAGGCTTAGGCTGCAGTCAGACGAGCGCACTGATTGCACACAGTGCGTCCCTTGAAACAGATGCACTTTATAACGGGTGAAATTGTGGTTAACATAGCACCAGTTAGTTATGACGGACGTAGAGAAAAAGTAAAAAAATCTGCATGCGGAGGTGTCTCTACAGCCGTTGTAGCTTTAAGGCTGGCAGCACACGAGCGTTAACAGAGAGGAAGGAACGTCCGTGAGAGTGGGCGTTCCTTCCACTCTGTAGCTTAGCGTAAAAAGCGCAATCCTCCACAGGAGGATTGCGCTTTGTATCCCTGTCAGCGTCCGTTTAGCTTTTTGACTGGGAGGGCTTTTCACGTCCAGTGGTTGGCCCTCCCTGTCAAAATGTCAGACACAGGGAAATGCGGGCGCACACAAGCACCAAATGTGCTCGTGTGCCGCCAGCCTTAAACGTCAATGCCTCCATGGCGTCCGTTGCAACATGCATTGCCCGTGCGTGAAAAAGTGCGCACGTGCTTTGTGTGTTGTTCTCCATTGACTCCTTTGATGACGTCACAGACGGGGATTCCCCTACTGACTAGCAGGGGAATCCCACAGGAGATGCTGGGGTCATGTGAACCTCTGTATCTCTGGTTCCGTATGACCTACAAGGACAATTGAGGTATCGTTCGAAAGGACAGAGTCTGGCCTTTCCAACGATATACAATATGACCACATGGTTTGGAAATATGAAAAAATAAAATGATATATATTCCTTTTTTGTTTCTTTTCTAAATGCAGAATCCCCCTTTAACAATGCCGCCGTATTAATTGATATATTTTAATATTTAGGTTTATTATAGATTTTAATATGTTATTTATATTATAATTAAATAATACACTGCATTTAATAAATAATTTATATAATTCAAATAAACAGCAATGCAGTAAGTGTTGTATTTAAACTAAATACCTGTGTTTGTTGATCACATTATTCTTAACTACAAAGAGAACAAACACATTAAAGACCTAATGCTATTTTGTTGAAATTATATTTCTTATCAGGGCAAGCAGATTGTCATGAGGAACAACAAGTAGATCAGGCTACCACTTTAGTCCACTGGACAAGTAGATTTTTTTAAAATTTCCACACCCCTAGTCCGTGCCAAGTGCGCTCGCCTGACCGCAGCCTAAGCTGCTATGTTAGTGTAACTCTTGGATGTCTTACATCCTCACATATATCTCCACCCGTTTGTATTATAAAATGATCCATGTGAGCATCAGAGACAAAACAAATATACACTTGGTACTCACATGGTTAATTTAGATTATAAAATCTAATCTGTTAGTGTGTAGTATATAAAAGCATGCAGTTTTTTTTTCACGTATCAATACACTGCACAGATTATTGAGAGTTTCTGCCGTCCATCTGAGAGGTATGAAGTATATCAGAAAAGCGGCGGCACTCCAAGTCTATTAATTTCTTTATTATTCCATGAAAAGTCAACGTTTCAAACGCTCTACGAGGTTTTCATAAGGACAAAGGTTGAAACGCTGACTTTTCATGGAATAATAAAGAAATTAATAGACCTGGAGTGCCGCCGCTTTTCTGAGATATATAGATATATATATATATATATTATATACTCAGCACAGCACAAAAAAAGTTATACGCAGTATTACTATTTTCTGCTTTCAGATACATAAAATCCAGCTTTTTCGCTATCAGAAGGCAGGCATTGGTTAATTCCCAGTTTTGAATTCTCGCTGGATTTGAAGCCTTGGTGGTGTGATGAGACAGAATACAGTCTTGATTTAACTAGGTCAGTTAGATTATTTTTACGAAGTCTCTTGTCCCAGCTCTGTTTTTTTTCTCCTCACTACATGAGTACGGCTTCTTGCAGCAATAAAATCACAAGTCATGGCTGTATACATAGGACTACAGCACATTCTTTAAACCAAATCAAGGTATTGAGAACTTATTAACCCTATAATACTATATGAGCTACACCCCCCTCTCTCGCCTTGCTGCTCCCCAGTACTAGCTAACAAAAAGGTTGAAATCGGAGTTCTAGATTCAGGCTAATGTTCCTGCGATAACAAAGTTTGCGAGACTTCTCTGCAAGGAAGAACACTAGCAACCCTGAGGTAACTAGACGACAACACTGATAAATCGGATGTAAACAGACATGAGCACATTGGTTACTAGCGGTAACTTGTCATGGAGAGCTGAATTAGCCCACGAATGCAGGCATACAGCCAGTATTATTGTGTGAGGCATGATAGTGAAAAATACGATCAAGCTTTGCTATGGCAGAATTGGGACAATGGTCCAGACTATCATATTGAGGTCTCAACTAGTAAGGCCCTTTAGTTGTCCCTTGAACAGATACAAAGCCACTTCTTGCAAACTGATATCTAAATGAAAACTCTAATCCAGGTGTCAGCAACCTTTTTTTTTTCTTAATACAAAAGTGTTTTACCAGGAAGGATACATTTGAGATTCCTCTCGTTTTCAAGTATGTCCTGGGTGGCGAGTATGTACCATTAGGTGTCTTGCCCAAGGATACTTACTGGAGAGGTGCTCTTGCCGGGATCGAACCTGTGTCTCCACAGTTATAGAGCAGTGATGTTACCTCTACTCCACTCAGCCGGTACCTTGATCCTTCATAGGTTTTGGAACTACATTTCCCATGAAGCTCAGTAAATCTAACGAGTGGCTGAGCATTTTTGAAGAAGTTCCAAAACAATCTTGAGAGTTAAGGTTGACGACCCCTGGTCTAATGGAAGATCTGTACCAAGAACCAGAGTAAATTCCCTTTAGGCTGGCGGCACACTAGCAAACATTTTGCGTCCGTTTGACCGTACTGTTTGACGTCCGTCGTAGCTTTATCAAGGAGTCGATTAAACACACCACACTAAGCACTTGCACACTTTTTCACGGTCGGGCCAAGCATAAAGCCACGGACGCAAAAATAACAGACGTGAAAAAGCTAAACGGATGCAGAAACAATGCTGCCATGTATTTTCCTAGGGTGTGGAGACATCAGACGTTACGGGCGCACTTTACGCAGTACTCACAATATCTCCTGTGAAAAAGTGCGACCGTAACGGACGCAGTACAGTATGCTCGTGTGCCGCCTCCCTTAAATGGCTTGTACACGGTAATTAAATAAATAAATCCAGATTTCGAATATCTTTAAATCAGCATATATACACAGTATATATTTTTTTACTTTTTTGCATCCTTCCCTGCTATAATGTATTTAATCAGTCCGATGTATTGTTTCACAGCAGAGGCTGTATAATCACTTTTTTTTGTTCAGGCTGTGTCTTTGAATCTAAGCAGATTTGGAGCTGTCCCTTTTGATTGACTACGCCTATGAGATCAGAGTTTAGGAAACAGACAGGAAAGGTGCACCGTGCCACGTTTCAAGTCATTTTTCAAAAGGCAAAACGCAGTAACATATTTTTTCGCAGCCAAGGACTAAGTGATCATCATCTTTCCCATCAGCGCAAATGAAGATGTACCAGTGGAAACAATTGCTGTGCAAACAAAACACTGTCAGCTGGCAGATCTGCTGAAGACTACTTATTAATCAAACCGTTGGCTAAAGGAACACCAAAATCACCATGCAGAAACCTGGAAGCTCTCGAGCTTTAATCATCAAACAGCATCTGTGACTGTAACTGGGCTCTCTGTTAGTCGCACCCAAATAATTGGTATTGTGATCGAGTGCCGACCAGATGTGTTTGTGAGGCTAAAATGAATGTACCTCTATTATTTCCCTACTAAATCGTCCGACTAGTAATTCAATGAGCCATTTCCTCCTGGTGAGAAAATACTCATTGTGTTCCAACGAGTTGGGATATCCAGAGAGAGGATCTGGTGGCCAGCTGAAACTCTGTGTCCACATGTAGGTCACCAGGTGCAGAGTAGGCTCTGCAAACACTCTTCCCCATACAGAACAAAGAGCACCGGAAAACGTTGGAAAATAATAGACAAATTCGCGAATATTCCGTTGTAAAGAAAAAAAATATCATGATCTAGACTTCAGTAAACAATATAGACTTACCTTGCAAAACAAACTGTACAGGGAAACAAGGAATGGGGGGGGGACAAAAGTAAAATGAACCAGAGCAAAAAAACCTGAGGGGGGGGGTAAGAGAAGAGCGAGAAAGAGAGCGAGAGAGAGATTTAATGAACTTCCTTTCATTGTTTGTCATTGTACACCTCAAGAGGTCATGAGGTCTCTTCAAAACCAATACGTTAGCCCCTCCTTATCCTCTGCCCACACATTTTTTGGATTTGAGCATCTTTACAAATCACATTATTTTTCTCCCTCCGTGCTCCTGCGTACTGACAGCACCTGCAGCTAGAAGCAGCAGACACTGTGCCGTTTGGCCAGCCAATGGCATGCTTCTCATAGCAAGAGTATCGGCCAATCAGCTCTGCACATCTTGTGCTCGGCTGACCGGAGACCCTGACTGTTATTTTTTTCTTCTCTATTTTTGAGACGTGTGCTCCTTTTTCAGATATAGGAGTGAAACGTTTGTGAATCTAAAACACAGTGAACTCCATATAAATCTGAGCACAAGGATTAACCCAACTATACCAATGTCAGGCAACAGAATGCCGGAAACAGAAACAAATATATAATCTGGATACAGGCACATACCGATTGAATAACCCTGATAGTATTATATCTGGCCAGAGAAAAAAGATGAAAACCAGGAGAACTGGCAGGAGAAAAGAACAATCTAGACCAAATAGCCGATTTGGAAAGGGAGATAAATGGGAGTATTTTTATGGTTTGGCTATTTTTACCTAGAATTTTCACTTCTCCAGTCATTCTCCTGGTTTTCACCTCTCCCTGATTAACCCTGTATAGATAGCTGTGGCAAATGCTCATGACAGTGCACCAAACTCAACCGACTTGCAGCCAAACAAACTGAACAACTAGAATATCTTTTTTTTCCCTTTTTCCAAACTTAAGTAGAATCCGTCTAACCATTTCAAGAACACCATTCATTTCAGAACGACAAAAGCATCCGATATCACATTGATGGCCATTGTCCCTTTGTCGACTAGTGACTTGCCACTCTGCAATGGTTGTTTCGCAGTCAGAGTGTCAATGTATTCCCGAGTCCAAATTAGCCAACAGGGTTATCCAAAGAGATTCGAAAAGTCACCGCACGTTCGGTGACTTTTCGTTCTCTTCAATTCGGTTCCTTTTGCCGATTGCATTTCGGTGACCCTGCGGTGTATTCAGCAAGCACCACAGGGTCCCCGAATTGCAGGGAAAAGCTGCCGCAAACCTGACGAAAACTAACCGAATGCACACTGAAAACAAGCAAAAACATCTGGATTAACCTTTGAAGAAGCCGAACAGGAGCCGAACAGGAGCCGAATCACACAGAGCCGAAGCAGCTGTGACGTAGAGGAGGCAGTGAATAAATTAGAAAAACCATTTGTATGAATCTGGGAAAAAGAAACGCTGTTTGCAAAGAAACTACTGAGCGAAAATGTCTGAAATTTTCACAGGAGGTCCAGGGAATGATAATAAAGAGGGCTGTTACAAAAAAAATAAGTAAACTGAAAAAAAAAAAAAAAAAAAATATAAAAAAATATGAAAAATGCTTAAAGTATCCTAAAAAATCTATAAATAAAGAGACTCTTTGCTGCAGAATTTTATAATGAACGGTTTATTAGATATTGAATTAAAACGGGAATATTTTTAACATTGAAGCCTATGGGATTCTCCTGAATAAATTTGCCGAATTAAACCACCGAATGGCAGGGCATTAGGGGAACCTTTCACTGCTGGTTTGTGTTCTCTGAATAGCCGAAGCAGTGCTTCTCTATGGGGATTTCACTGCCCTCGAACAGGCACCGAACAGGCACCGTATGTTCAGGCAATTCGCCAGGATTTGGCGAATTGCCTGCTCTCTGGATAGCCGAATGGCCAGGAAAGGTAACCGAACGCTGATTTTCAGCGTTCGGTTACCTTTCTCAAGCAATTCGGATCTCTTTGGATAACCCTGCAAGTGTTGTTTTAGTCAACAGCCATACAGCGGCTGTGTATTACCATCTTGTGAATAAGTCCTATAGCTTGCTTTTCAGTGCCAACTATATTCGTAAACCACCTGATTGTCATAGGGCATGGGTGAGTAACCTTGGCCCTCCAGGTGTTTTGAAACTGCATTTCCCATTAGGCTTAGTCAACCTAATAAGGGACGGAGAATCATGGGAGATCTCATGGTTCAAGGATGCTCACAGAGGGTAACACAGACCCTTTTCATAACCTTTGGCTAAAGATGGGTGGCAGAGCATTGCCATCGTGTGTGATGGCATGATACTTAGTTATCTGATATGGTGAGCAGCTGAGAGTTAATAAAATTTAAAAAAAAACTTCATTGCAGAAACTGTAATCCAGAGCTGATTTAATCTTAAAAAGCTCCATTCTTCATGTGAGACAAAGCCTCGGTGGGAGTTTGGGGTGTCTTTCCTTCCTATCATACTCTTGCACGATGACAAGGATTAATGACTGCTCCAATTTGTAGGTAGGCGGAGTGGGGAGTAGCGGAGTGACTCTGAACCTTTTCTGATGAAGCAATTTATCTCGAGAGAGATCATTGCTGCCTGTTCAGCTTCAGAATATTAATTCCCTCCAAAACAAAAAGATGCTAAAGAACGAGAGAAAGGGAGGGGTGTGAGATAGTTTTGGAGAAGGGCCAGGGATGAATAAAGAGATGCCTGGCTGCACTCCTGTGATGGTAGAAGTTAATTGATGTGCCGGTGGCATTTGTCTGCCAATGATAAGATGGGAATTACAAACCCATCAAGTATCACCAACTGCTTGAACTTCATTGGGACAGACTTGCGTACAAGACACAATACCTCAGTGAAACAAACTTTAACAGGGTCATTTTTGTAACCCTTCAATGAGGTAATACTATTAATAATGCAACATGTTTTTCCATGTTGCTACATTTGATGGCAAAGAATGTCTGTATCTACATGGACAATAAATCAAAGTATAAAAGGGGCAGTCTAGGCACCATGACCACTTCGGCCAGTGGTTCCCAACCGCGGTCCTCAAGTACCCCTAACCGTTCAGGTTTGACAGATATCTAAAGCACAGCACAGGTGATATGATTTGCCGCTCAATGATTGCAGGATTCAATCTGCATTTCCCCCCAAGGTAATCCTTAAAATCTGACCTGTTAGGGGGACTTGAGGACCACGGTTGGGAACCACAGACTTCGACTATGATTGGTCTACCATGACCGCTAGTTTAAGTAGTCATGGGGATGACCACTTAGTGGTCATGGTAGACAGATCATCTCTCTTATGTAGTAACAAGGTGGCTGGACCTTCCCCCCCCCCTAACTTCTATGACAGCACTTCAAAGCTGGACATTGGAAAGCCCCTAGGTCATGTAGACATTTTTTGAGAAGTCATAGGTTTGAATGAGTGTTCAACTCACCACTCCAAATTCACTGGCTCCATGAGGTCTAGCCACACACATGACTTTTAGAAATAATGATACGCTTCTCAATGGATGGCTTTGCATCCATCTTCATCCTGTAATTGTAGAGTTCTGCAAGCCTGTCCCATCTTCCACAATTTAATATTTCCTGACATTTATACTATGATGGACCCTCATTCTACATGAGGTAGTGTGTCGACCCCAGCACTTAGCAATAATTGGTAGGTTGTTGCTTGGAAACACACACACGTGTCTTGTATGCCAAATAATGAAAACCAACACACTCATTTTTATGCTTATACATTTAAAACCAACCGATTACAAAACAAAAGTACTTACAGTCTAGTTTGTATTTAATGAATATTCCATGGTGCAGACCCATGTGAAATGTGTATGCTGCAAGTCAGAAGCATTTCCATAGGAGAGAGCCTGAGCATGTATTGCAAACAGAGAGTAAAGGCAAGAACAGTAGTTATTGTAAATCAAGTAGTCGAAAGCTAAATGTCTTACCGTAAAATTTTATTTTCCAGAGTCAAGCTGGCAGTGCATAGATTACCCCCCTGCTAGAATTTGTCTGTATGGATATGCGTGTTACTACTGGGGCCTAGTGGGAAGGCTGTCTCTCTTATAGGGGAAGAGGAGGGGTCAGAGGTGTGGAGGGGGCGTATCCTTTGCTTTTTTTAAATAACGATGGTACTTCCTGTCCTGAGGTTTCAAGGAGATGAAAACCCATATGTATGTACTGTAGCTTGACGTATGGGAAAAAGTTAGTTATCCTTTTATTTTTGTGCATCATATATAAAAGTAGGACCCCTTAAAGTATGGGAAGCCCAGTGCCTCAATAAGAATAGAAATGGTAACGCACTAGTGGTGGCGGATTAACTGGAGCAGTCATTTATCATACCACTATTCTTAATAAAATAAAGCTTGTGAAGTTTGTTTTCAAGTAAAGTGGTAAGGATAGCAGGTGGTACAATAACCAACCCAATGCTTCATGCAACACATTGCCATTAGTCTTATTATGTTAAATTGAACAGCTACTATGTAATTATGACAACTAATATCTTGCTGGTACTACAATTTACACAGCACTTGCAAATAGCTACTAGCACTAGGAATTATTATCATCATCATTTATATAGCACCAACAGATTCCGCAGCGCTTCACAATAACCAAAAGGAACGAGATACAGATAAATGGACATACAGTTGTGTTCAAAATTATTCAACCCCCACTGAAATTGAGTGTTTTGGCCAGTTTGACATTGATTTTGATCATTCAGTCATCTTGCTTACAATTAAATCAAAGAGGCACGTGTAGGTCAGACAAATATAACATAACATTTATAATGAAATAACCACAAATGTCTTTTCTGTGCTCACATCATTATTAGTTTTATTCAACCCCAAGTGACATTCAATCTTAGTACAACATCCTTTTACAGTTATAAGTACTAACAGCTTTTAAACGTGAAGCATAGCTTGACACAAGTGTCTTGCAGCGATCTACGGGTATCTTCGCCCATTCGTCATGGCCAAAAGCCTCCAGTTCAGTCACATTCTTAGGCTTGCGCACTGCAACTGCTTTCTTTAAGTCCCACCAGAGGTTCTCAAACGGATTTAAGTCAGATGACTGCGATGGCCACTCCAAAATGTTCCAGCCTTTAATCTGCAACCATGCTCTAGTGGACTTGGAGGTATGCTTGGGATCATTGTCCTGTTGAAAGGTCCAACGTCTCCCAAGCCTCAGGTTTGTGACGGACTGCATCAAATTGTCATCCAATATCTCCTGGTACTGAAGAGAATTCATGGTACCTTGCACACGCTGAAGCTTCCCTGTACCTGCAGAAGCAAAACAGCCCCAAAGCATGATTGACCCCCCGCCATGCTTCACAGTAGGCAAGGTGTTCTTTTCTTCATAGGCCTTGTTCTTCCTCCTCCAAACATAGCGTTGATCCATGGGCCCAAACAGTTCTAATTTTGTTTCATCAGTCCACAGAACACTATCCCAAAACTTCTGTGGTTTGTCCACATGACTTTTGGCATACTGCAGTCGACTCTTCTTATTCTTTGGAGACAGCAAGGGGGTGCGCCTGGGAGTTCTGGCATGGAGGCCTTCATTACGCAGTGTGCGCCGTATTGTCTGAGCTGAAACTTCAGTACCCACATCTGACAAATCTTTTCTCAGTTCCTCAGCAGTCACACGGGGACTTTTCTCCACTCTACGCTTCAGGTAGCGCACAGCAGTCGAAGTCAGCATCTTCTTTCTGCCACGACCAGGTAGCGTTTCAACAGTGCCCTTTGCCTTGAATTTGCGAATGATGCTTCCTATGGTCTCTCTTGGTATGTTTAACATCTTTGCAATCTTCTTATAGCCATTGCCCTTCCTGTGAAGAGTAATCACCTCTTCTCTTGTCTTGGACCATTCTCTTGACTTCACCATGTTTGTAACCACACCAGTAAATGTCTAGAAGGAGCTGAGTATCACAGTCATTTTAAAGCTGCCTAATTGGTGCTTATTATGCTTTATTGCTGCTCCGTGACATCCACAGGTGTTTTCAATACCTGATTGAAAACACTTGAATGAACCTCTGTTCTTCAGAGTGGTAGTCTTTAAGGGGTTGAATAATTGTGTCAATGAAGAATTCACAAAAGAAACATTTACTACTGTATTACAAGACCAATTGATGTCATTTTAGTTGCATATGGTTCTTTAAAAAGTCCTTGTAGGATTTCATTCTGAATACAATTACAAATGTACACTAAATTCCCTAAAACCCTTTACAGCACTGGGGGTTGAATAATTTTGAACACAACTGTAGGATGGAAACAAGAGGTGTAGAGGGCCCTGCTCATAGGAGCTTACAGTCTAGAGGGATTGGGGTTGAGGAAGACCAGGGGAATTTTTACTGGATATCAGGATCATTCGTGCCAGTGGTTTGGGAATGGTGGGGCCATGGAAGCGGCTTCAATCATGTGTGAGTAGGTGACCAGAGGGATGAGATGCATCAGTGATGTGGTACCCTAATCTGAAGAGGTGGGTTTTGAGGGATTTCTTGAATAACTACTAAACCCGAAACAGCACTGTCCTAGGAGTGGCTTTGACCAGTTGCATAAAATTCATCTCTGCTAAAAAGCCATCTAGTATGACATGGCATTGATTTA
Organism: Leptobrachium leishanense; assembly: GCA_009667805.1. Classification (NCBI taxonomy): domain Eukaryota; kingdom Metazoa; phylum Chordata; class Amphibia; order Anura; family Megophryidae; genus Leptobrachium; species Leptobrachium leishanense. The sequence goes on along the minus strand of CM019063.1, from coordinate 132,190,930 downwards.
AGGGTTCTGTGTAATAACAGACCCAGGATGCATAAAAGTGAGACAGATGTCATTTGCATATCCTACCCAGAGTTCCTTGCTGCATGTGGGGAATGTGGCACAGGAGCTCTGGGAAGCAGTTCTTGAATTGCTGTGATGTGCAGATGGCTTCTGCAATAATAAACATAACATATATACATGGCCAGATTATTATGACCTGACTTTTTTAGGCAAATTAGCAATAATTTTACGCTGAAGTTGCTAGAGGGCCAGACCATTATAAATATTGAAGCTGGTTGTTTACCACGACAGAAGTGATTTTGTTTCTGAAGATATCGGTAAACAACGCGTTTTAACAGCCTTCGAACGTTGGATGATTGCTGGCGCTCGGAGCCATGGAGAGAGTATCAGCAAAACAGCAGAATTCGTTAAATGTTCAAGAGCAGCTGTTGTTAAAGTGTTTAAAGACTGGACTGTCAGCCGAAAATCTGGGTCTGAATGTGCGAATTGTGGCTGTCAGCAACTAGTCAAAGTTAGGGCAGAAGGGCAACAGTGCATCAAATTACTGCAGATCTTAATCAGGGATCCTCTCAAATGATCTCTGAACGCACTGTTCGCCGTACACTGCATCGTATGGGATATGGAAGCCGAAGGCCTGTTCCAACACCTTTGCTGTCTGCAGTTAACATAAAACGTTTCCAATTCGCACAGGAACGTAAGGATTGGGCAGTCGAGCATTGGGAAAAAGTAATGTGGTCCAATTAATCACGTTTCCAGTTGCATCATGCAGATGGCAGAGTGAGAATTTGGCGGAAACGGCACGAAAGCATGCAACCCAAAAGCATAAGTACAACCCTTCAAGCTGGTGGAGGCAGTGCTATGGTTTGGAGGCCATAAATTCGTGTGGAACAATGTCTGAAAAGCACAACATACTAAAGTATCATTGCTGATCAAGTTCATCCTATCATGTTGATGGCGTATCCCAACGTATCACTTGGAGTACTGTGTGCAGTACTGGAGACCGTATCTCCAGAAGGATATAGACATCTTAGAGAGAGTTCAGAGAAGGGCTACTAAAATGGTGTACGGCTTGAAGGAGAAAAGTTACCAGGAAAGGCTTAATGATCTTAACATGTACAGCTTGGAAAAAAGACGAGACAGAGGAGATATGATAGAAACATTTAAATACGTAAAGGGAATCCACAAGGTAGAGGAAGGGAGTATATTTAAAAGGAAACAAAGTAGCAAAACAAGAGGACATAGTCTTAGATTAGAGGGGCAAAGGTTTAAAAGTAACATCAGAAAGCATTATTTTACTGAGAGGGTGGTGGATACATGGAACAGTCTTCCAGTTGAAGTGGTAGAGGCTAAAACAGTAATTGAATTTAAGCAGGCATGGGATAGGCATAAGGCTATACTAAACAAAAGATAAATCCAGGTAAAGTATCCATGTAATTGGGCAGACTAGATGGGCCGAAAGGTTCTTATCTGCCGACATTTTTCTATGTTTCTATGTTTCTTACAACAAGACAATGCGCCCTCATGCCACGGTGCTCGTATTGTGTAGGAGTGGTTTCAAGAACATGAGGGAAAATTTACCTTGCTTAGGTGGCCCCCACAATCACCAGATCTCAATCCAATTGAGCATTTGTGGGACGAAGTTGAAAGAGCCATCAAATCTCACAGAACTGGACAGTGCTATTCATCAGGCATGGGGTCAGATTCTTCGCATCACCTTTCAAGATCTCGTGGAGTCAATGCCAAGATGAATCGCCACAGTATTGAAGGCAAAAGGTGGCCCAACGAAGTACTGATGGGGTGGTCATAATAATCTGGCCACTCAGTGTAATATATATATAAAACCTTCAGGCTATGTGTATAAGAAATATAAATGACTTTAGCGTTTAGACTTGGTTTCCATCACCAAGATCTCAGAATTATATGCATATATTCCATAATCGGGGGGGGGGGGGGCCAAAACACTGCTGGTCCAAAGCATTCGGATAAGGAATACTCAACTTGTATACATACTGTATATATCATAATATACCCACACTACATTCCTGCCTGATGTTCAGCTTAACATTACAACAAAAAAGGCCAAGTAGAATCGGACACCGAGGACAACAAAAAAAAATCCTAGGTTTCCATTCACAACTGATGAAGGGTCATGCGCATACCCAGTGACCCAACGTCCCACCCAGTCAGAGTAGAATTTGGGAAAAAGTGATGTAAAAAACTGTGATAAAAGTGCTTTGGCAACACTTGAATGAAAAACACTGGAATTGATGGTCCCAAAAGAAAGATTACAGCTTCTGATACCATGTACAAATTCAAAAAAGTAAAAATGTCAATGTGCATAATTTTATATCCCATTCAAAAGCAATTCTTAACAAAACATGTCTTAACTGATACCCATCTAAAGAGAGCAAAGGATTCTAGCACTCCCAAGACAGTTCAGCAAAGCTGGCCTACCATGGTGCAGAATGTGGCAACATTTCAGCCATGTCACCAGCTTTTGTCAAGGTCAATGGTATGGCTGAAACGTTGCCAAAGTTTACACCATAATAAACCGGCTTTCCTGAACGGCCTTAGGAGTGCTGGAATCCTTTACTCTCATTAAAGGTTTATAATGCTGGTAAACCTAGGATCAACGTTTGCACCTTTCAGATCGCCAACATTACATATGTTAGCAAGACACCAGAGTGCTCTCCTGTATTTCTGTCTGTTAACAGATGCTAGAACAAATAACGCGTGGTGTATTTAGACAAAATGAAAAAATGGAAATGACCCAATTTTGGAGGCTACTTCACCTCCCAATGTGGGTAACCCAGATTTAAATAATTAACATGTTGGTGAAGTAAGCCATTTAAAATATAACTTTTATTGGAATTCTTAAAAATGTGTCTGAACACAACCATCAACCAAAATAGTTAAAAGCCACCACACATTGATTATAACCTCACTGGTTAAGTAATAGCCTTATTATTAGTCAAGCAAGGCTTATAGGAGGTGGTATTATATAAACAGTTAGTATGTACTTACCCGCTGTTGATATCGCTGCAGAGGTGGATAACTGATCAGTTAACGGTGTTCATATAACCTAAAATTTATTTGCACCCACAAAGGTGCGGTTCTTCTAGAGTGGTGAATACTCCATGGTTGCCTGCACGTAATAGATATTACCGCAGAGGTGGCTTACTGAACATAAGTTCTCATGATTTGAATGCACCCACGAAGGTGCAGGTTTCCCATACAAGGGTGGCATAGGAGTGAATAATGTGTATCTGTATACTCCAACCAGCAGGTTGCTAACATAGTACCATTAGCAAGTGTTTTCAACATCTCAAAGAGGAGACTTAGGGCTCTATTACATTCCTTGTGCAAACGTTAACGCGTGCGCAAAAACGCATTAACGCGAGGGGCAAAATCCTTTGCGCAGAACGTCGTATTAAAATGTCCGCGCAAAAAATGACAGGCGCAAAAACTGAACTGGAGACAATTGTGGTTCTTAATTCTGATTGGCTGAAACGCGTGAAAAAACAGTCCGCTCACTGATTTCTGCACGCAGCGTTAATGCGCGCGTTATTTTTTGACGGATGAAAAAATCCGATCGGATTTTAATACCAGCGTTAATTTACGTGCGTTAAAAAAAAATTGCGCGCTGCGTGTGCCCTTTTGCGCGCAGAATGTAATAGAGCCCTTAATTGGGGAAATCCAGATAAGCGGTTTAATCTTGTGAATTATTAGGTACCTCTATACCATCCATTTTCCCTGAATAATGAATTAGAGGTGAACTTATAATGTATATGTTATATCCCGCCAGGCCAGCGGGTAAATTCATTGGGCAGTATTACAATGTTGTTGTTTACTTAACCAGAGCAGTTGTAAACTTAAAACCTCCATAGGCTATAATGGCTCTGGGAAGTTTACAACAGCACTGGTTAAGTTAGCACCAACTATGTAATATGGCCCTAACTGTTTATATAATACCACCTCCTATAAGCCTTGGTGGACTAATAATAAGGCTATTACTTAACCATTGAGGTTATAATCAATGTGTGAGTGTCTTTGAACTATTTTGGTTGATGGTTGTGTTCAGACACATTTTTAGGAATTCCAATAAAAGTTAGATTTTAAATGGGTTACTTCACCAACATGTTAATTCTGTTAACAGATACCCACGGCAGTCAAACATTTTTTTTTTTATAGAACATGTTATTTATTACATTATTCAAAATGTACTTTGAACAAACGTTGAAAATAAAGAAATAAAAACACACTTGACTGTACCTTTGATTTTACAGCTAGGACAATTCGAGGGAGGCTGAGGACCAAACATTTCAGAGACACAGTGATGTACTTAAGGACAAAGTCTGAGATGCCCACAACCCAGATGAGTTCAAAGAAGTCCAGACCCTCGAGATTGGGTTTCAGGAAAATAAGGCTGTACAACGATGTAAAGAAAATAACAGTTAGCAAAGCAAGAGAGATTTTTGCAAGCGACACCATGATCCTTTTGTATGAGGTGTCCATTCACAAGAGACCGAATTAGTAATAGATGCAACAAGACTTGGATAAAGGTGTACAGAGTTTGGCTAAAGCAAATTTAATACATGACCGTACAAAGATAAGGGATACAAGACCATAATATAAGTCTGAGATCAACCAATTTCCCCCAGCAGTGTTCTAGATTTTTATCTTTTGGAAACTTTGTTATGACATCAAACTGAAATCAAGCACTTTATGTTATAGATTGTCCAGAAAAACTATTTCATATAAATATTTTTTTAAAAAAAACTTCACTGTGTAAAAAGTAAACATAAAATTGCAAAAGAAATGAAAAAGAAAAAAAAAAAAACAACATAAACAAATGTTTCGGCAACTAAGCACATGACAGCAAATCATGAACTCTATGGAGAAAGAAGAAAAAAAATGAAAATTGAAGGGTAATGGTATGTGGAAGGAAAAGCACAGGAGGAATAATAAAAGTGACATGAGGATACACCAAGGAATTCAACTTAACACACACACCTAAAGAGCGTGTCAACCAAATGCTTAGGACATGAATGACACGTGAGGGTGGGGACATTTTGGTTCAATTAATTAAGTTTATTTCACGGAATTGTGTTCATGTTAAATGAAAAGAATTCAAAATTTTCTTATTGACTTTGTGGGTAACAAACCATGCAAAGTTCCCAGAGCGAACTCTGTGACATAGTGTGCCAATTACTGAACGGAAAAAGCAGGAGACCTTCAGAGAGCCTTGTTCTCCGAACAATGCGTACAACCTCCAGCTGACAAGCATGTTCTTAATATCCCTCTGCTGACCTCTGACTTCAAAACCCTCTTCATTTTAAAGTGACATTCATTGTCAGCATGTCCCTCGCTCCCACAGGCACGCGTTCTTGAAACATCCCCAAATTAAAAAGTTGTTTTAACTAGAAGGAAAGCAACAGAAATGGGATCAGAAATGGAGAACGTAAAAAGGAAAAAATAAAATACTCACACCGCACTGGACTAAATGAAAACCTAAAACATAAAAAGCAAACAATTAACAAAAAGCAAATTAAAAAGACCTGATGAAATAAAAATAATATTTTAACCTTTCCACCCGAAGGATTGCTCATACATAGGTCTAGGTTATACATAGAATGGGAAACACCCCAGACACTGCTATAGAAATGATGATAATAAGAAAGACTTTTGCCATTATGTACAAACAGAATAGATAACGAGACCAGATATTTAAGAGCTGCATAAACCACTATATATTGTGAATGAAATGTCTACAAATAAGAAGTCTACTCAATAAACGGCACGGGGCAAATGCAGTGCACCGATTAATGGACCACTTGAGATCGACTGACCCAAATGTGAAAAAAAATCCTAAATCCTTCTACGCTCAAGTATTTCCTATAAAGGTATACTCGATCTCTAGAATATTTAAGATGGAGTTTACTAGGAGTCCTACTTTTTAGACCTGTCATTTGCTGCTGCATTCTGGTCCAATTTTTTCTTTGATGCTCCATGTGTGAAGAACTTGGACTAATTTAGACAGCAGAGATGTTCTCGCTCAAGGCCTGTATGTGACTTTAGTGACGGGCTCACAGAGCCTCGTTTTTAATGATGTGCACAGTTCTGCACTATTGTATTTCTAAAGCGGTTCTTTTGTCTGTTGTGGGACTGCTGCCCCTACATGCAATCCAATACTGTGCTTTATTGGCCTATAATTAAATATATTTCTACATTCTGGCGAGTGTTTTTAAATAGATACTATAGGGTTAAAACAGGAGAGCCTAGGAAATTAAACATTATCCACTCTTGACCTGCTTCACACCCTCTTCTACCATTTTAACCCTTTAGTGTCCTTTAAAATCTCCCATTAATCTAAGCGTCCCTCTGATCTCTGCAGGGTGTGACATGCTTCCAGCGGAGTAAGTCATGTAACCGCAGGGGGGTTGGGTGCTCCGGCCAATCCAGGGGCTCTCAGTGCAGGAAGGCTTTGATACTATTGGAAAAGGCTAGTTCCCAAAAAGGTCTCCAAGCCCTGAACCTAGAGCCATGGTTCTGGGTAGGATTAAGCCAATGCATGTGGAAGGCTGAAAAAGCCCTACCCGCCCCCTCAAGGGGGAGGTATTAGGGTGAGAGCTGATTGAGTAGACACATTGAGTACAGTGTCTCTTTAATACATTAACCCCTTAAGGACCAAAAGTCTTTAAGTCAATGCATTTATGACTTAACAGTTCAGTCATTGGTCCTTAAGGGGTTAATATACATAAAGGTTGAAATTCTGCAAAGTTGTAAGCAGTTTTCCGGTATCCTTTGCAAGTGTGTACTAGTGTCTGTCAGTATATATAAAGTAAACCAAGCTCATGGTGCTGGCTCGGTGGAGTAGAGGTAACATCACTGCTCTATAACCGTGGAGAGAGACTGTGGAGAAACAGGTTCGATCCTGGCAAGAGCGCCTCTCCAGTAAGTGTCCTTGGGCAAGACACCTAACGATACATACTCGCCACCCAGGACATACTTGAAAACGAGAGAGAAAGCTCAAATGTATCATTCCTGTTAAAATACGATCTCAAAAAAAATTTATGGACCTTTAACACTGATTGCATAGATCATAAAGCTCTAAGCACTATCTGTACAAAGTCATTCAAATACTGGCAAAACAATACATAGTTGCTTCTTTGAGAAAAATCATTAAAAAAAAAAATACTACTTCGTTCCACTTAAAGAGATATTGTAAACTACTACTTACCCTGGTTCAGGGTCTATTAACTCCAAATACTCCGCCCCATTAGATTCATTTCAGAGAACAACGAAGTTGAAGTTGCACGATTGTGCCACTACCACTATGGTGTCCTTAATGTGCGGATTCTTTCGTCAATGTATCAATTCAGTTTGGTTTGCCAATGTATTATTAGGACAGAGTTCTCTATCAAATAACACCAAGGTGTGCGAGCCTTGAAACACACAATGGACCCTATTCCACTCATCATCAGCGATAATGAGTGAGCCTCACTCAATGATAATGACTCCCCAGCTATTCCAGCAAACCTCAGTTGTGTATCGGCTGTTACAGCAGATTGTAAAGGAAGCACAAATGTACATCAATCGGGTCTAATTCACCAACGGTGAAACTCGGGAGAAGGACTGGAGAAGTGAAAATTCTAGGTCAAAATATCCGAATCAGAAACAAAAATCTCCCATTTATCTCACTTTCCAAATCTGCTATTTGGTCTAGATTGTTCTCTTCTCCAGCCACTTCTCCTGATTTTCACCTTTAGTGAATAGACCTGTGGGTGTAGGAACACTAGTGTTAAGGCTGGTGGCAGACAAGCGCATTATGTGCGCCTGTACTGACGTGCCTTCCGCCATCTGTCGCAGCATTGTGACACAGTGAAGAGGCTGGCCACACACTGTTGCATGCCCACGCGACAGCGGACGTGCTGCAAGCCTCCTTGTCGAAGCACTACGACGTGCGGTTGACGGGACAGCAAAGCACCATCCTCCTTAGGACGATCGAGCATTGCAAAGCTGAGTGCACTAACTGCGCTCAGCGAGGTGGCCAGACGGGCGTCAGAGTGGAAGGAACATACACCCTCACGGACGTTCCTTCCGCTCTTAAAAACGCTCGTCTGACCCCAGCCTAAGGTAGCCAGAAAAGAACATTGATTACAAGGTCAAAATTTATTCTTGTCTGCAGCCGCTATAAATAAAATTAAAACACCAACAACAGCTACGAAAGCCAATATTTAAGGGTTTTCACAAATAACACTTCACACAACTGTTGTCATCCTTTAGCATCTCCAAAATTAGACCTGAGCTGGTAATATAGCGTCTGGTTCGTAATTGAGAAGGTAAGATTTAATGTCTTGCACGTTTTTTTCCATCTTAACGGTTATGTATTACCGGCTATTCTGAAACACAGCCTATGTTTTGGTAAAGTCTACAATTGATCTATTCTGGTATCCCATCTACGGCTGAAACAACTAAATCGATTAAAATCGACAACTAAATCGATAATGAAAATAGTTGACAACTATTTTCATTATCGATTAATTGATTTGTAAACAGCACACACTGTGTAAGAGTCAGACCGAGTTAAACGTTATAACCTCAGATTCTGCTTCGTCCTTTGCCACCATCCCAACCTGGATGTCACCCTCTCTTTGGTCCCGTCCCACAAACTCCCTCCCACACTCAGGTCCTGTCTTCTGCCCAAACCCACTCGCCTAAACTCATTCTCTTTCCACCTCCGGACTCTCCTCCCGCAGTTTGTACATGAAAGTATTGTAAAGGGACATTAATAAGATAAAAGTGGTCAGGCTGCGTGGAGTACCCTATTTCGCATTCCCGATTTCGTGCTGACATCATCAGGTCTATCTGAGCGCTTGTAGCAGCGTTCGTTTGAAGAGAAAGCAGACATGGGCTTAAGCTGCGTATGCAACATCAATCCATCACTGTGACCAGGTGCTCGCGTACCTTGTGTGAGAAAAATATGCAATTTGCGTATATCTTTTCTTTTATCCGATGAATTAATTAATTGAAAAAATAAATCTGCCTACCAATTGATTATGAAAATAATTGTTAGTTGCAGCCCTGACCCCATCTTTGTGGTATGGATCTGCTAAAACACTCAGCAGTAAGGATCTGGTGCAGGTCATCTACCTTGTTTGTACTATGTAGGGATTATTTGGAAATCTATTTTGCAATAAATATATATATTATACATACATGTGTGCCTAACAAGGAACCAGCTGTAGTCTGAATTTAATAGTCTTACAGTCTGATTTTTATTCTGGTTAAGGAGTCCTCGGTATTACCGATTACGCTTCTGCACTCCTCTGATGATCAGTTGATACTGTAATTTTAATCATTGTATGCAAATGAAGACGCACTCACCTATTATACAGCTCCTGAGATCTGAAGCTATACAGAAGATACAGGGTGTTCCCCATCAAGAATGCCACAATCCATATCACTGACAAGACTGAACGTTTCTCCTTTTCAAAATGGGGGGGAAAAAAGGAAGATTTTATATTAGAATGATAAATATAAAAAATAAATACTGGTAAATGCTACAGTACATCCTAGCTCACCAATATGGATCATTCACATAACTGTCAGCACATCTAATTATTGAACATATCCATTAAGCTCTGATAGCTTGGAGTCTAGATATAGACCAGCTGAGCAATATCGGAAACCAGCCATGAGCACTGCAGGGGATTTACTGTAGCTTTTCTGAAGCAAATGAGACCTCCAGCATCCCACCCCAGCTTGAACCTAGAAATAAAAATCAGGAGCGAGATTTTAAATATTTAGGATTTTACCTAATCATAAGAGAATAATGTAAAGGCTATGAAAAGGTATGTCTTTTGGATTAATCTCAGTCACATGACAAATGATTATTTTCAAATACATAAACCAAACTGATACAATAAGCGAACGTAACAGTCCTGAAAACGATCAGTGTGAAGGTCCCCTGCTTCCTATTTTAATGATCCAGAGGGGTTGCACAGACGCAGGGAGTGTTGGATAAGCCCGGCACTGCCAAAGACAGTCATAAGAGCATCATATCATGACTGGACAGTTTGTTTGCTGCCCTGGGGGACTGCTCACTGCTGAATCTGCAAAGATAGGGAAATCGACCAAGTGCTACACTTTAAGGCTCGCGTCAGATGAGCGCAGTGTTCTCGTCTGTGTTGCCGCACATTTTTATGTCCGTCGTAGCATACAATTATGAACAATAGAGACCCACACACGAAGTACGTCCGCTCAGAAGTGCGGACGCACGACGGACGCGTCAAACAGATACAAGAACGTAAAACCACTAGAACAGACATGCGGAGTGCGCCACGTCTGCATAGCTTTGTGTGTGAGTGATGGAACATAGTCAGACGGACTGCATTTATACGTCCAGCATTTTTGACGGATAAAATGTTTTTTCATATTACATTTTATTTCCCATCTACACCAGTCAAAAAAAACGTCAGTCACAAAACGGACCGTATGGCTACTACCTTGTCGTCAGTCAGAAAGTACGTCCGTTGTGCAGGACGCACAGTCCACACAGAATGCGCTCCTGACCCTAGCCTAAAACGTGCTTTCTCTTTATTTAATGACATGGTTTTGCTTTGTACTGCAAGCCAATTTAAATACAGGTGGATGGTCATAAAATGTTAGAGGAAACATGTCACAGGCATGAAAGAGGACCTCATAGCAAATCAGAGCTTTAAAGACTGACTCAGAAGATGGTATTATAAAGTCATCAGGAGATTTCATGGGCTGATAGCGTTGCTGCTTTTATATTGACTTGCTGTAACATGGTAGATAATATAGTAGACAAAATGTAAACACAAACAAGATAATTTCTACCATGGACCAGATTCTGTCAGAACGATCAAGAGAGAAAGAGGGAGATCTGAGAAACACGGTCAATAAAATCCGCTAGCCATTCAAAAAGAAGCAGATAAGGCTGGTGTCAGACGAGCGTAGTGTTCACGTCCGTGATTGCGCCTAAAAGTACGTCCGTGATAGCATGAAAGAAAGTCCATTGGAGCCTGACACATGAAGTACGTCCGCACTGAACTGCGGACGCACAACGGCCGCGGCAAACGGACGCAGGTTAGGCAAGAACGTAATACTGCTAGAACGGACGTGCGGAGTGCGCTGCGTCCACAACGTCTGCATAGCTTTGTGTGTGAGTGATGGAGCGAGGTCAGACGGACTGCATTTATACGTCCAGCATTTTTGACGGACAGAATGTTTTTTCATTGTAATTTATTTTTCCCTCCTACATCCGTCAAAAATAACTTCAGTGAAAAAACGGACTGTGTGACCACTACTGCGTCATCCGTACTGACGATGTCCGTACTGCACGGACGTACAGTCCGTAGAAATCACGCTCGTCTGACCCCAGCCTAAAGCACAAGCGTTCAAGAAGTGCAGATTTATGTTGGACACATCAACAAATACAAAAACGTTTCAGCCATCACTTGGGGTTTACTCAGGCAGTTAAATCCCAATTGAGGACTGATATGTTGTGTTTGCTAAGGATTCCAGCTATCACCATAAACTAGGAATAGATTTTAAATCACCTATTTAATGTTCTCTCTCTCCCAACTACAGTTCATATAAGGAAATATATGTGTTTTCATTCTGTCCATTCCAGAGCAATGATCCTTATTCTGTACATATGCAACGATGTGTCCTTTACTTAGAATTCAATTGACACACCTAAAACTGCACTCAGACAAGGCCTCAAAACCTCCTCTCACAATGATGGCACCAGTCACTCCAAAACAAAGGTGGCGTTTAATCAAAGTGTCTATTACATACTACTTTGTTTTCGGGTGTCTGTTGTCGTGTTTTTCTGTTGCGGTATCATTGTGGTTGGACCCACGTGAACCTATTAGAATTGGTTTATTTGCTGCTTATTTTGAGTGCAGCTGCCTATTCTAGTTCATCTATTTAGCGGGGTCTTAAAACCAACCCAGAATAAATCTCCAAAAGGAAATATAGACCGTACCCATTAAAAAGGCCAGGGAATGAACCTCATTCCTAAGAGTATTATCCCATTAAATGATAGGGACAAATTTGACTCCAACAAGAAAACCTGACCCAATATCTCCTCGCAGAAAGAAATCCAGAGGAAAAAAAAACACGAGTTGAGGTTTAAAAAAATAATAAAAAAAAAAGGATAGGGGAAGTTGTGTGTAAAAGTAAATGTCTTGTTTTTTTTTTTGGGGGGTTTTTTTAGGGACCATACTATGTCCTGCAGCCCTTTTTCTAGCCTGGGACAATCCGGGTAGGGAAGCAGGTTCTCCCATGACAGCAAAGACCTTTTCTTATGCTAGATCACAAACAATATGTAATATGATGCGGGATTAGTACTAAAAACAGTATGATTTTATTATTATTTTATTTGATGCACATTTGAAGAGCAGCTCTCAAAATAAGGGTGCTCAAACTTGGTCCACTAAATGTTTTGGAACTACATCTCCCATCATACTTAGCCACATACTAAGCTGACAAGAGCTTTGTGGAAAATGTAAGTCCAAAACATCTGGACGGCCAATGATGAGCACTTGTCTTGAAGGGACTGCTTAGGGCAGGAATGTCCAGACTCCGGCCCCCCAGATGTCCATGAACTACAAGTCCCATGCTTCATCAATCTAATGCACTCAGAGATTTCTGGGAGTTTTAGTTCAGGAACATCTGGGGGGCCAGAGTTTGGACATCCCTGGCTTAGGGTGTTTATTTCTATTCTAAATGATTTATTTCAGATCACGGTTGGTCCTTGTGGGATCACCACAGAGCACTTTTAGAAAATATCTAAACACTTGTGACGGGTAAATTAAAGCAGTCTAATTCAGGCAACTTTTATATACTTTTTGTTTTTAACCTAGCAAACCCCAAAAAAATTGTTAAAATTACAAATTTCCCAAACCTTTGATTTGCGTGACACATCTTTGTGCATAGTAAGGAGAAAATACAAGAAAGAAAAAAAAATAATAAAAAAGGTCAATAAAATAGCCTTAAAGTACTGCTGGGGAGGGTAACCAGCACAGGAGAGTACATAAAAATCGAACATGCTTAAACTGCATCTGTTTTCTTTTAGTAGGTCAGCGTGATGGTCCTTAAGTTGCAGGGTAATGGACCCTGTAGGTATTTAGTTGCATTTGTTACCATGAGACCATGATGCTCAATGCATCATTTATGTCCCTTTTCATGAACCTAGAGAGTATTGCTAACTCAGCAATACCCTGACACTGAAAGGGAGAATGCAAAACTAAGATGCTGATTGCACAGAGTTAAGTATGCATGACAGCATCACATTAAAACAGAGCCATTAAACCTTCAAAGATTTCCATCTGTAGCCATTACGTCTTTAAACTCAGACCATTTCTCTGGCAGGAGCCGGCATGTTTGGAAAGTTTTAGCTTATCACGTTAAAGTGGAAATATTACAATAAATTCGTGGTTGTCTCTTTCCATTTCAAACTCTCATAAAAGAGATCTAAGGCTAGGGTCAGACTAACGCATTTTCGCGTTGTCCGTGAAAAAGTGCGTTCGAACGAATGGACGCATTTTTTCACGGAATACGCGACAGCGGTCATACGATGCGCATTTTCGTCCGTGATTTTGTACGGATCATTAATAAAACACTTTTTGTGTCTGGACGTTATGTTGGCCGGACATTAGCAGCGTCTGACGTCTTCTAATCACACACACACGCCGCTAGCGGACGCAGCGCACTCTGTACGTCAGTACTAGTGGTTTGACGTTCTAGGAAAAATGCGTTCGTTTGCCACTTGCGTTGCGCAGCCGGACTTTCGTGCGACCGTACTTCGTATATTGGCCGTCATTTGCTGCTAGTGCGGCCGTAATTAAGTGCGCCAGAACGCACGTTTAAAGTGCGCTAGTCTGACCCTAGCCTAAACAAGAGAATCTAAAACAAACACCCCGGTACAATATATAATTATGCAAAGTGTAGCAAATCTTATGACAAAGCCAGACAGATGTAGATGACGGGTAGCCTTGTGCTCTTTTACATCTGGCTTCCAATTTTTTTGTACCAAAACACAAAACAATCCTAAATGTACAGACCTCTAGCTCCTCCCTGATACCCCAGATGGACAGTCCTAATGCATTATAAAAAAAAAGTGTGTTCACCAATCTAGATTGTAAATTCCCACGGGAATAGGGCCTTCAATTCCTCCTATATCTCTTAGGCTGGCCGTCCACCGGGTCCGTATTTGTGTGATCGTGCATCATCGTCCGGCTAATACCACAACATGCAGGACATTTAGCCCTCGTCCACTGACTCCGACTTCCATTGGACGACTTCAGATGATTTTTTTGTGACTACATCAGACTAGCGATCTTTCCCATTTGAATGGGATGTCGGATGAGCTGGTACAAGTTATATGAAAAAAGATGAATTGTATAGTTAAACTGCCGTTCTGCAGACGGGAAATTGTCCCGTAGAGAAGTGATTCAGTTCGACAGACGAATCCCATAGGATTCAATGTAAAAAAAATATTTTTGCTTTTATTTAATTTATTTATGGAATTTGAGTATTTTTTTTTGTGAAATTTTTGATTCTCAATTTTTAAAAAAGACAGGGGCTCTTTCACCTCCTTCAAGCTAACACTAGCATCAGCGCTAGCTTAAAAAAGGTCATAGCGCTGCGCCCAGATCGCCTTCGAATACCTCATTAATTTGCAATTCGTAGTGCGAGTTTACTGTACTTTGCGCTCCCTATACCTAGCATGGGGAACACAAAGTGCAAGCACAGAGTAACTAGTGTTAGTAACTAGCGTTAGGACCAAGTGAGCCTAAGAGCTGGCGCTAACTGAAAAAGTTAACACCAGCTTAGAGGTGCAGGTAACAAATTGCCCTGCTGCAGAATCTGTTACCTGCAGCTCAAACCCCCCCCCCCCCCCCGAAAAAATATCACATACTCACTTCCCATCCAGCGGCGAGAACGGGAGCCTGAACCGCTGCTTCTGGCTGCCGGGAGCAGAGGGAGACTGGGGGAAGAAAGTCCCCTGTCTCCCTCCGCCGACCAGCAGGATCTCACGAGAGACGAGATCCTGCCGGTTATGTGACCCGGCAACATGATCCTCCATGGATTCCTATGGACGCCATGGAAGAGATGCTGGGGACAGCACTGTAGCGCTGCCCCCAGCATCAAGGGGCAGGCTGCCGGACTTGGCGCCTGCCTCACGATCTGTTGGGGAAACAGTCACGCAATGGAGAATATTAGCGAACGCTAATTTTTCCCCTTAGTGTCCCGGTTTTAGCGAGAGGCACACGATAGTGACCACGGTTTTTCTCCCTAGCCGAAAGCGGTGTTTTTTTCTTTTCAGTCTGGTTGCGTTCGGTGGTACTGGCCTTGGTGCTGAAACCTATTTCAGCACCAGGGACAGGGATTTTTTTTTTCTCCCCCCTGCAGCGATCAAGGAGTGTTTTTTTTTTTCTTTCTTTTTTCTGAGTTCGGCAGTGCTTTCCGTGGTGCTAAAACTCAGTTTCAGCACAAGGGACAGGGTTTTATTTTCTCTGCTACAGTATTTTTAAAATTTTCGATATTCGGCGGCTTGTCCGTAGTTCAACCTTGGTTGTCCACAGACACTTTCAGTGGACGACCCTGGTTGTGCGACGGCGTTGTCCGTAGTCGGATGGCCAAGTAAGTTGTCTGACTATGGACCCAGTGAAGGGCAAGCCATTTATAAAATATGACTTGCCTATTTGGTGTATTTTAGAACTGTCTTGTCTTTACCCAATGTACAGCGCTGCGGAATGTGTTGGCACTTAAGAAAAATAATGACATGACATTTCATTCTCTTACCTTAAGAGAAACCTGATATTTCACAGAAGAGTTAGCATACGCAAACGTGCTGGCCATTCCAATGCACACAGCTATCCCTGCAGAGCAAAGGTTCAGATAATTAAGGGTTAAGTAGGTTTTTAATGCAATAAACAGAAGTACAACATTCATGTAAAAAAAAAAATGTTACTGAAACAATTAGTACATATGACATTTAAAATTTTCAATTTTCCCAACACCCATACAGAAAATTTTGCATTCAGCAGAGATGGAAATTGTAGGGTTACAAATGTGAAGGTGGGACAGAGAGTATGAATATTAACCCCTAATGACTGTCTTGCTCCACTCCCTCACGATTTTAACTCTAAAATTAGCATAAAATTCACCTTGAAGAATCTAGCCTTGGGCTCCCATGACCCTGGTCTGGGAATAACAAGCGGCAACTTCTACTGAAGCCACAACGGTCACGTCACTCGGGGGAGGCTGGACACTCAAGAATGCACCCAGCCAATCGAAGCGCTCCCGCTATGAGAACATTGAGGGCCATTGTTTACAGTTGTTCATCCCTGACAATTACAAAAAGCCAGACCAACTTCTGGGCAAAAGGCCAGGAATGTATATTTTCAGCTAGCCAATGGCTATCATTGCACTTGCATTGAGATCCATTGCACTGGCTGGCTGCTAACTCGGGACACATTTTCTTTTAAACTTATGATAAATGCTAACAGAACATCACTTTCAACATTAAGAATGCACACAAACACTAAAGGTATGTTTATATACATGTGTCTACGCACAATGTTTATAAATATGATTTTATATCCCGGGTTGTCCAGTACAACCTCAACACTACACTACTTTCCATTATTAGTCCCAAGTATTTTCTTCCAACCTGCGTAAACTTACCAAGCTTATGCTGAAAGCAGACCTTGGCCAGTAGAATTAGTATGAATGGAAGACCCTTCTGCAACCAGGAGACAACGGCCCTTAGTTCAGAGAGGGCAGGTGCAGGTGTCCCAGGCTCTTCGCTACTCTCTTCCCGGAGACGTTCACTTGGAGTGGCGTGCAATAAGGATGGCCGAGCATGAGGATGCTGGAAACTATGTTGTTGGTGATGAGACGGTGGTTGAGGTCGGTGATGATGGTGGTGATGAATAAAAGGGCTTGACTCTGAACGACCGACAGACTCTTCTCTAAGTGGAGGTGGCATCTGTATAAACACCTCACCACCTCCTGCTGTGGAGCTAAGGACTAAACCAGACTGAACTGTAATGGGTCCCGGTTGAAGTCCTGCCAGACTTGAAAACAAATGCTGGGAAGAAGGCGTGTCTTGCTTCATACCATTAAAGACGCCATCATCCATACTGGTATCTGAACTCAAATTCTGGGCTCGATTCCTGAAAAAGAGGGTATTTTAAAATGACACAATTGGGCTGAGCAGTGAATAGTTTATAGCACTCCTTAATATTCTTTGCACCAGATTCCAAACTACTTTCACTATTTTTGTCATAGATGTCAAAGATGGGAATGTTCCCTTGTCAATCAGATTTTAGACATTGGTTCACCAATTAATTGGTGTACTTACATGCCACAGCCACATGTTACGTTTCTGACTATTGGATAACACCTCAAACCACTACACTTGGGCTAACCAAGCTAGAAAAAAAATAAACAAAAGCAAAGCCTTGCCCATTGTGCTATTGATCCGATCAAAGGTTTACTAAGACAGAATGAACACGCCACGCAGGCTCCTAGAATTTCCAGGCTCTCATTAAAACCCCAGACTACAAAGTAGTCCTGTTTGCAGAACCTGTCTTATAGTTTCCCTATCCTTGCACCTCTTATTTCCTTTCTGCTTGAAATGTGCACCTGGTGCATCTTTCACCTAATCTACAGCACAACTGACCCTGATCCTTTCTTCATCCACTTTTCTGTAGTATGGCCTATGTCGTTTTTGGTTTCTTTTTATTTCACGTCTTTGTAAGTGCTGGGAGTCGTTGGATTGTGTTCTACACACAATTTGTAGCATACTTAGAAAATGTGTGGTTTACAAAACTGAACAAAAGAATACACAAACTCTGACTTATCAAAGAGTTAGGTATACAACTAGTAGCGGAGGAGGCAGGTTAGTCCAAAAACAGTTTTTTGATGGTTTCCAACTAGCTGCTTAACGAATTCAAGATCATTGTCCCATAGTGGTTAGTGCAGAAGAAGAGTAGAAGCATTTAGTTGTCTAAGGCAGTGGTTCCCAACCACGGTCCTCAAGTCCCCCTAACAGGCCAGATTTTAAGGAATGCCTTGGGGAAATGCAGACTGATTCCAGCAATCACTGAGCAGCCAATCATATCACCTGTGCTGTGCTTCAGATATCTAGCAAACCTGACCTGTTAGGGGTACTTGAGGACCGCAGTTGGGAACCACTAGTCTAAGGTTAGGGTCAGACGAGCGTCTTTGGAGAGCGGAACGAACGTCTGAGAGTGAACGTTCCTTCCACTCGACGCCCGTCTGGCCACCTCGCTGAGCGCACTCAGCGCTGCAAAGTGCAATCCTCCATAGGAGGATCGCGCTTTGCAGCCCCATCAACGCACATCCTAGCGCATCGATGGGGAGGCATTGATAAAGCGCGAGCACAAGCGTGTGACCGGCCCCGCTGCAGCGTCACAATGCTGCGACGGACGCCGGTAAGCACGTCAGTACGGGCGCACATTGTGCGCTCGTCTGACACCAGCCTAAGGGATCAGTAGATCTACCAGTGTAATATGGGAAGAGCACAGAAAATACAAACATATCTAAGGGTAATCAGTATAACATGCCCTTATGGGGGCTTACCCAAAACATTAGTATTTTCTGTGCTCGTCACAAATTAAACAGGTAGTACGAATGCACCCTTAAACAACCAGGTGCTTTCTCGCTTTGCGTGTGGCTTATGGTTATTTAAGATTGAAGTGGACCTGCTAACGTGTCCTGAATTCTTATAGGATTATTCAGAGAGCGTGAAAAGCGGGAGAATGACTGGAGAATGAAAAATTCTAGGTCAAATAGCCAAAACAGAAAAATTCTCCCTTTCATCTCACTTTCCAAATCGGCTATTTTGACCTAGAAATGTTCATTCTCCAGTCATTCTCCTGCTTTTCACGCTCTCTGAATAACCCTGATTGTATCTGTGCATCAATGGGAAACACAAAAGATAGGTATTAAAAAAAAAATACATTTTGGATTTACATGATGGCGATTTAATATGTAATATTCTTTTCATATGAGTATTTTAGAAATATATATATTTTTTAGATTATGTCTCATTGATAAATCAGGAAAAAACTGAACCAGGACACTTAAAGACTGTAAATAATGTGCACTGTATTCATAATACATTATTAAAAAAATACAAAGAATAAATGAAAGCTAAAGCTGACACTTTCCTCTGCAGCTATATAAAAAGCCAAGCTTCTACAGTAATTGCTGGCAGCTCTACATGACCAGAAAAAGGGGTTAAGCACCTTTGTGGCAACAAAGTTCACTGTAGTTGCCAAGAACTGCTAAAACAAACAAAAAATAAGTCACTGTTGCCACAACTACAGTGAACATCCGCTTTTCAGAAGAAAAGCTCAAAAGGCAGGCAAAGCTAATGCAAACAGCAGCACCGATGTTACTCTTCAGTAACATGAGCTAACTATGGCTGGTCTCCTTTCATCATTGTTCTCATGTTGTACACAGCACCGTAGAAACTTCAGCGATCTCCACTGAACTCTAATATGAACACCGATGGACAACGTTGACTGAAATCCACGCCAAATAACTTCAGCAGAAATTTCACTAAAAACAACACTGAGAACTACACTGAACAGCTTCAGCAAAAACTCTGGTTGCCATTCTCTAAACAGTGAAGTCATCGTTTGATCCACCTTAGCTCCCCTGAAGTAAAACTACCATTGTTTCAACGAAAGACCGGTTGTTAGCGAATGACCTCTTAAATATCTTCGAAGATGTAATTGCTATACGGCAGGTATTATCCACTGCAGCGGCCAGTAGCATACAGCATTTTGGAATATGCAGAGAATAAGGAAGCACAAGCCTGGGTATCAATCACCATGGGTTCCACACAGCATGGTACAGTTATCAGTCCCCCAAATGTTAGTAACCAAAGAAAAAGGAATGCTGGTTACAATGGAGAAATTGATAAGGCTGCTTTACTCAGAACAAGGAGATAAGACTTTATCAAGGCTCATGTATTGAGCATATTGCATTGCTTTGCTCGGATTAAAGCAATTTGATCAAATCCTGCAGCGTGACAGCCATTCCCCTTTCCTTGGCAAACAGAATATAGCAGTCCCTTAACAAAGGCTCCTAAACAAATATGTAACTTACCTCTCAGGTGGAGGGTTGTCGGTGAGGCTGCTATGTCTTCTCTGCATTGTTTTCAGGACCCTAAAACAATACATTTAAAATACACCTCCTAAAGAAAATAAAAAAACATGAGCAGGTACTGATTTACCAGTTTGGAGGTTTCTCTATACATGAACCTTCTCCAACAAGGACTTGACACGTGAGAAGAAATTGTAAACTCGACCATCTGTCTCCTTTTAAATCAGGTTCTGCTCATTGCATTTATTGGATAACTACAGAAATAAAAAAAAGATATATAAGTTTATTATTGCAGAAGCTATTTGCACATCACAGCAATTCAAAGAACTGCATCACAGAGTTTGTGCTACATTCCCCATATGCAGGCTTTTTAATCTAATTTCCAAATATATCATATTTCCAGTATAACACACAATTTTATATATATATATGTGTGTGTACTGCCCTCCTGGTATATTATTCATAGCCGCAGTAAGCACAATACAATACACAAAGGTTTTGCATAACAATTTGTGATGATGTGGTAGAATTCCAAACATGGGGCAACCTCTAGGAACCAGGCCTGCTCCCCCTACATAAATGAATCATATCCTGAAAAAAACACACAGCAGTATTACATTCCAGCCTCATGAATTGGCAATTAATTTGCTAACCCCTTTCTTTAATTTCATAAAATGTGCATGAAGTATTAATGACTATGGCAACCCCATCCCACCATAAAGACGGTGTACTGAATACATTTCATTAGAATACCTCAACAATTAAGGATTAGCGAGGTTTTATTCCATGTCATGGTATTCTAAATCCATAACCACAATATTGAAATTATTATTTCTGAACATACTACCACATACACTGTCACCGCCTCATTCTCCCTGCTGGCCCACAAACCACGCCTCTTCTGCTGAGCGCGTCGCGAAGCGGATGACGTCACCCCGAAATCGCCTCGCCGAGCGCTCTCTGCGCAACAAACACCGCGGTATCTGTAACAGCAAAGCCTTCCATGGAACTCCGGAGAAATGGCCGCTCCATACTTTCACAAAGAGCTTAACTCTCTGCTGCTTAGTACTCAGAAGCTTCCTTTTCCGGGGTATTTTACTGTATCGTGATTTGGATTGGCTGTTACCATAGTAGCGGGAGACAGGCCTGTGAAGAATTACATCTTGAGCTTCCGGGTCGTTTAATGTTGTATTTTTCCTCCCCGTGCTCGCTGGAAACAGGCCCGGATTTCACCACAGTAGAGGCAGAGGTGCTGTGTGCTCCGGTGTCCATGTAAAGGCTATGTGAAGATATCCCCAGGGTCCTGGGGAGCTCTGCATTATGTCCAGTCCTTGTAATTTGTGCAGCAGGTGTAATGTGTACGACCTTCAGTCCTTAAGGATGCTTTATTCTAATTTATCAGATGCTCAGGACTTTGCATTTTGTGCTTGAGGTTAATTATATGCCATTTTTGAATTTTTTTGCACAACTTGGCATTTTTGGATAGGCAGATCTATGCCAATGTGAGTGTAACTTGCATTTGGGTTGGTGACTAAGCAGTAGTTTGCTGCAATCAGGTATATATGTTTATAGTGATAGAAACCCCACTGCTGAAGCATATTGCTGATTGCCATGGTACACATTCTTTCTATGGTGTGGAGGAAAATTCTGCGCAAGCGCTGGGTGCTGGGAATTGTGTTTGGCCTGTCCCTCATCTATTTTCTCACAAGCACCTTCAAGCAAGTGAGTAGAATTCAATGCTGCTTCCTACTTACTGTGTTATACAGCGATATCGCTATAAATATTATCTGCATGCACTTTGTAGTGTTCAATTTTTTTTCTCAAAATCAATTCATTGTGTTTAAAACAATCCACAGATTATATCAATTTCTTCTGAGAGTTATGCGAAGGAGGACAGCCTCCTCCCAAGTGGGGAGAATTACAAAATCTAACCTGAGAGCTAATATGGGGTCTACCCCCCCCCCCAACCATAAATAACAATGAGAATGGCGTTGTGCCAAATGATTCACACCTATCACTCTTTCAGAATATTAAATATATATTCTATGAATATTTTTTTTTTTTTTGCTAATTTATGAACTTTAATAAATAATTTTTAAAAAAAACCAGCAGAACCAAATTGAGCCAATATGACTCTGCCGTGTTTTTTTTTGTTTTTTTAGTTTGCTAGTAAATAAACTTTTATCAATAAAACATAAACATTTTTTTTCCCACTTCCTATTCTGCCTAAGAGCAATTGGTGTGAACCATTTTTGGTTCGCACAACACTGTTCTCCGAGTTACACAAAGGAAGACTCCACAGACTTCTCCCTTCTGACCTAAACCCTTGCCCTTTATCTACCAGCTAATTCCCTGCATTGATGTGCGTTTCGTGTTATTTCATCATTACAGAAACCTAGCTGGTAAGTAAAGCAAGTGTTGTAGGTCATGAGGGAGAGGTCTATGGATATTTCTTTGTAAAAGGGATGTTCTAGGCATTGTGATCACTTTTAAAGCAGTGATCTCAAAAACTACACTCCCCAGAGGTTTCTGAACTACAACCCCCACGATTCTCTGGGAATTGTATACAATAAAAAAACTGGCAGGCCAAAGTTTGAGATCTCTGACTTTTTTGAGTGGTTCTTTTGAGTGGTCACAATGCCCTGATTGTACTCGCCTCTTTCTTTCCGTCTGGGAAACTTGGAGGGCTGATTCTGCCCTCCAATTACAGGGGCTCAGCTCTTCTCAGAAGCTCAGGTCAACAAGCACTGATCAGAGCTTTAAAGATTGGGAACTAGCTCTCTCCAGTGTTTTTCAATGTGCCCCCTTTGAGAGCCATTGGATTGGCTGAATGGTTGCATGACATGCCGTGGCTGGTAGGAAGCTAGCATGTCACTTCTGGAGTTGCTCAGAGGCAGCCCAGTGCTGGAGGGGGGGGGGGGGGGCGCAGTGAGTTTGAGTTTTAAAAATGTCTAAAGTGTTCAAATGGGAAGGGGTTGTAGAGGGATTCATGTTTAACCCCTCCATTTCCACCACATGCCATTTAACCCTAGAGTATCCCTTTAACCTCTTCACCACTATGACACCGTATATGCAATCACCGGTAGCATACAAAGCAGCCCAAGATTGTGTTAACACGATGTGGGGCTGTAGTGTTTCATTGCTAATGAAATTTGTTTGTTACAAACAAATTTTGTTTGTTTTTGGGCCCCAGAAGGGCCCCACAAAGTTTTAGCTCTGTGGGCATGATGCCCTAGTTGACATTACCTACCTGACACAGAGCCATGAGCTGCAGTAGGTCCTCTTGGCCAGTAGATGGTGACGTCTGCCTGTCAAATAGATTATTACAGTAAGAAATACTTTGGGAATATTCCTAAATATTTCTTAACGTATTATTAATTAAAAATGACTTTCCAATAAACCACTGGTTTTGGAACTTCACTTGGTAGTGAAGGGTTTAACGCGCTAAAGGTAGGAAATGATGATGATGCATGTGAAACTAGAAATTCACTTGCCACTTAAGAAATAAGTTATGTGTACGTACCACTGTGCATTTACCATACCTTATACGTGTCCTTATTTAAGATCCATAGTTCCTATCCAGGGCCACAACCCATTTGTTCCTCTTTAGGAAAGGGGTGCACTAGGTGCGCCCGTACTGCCGTACTTACCCGTGCCCGTCTCAGCCATGTAACGCTGCGGTGGGGCCGGTCACACGCACGAAATGCGCATGCAGCAAGTGTCCGCCCAGAAAGCCACTCCGTTGACACGCTAGTCGCGCGTCAGTGGGGCTGCAAAGCGCGATCCTCCACAGGAGTGCGCTCAGCATCTGCGTCGAGTGGAAGGAACGTCCACTCTCACGGACGTTCCTTCCACGCTCCTGTGCCCTCGGCCTTAAGAGTTCCTCCATATATTTGGTGTGTGCAAATCTATAGTTGAAAGGACCCAAAATCAGTTTTGGTGGTACTTAATAAGGCATATAATGCAGATACGTAGATAGCTATTTCATGCATCTGATATACCTGACTATTCAGAAGGGTGGCCTCCTAGCAGAATAATACTTGCTGCAAAACAATAAAACCTCGTCTTTCATGAAGTCTATAAAACACATTAATTCAGAGACACCTTTCAACTGCGAAGTTTGGCTTCCATTTAATAAAATATACAGATTTATACAACAGATCCCCCTGCCATCCTCCTTTCAAACTGAAAAGGGTATCTCGCTGGTTACAACTATATGTAAAAGTAAAATGCAATGTGCCTCTTTTTAGGAAGAAAGAATTGTGAGGGATCGAACCCTACTTCAAGCACACGATCAAGACCAAAACATCCGGTGGAAGGTCCAGTTCAATTTGGGAAACAGCAGCAGGATTAGTGACCAATGTCGCAACTCTGTACAGGGGAAACTACTCATCACAGATGATCTGGGTAATAAACTTAATTGACTTGTCAGTTGATAAATACTAAATCTGCTTAATTTCCTAAGAACTGACCGTTTTTCCTAAATATCACTTAGTGCTGACGACCCTCGTTATTTGTGGACACACAAGAAGACCTGTCTGCTCGCAGTCCAGCTTATAGTTTTAGAATGAGGTGAGGGAAGAGGGGAAATAAAGAGGGGGGACAAAGGAGGCGCTGGAAGATGACTATGGAGAAGCCTTGAAAAACAGCCCGGGGGGGGGGGGTGTACTTTGTAAGTGAAGAGAAAAGGAGAAAATAAAGAGTGTGAGGAGAAGCCAGAGTACACCTGTGGAGGGGAGGCAGGTTGTGCGACGAGAGAGGAAGCAAAAAGTGCAGAAGGCAGTCCTATAGGGTGGCTGTCTGCTCAGACTTTCTCCTCACTTCGGCATGCCACAGTCACGTGGGGGAATCTTGAAAACTGAATCTTTATTTTATTTTTTATCGAAAAAACGATGACCTGTATAAAGGGATGGGTGCCCTGACAAATGGGCAAACGTCATTTTCCCCGTGACAGTGGCACTTTAAGGAGACAAAGAAATTTCATCCTGTGGGTCTCAGACAAATTAAAGATGACAGACTCCTGCAAACTATATGGAAGGTGCGATTTTCTATGTTTTGGTGTCAGAAAGAAGTGACATCTCCTGTGGCAGCGACCTTGCCGTGTGATTGCAGCATCCTGACTTGTTGTGCCCATTTATTCAAAGTGCAAAGCAAGAGATTAAAGGGAACATTGAATTTGTTTCTGCTTCAGGATTAACCAGAGACCCCCTCAGTGTTAGATTGAGAAAATTTATAAACCCTGCACTGAAATAGGTATGGTCCAGTAATGGCGAACCTTGGCAACCCAGATGTTTGGGAAGTACATGTCACATGATGCTGAGCTATTACCACGTAGTCCATGGCTCATGAGTGGCTTCCTCTGTGGAACATGCGTCATAACTAGGAATAAAAAGCCTGACCCGCCAAGCAATGAAGACGCATTAATTTAATGAGGTGGCATAGACAAAGATGGCAATATTTCTGCTGAAGTCTCAAGGCTCGGCAAAGGTTGAGGCTTCAGAAAAAATCTCACCAACTTTGGGTATGACTCCTCAATAAATCATTGCATGTTCATTGCTTGGAGTGTCTGGGTTTGTCTTCCTTTTTCTTAAAGATCATTAGACCTCATGGTTTCGCACCAGTTTTCTGTAGATAGCGCAGAAAGGAGAGCGTAGTTAAACGTGCAGGTGTGTATTTGTGTGCCTACATCCATGTGAGCGGCTACTTTTGGCCAACTGGCAGGGTATCCATCCCTTTATATAGATCAGCATATTTTTGTTAGTAGTGCACCTAAATGGAAGTTTCTGTCCGATACCGAAATCGAAAATTCAGGATCAGTTCGGCCGAAAACCGATACTGAAAATCAGACATGAGAACCTGGAGGCCGGGCCGAGCCGGGGACTCGCCTAATCCCGAAGGCCAGCCGAGCAAACTGCTCGGCCGGGCCTCCAGGCCCAGGTTCGGATGTCTGATTGGCTGCACCTATATACTCGCCTACATCCTCCTCCTTCTGCCCTGAGCTCCAGCGGTGGCAGTCCCGTGGTGACAGTCCTCCGGCTGTCGCAGCCTGCTCGGCCGGCCTCCAGGCTCAGGCGAGCCCCCGGCTCGCCTGGGCCTCCAGACCCTATTTTGAAAGGAAAATTTTTGGCTTATTTTTATTATTTTTTCCGGCTGAATTTTCCATTTCGGCCGAAAGCACCATTTTCAGCCGATGAATTTCGGTGGATCGCTAACTTTCGTGGAACTATATAATGGAAAAAACAAGTTATTTCTCCCTAGGTTTCTTCCTATCCCCTAGGCCTGCTTCATTTTGTAGGTGGAGGGGCTGTTGTGAGGGGAGAGCTGTCCTACAGGACAGCCCCCTGCTAAGTGTGCTCCTCTGGCTCTCAATCACACCATGATTAGCCAGCAGGATAGCACACACAGCGTGCAGAGTGCTGTCCTATAGCATGCACCATGCTTCGTTCACATGGGGGACCAGTAAAGTTTAAAACAGGATATATAATTTTTTTTCGGTGTTTTTTTTTTTTTTTGTCATACAGGTAAAAAAAAAACTCCGCTAATCTATATAAAGGGAGAGATGCCCTGTCAGATGGCACAAACAGTGGCACTTTAAGTGTTTGTGTTGTTAATGGCTAAGGTGAATGGAGGACAAATTGGAGGGTGACCATAAGATGTAGACAGAGTGCATTTTTTTTCCTGTGTTGTTTTTTTACTTTGCTTTCTAAAAATATTGTGGTGGTTTTTTTTTTTTGTGTGTGTGCACTTAATGTATTGTAGTATTGATCTAATAAATTATTTAGAAACTTGTGCCTCATTCTGGATGCCATGCTATTTATATTTGGATTGTTGTGGTGTGTGTCATATATGTAAATCTACTTTAAATTAATCAAGCTTAAATCTTCATTATACAAGCTTGAAATGAACGCTTGGCTGAACTGCTGAGTGTTATCAAAACATGTTACACTACAATCTCTGAGAGACAAAGATGGAGATATGATAACACGTTAAGTAAAAACTGGTTTATGATATCCACTGACTTAAAACTCTGACGCAAACTTTAACTCAGATTTAATATTAAAATGTGACCTGATGAGAGAGTTCGAAAATATATGCATTCATAGATATTGTAGCAATGTTTTGTGTTTTACTTAACAAGAAATGGTGCAAATCACCCGGATCTGCTAGCGTGGTTCAAAAATATATATATATATATATATATATATAATTATAATTATTGTAGAGGCCGTTTACACCTCACAGCAATTCAAAGAACTGCATCACAGAGCTCATGTGCTGCATTCCACATAGATATGTATATATATATATATATAATTAGGGCTGTGCAATATTGACAAAATAATCATATTGCGATTTCTTGAATGAATATTGCGATTGCGATTTTATTTGCGATTTAGCCAATTGTTTTTGCTTTTTCAAACATGCTACATACATTCTAAATGTATTCAGTATTCAGCACATGGATACTGCCCCAGCTCATGGATATACTGCCCCAGCTCATGGATATACTGCCCCAGCTCATGGATATACTGCCCCAGCTCATGGATATACTGCCCCAGCACATGGATATACTGCCCCAGCACATGGATATACTGCCCCAGCACATGGATATACTGCCCCAGCTCCTGGATATACTGCCCCAGCTCCTGGATATACTGCCCCAGCTCCTGGATATACTGCCCCAGCTCCTGGATATACTGCCCCAGCTCCTGGATATACTGCCCCAGCTCCTGGATATACTGCCCACAGCACATGGAATTACTGCCCCCAGCACATGGAATTACTGCCCCCAGCACATGGAATTACTGCCCCCAGCACATGGAATTACTGCCCCCAGCACATGGAATTACTGCCCCCAGCACATGGAATTACTGCCCCCAGCACATGGAATTACTGCCCCCAGCACATGGAATTACTGCCCCAGCTCCTGGATATACTGCCTCAGCTCCTGGATATACTGCCCCAGCTCATGGATACACTGCCCCAGCTCATGGATACACTGCCCCAGCTCATGGATACACTGCCCCAGCTCATGGATATCCTGCCCCAGCTCATGGATACCCTGCCCCAGCTCATGGATACCCTGCCCCAGCTCATGGATACCCTGCCCCAGCTCATGGATACCCTGCCCCAGCACATGGATACTGCCCCAGTTCACCTCTGTGCGCCACGTGTTCGGCTCCCTGTTAACTTCCGGCGGCATGGAGCTTGGGCGCTCGCCTGGGGGAACCATGTGACGAGCCGCGAGAACGCGGCTCGTCACATGGTTCCCCCTGCGAGCACCCAAAGCACCATGCCGCCGGAAGTTAACAGGGAACCGAAAATTGCAGCCTTATGCGATTTAGAAATTGCAGGGTCGGAAATCGCGATTCGGTTGCGATTGCAATTAATTGCACAGCCCTAATATATATATCTATATCTGTAAGATGAGTCCATATATAAAGCTTATAGCATCTGTAATGATTCCAGTGTATGATATATTGATATCTGCTCGTGAGAAATATACAGAAAGTAAATCCAATATGGTGTAGTATGTACTACCAAGGAAGAAGATATTACATCGTTAGATTTGCTATCTGTTTATCTTTCATGAGCTGATATCAATATATCATACAATTCATTTCAGACGTTATAAGCTTTATGGACTCAGTTTATGGGTGTATATATGTATATAATTGTACCCCACTAGCAGATCCGGGTGATTTGCACTACATCCATTTCTTGTTGAGTATTATCCTTGTTTTTGGTGATACCTCCACCACTGGGTAGCATTGTTGTTTTGGTAGAGGTGTGGTGTGCACTTCACTATTTTACCTTTTTGGTTGTTTTGTGTTTTACCTAAATATATGTATTTGTACTTTTAACTAGAACTGGAAAAAAGAGTTTTTATTATTTTTGCCTCCTAGTCAGATAAAATGACACAAATGTACCATAGTTGTCAGATGTCCCCTATATGTTTCTCCCCCCATGAGATATGCCGATTAAATTGTGCAGTAACCGCATAGGCCTTAGGTCTTTAATCAGGCACAGTCATATCTTTTACTCAGTAGCACAGATGGATCTAGTAAATTGACAGTCACAGAATTATTCTCCTGAAGTCCTGAAATTAGGGTGAAGGTCTTAAACATGTATTTTGACTCCGGACCATGCACACACAGTTCTGTAAAGTGACCCATGCAAGTGATATTTTTTCCGCATACTTATTTACACTATTTTCCCTTGAACAGGCTACGTATGTGAGCGCAAAGAGCTGCTGGCAAATGGCTGCTGTAACATCAATGTCGCCAGCACGAGATTGTACAGCTGTGAAAGCTGCCTTCCCAATGGCTGTTGCAATGTATATGAATACTGTGTGTCATGCTGTCTACAGCCGAATAAGGTGTGTTGCAACATTCTCCTTCTACATTGTACCAGTTTCATAGTGTTGCAGAGATGTTGTAGCATATCAATAGTTATTAAAAGCGTACCAGCTTTCCTTACAGCCATGGATGTTTGTTTACAAGGATGAGCTGTGTAGACCATTTGGAAACTGGACCAATAAAGGTGGAAAATTTTGATGCCCAAAGTGACTGTGTCTCAAGATGTACCACAATTTCTGCCTGTAAATAATCCATTGAGGCATCTCTCAATGTCATATTATAAACAGCTAATGAAATAACGTACAAGTTATTATATTAGAGCTATGGATCCCAACTGTGGTACACAGGGAGCACTAACAGGCCAGGTTTGCCAGGTATCTGAAGCAAAACACAGGTGATATGATATGCTGCTCAGTGATTGCAGGATTTAGTCTGCATTTCCCAAGGTAATCCTTAGAACCTGTCTTGTTAGGGGTACAAGGATTACGTTGGAGAACTACAGACTGAATCCTCCAATCACCTGTGCTTCAGATATCTGGCAAACCTGACTTGGTAGGGGATACTGTAGGACCAGGGTTGGGAAAAATACAGTTTTAGAGTTCAACATGTAATATAAATGGGTATGAGTAAATCCTACAACAATTAGAAAACCCTTAGGCACTATATATTAATAGTATACATTAATGAAATATACATGTAAAGGCATACAGATCTTAAGACAAATGTTGCAAAAAATTTATATAGCGTCCATTTATGTGACACCTGAATAAAGTTGTTGGTTTTACCTTGATGGCTTTTCCAGCCAAAACGTCGGGACACTAGTGGTCCAGCTCCCCTTTTACTGTTTGCGTTGGGCATACTCCCAAGGGAAAACCAACTACTTTATCCTTATAAACAAATCTGGCGCTCTTTTATTTGCATGGCTAATGACAATTTAGACTTTAAGGTACACTCTAAAAAATCAGCAAACAATCTTTTTTGACTATTTCTTTTCAATCTATCAATTTGATTTCCAGTAAATCCAGCGTGTGTTTCACCGGATAATCAATGTTGCTAAGCATTCCTTAGAACTGGTGATTACTGTGCATTCAAATGCTTCACATATTTGTCACAATCGCACTCGCGCACTCACTTTTTTAAAGGGACACTCTACTCATCCTGACCACTTTAGGGCCATATTCCCTTATTCGTGCTAACATGGGGACACTAACGTTGAAAATCTGTGCTTGTGCTATCCCCCTCACCTTGCCCCGGAATGCAGCGCTAACCACTGCCTCCCATAGGACTCCATTGAGTGTTGCGCTTCTGGGCCGGGAGACCTGTGCGATCTTGGTCTGGCAAAACTGGGAACTATTTGCACAATTCATATTGTATTTATTGGGGGTGGTTTAGGGGGTGCTACACAGTTCTGCAAATGCAGAATCATGTAGCACCAGCTTTTAGGTGGTACTAAAATATGGCTGTCCACATCCCTGCGGTAATTGGCGCTAGCACTATGGAATACCTTACTTATCAACGCTAATGTAGGTTTGTGCTCCCCATGTTAGCGCAAACTCCACTGCACAAACAGGGGTAACGTCAGGAATGTAATATGTAGGGCATGCTTTAAACACACGTATCCAAACGGTAACGCTTACATATAGAGGCACTAATGTTGGTGCCAACTATGGAATATAGCCCTTAGGCCCTATTCCCAACTTGGCAGTGTAATGGGGATGCTAACGGGGGAAAACCTGTGCCTGCAGGTTTCCCTTTAGCGTCCTCATTTTAGCCCATATTACGGGGTAGGCGCTAATTCAGCAGCCTGTCCTGGACCGCAGCACTACGCTCGGTGATAATCGCGGCGCAGAAGCACTAATGTGAGTATCGCCTTCCGGAGTCCATAGGACTCCGTGGTGGGTTGTGCTGCTGGGCCACGAGATTGCATTGCATCGCGGAGGGAGACCGGGGACTATTTGTCCCCAGTCTTACTCTGCTCCCAGCTGCCAGAAGCAGCAGATCTGTCCACCGTTCTCTCTTCAGGATGAGAGGTGAGTATCCGATTTTATGGGGGGAGGGGGGTGTTTGCTGGTGCTAAATGATTCTTCAGAAGCGGAATCAGTTGGCTCCAGCTTCTGGGTGATGGTTAGAGTCAGTTTAACACATTGGTGCAGTAATTAGCGCTAGGACTTTGTAATACCTTACTTATCCTAATGCTGATTACTGTTTGCGCTTCCTATACTTAACAGGGTGAGTGCAAAGTACAGTAAGGTCGCTAAGCTAGCGCAATCACAGACGTGTTAATGTATTTTTACAGGGTTTAGCGTTAGGAAGGTAATATGGGGGGGGCGTGCGTTTAAAGTCACTTATCCTGACGTTAAGCGTTAACGCTTACTCACCCAAATGCTACAGCTAGCTTTCAATAGGGAATAGTGCCCTTAGTGTTTTAAAGTGGTCAGAATGTGAAGAATGCCCCTGTTCCTCCCTCCTGCCCAGATCTGGAGCTATTGCTGGGTGAAGTAGACGAGTTTCCTCCACCCCGCCCAATGTCACCAGCAGCTGGGATTTTGACGTTCCAAATCGCTTAGAAAAGTTTCAGAGACTTTTGAACCTGGAAGTCCCTAACTTGAAGAGAAGGAACAGCACGCGTTGAGGGACAAAAGGAGAGCAAAAATCACCTTGATTTAACAAAAATAAATAAAATATATATTCGGCAAGAGCCTGCCCAATTATTTAAGTGCAAAAAAAAACCCCTCTTTTTTTAATAGTATCCCCTTAAACAATTGAAATTGGGAAGAAGGAAAAAAAAGCCAGCCAAACCTTTTATTGAACCTATAGCTCATCTCATGACTAATTACTTTTCTTTTCTTGTGTAGATTGGCTTTTTAATCATACATCTACTTTTTACATTTTTTTTTTTTTATGACAGCAACTTCTGTTGGAGCGTTTCTTAAACCGAGCAGCCAAGGCATTCCAAAATCTGTTTCTAGCTGTAGAAGATCATTTCGAGCTTTGTTTGGCCAAATGTAGGACATCATCACAGGTAATATATGAAAGGATCCTATCAATATCTTTGTGTCCACCTCATGTGCAACTCCGTTCAAAGCAGAATTTTTGATGTCTCCTATCAGTCTTTTCTTCAGTCTGCAATTTACAAAAAATCTTTTATAGAGGGGTCATTCAGGTACCGCCAGTGTTTGTCGATGTTGCTTCCTCACTAAGAGCAGCAAAAGATTGGCGACAAATAGTTCCTAGTGTTCTTCCATATGACCCCGCTCATCGAAGATTGTGCAGGGTGTTGCTGGGTTCCATGAGATCTTATGGACTTCGGGAGCAAACCTGGGCAGTGGTATGCAGCTAGTCTGTACCAGCTCGAGCCACTGATGCAGCTCCTCCTTGACTCTCTAGTTTGGCAAAGAAAAGAACACTTACCCACAATCCTTTTATTACTGTTGTTCTAGACCAGTTGTTCCCAACTGCGGTCCTTAAGTACACCAAACAGGTCAGGTTTTCCAGATATCTGAAGCACGGCACAGGTGATATGATTTGCTGCTCAGTGATTGCAGGATTCAGTCTGCATTTCCCCAAGGTGATCCCTAAAACCTGGCCTGTTAGGGGTACTTGAAGACTGCGGTTGGGAACCACTGTTCTAGACCAGCGGTTCCCAACCTGTGGTACGCGTACCTCCGGGGGTACGTATGAGCACCCCCTCGGGGTATGCATAACCAAATCCTTAATGGCGGACCTCACCGCTGCGGCCACTGTCACTTCTGGAATGGAGGAGCAGGGCACAGACTCCTGGCTCCTCCTCGACGCAGCGCGCAAGCGCCACACTTCGAGTGGTTGGGGCCCGCCTATGTGACGTAACGTCACATGGACTTCCTGTGTCGGGCTGCTGAGCGGGAACAAGCCAGGGCTTTCAAGTGTGAACAAACAGGAGCCGCCAGATGAAGAGAGAACGATTTTAGGTAGGCCCTTGTGTGGAGTGCCCACATTAGTGTCAGTGCCCCCTCCACATTGTGCCTGGCAGTTCAGGGGGTACAGTGTGCAGGGCCCTGACACGCAGAGCGCCACCAGACCTGTCACAGGAGCCCAGCATACTTCCTGTCCGCCCAGGCACCTCTCCCTGCCCCAGGCCTGTACAATACCTGTAAGCAGGGGGTACACTGTGTGCCTCCAGAGCTGGCAGTGAGTATGAGCGCATAAATATTCAAATAATAACCATTTATATATTATGTGTGTGGGTATGGCGGGCAGTGATGCCAGTCTCCTGTGGCTCCCTGCTCCCGCAGTCATGTCCCGCTGTCAGCTGTTAAGCCGCCCTCTGGTACATGGGAAGCTGGCACCTGCTGGTGAGGGCACACTGGGTGGCACAGGTAATGTATGGGCCTGGTGCCTGGGCAGACAGGAAGGATGCTGGACTCCAGTGACTCGTGGCACTCTGGGTGTCAGGGCCCTGACACCCAGAGTGCCACCTGTCCTGTCACTGGAGTCCAGCATTCTTCCTGTCCGCCCAGGCACCTCTCCCTGCACCAGGCCCATACATTAACTGTGCTACCCAGTGTGCCCTCACCAGCAGGTGCCAGCTTCCATACCCACGCACGCATATTCTAATAATATATAATGGTTATGTTTGTATGGGTATGGCGGCAAGTGATGCCAGTCTCCTGTGGCTCCCTGCTCCCGCAGCCATGTCCCCCTGCCAGCTAAGCCGCCCTCTGGTACATGGGAAGCTGGCACCTGCTGGTGAGGACACATTGGGTGGCACAGGTAAAGTATGGGCCTGGTGCACGGAGAGATGCCTGTTCGGACAGGAAGAATGCTGGGCTCCTGTGACAGGACAGGTGGCACTCTGGGTGTCAGGGCCCTGCACACTGTACCCGGTACAGTGTGCAGGGCCCTGACACCCAGAATGCCACCAGTCACTGAAGTCCAGCATTCTTACGGTCTGCACAGGCACCACTCCCTGCACCAGGCCCATACATTACCTGTGCCATCACCAGCAGGTGCCAAACAGCTGGCAGGGGGACATGACTGCGGTAGCGGAGAGCCACAGGAGATTGACATCACTGGCCCCCATACCCACACACACACACACACACACACACACACGCATAACCATTTATATTTATATTATAGATTTTTGAATATTTATGTACACACTCACTGCCTTTACCATGAGCGTTTTATTGCTGTGGATTCTGTGTGCGCTGATACACACTGCCTTTACTGCGAGAGTTATACTGCTGTGTTGTTCTGTGATACGCTCACACATACCATACTATCATTACTATGAGCTTTATTGCTGTGGAGCTCTGATATGCGGTGTGTATGAGCATATCACAGAGCTCCACAGCAATAAAACTCAGTGATGTGCTGTGTGGTGTGCGTGAGCATATTACAGAGCACATTATTACTGTGAATTGTATTGCTGTGGTGCTCTGTGTGAGCGTTTCACAGAGCTCCAAACCAATAAAATTCACAGTAATGTGCTCTGTGATATGCTCATACACCGCACATTACTGTGAGTTTTATTGCTGTGGAGCTTTGGGATATGCTCATACACACCGCATATCAGAGCACCACAGCAGTAAAACTCACAGTAATGTGCTCTGATATGCTCATACATACCACACATTACTGTTTTATTGCTGTGGAGCTCTGATACGCTCATACACACTGCACGTTACTGAGTTGTTTTTTTATACCATTTCCTCACCATTTTATTGATCTCATTCATACTAAGGGAGTTGTTAAATACACTTATGTGATATATATATATATATATATATATATATAATTATATAAATATCTGTATATAGAACAAATAGGACTGTTACGTGTGTGTGTGTATGATGGGAAGCCGATGGGGAGGTGCAGGGGTGTCGATAAGGACAAGATGAGAGGGTGCTGGAAGGAGATATGGAGAATGAGAAGCTATGGAAGAGACAAGAAGAAGGTGGGGAGGAGATGAGGAAAAGCTAGTGACGAGACAGGGAGATGCAGAGGAGAAGATAAGTGGTGGGGAAATAAGGAGAAACTAGGGGGAGGGAGAATAGTAACATCAGTGAGTAGACCAGGGCAGATAAGGCAGAGAAAAAGGAGCGATTGATGCGGGACAGATCGAGGAGAGAGAAACCTAAAGTAAATTATATTAATTTGAAAGATTTTTTAATATAAGGGGTACAATTTATGGAAATGGGCCGCCAGGCGGTACTTGGGTGAAAAAAGGTTGGGAACCACTGTTCTAGACAACCACCACCATTTCTTTACTCCCATGATGACACAGTTACAAGTATTTATAAAGTGCCAACAAGTTCTGTAGTGCTGTACAATGGGAGAGACCGAATAACAAATGTGCATACGATACACACACAGAACCGTATGAGAGAGGACCCGGCTTGAGAGTTTATAATCTAAGAGACAAAGCTCCATTTCTTCTGAAGACATAAAACCTATAACATACATGATTTCTTGGATGTCAATCAATTCTCGTTATATAACTTAAAACGCAACAATTCATCTGTCAAAAATCCCTTACACGCCATATGAACACAGGAAAGAAGACCTTCCTGCAGGCCATATTGATGTTAATCTTGAATTTACTTTTACTTCTGCATTCATACTGTAGCTTTTCATGCCTACAGTCAATATTTGGTCCCAATTCCACCCACTTCCATGTTCATTACTTTTTTTAAATAAATGTTGATTGAATATTTTTTCAGAAATAAAACATGGAAAAAGGGGAACAAAAATGTCACAGAGGGTCAGTCAGAGGTATCAACGGTTATGTGGTGAACAATTTGTGTGCACCCAAAAAGGTCAAACATTGCAGGGTACACTGACTGAATATCCACACAAATGGTTGCAAATCTTCATTGGGACAGAAGGGAAGTTAGGTAATTAACAGAAATGCTTCAATAAGGTTAGGATTGAGGATGGATATTGGCCCTGTCATAGCCATGGGGCATACCATGGAGATATCAGAGTAGGGGGGGGAATGCAACCAAGGGGCAGAGAGAGAGATAAATTGCAACATAACCCTGGACAAAAATTGAATTAATTCTATCGGGGCACAATTGAACTGGCCATGGCACTGTAGAATGGAAAACCTTCCAGCCACCCATCCCCTCCTTTCTCACCATAAATTACATGCGCACTATAAAACAAACCTGTGGTTCAAAAAAAAAAATATGGTGGGGGGGGGGCAGGAGCAGCAGTGTGGAGCAAAAACAAGAACTGTAGACCTACCAGGTAAAATGTGAAGAACTAACAGGAGCAAGCTATTTTATTACTCTTTTACAGTCTACGGTCAGAGATTTTAAATTGTAACTTTTATAGCCAGATTCTCGCACTATTTTGTATGTTTGTATGTGTATAAGGATTTTATAGTTCCATGTTATTGCTTTAATATAATTTATACTTTTAGCCTTTATTCATTTATGTATGCTTTAAACATGTTTTCTTTTTTTCTTTTTTGAAGAACACTGCTTGTGAACATTGACCTATAGCCATTGTTCACATTTTATAGCTACACAGATGGTAATGGAAGAACACTCTTCATACCCTGACCTCATGTAATCTGTTTATGCAGTTCTTGCCAAGTGCATACAGTGAGTGAAACAGCCCTCGATTAGTTGTAAGATAATGTGGTCCTTGCCTGATGTCATAATTAGAGGCAACAGATAAGGGAACACTTTGAAAAATTAAAACAGGAAATTTGCTTCATTATTCCCAATATGCCACCACAAAGGCACAAAAAGGCAAGGTTACAAAAATATCATACATGATTTCTTTATCCTCAGAGTGTGCAGCATGAGAACACGTACCGAAATCCCATTGCAAAATACTGCTATGGAGAAAACCCACCTGAACTGCTTCCTATGTGATTCAAATGGACATTGAAGTGTTGCAGAAAAGTGTCTGGCTATCCCCTAAATGTGAGAAGACTGAAGGATTGTCAACTCTTGTAACAAATCTAAAATTCTTAATACAATCCTTTTTATAATTATTTCTTCACTCCAACCATTTGTTTTCCCAGCTGAGCGTCATCGGCTTTACATATCTCTTCTAAACATGGATGTCATGATATCAGAGCATTGTATGTTTATTACTCGTTCAACAGCATGAAGTCCAGTTTGTGAAAAGCAAGATCTTAAAGTAAATAGCGCATCAGTCTATTTTTTTCAGTTATGTACCCTCTTTTAATGTGGCATATCTTCTAGGTCAATCTCTCTAGTCCTCAGATGTTTCTAAACTACAATCCCCATGATTCCCTGGCCATCTTTTGCAATGAAGTAATTCTGTGAATTGTAAGCACAACATCTGGCGGCCAAGAGTTTGACAGCCCTGCTCTAAATGTCACATTAATATCCTGGGACCTTTACAACTAATCATGTAAATATTTTGGAACACAACCTGTTCAAGTATTTTGTATTTTTTTTTTGTAGAATGTTTATTTTCTGTATCATAAATATTTATTAAATATAGATTCCTTTAAATCGTTGTCTCACACTGAGTACATTCATGTAAAATATAACAAAACAGGTAGAAGAGCAGACCGATTCACTATACCTGTGATAGTTCATCAGGATCATAAAGGATCAATGGAATATCTCATCCTTTGCGATATTGCTAGCTACTGCTTACCTGGAGATTGCATGAACACCCGTGTAACAGGAACCCCTTGTTTATTTGTTGCTTGGTTTTATTTTTCTCTTTCACCCCTCATTCTTGTCAGACCAGAACAACCCATTTCATCTCTGAAGAGGGGGGTGTGAGTGTCACCCACACTTGGTGGCTCCCAGGAGGGTGAATTCTTAACTGCAGTTTTTGTCAGTTGGTCTCTCTCCGGCGTTTTCTTTAACTGGAGGGTTGGGGAAGTTGTGATGTGTTGTAAAATGGCACTTGTTTTTACCCAGCACTGCGTCTCGACAAGTGTATGGGGAAAGGGACTATAATCTTGGATTTCACCACCGCTTTAATTACACGGAATTATCTAGGCTGCTGCGTGGAAGAAAATTAATGGAGTGACCTTGTTCCAGTCCAGCGCTACGCAACAACCCGTATCAGGAGTGCTGGGTAAGGAGGTTTGTGTGTGGGTACCTTGATGAATGCGGCTATATAATGAATCTGTTAACAGTCAATCCCTAAAACTCTCTAACAAAATACAATAAAACAGAAAAAAACACACTGACAGCGCAAACTGGTACCAATTTCTGATAACACAGTGCATATGTCTATGAACACACTGTATATCCCTTTTTATAGACATAAAACTTAATAGTGATACGTAATGTGACTTTATATAGTGATATATCACATATACAGCGATACCAAAAATTATATGACAAGTGGTATAAAAGTGCTTTCACTAGGTGAGCTTATTCCATAAATTCTTCATCGAAAAGCTCATTACATCATACCAAAGTGAATGATCCCCATCTGAGGGTGTACGAAATCCAAAAATCCTCAAAAAGAACAACAAAACACAACCAAAATAGTGCACTATTGTCCAGTTATACAGAATAAAACAATTGCTGATATTAGGAATAATCTGAAGGTATCCCACTCACAAAGGCGAAGCTCTCCGATTGGCTCTGTAGATAGTAAAGGAACCGAGGAGCTTAAGTTGTTATGGTGGCTAGAGTGTCTCTTTAGTAATAATGTGGTGTCCATGCGCACATCATTTTTGTTCATAAAGTTTATGGTGTAGAGGACAATGAGTAGATAATAAATGGGAAAAAGTTAAAGAGGGCAGTTGTGAATCAATATAAATTTTGTGGAGAAATACCCTTGATCCAGCATTACAGCTGATATCAATATACCAAATCGGGACACTGAGGAGAGCGACCTAAGCAATTGACAGGATGTTGTCACCTGTGCTTTTAAACACATTTTAATATCTATCAATATTCAATAAATAATTTTAATAATGCTTGTATGTATGTGGTCACCTGGCACCTACGGTGGGTTCAATGATTGTGGATTCACGTATGGTTGCCTCCTTTCATATCGGTAACATATGGGTTTATCGCCCTAATCTGGTGACGATACACAGATCCCTAATCGTTTAAGCATTCTTGCGCAGGGGGTTACACTCTGCGCTAGTAATCTCCACATTCATTAATGAGGTACGTTGCACTGAACCCTTGAAGGTCCTTTACACAAACTCAAAACATTCTAGCAAAATTAAATATAATTTTTTTTAACAATGTATAAAATGAGACCTTGTAAATGCCAGTGTAAGGAGTCAATAAGTAAGATTAGAAAATTAAAATAAAATCTGTTTCTTTGATTCTTTGCAAGATCACCAAGGCTAGAGAGGTGGATCGGTTTTCGGAGCTGGCGCATGACACACATGGGAATTTGCTTAAAAAAAAAAAGGGTGGGGGGACCGCTGGCCGCACCCCTCATGGCTAGTGGTTCCCCCACTTCAATGAATGTGGAGATTGCCAGCGCAGAGTGTAACCCCCCCCCTGCGCAAGAATGCGTAAACGATTAGGGATCTGTGTGGGCTGTTGCGGCATCTACCCACCCCCCTTTTTTCTCACTTCTTTCTTTCCCTCTTCTTTCTTTCTTCTCTCCCCGTACCCCTTTTTCTGATTATTCTTCCCTCTCCTTTCCCCCTACCCCCGCTGAGCTATTCAGGTGCTCCTTTCACCACCCACCCACAAGAGCTCTCTTCTGCCCTCCTATTACCGTCCACTTCATGGAGTTTTTGTTTTAATTTTATGCTCTATTGTTCTCACCCACAACGCCCTGCTACTAGGAGTGGCTGTTGAAGTTCTTTGGGTTCGCCACTTTTGTTTTTGGGTTTTGCTTACCGATTTTTTTTTTTGCTTCCGATCTAGTCACCGCCCCTTGTTCCCCTTCATCCATGTTTCGATGGCTACTTAGCCTTCCTCCTGTTTTATAACCTTGTTATGTATTATGGTTCGCCCA
Organism: Leptobrachium leishanense; assembly: GCA_009667805.1. Classification (NCBI taxonomy): domain Eukaryota; kingdom Metazoa; phylum Chordata; class Amphibia; order Anura; family Megophryidae; genus Leptobrachium; species Leptobrachium leishanense. The sequence goes on along the minus strand of CM019063.1, from coordinate 132,150,467 downwards.
TTTATTGTGGACACCTGCGAGTGTTCCCTTCCTATTTCATCATGGTGTTCACATGTGCTTTGTTACTGATGATTCCACAACCAATTTATTGGAGATGCGTCTCCACCCTTACATGTGCTTTTTTCACGAAACTGCATCAAGCCTGTGAAAATTTACGCTAAATACAGTATTTTAAAAAAGAAAATTAAACCACATAGCTCTGAAGATGAACTGACTGAAATAAAACTGACAAAAATGCAGTGTATGAAAGGTGTTCAGACAGTCTTAGCAATAGCATTCATTGATCTTTATTGCAACACCCATAATGTGTTCCATGCAGATCCTGCTTCCACATGGAATCTCCTGCCTGTTTACCACTGGCAGCTCTAAACCATGGCTGTCCAACTCCGCCCCCCCCCCCCCCCCAGATGTCAGGTTTGTCTGAGTTACAACTCCCATGATTCCCTGGCCATCTTTTGCATTGAAGAAATTCTGGAAATTGGAGTCCACAACATTTGGGGAGGCTGTGAGTTTGACAGCCCTTCTAGAAATGGTAGTCGTTCAAGGGACATGCATGCTTTGCTAGTGTGCTTTTAAAAACGTGCAATGCCTTTTGAACGAGTCAGTAGTGTCATTCAGCAGACATAAACAGCAAGTAAATATGATATTTTTTCATATTTACCTGCTTTTCTTTCTTGGAGTTTTCCACGCCCACCTCAGGAGGCACTTTGAGCTAACCAATCAGTGCCTATACCTAGGGATTAGATAAAAACTGCACGGAGCATGTGTGACTGTTGCTCCTAGTCCCTCCTGCACTGTGAGCTGAGGGGAGGGCGAGGCTGACCTTTCACCCCCAGCTACTGTAGAGACAGGGAAAAAACGAAATCCATACACACAGGGAGAAAAAGAGACAGACACCGAACAGTAGGTGAGAGGACCCTGCCCAAGAGCTTACAATTTAAGAGAGGGGTGACACACTAGGTGAGGGTAATAGCTAAGTATGTGAAGTAGTGGGGGCTGTGGGCAAGATGCAACTAAAAATGTAGTTCATGTGAAGCTTTGATGGGTGGAGTAATGGGCGGGGAATGATCAGGAAGTATGAGTTGAAGAAACACCCCTACCTGAAGGGCGTCGCCAGAGAAGATGAAATGACAGAGTTTAAAACAAGAAAAAAAAAATTACACATTTTTTTTAAACTTTTAATGATTTATTCTAGTTTGTCTACAGGTATAAAAGTATTTAAATGTCAATTTAAAAAAACTTTTTCTAGACATGCATATCCCTTTTAAATAACTGAGATTTTCCATTTACACTCGTATTCTTCAAAGACTATCGTAAATTAACCCCGTCCATGCGGAGGACGCGCTCAGCACGTCCTGCCGCATGGCCACTTCGCTGGGGATCTCCCTTTGCAGCGGTGATCAGCCGGGATTCTGACCGATCGCGGCGGCCCCCCGGTGCGGGCTGACATCCTCGATGTCAGCCCAGCCTCCAGGACCCAGGCAGGCACGATAGACGTCATCGCGCCTGCACGATAGACGTCATCGCGCCTGCGCGATGACGTCTATTACAGGCACCCCCCGCCAGTGCGGGGAAGGTCCTTGAGGGGGGAGGGGTCCCCCCTCCCCATCTGTGCGGGCCACTGGAAAAAGGCAGGCACCGTTTGGAAGGGCACAGCCTGCCCTTCCAAGCGGCGGCTGTCTTTAACCCCCTAGGGGGCTGGATCGCAATATGGCGCTAACAGGTGCCGTATCGCGGTCCCCTCCTGGAGCTGGCATAGCGCGATGGTGTCAGTTCTGCAATTAACCCCTAGCTGCCACCTATGGTGGAGATAAGGGGTTCATTGGAACCCCCCATCTCCCGATCCGTGACAGCTAAGCCAGAGCATGGACTTTCCAATGATACCAAACATGACCATGTAAAATTTAAAAAAAAATGAAAGTTGTTTTTTTTTTGGTTAATGCAGCAATATTGTTCCCATTTCAATTATAATGTGAACAATGATGCTGCACTAATGATTTTTTCTATGGGGGGCGTTTGCTAAAAAACACGGTAATTTAAAAACACCTAATTTTCCCCAAAAAAAGTAACGAGTCCCCATTTCTAATTTTTTTAACAAGTGCACCCCATAGAAAATGTAACCGAAAAGGCTCGCATGATAAAATGTGAAAAAAAAAACACTTTACACAATGTAGATAATTGAAAATTCTATTTTTATTGCATTTTTTGTTATAATATTCAGGCAGGACATGACGTATACATATAATAATGATATATTATGAGTCTGCCGAGTCTCCCGGAAAGAACGATATATAATATGTCTGGGTTGTATAATAAAATGTGACTTCAAATCGCATTTAAACATGATGAGCACATCAGCACAGAGGTGTGAAATGGCTCAGCAGCGAAAGGGTTAAAATGGGACTATTTACTCTTAGACACAGTATAATATTTTGGGGGATTTAATAAAAGCATATTGTCATTCTTACTGAAGTGTCAGGTGTTTGACCATATGGCATTGCTCAGGGGTACTCAACCTTGACCTTCTATATGTTTCAGAACTACATCTCCTATGATGGTAGAGGCCAAAACCGTAATTGAATTTAAGCAAGCATGGGATAGGCATAAGGCTATCCTAAACAAAAGATAAATCCAGGTTAACTATCCATGTAATTGGGCAGACTAGATGGGCCGAAAGGTTCTTATCTGCCGACATTTTTTCTATGTTTCTATGATACTCAGTCACTCATTGAATTGACAGGGCCTCTTGCTGTAGTTCCAAAACATCTGTAAGGCCAAGGCTAAGCAAAGTGTAACACTTCCAACAGGTGATATTGGATGGTGTGTTTTCTGTTTTGTATTATCTATGTCTTTTGCAGATGATCAATTGAGCAGCTCAAACGGCAAGTCATGCATTTCTTGGCTTGTGCTTTCCAATATTTCCATTATTTTAAAGCTTTAGAATTGTCCTGCATTAATTTGACTTTTCCATTTTATACATCTATTACTAAAACAACAGAATATATGCTGCCATGCATAATATTTCATGTCCCCCCCCCACACACGGAAAATTCAAAACTGATTCAATATTCTCAATGCGCTCAGTATATCCGAAATATTACAGTGTGTTGCGTTTTTCAGATTTGGTCCATTCTTGCCTCGATATGTATATCTTATGCCTTGGGCCGTTCAAAATGTTTTATTTATTATCGGACAGATGCTAGATAGAAATATGAAGTAATCAAGCGGGCATTATATATTATCATATATTTGAAATCACATTCCTGTTTCTGGTCAGAATATTCCATATGGTATCACTTGGAAATATTTGCTACATATATCCAAAAGTAAAATGAAATGAGGGGGGAAAAAAACGACATAAAATACAACCAGGATTATAAAGAAAATAAAGGACCCTATTTCATCTGAACTGCAGACTGGCTCCAAAGTGGAATTGCTCCTGGGGAGGGTATAAATACTGTATAAACCCATCAGTTTGTCTCTTGGCTGATCAGCAGCATGGGGATATGTGGATGCTTAGCAAAGCAGCTCTTGGTTTCAGTAGGTAGGACCAATGCTTTTTTTCTGGAAAAATAGGTGGGGGTACTCTCTCACGCCCGGAGAAAAACTGATTATGACTATTTTCATGTCCTCATCAACAATAGTTGTAGTTCACTTAAAGGAAGACACTGTAAAAGGGAACCATATTTTTTAATACTGTGTTCCTTTAAATGAACTACAACTATTGTTGTAACCCTATGGGGGTTATCCACTAAGTGCCTCTGTTACAAGAAAAATCTGTATTGCAGGACAGTTAGCTGGGGTTTTTTTTGGGGGGGGGGTTGCAACGCTGGCACTGAGTGGATAATCCCCTGGCATTTGTGAGCACCACAGCAATAAAACTCACAGTTTTGCTGAGTATGTATGAGCTCCACAGCAGTGAAATTTAGGGGTTATCAGTCCCTACATACACTCCTGACAATCGGAAGCGTTCAGGAGCAATATGAACTGCCGAGCGCTTCAGATTCTCTGCCTGCCACTGTAGGAGGAGCATCATGCTCTCTCCTGTTACTTTTGGCTGGTGGTGAGGTGCCGGTACTGCGTACCCCCGAGTAACCCCTGAAAAAAGCCCTGGGTAGGACCCACCTGACCCTGGGGTGCCGTGGCGTGTCGGGTGAGCTTACACTTCAATGGCCATTCAAGTAAACCAAAACCTCTGATTGTCATGGAGCTACAGTGGTGAACGCAAATGACAACTTTTTTCTTTTTATGTTTTATACATGAAGCAGGCTGGATACTTCTGGTCCATGCAGCTGCCCTGATGGGAAGAGGCGCAAAATTGTTTCTTTTGCATATATGTATATTTTGTTGTATCCCCAGCTGGGTCATTATTCCAGTTGCCCCTTTCCGTGTTTTGTTTTTAATCCCAAAGTGGAATTGTTCCTGGTAAAACTATAAATATAAACCCATCAGTTTGACTCTTGGCTGATAAGCAGCATGGGGATATGTGGTTACTTAGAAAAGCAGCTCTTGGTTTCATTAGGTTAGGACCCACCTGACCCGGAGTTGACGTGACGTAGCGGGTGGGCTTACACTGCAATGGCCATTCAAGTAAACCAAAACCTCTGATTTATGTTTTATTTCACATGGAGCTACAGTGGTGAGAGCAATGACAACTTTTTTTTCTTGTTCTGTTTTATACATGAGCAGGCTGGAAACTTCTGTCCACGCAGCCGCCCCGATAGGGGATAGGCGCGAAACCGTTTCTTCTGCAGATATTAGCTTTATGGCTTGAGCCGCCATTCCAACCTTTGTTTGTGGCTTGGATATTGCAGCAGATTACTGTAAATTAACGGCTCCTTCAAAACTTGATATTGGCTCGCATAACAAGTGTAATATGGCCCCAAAGACTTACTATACCTTAATAGTAAAAAATACCAGTTGGATAACAATTAACTCCTTGGTGGTCTGTACATACTACATATCGAACACACTTTGCTTACACTTGGCACATGGGGCATTATGCTACATAAACAGTAATAGCTATTTCTTCTTGTTAACTTGACATTATTGAATGTAGCTGTGAACAATCATAATGGGTTTTCATTATGTAGTGAACGAGGTTTGGCCCCGTTATCAGAAAGGAAATTAATATTCTTTTTGAATTAAATACATACAAGCAAGAATTTCCAGCGTTTCATTATTACAGCGGGATGACTTGATGAGAATCACATCAATTAAATGATTGTTAAATTCATTAAATGTCTCTTGAGCATCGGAGGACATAATGAGATCCCTAAATTGATGGCATTTGAAGTGGTTGGATCATTATTTCTATCTGTTAAATGTGCACACATGGTGCAATAACTTAAATCTCCCTCCTCTAAAAGGCTGATTGCTCCTCTATTCTGCTCCTAATAGCCTCACTCTTCCTGTCCTCCATTCACCGCCAGAATCCTGAGAGTTGATTAATGATGGGGACAGATTTTCAGGTTAAGCCTCCCCTCATTTTCCAACGTCTGACTGTCACCGCTTTTAATACAATCTCTCCGAGATAATGATAATGTTCTGTTATGCTAACTTGGCAATGCCTCTGGCGCTTTTGGGCCATCAGGCAGATGGAAGGCGATGGGCACGTCATCTTAAAGATTGTCCATCTGCAACCTGTGTGATGTTGCCTAGGATCAGAAATTCTAACATGTTGGCCTCCATTAAAGCTAGATTACCTTTCAGATTAAAACATCTTGCTGATTTACATATTTGTCATTACGGAAATCGTATCTGTACTTGTGCTGCAGTTGGTCTTGGAAACACAATGAAATCGTCCTCCCTGCTATAGCGACATTTTGACTAAATGGAAATTCATTTTACTATGTAGATTAGTGTGTGTTCTATTGTATATCAGATATATCTATCTAAGGAACCATGTTCCACCCTACTTCTGAGTATCAATCACACTCGCTGTAGAAAAATGTGCACCTATATTGTGCATACCTGTAGTATATTTATAATATCTCTGCTGCTGTGTGCATATGTATGAGAGCTTTCTGCAATTACGGCAGCTCAGCTGTTCAGGGACCAGTGGCGTAGCGTGGGGGGGGGGCCGTGGCCCCGGGCACAGTTTTGTTAGGGGCGCATTTGCGCCCCTAAAACTGGCCCGGGGGTTGAGGGGACCCAGATGCCGGGCAGCGCGGGAGTGCCTGCCCGGTCCTGAAGAGTCCGTCCTGTTAAAGGGAAGCGGCTGCGTGCAGGCGCAGCCGGTCACGTGGTCCAGCTAATCAGGTGGTACTGAGTCTCTGTACCACCTGACTGGCCGGACCGCGTGACCTGCGCACGCACGCCACGCAGCCGCATCACCTTCAACAGGACGGACTCTTCAGGACCGGGCAGGCACTCCCGCGCTGCCCGGCATCTGGGTCCCCTCCACCCCTGCCGGAGCTGGAGCAATATCCAGGTGAGAGCTGGGCAAATCCATGTGTAAGCTGGGGCAAATCCATGTGTAAGCTGGGGGCAAATCCATGAGCTGGGGGCAAATCCATGACCTGAGGGCAAATCCATGAGCTGGGGGCAAATCCATGAGCTGGGGGCAAATCCATGAGCTGGGGGCAAATCCATGAGCTTGGGGCAAATCCATGAGCTGGGCAAATCCATGTGTGAGCCGGGGCAAATCCATGAGCTGGGGCAAATCCATGAGCTGGGGCAAATCCATGAGCTGGGGCAAATCCATGAGCTGGGCAAATCCATGTGTGAGCTGGGGGCAAATCCATGTGTGAGCTGGGGCAAATCCATGAGCTGGGGCAAATCCATGAGCTGGGGGCAAATCCATGTGTGAGCTGGGGGCAAATCCATGTGTGAGCTGGGGGCAAATCCATGTGTGAGCTGGGGGCAAATCCATGTGTGAGCTGGGGCAAATCCATGTGTGAGCTGGGGCAAATCCATGAGCTGGGGGCAAATCCATGTGTGAGCTGGGGGCAAATCCATGTGTGAGCTGGGGCAAATCCGTGAGCTGGGGCAAATCCATGAGCTGGGGCAAATCCATGAGCTGGGGCAAATCCATGTGTGAGCTGGGGCAATATCGATAACGTGTCCACAGGTGGGGAGGGGAGCACAATTCTTGGCTGGCCCCGGGCGCTGACAACCCACGCTACACCACTGTCAGGGACACAGCAAGAATAACTACTTATTTCATGATTATGTGGGTTTTTTCCCCTTAATTTGTGTACCTAAATCTTATAATAACTCCAAAGAATACACAAAGATTTATGGAGAGTAGCATATAAATATATTCACCTAATATACAATATACAATAAAAGAGCACTCCATATAAATGACCACATTCTTCCAATTCATAACATTTCAAAAAACAAAATCACCATTTAAAAAACAAACAAAAAAAAAACAATTCAATCACCTGAGGGAATAAATTATGGGAATCTAGTTCACAAAATATGATCATACTTTACTTTAGCCCTTCCCGACCGCTGACGTACCATGTACGTCCGAGTGGGAAGTCTCCCTTAGGCTAGGGTCAGATGAACGCATTTTTTGCGTTGTCCGTGAAAAAGTGTGTTCGAATGAATGGACGTATTTTTTCACAGAATACGCGATAGCGGTCATACGATGCGCATTCTTGTCCGTGATTTTGTACGGATCATCAATAAAACACTTTTTACGTCTGGACGTTATGTTGGCCGGACAATAGCAGCGTCTGACGTCTCCTAATCACGCACACATGCCGCTAGTGGACGCAGCGCACTCTGTACGTCAGTACTAGCGGTTTCACGTTCTCGAAAAAATGCGTTTGCCGCTTGTGTTGCGCGGCCGTACTTCGTACATTGCCCGACATTGAACGTCATTTGCTGCTACTACGGCCGTGATAAAGTGCGACTGCACGCGCGTTCACACTGCGTTCGTCTGACCCCAGTCTAAGACCCGCGGACGTACATGGTATGTCAGGGGTCTCCTAGCCTCCCTCCCGCCTGATACTTACCTCCCTCGCTGGCTCCCGCGGCGGACTGGCAGGCTGGAAGACTAGGGGGGCCGGCGGGTGTGATGACGCCTGCACTAAAAATCAGGGAGGGGGGCTCCTTTGCGGCACCAAATTGCGATTCAAATCTGGAGGTGGCTGATATCTTGGAGTTGGATGTCAGCCAAGCCTCCGGGTCACCCCCCACTCACTGACTTCCACACCATATGTGTGAGGACGTCAGTGGGCCAGTTAACCCCCTAGCTGCCAAGTGGAGATACGGGGATATTTTGGATCCGTGGCAGCTAGAGGGTCACGCTTTATATCATTGGAAAGCCCTGATCATGGCCTTTGCAACGATACCAAACATGACCAAATTTAGTGTAAAAATAAATAATAAAATAATGTTACATTTTTTTTTTTTTTTTTAAATTGTCTGGGAGGGTTTACAAAAATAGGACCTAGGCTGGCATTTAAAAATTATGAGCATAAAACAGTCAAAATGAGCTCAGCACACAGAGGTGAAATGGTTTAGCAGTGAAGAGGTTAAAAAAGCAAAATCATGTAAAAATTGTGTATTTCTATTCTCGGGACAAAATTTTGAAGCTATTAAACCGGGGTCGTCTTTGGTGGTTGTAGATTTTGGGGATTCAATTATGAAAAAGTGTGTTTTTTACCATTTTTTTCATCATATTCCATAGTTTTTTATAGTAAATTATAGGATATGATGGAAATAATGGTATTTTTAGAAAGTCCATTTAAAGGAGGGAAAAATGGGGAATTATATGTGTGGGTTGCATAAACGAGTAAGAGGAGAATTTGACCTAAACTCAAACAGCGCAGAAATGTAAAAACAGCAGCAGGCACTAAGGCTAGGGTCACATGAGCGTGATTTCTACGGACTGTACGTCCGTGCAGTACGGACGTACGTTAGTACGGAAGACGCAGTAGTGGCCACACAGTCCGTTTTTTCACTGACTTTATTTTTGACGGATGTAGGAGGGAAAATAAATTAAAAAGCAAAACCATTTTGTCCGTCAATGCTGGACGTAGAAATGCAGTCCGTCTGACCACGTTCCATCACTCACACACAAAGCTATGCGGATGTTGCGTACTACGTTCTTGCCTAAATTGGGTCCGTTTGCCGCGGCCATTGTGCGTCCGCAGTTCAGTGCGGATGTACTTCGTGTGTGGGACTCCATCGGCCTTTCTGTCATGCTATCACGGACGTACTTTTGTGCGCCATCACGGACGTGAATGCTGCGCTCGTCTGACCGGAGCCTAAAGGACAGACTTTTGTAAAACCGCCCAGTCACTAAGGGGTTAAATGACAATGTTATTACGGTCCGCACAGCACTCAGCCTTTCTAGTAGCTGGTGGTGGGGATGTGACTGTGGGCTTCAGTCAGTTTGAGGACGAATCCAGAAGGTCCTGATGAGATTGTCAACCTCTTGGCAGAAAACCTGACTTGGGGTTGTTGAGGGAATCTTTTGATCTGACCTTGGCCCGTGGAGCAAAAAATGCAGGCCATACATGAGACAGCTAGTGGGATTCTTTTGATCTCACACCAGTCAGCCCTTGGCCCACGACCACAGTGAGCCACTGGCATTTGCTTAGTTTTTCGATTGTCCCATCTGCGCCTGATTATAATTGAGTCACACTTGATTGTTTGCATGTTTTTTCCTTGTAAAATCTAAATTTGTTTCACTGACTCAAATTGGAGACCTAATACATTCCTTTGTGAATAAAGGAAAATAACGGAGTATACTCTCCAACTCCACCCTTCATATGAAATTATATGCGTACAATTTTGACGCTTTGATTTTTGCCATACTTCGGGGCACTTTGGTGATTCCATTTTGCCGAAAATGCGTGAATTCACTATTATTTTACGAATGGTCACCGTATTTTGCCGAAATTGGAATCACAGAAGCAGTTATTGGACATCAGCGAAAACCACCGAACTGAGCCAAACAGGCTCGGGATAAGGTGAGCGCACACTTTTTATAGTTCATTCACAACCACTTATTTATGATTACTTACTGTGCCATGAGGATGTCTATATTGTTTTCTCTTTGAGGATCACGTGGGGCAACATCTGGAGGAGTGGACTGTGTCACCCCAATGAAGTTGGCACATTGCACAATACATAGAGCCAATAGGAGGCTCTAAAATCTGTGAGTAGGATCCCTTCACATCTATCCAATTGAAGATTATTATTAATACTGGTTACTGACATTATTGCACTATTATCCGTTTTCTTTGTTCTGTTTTTCCTTTTTTTTGAGATATGGAAGCCACCAAGATGTTATGTGGGATACCTCTATACATGGCTGGGATCTAGCTTTTATCTATCTGGTGACGTACTGTATTCCATTTTTTTTAAAATATACATATAGGACTTTTAGTTCTTCACCACAACCCTTATAGACACTTACTTACCTATGGTCCAAGCATCCACTGCAACTGGTCATGCCTGCCTCCTAGCTGATGAAGGTTCAACAAACCTGAAACAGCGCTGTCCTAGGAGTGGCTTTGACCAGTTGCATAACCTTATCTTTGCTACAAAGCCACAGTGTGGCATAGCATTGATTTTAGGGTTCTGTGTAATAACAGATCCAGGATGCATAAAAGTGAGACAGAGGGCATTTGCATATCCTACCCAGAATTCCTTGCTGCATATGGGGAATGTGACACAAGAGCTCTGGGATACAATTCTTTGAATTGCTATGATGTGCAGGTGGCTTCTGCAATATTAAACACACTAATATATATATATATATATATATCCTGTATTCCTGCAACTCCTTCAACAAAAAATATATCAATTACAAATCGGTGCAAGCCACAAACATGAATATATAGGTTGGTTGCAAATATTGGCTGCACACGAGAAAAATAAAACAACAAAGTTTATTAGAGCGATAAAATGATGACCGAAGTTTCGGCTCGCTCTGGAGCCATTTTCAAGGTTGCAAATAATATTGAGAAGCATGTTTAAATACAAAATAATACAACAGCTTACCAATCAGCTGAACACTTATAGAACACTATAGTCTATACCAGGGAAGGCAAACCTTTTTGAGCCCGAGTGCCTAAACTGGATCGCTGAACCAACGTATGTGTCTCAAAGTGCCAAACCATGCAATTAGACCTGAATACTGATGATCTATTTTAGCAGGGGCGTAACTAGCAGGGGTGCAGAGGGTGCCACCTCACCCGGGCCCTTGAGTCCGGGGGGCCCACACTCGCCTGCCTGGGCCTGGGGGCTTGCCTATATTTTATATATAATTCTTTTTTTAATTTATTTTATACTTCGTTCTGTGTGAGTTTTACTTTGGAGCTCTGTGATACGCTCATACACACCACATGTTTCTGTTAATTTTGTTGCTCTGGAACTCTGATTTACACTGATACACATATACACTGCATATTACTGTAAGATTTATTGCTGTGAATCTCTTATGTTCATACACTGCACATTACTGTGATTTTTATTGCTGTGAAACTCTTATTTATTTATAAAGGATTTTACCAGGTAGGATACCTTGAGATTTCTCTCGTTTTCAAGTATGTCCTGGGTTCAAGAACATGTTATGTTCATACACTGCACATTACTGCGAGATTTATTGCTGTGGAGCTCTATGATACATTATTACACAGCGCACATTACTGTGAGATTTATTGCTGTGGAGCTCTGTTTTACGCTCATACACATCACGCACATTACTGTGAGTGTTATTGCTGTGGAGCTATGTGAGATACAAATAGTGCACATTATATAAAAAATGGGATGGACCGAAGCGGTCATAGAGAACCTGGAAAAAATGTGACACTGATTGTCTGGAGTCAACATTGTGGAGCTGGAGGGGACCAATGCATGTTGATGGGAGGGGGGACAAAATATGGTTTTACCTAGAGTGGGGGAGAGGCCCGTCATGGTTCCTGCACCTCGGCCCTGAGGTTTCTAGTTTAGCCTCTGACAAAACCACACAACACACGGCCAGGGCCGTAGGAAGGGCGAGGCGAGTGAGGCACGTGCCTCGGGCACAGCTGTGAAGGGGCGCAGCCATGGCTCGAGTCCTGCGGGAACGCAGGTTGCGGGAACCTGCATTCCCGCAGCTTTCCAGCAGGACTCGAGCCATGGCTGCGCCCCTTCACAGCTGTGAAGCGCCCAGCCCAAAACGATTGCCGACGGCTGCTTGCTTCCTGCTTGAACAGCCGCTGACAGGAAGTGCAGCCGCTCGGCTGGGATCTAACAGGCAGGCTGTTTCATCGATCCCAGGCGAGCGGCTGCACTTCCTGTCAGTGGCCGTTCAAGCAGGAAGCACGCGGCCGCCGGCAATGAGAGGTGAGCTGGGGCAATATCCAGGAGACCTGGGGACACAATCCATGAGACCTGGGGACACAATCCATGAGACCTGGGGGCAATATCCAGGAGACCTGGGGGCAATATCAGGAGACCTGGGGGCAATATCAGGAGACCTGGGGGCACAATCTATGAGACCTGGGGGCACTATCCATGAGACCTGGGGGCACTATCCATGAGACCTGGGGGCATGATCCATGAGAGCTGGGGGCATTATCCATGAGAGCTGGGGGCAATATCCATGAGACCTGGGGGCAATATCCATGAGACCTGGGGGCAATATCCATGAGACCTGGGGGCAATATCCATGAGACCTGGGGCATTATCCATGAGACCTGGGGCATATCCATGAGAGCTGGGGCATAATCCATGAGACCTGGGGGGCAATATCCATGAGAGCTGGGGCATTATCCATGAGAGCTGGGGCATTATCCATGAGAGCTGGGGCATTATCCATGAGAGCTGGGGCAATATCCATGAGAGCTGGGGCAATATCCATGAGAGCTGGGGGGCATTATCCATGAGCTGGGCCATATCCATGTGAACTGGGGCAATATAGCCATATGAGCTGGGGTCAATAATATCCATATGAACTGGGGTCAATAATATCCATGTGAACTGGGGAAAATAATATCCATGTGAACTGGGGAAAATAGTCTGGGGGCTAAGTGCTGTGTATATTATTCTGGGGGGGTATATTATGCTAAATGTTCTTTTGCTATACATGCATGTATTCTGTGTGTACTGTATTTGTACATGTACTGTGTGTGCACTATATATGTAGGGCCCCATCACCTCCTTAACGCTAGCACTCACACATGTGAGCGTTGGTGCTAGGTTAAATGAGGTTACTGCATGCTGCCCATATCACATCCTAGTACAGGACCCTCATATTACAATCCCAACGGTAACAGGTTAATAAATCCAGGAGATTGTGCTTTTCAGCGCGAGGTTACTGTACTTTGCGCTCCCTATACTTAACATGGGGAGCGCAAAGTCCTAACGCTAATTACCATCCCGCCATAGCTACAAAAGTTACCCACTGCTAGACGCTGGTGCTAAGTGATGCCGCTTCTGCAGAATCAGTCAGCACCAGCTGGAACCCCCCAAAAATCACATACTTGCCTCTCATCCCACAGCGCAAAGGGTGGTCCGATCCACTGCTTCTGGTCGCGGGGAGCATCCAGGAGCTTAGCACTGCGCCACTGGTCGGGGACTCTGATTTTTAAAATTATGTGGGGGGGGGGCACAATTTTCTGTTTTTGCCTCGGGTGCAAAAGGAGCTAGCTACGGCTCTGCACACGGCAGTCCTTACAGTCCCAAAGAGAGCATATTCTATATAAACCTGTGTGCGTGCCTTTGCGTTTTGGACAACCTTAAACTCTGTCATGATCACATAATCAACAGATTTATTGCAAATGCTTAGTGGAAAAATCACTCCTTATGCCCCTTTTTGTGACGGCTGCTAGTCTATGAGGAAGCTGCTGACGTGTCCCAGCCAATCCTGGTCCTCAGCACATCCAGCACAGTGACAAACACAACAAAGTGTGATTATACGGAGAATAACTGGAAAAGAGGAGCCCGCTCCTGTGAGGTTACAATTTAAGAGGGGAAAATAGGATTCTGCTTCCAACCCAAGAGTTTACAATCTCTAAAATTCATCCCCTTTCAAGAGGCGCTTAGTGAATTATCCAGGAGAACAAATCATCAGAAGCAAGGCCGGATTAACGTAGGGGCGGATGGAGCGGCCGCTCCAGGCCCCTTCCATTAAATAGGCCCACAGCTGCCCCAAGAATAGAGGAGCCATCGGCCGTCCGACAGGTCTGCCACACGCGCACACACACACCGTACACACACATCCTCTCAAGCAGCCCCACGTGTTGTAAAATGTGCAGGAGTATTTTGGGGCAGAGCAGCCACTAGGTGTCACTCATCAGCTGCTCCGCTCCTCCCCATCCTCCAGCACCTCTTCCTGTTTCCAGCCATGTGGAAGGAAGGCGACTGGTAAGGAGAGCAGCTGAGCAGCAGCCAGGGAGAAAGGTAAGCTTCCCCTAGCTGATGATTCACCCGGGCAGCTTTTTTTTTGTAATTTACCTTCACCCCTTATCCCCACCCCGCAGCTCTCCCTCTGAACTCATTCGGAAGGAGGGGGGGCAGCATGCAGGGGGGACAGTAAAGACACAGACAGGAAGAGGGATCACAGACACAGAGAGAGGGGAATGAAAGAGAGAGGGAATGAAAGAGAGAGGGAATGAAAGAGAGAGGGAAAGAGAGAGGGAATGAAAGAGCGAGGATGAAAGAGAGAGGGAATGAAAGAGAGAGGGAATGAAAGAGGGGGATGAAAGAGAGGGGATGGAAGAGAGAGGGGATGGAAGAGAGAGGGGATGGAAGAGAGAGGGAATGAAAGAGAGAGGGAAAGAGAGAGGGAATGAAAGAGAGAGGGAATGAAAGAGGGGGATGAAAGAGAGGGGATGGAAGAGAGAGGGAATGAAAGAGAGAGGGAAAGAGAGAGGGAATGAAAGAGAGAGGATGAAAGAGAGAGGGAATGAAAGAGAGAGGGAATGAAAGGGGGATGAAAGAGAGGGGATGGAAGAGAGAGGGGATGAAAGAGAGGGGGATGGAAGAGAGGGAATGGAAGAGAGAGGGAATGAAAGAGAGGGGGATGAAAGAGAGAGAGGGGATGAAAGAGAGAGGAGGTATGAATGAGAGGGGGGATGAGAGAGGGGGGATGAGAGAGAGAGGGGGATGAAAGAGAGGGAATGAAAGAGGGGGGATGAAAGAGAGGGGATGAAATAGAGAGAGGGGATGTGAGAGAGGGGGAATGAAAGAGAGGGGGATGGAAGAGAGGGAATGGAAGAGAGAGGAATGAAAGAGAGGGGAATGAAAGAGAAGGAATGAAAGAGGGAGAGAGGGGATGAAAGAGGGAGAGAGGGGATGAAAGAGAGGGGTGGAATGAAAGAGAGAGGGGGGTGAAAGAGAGGGGGAATGAAAGAGGAGTCACAGAGAGACAGGAGTCACAGAGGGATGAGAGGAGTACAGAGAGAGCAAAGGATGAGAGGAGTACAGAGAGAGGGATGAGAGGAGTACAGAGAGAGGGATGAGAGGAGTACAGAGAGAGGGATGAGAGAGTACAGAGAGAGGGATGAGAGAGGCGTACAGAAAGAGCGAGGGATGAGAGGCGTACAAAAAGAGCGAGGTATGAGAGGCGTACAGAGAGAGGGATGAGTGGAGTACAAAGAGAGTGAGGGATGAGAGGAGTCACAGAGAGAGCGAGGGATGAGAGGAGTCACAGAGAGAGCGAGGGATGAGTGGAGTCCAAAGAGAGCGAGGGATGAGAGGAGTACAGAGAGAGAGATGAGAGAGGCGTACAGAAAGAGCGAGGGATGAGAGGTGTACAGAGAGAGCGAGGGATGAGAGGCGTACAGAGAGAGCGAGGGATGAGAGGCGTACAGAGAGAGCGAGGGATGAGAGGAGTACAGAGCGAGGGATGAGAGAGGAGTACAGAGAGAGCGAGGGATGAGGAGTACAGAGAGAGCGAGGGAGAGAGGAGTAGAGAGAGAGCGAGGGATGAGAGAGGAGTAGAGAGAGAGCGAGGGATGAGAGAGGAGTAGAGAGAGAGCGAGGGATGAGAGAGGAGTAGAGAGAGAGCGAGGGATGAGAGAGGAGTAGAGAGAGAGCGAGGGATGAGAGAGGAGTACAGAGAGAGCGAGGGATGAGAGAGGAGTACAGAAAGAGGGGTGAGAGGAGTCACATAGAGGGATGGATGAGAGATGAGTCACTGAGAGGAGTCAGAGAGAGAGACGGACGGAAGAAAGGACTCAAAGATGTGTGACAGGGGTGGGAAAGAGTACACAGAAATGAGAGATACTACTTATACATACAGCACACATTACTGTGAGTTTTATTGCTGTGGAGCTCTGTGATACGCTCATACACTGCACATTACTGTGAGTTTTATTGCTGTGGAGCTCCGATACGCTCATACACTGCACATTACTGTGAGTTTTATTGCTGTGGAGCTCTGTGATACGCTCATACACTGCACATTACTGTGAGTTTTATTGCTGTGGAGCTCTGTGATACGCTCATACACTGCACATTACTGTGAGTTTTATTGCTGTGGAGCTCCGATACGCTCATCTGTGAATATATTATTCATGACTTCTCTATAGGACAATTTCACTGCCACTGAAGATTGCTGAATTTTGACGAATTGCACCGTATTTCGCTGTCAATGAGCCAGTATTTGGCGAACTGACAGTTTAGTAAATAGACGAACTGACACGAAATTGCACCATAGGGTGAAATTCACCGTTCAGTGCAGTTCGGTGGCAAGTTCGGGGCTTAGTGAATAACCCCTTCTGTTAACGCACTCCTACGTCAGTCGCCCAGCCACAAATCCACTCCTAGTTCACTCCAGCCACACACATTCATCAATCTCTATGACGCATAGCCCCCATTCACATCACATTCGGTCACTTTCACTCATATGAATGATTTTTTTTTTCTGCAGCAGATATTTTTATTATTTATGGGACCTTTTTTATCATTTAAACACATTTGAATGCATTTTTATTGGTTTAAATACAAGAATAGTGTAGTTCCATTTATTGTTTTTTGTCTGCAGTCCAGCGGGCTTCAGTGGCGTTCGGCTGTCAGTCCGGCAGCATTTGGCTGGGACCCTGGGTTGTCCATAGTCACTTGCAGTA
The DNA here is from genome assembly GCA_009667805.1 of Leptobrachium leishanense. Lineage (NCBI taxonomy): Eukaryota > Metazoa > Chordata > Amphibia > Anura > Megophryidae > Leptobrachium > Leptobrachium leishanense. The sequence goes on along the minus strand of CM019063.1, from coordinate 132,133,443 downwards.
GACAACCCAGGAAGTCTGCCATCGTACGACCTAGGTTGTCCGTAGTCTGACGACCACGTTGGACGTCAGAATATGGACCCAGTGGACGGTCAGCCTAAGTCATGTTCCGTCGCAGTGCTATAAGTAAATTTTTAAAAAGGTGTAGATATCCTTTCAGATAAGCAAAGCAACGCAGATCGATGGTTGCCTAAGTATCTAAAAATAGGCCCACCGAAATCCTCAGCACCAGGCCCATGATACCCTTAATCCGGCCCTGATCAGAAGACATGTGGAACAGAGCCAGACAAGGAAACTGTTTGAGTCTTGCATTCCATATTATTGTATTCATGATAAAGAGGAAAATAGATAACGTGTAATTATAGTAAAGCATAAAATGTTTATTCTGAAAAAAATCACAGTACTCTCCTATCCTCTGAACTGTTAAAGCGGTCAGCAACCTTGGCTCTACAGATGTTTTGGAACTACATCTCCCATGATGCTCAGCTTACTCATTAGATTGGCTGAGCCTCATGGGAAATGTAGTTCCAAAACATCTGTAGAGCCAAGGTTGCTGACCCTGCACGCAGTGGCGTCAATAGGGTTGGTGTCACCCGGTGCGGTAACTTATGGTGTCCCCCCCCCGAGTTTTCCGGAATTTTGTTTTAACTACTCTTACTCCTAAATCAGTACTCCCATATAACACTGAATGCTCATACACACAGCACACATTACTGTGAGGTTTATTGCTGTGGAGCTCTCTCATATGCTCACACAACTTTTTGCCAACTGCCAGCAAGTACGATGCCTGTTCGAAGGCAGTGAAAGCACACATGGATATATATTGCCCCCAGCAGCTCTCCCATGGATATATATTGTCCCCAGCTCACATATGGATATATTGCCCCAGTTCACAATTATATATTGCCCCCAGCAGCTCACCTATGGATATATATTGCCCCAGCTCACATATGGATATATTGCGCCTCAGCTCACATATGGCTATATTGCGCCTCAGCTCACATATGGATATATTGCCCCAGACCAGCTCACACATGGATATTGCCCCAGCTCTCATGGATATGCCCCCAACACACATGGATACTGCCCCAAGCACACATGGATACTGCCCCCAGTACACATGGATATGCCCCAGCAGCTCTCATGGATATTGCCCCAGCAGCTCTCATGGATATTGCCCCAGCTCCTCTCATGGATATTCCCCCAGCTCCTCTCAAGGATTTTGCCCCAGCTCCTCTCATGGATTTTGCCCCAGCTCCTCTCATGGATATTGCCCCAGCTCCTCTCATGGATATACTGCCCCAGCTGCTCTCATGGATAATGCCCCAGCAGCTCTCATGGATATACTGCCCCAGCTCCTCTCATGGATATACTGCCCCAGCTGCTCTCATGGATATACTGCCCCAGCTCCTCTCATGGACATACTGCCCCAGCTGCTCTCATGGATAATGCCCCAGCTGCTCTCATGGATAATGCCCCAGCTCCTCTCATGGATTTTGCCCCAGCTCCTCTCATTGATATTGCCCCAGCTCATGGATAATGCCCCAGCTCATGGATAATGCCCCAGCTCATAGATATTGCCCCAGCACATGGATACTGCTCTAGCTCATGGATATACTGCCCCAGCTCATGGATATGCCCCAGCTCATGGATACTGCCCCAGCTCATGGATACTGCCCCAGGTCATGGATTTGCCCCAGCAGCTCATGGATATGTCCCAGCTCATGGATATGCCCCAGCTCATGGATACTGCCCCAGCTCATGGATTTGCCCCAGCAGCTCATGGATTTGCCCCAGCAGCTCATGGATTTGCCCCAGCTCATGGATATTGCCCCCGCAGCTCATGGATACTGCCCCAGCAGCTCATGGATATGCCACAGCTCATGGATATGCCCCAGCTGATGGATATGCCCCAGCTCATGGATATACTGCCCCAGCAGCTCATGGATATGCCCCAGCTCATGGATTTGCCCCAGCAGCTCATGGATTTGCCCCAGCTCATGGATATGCCCCAGCTCATGGATTTGCCCCAGCTCATGGATATGCTCCAGCTCATGGATTTGCCCCAGCTCATGGATATGCCCCAGCTCATGGATATGCCCCAGCTCATGGATTTGCCCCAGCTCATGGATATAGTGCCCCAACTCATGGATATAGTGCCCCAGCTCATGGATTTGCCCCAGCAGCTCATGGATATGCCCCACCTCATGGATAATGGCCCCGCTCACCTCCTGGCCGCGTGTTCGCTCTCTCAGAGCGTCTGGCGGCGTGCAGCTTGTGCGCTCGCCTGGGGGAGCCACGTGACCAGCCGCGATTGGCTGGTGACGTGTTTCCCCCAGGCGAGCGCCAAAGCTGCATGCTTCGGTCGCTCGCAGGGAGCGAACACGTGTCGCAGGGTGTGACACCCGCCCTTAGGGTGACGGTGTCACCCTAAGGGCGGGTGTCACCTGGTGCGGGCCGCACCCCCGCCCCCACGTAGCGACGCCAATGCCTGCACGTGAGCTGCACAGGAATAAGACTCCGTCACAGTAATATCTACAGGATTATTCAGAGAAAGCTGAAACTCTGGGAGATCTGAAAATTCTAGGTCAAAATAGCCAAACCAGAAATTTTTTCCCATTTATCTCACTTTCCAAATCAGCTATTTTGACCTTCTCCAAAAGTTCTCCAGAGTTTCACCTTTCTCTGGATAACCCTGATAGTGTGTGTGAGTGTATTGCAGAGCTTCACCACAGCAATAAAACTCACTGTAATGTGCTGCGTATGGGTCACCAAAGGGTCAGTGAAATGGAATCACCAAAGCGCACCTTATTGCAAAGCACGGAAATTTTTGTGCTTTGTGAATAACCCCATAGTAATGTACAGTGTGTGTGTGAGATTATCAGAGCTTCACACACTGCTCAGCAATTACACTCACAGTTATGTGCAGTAGGGTTCCCACCCGTCCGGTTTTGACCCGGACTGTCCGGTTTTGGAGTCATGAGTCCGGGTTTGACACCCTCTGCCACTCGGACACATGACTTTGAGCCGGGACATCTCCCCATACTTACATTTCAATGCGTGCCCCCGTCGCTGCGGTCCTCGCTCCGCCTGTTTCACTGTTGATTGGAGACAAGGAAGGACCACACCGCCCACTGGCAGTCACGCGCAGGTGCAACGTCTCACGTGACGTTCACGTGCTTGCGCGTGCCCTGCCCTGGCGTGCGGCGATCCTGGACTGGTGCTCCCGAGACTCCAGAGAACAGTGCTCTCCGTCAGTGGAGTGGCGCTCCAGATCTGCACTCACCACATCTCCACTCCCACCGACTCCATGACCAGCAACTCTAACTATTAGACTTGTGCACCGATTTTTTTTTTCGGTTCGGTTCATTCGGATTTTGTAAATTTTCATTTCGGCTCGTTTCGGCCGATTTCCGTTTCGGTTAGTTTTCGGTTAGTTTTTCGTATCGACTTTTTTTCGTGATTTCGGAAATTTTCGTGTTTTTCGGAACGTCTGTTCTCTTCGTTTCAAAGTGTCTATTCGTTTTGACGTAAACTAATGGTTTTTCGGATACAATATTTCTGTCGATACGATAATTCTGTCGATACGATAATTCTGCCATTGAGACTTCTCATGTTTTACAAGAAGGATACATTTGAGATTTCTCTGGTTTTACAAGGATAAATTGAGATTTCTCTGGTTTTACAAGAAGGATACATTGAGATTTCTCTGGTTTTACAAGAAGGATACATTGAGACTTCTCATGTTTTACAAGAAGGATACATTGAGACTTCTCATGTTTTACAAGAAGGATACATTGAGATTTCTCTGGTTTTACAAGAAGGATACATTGAGATTTCTCATGTTTTACAAGAAGGATACATTGAGATTTCTCATGTTTTACAAGAAGGATACATTGAGATTTCTTTGGTTTTCCAGGAAGGATACATTGAGATTTCTCTGGTTTTACAAGGATACATTGAGATTTCTCATGTTTTACAAGAAGGATACATTGAGATTTCTCTGGTTATACAAGAAGGATACATTGAGATTTCTCTGGTTTCCCGGGAAGGATAAATTGAGATTTCTCTGGTTTTACAAGAAGGATATATTGAGATTTCTCTGGTTTTCCAGGAAGGATACATTGAGATTTCTCATGTTTTACAAGAAGGATACATTGAGATTTCTCTGGTTTTCCGGGAAGGATACATTGAGATTTCTCATGTTTTACAAGAAGGATACATTGAGATTTCTCTGGTTTTCCAGGAAGGATACATTGAGATTTCTCTGGTTTTACAAGAAGGATACATTGAGATTTCTCATGTTTTTCAAGAAGGATACATTGAGATTTCTCTGGTTTTCCAGGAAGGATACATTGAGATTTCTCTGGTTTTACAAGAAGGATACATTTAGATTTCTCTGGTTTTACAAGAAGGATACATTGAGATGGGAATGATACAAAATTACAGAATCAGCGACCGAAAAATACGTTGTCCGAAATTACGGAAATGGAACCGAAATCAGGAATGGAGCCGAAATCACGAATGGAACGAAAATGATTTTCGATTTTACACATTTCTAGTCCATTCGAAAATTCCGAAAAGTTTTCGTTTCGGTTCGGAAAATTTGTTCGGATCTGCCGTTTTCGGATCCTAAAATTTTAGGAAAATCGGCCGAATCCGAATGCACGAATCGAGAAATTTCGTGAAAATTACGAAACCCGAAACGCACATCCCTACTAACTATGAGTGTAAGCAACCGCAGCATCAGCCAATACCAGTCTGCCAGCCATATTACCAGTCTGCCAGCCATATTACCAGTCTGCCATGCACAATACCAGTCTGCCAGCCTTATTACCAGTCTGCCAGCCTTATTACCAGTCTGCCATGCACAATACCAGTCTGCCAACCATATTACCAGTCTGCCATGCATAATACCAGTCTGCCTAAATACCAGCCTGACATTCCATGCATACCACGTGCCGTTATATATACGCATAAAGTAAATATACGCATAATGTATACAATACAAAAAAAATGTCCGCCTAAGCCCAACACAAGAATGTTCGGGTTTGGCTTGAAGAAAAGGTGGCAACCCTAATGTGCAGTCTGACTCTGAATTACACCAGCACCTTATTTCTTATTATTTTAAGATTAAAATAATTAATTTTAATATGCAAGGTGCTGAAGGTCAGCCCCTTTAGGGGCTGCTACTCCTTAGGGTTATTTAATTTATGGTGCAACGTTAACGCCATTAAAATAATGAATTAAATTATTTTATTTTGCAGTCAGGGGTAAAAGGAATCAGAATCTTAAGAACAGTGAAGGCTAATCCTGTATTTAGTTATTTTTTTATCCCCTTCACTGCTGAGGCATTTCACCGCTGTGTACTGAGCTCATTTTTATTGCTTTCGCTCATGTTTAAACGCGATTTGAAGCCACATTTTATTAAATGACCCAGACATATTATATATCGTTCTTTTCGGCAGATTCATAATATATCATTAATATATGTATACGTCATGTCCTGCCTGTATATTATAACAAAAAATGCAATAAAATTAGAATTTTTAATCATCTGCAGCGTTTAAAGTGTTTTTTTTCCCATTTTATGACATGAGCATTTCTGCAGTTATATTTTCTATGGGGTGCGCTTGTACAAAAATTAGAAATGGGGACTTGTTACATTTTTTTGGGGGAATTATGTGATTTTTAGCAAACGCACACCATAGAAAAAAATCATTAGTGCAGCATCATTGTTCACATTATAATTGAAATGGGAACAATATTGCTGCATTAATAAAAACAACACACAAAAAACCCACAATTTTTTATTTTATCGATTTATTAGTTTTTTTTACTTTGATCATGGTCAAAAAAGAAACAAAAAACGGGACCTGCCCAGAAATAAAAAAGGGGACCTGCCTAGAAACAGAAGACAGGACCTGCCTAGAAACAAATAAAGGGGACCTGCCTAGAAACAAATAAAGGGGACCTGCCTAGAAACAAATAAAGGGGACCTGCCTAGAAACAGAAGAGGGGACCTGCCTAGAAACAGAAGACAGGACCTGCCTAGAAACAAATAAAGGGGACCTGCCTAGAAACAAATAAAGGGGACCTGCCTAGAAACAAATAAAGGGGCCTGCCTAGAAACAAATAAAGGGGACCTGCCTAGAAACAGAAGACAGGACCTGCCTAGAAACAAATAAAGGGGACCTGCCTAGAAACAGAAGACACCTGCCTAGAAACAAATAAAGGGGACCTGCCTAGAAACAGAAGACAGGACCTGCCTAGAAACAAATAAAGGGGACCTGCCTAGAAACAGAAGACAGGACCTGCCTAGAAACAGAAGACAGGACCTGCCTAGAAACAAATAAAGGGGACCTGCCTAGAAACAAATAAAGGGGACCTGCCTAGAAACAAATAAAGGGGACCTGCCTAGAAACAAATAAAGGGGACCTGCCTAGAAACAAATAAAGGGGACCTGCCTAGAAACAGAAGACAGGACCTGCCTAGAAACAAATAAAGGGGACCTGCCTAGAAACAGAAGACAGGACCTGCCTAGAAACAAATAAAGGGGACCTGCCTAGAAACAAATAAAGGGGACCTGCCTAGAAACAAATAAAGGGGACCTGCCTAGAAACCAATAAAGGGGACCTGCCTAGAAACAAATAAAGGGGACCTGCCTAGAAACAAATAAAGGGGACCTGCCTAGAAACAAATAAAGGGGACCTGCCTAGAAACAAATAAAGGGGACCTGCCTAGAAACAAATAAAGGGGACCTGCCTAGAAACCAATAAAGGGGACCTGCCTAGAAACAAATAAAGGGGACCTGCCTAGAAACCAATAAAGGGGACCTGCCTAGAAACAAAAAAACGGGAACTGCCTAGAAACAAAAAAACGGGACCTGCCTAGAAACAAAAAAAGGGGACCTGCCTAGAAACAGAAGACAGGACCTGCCTAGAAACAAATAAAGGGGACCTGCCTAGAAACAGAAGACAGGACCTGCCTAGAAACAAATAAAGGGGACCTGCCTAGAAACAAATAAAGGGGACCTGCCTAGAAACCAATAAAGGGGACCTGCCTAGAAACAAAAAAAGGGGACTGCCTAGAAACAAATAAGGGGACCTGCCTAGAAACAAAAAAACGGAACTGCCTAGAAACAAAAAAACGGACCTGCCTAGAAACAAATAAAGGGGACCTGCCTAGAAACAGAAGACAGGACCTGCCTAGAAACAAATGCCTAGAAGGACAGGACCTGCCTAGAAACAAATAAAGGGGACCTGCCTAGAAACCAATAAAGGGGACCTGCCTAGAAACAAATAAAGGGGACCTGCCTAGAAACCAGTAAAGGGGACCTGCCTAGAAACAAAAAAACGGGAACTGCCTAGAAACAAAAAAACGGGACCTGCCTAGAAACAAAAAAACGGGACCTGCCTACAAACAAAAGACGGGACCAGCGGCGGACTGACCAGTCGGGTCTTGCCTGCTTGTAGTCTGCCCGAAAAAAACACCTTTGCAAATCGCGATGACTGCCCAGTTGCATTGCGGTCATCACGATTTGCAAAGGATCGGGCGTTAGAAAGGGGCCCCTCCGACCACCCCTCTATAGCAGAGCGCACATCTGGTTGCATCACAGAGGTGCAGGCACACATGTGACGTTGAGGAGCAGGCACACATGTGACGTTGCATCACATGACTGTGAGCTGACGTCATCATGTGCCCCCCTGCACGTGGCGCGCGCCAGGATTCTTTTGTGTGAAGGGGCTGAAGGTGTGGCTTGCCCCTGCTTTCAGCTCAGCAACACAGAAGAGTTTAAGATTTGCAGTGCATAGTTGTGGACCGGGCCCTTCTTGCTCTTCCTGCCGATTGTGGCCTGGTGAGGGCCCCCTGTAGCTTGGCATGCTGCCAGATTTGGGGCCCCTTGAGCACAATGCTAGCAGGAGAGCACTCGGAGAGCTGCTTCACAGAGAGAAGCCCCACCCGGCAGATCCGAAACCTCCCAGGCACCAGCACCACCAGGATGCAGTAAGCAGGGGGATGGGGGGGGGGGAGTGTGTGTGAGGGAATGAGTTTGTGTGTCTGGGGAGGTTAAGACAGTGTCTGGAGGTGGAGGGGAGTCATTGTGGGTGTGTGGGAGGGTTTAGTCTGTCTGTGTGTGAGGGGTGCTATGGATTAAGTCTGTGAGGGGTTAAATCCGTGTGTGAGTGTGTGTGGGGTGCTATGGATTAAGTCTGTGTGTGTGAGGGGTTAATTCTGTGTGAGTGTGTGTGGGGTGCTATGGATTAAGTCTGTGTGTGAGGGGTTAATTCTGTGTGGGTGTGTGAGGGGTGCTATGGATTAAATCTGTCTGTCTGTGTGGAGTTAATTCTGTGTGGGTGTGTGAGGGGTGCTATGCATTAAATCTGTCTGTGTGTGAGGGGTGCTATGGATTAAATCTGTCTGTGTGTGAGGGGTTAATTCTGTGTGGGTGTGTGAGGGGTGCTATGGATTAAATCTGTCTGTGTGTGAGGGGTGCTATGGATTAAATCTGTCTGTGTGTGAGGGGTTAATTCTGTGTGGGTGTGTGAGGGGTGCTATGGATTAAATCTGTCTGTGTGTGGGGGTTAAGTCTGTTAGGGTTATTCAAAGCGATCCGAATTGCTGGCGAAAGGTAACCGAATGCTGAAATTCATCGTACAGTTACCTTTCCTGGCCATTCGGCTATTCAGAGAGCAGGCAGTTCGCCAAATGTTGGCAAATTGCCTGCACATACGGTGCCTGTTCGGTGCCTGTTCGAGGGCAGTGAAATCCCCATAGAGAAGCAATGCTTCGTCTATTCAGAGAGCAAAAAGCAGCAGTGAAAAGTTTCCGAATTGCCCTGCTGTTCGGTGGTCTCATTCGACAGATTTTATTCAGGCGAATCCCATAGGCTTCAATGTTAAAAATATTCCATTTTTAACTCAATATCTAATAAACCGTTTATTATTTTATTCTGCTGTAAAAAGTCTCTTTATTTTTAGATTTTGTAGGATCTTTTAGGCATTTTCTAGGATTTTTTTGGCAAACTTTTTTTTTCCGTTTCTTTTTTTAAATCGTTTTTTTCTGTAACAGCCCTTTTTATTATCATTCATTGGATTTTATATGTAAATTTCAGACATTTTCGTTCAGTAGTTTTTCTGCAAATAGCATTTCACTTTTCAAACGTACTGTTTTTTGTTTTTTTACCTCGTTTGTCAACGTGTCGGGTTTTTCCGGCGGCTGCTCTGCGCTGTGATCGGCGGCTAGTCGGGTTTCTCCGGTGTGTTCGGCGTGGTTAATCCAGCTGTTTTCTGCGGGTTTCGGTGAGTGTTCGGTTAGTGTTCGTCGGGTTTGCGGCGAGTGTTCTGCGGGTTTGCGGTGGGTTTTCCCTGCACTACGGGGGCCCTGCGTTGCTTGCTGAATACACCGCAGGGTCGGCAAAATAATATCGCCGAATCGCCCCGAAATGCAGAGAACGAAAAGTCCCCGAACGTACGGTGACTTTTCGATTCTCTTTGAATAACCCTGTGTGTGTGTGTGTGTGTGAGGGGTGCTATGGATTAAGTCTGTGTGTGAGGTAAGTCAGTGTGTGTATATCTAGCTTTTACTTATATTATAAGGAAGAGAGTTATACTCTCGAAAGCTTGTCTTTTAAATGTAACGTTAGTCCAATAAAAAGGTATCACTACGTACTGCTATACTCGTGGTTATATTAAAATACATATTTTAAAATAATAAACTAAATATAATTAAAATATTTTGTTAATGTTATTTATTTTTACTTTGATAATTTTAAAATAACAGTTATATTAATAATACATTTGAGATTTATTACTGTGGATTCTGTGTTATAGTATTGTGAGGTGTGTATGAGCATATCACAGAATCCACAGCAATAGAACTCACGCTCATACACTCGGAGTATTACCATGAGTTTTATTGCTGTGGAGCTCTGATATGCTCATACACATCACACATTGATGCAAGTTTTATTGCTGTGGATTTATTCTGTGATACGCTCATGTACATCAACACATTGCTGTGAGTTTTATTGCTGTGGAGCTCTGTGATACTCTCATACACACCGCACATTACTGTGAGATTTATTGCTGTGGAGCTCTGATATGCTCATACACATCGCACATTCCTGTGAGTTTTGTTGCTCTGGATTCTATGATACGCTCATACACACTGCACATTACTGTGAGTTTTATTGCTGTGGAGCTCTGTGATATGCTCATACACACCGCACATGACTGAGTTTTATTGCTGTGGAGCTCTGTGATACGCTCATACACACCGCACATGACTGAGTTTTATTGCTGTGGAGCTCTGTGATACGCTCATACGCACCGCACATCACTGTGATTTTTTAATTGCTGTGGAGCTATGTGATACACTCATACGCACTGCACATCACTATGATTTTTTTATGGCTGTGGAGCTATGTGATACACTCATACGCACCGCACATCACTATGATTTTTTTATGGCTGTGGAGCTATGTGATACACTCATACGCACCGCACATTACTGTGATTTGTTTTATCGCTGTGAAGCTCTGTGATACGGTCATACACATATGCTGTCCTCCCAGGGCTTGACAAATTTGCTTTGAATCTAGGAGCCAGCTAAAAAAAAGTTAGGAGCCATTTTTTTCTTCTCGTAATAAGTGAGTGATGGTCTCAAGTCTCTGCCCGTCCCTCACTGCTATTACAGGTTGAAATGTATGAAGTTCTTGGGGATCCTAAGAAGGTTAACAGGAAGAAGATGAGAGGCAGAACGGTTTATAAGGCTAGCGTCAGACAAACGCAGTTATCACGTCAGTCTCGCTGCACAGTTTAACGTCCGCCGTAGCATAGAATCATAAGCAATAGAGACCCACACACGAAGTATGTGCGCATCAAACTGCGCACGCACAACGGACGTGGCAAACGGACGCAAGTTAGGCAAGAATGTAAAACCGCTAAGACAGACGCGAAGAGTGCGCCGCGTCTGCGTAGCGGCCTGTGTACGTTATGCTGCGACGTCAGACGCAGCGCATTTGCAATGTCCATAACATTGACATGCAGAGGTTTTTATGGTTATTATTATTATTATTCTTTATTTATAAAGCGCCAGCATATTCCGCAGCGCTGTACAATAAGCACAGTATAGACAGGGTTACAATACATTGAACAACATTTGACAAACAGTACAGGAGGAGATGAGGGCCCTATTCCCGTAGGAACTCACAATCTGGGAGGGTTGGGATTGGAAACAGGAGGAGAGGACTGTAAGGTGAGAGTGATTGATGGTTGCGTCAGTGAGTTGGGTGGTAGGCTTCCCTAAATAGGAACGTTTTAAGGGAGCGTTTGAAGGAAGAGAAGTTAGGGGAAAGTCTGACAGTACGAGGGAGAGCGTTCCAGAGAGTCTGGCTGACTGTACCTGTATTTTAATTATAATTAATTTTGATTCCCATATTTCCCTTTTTTGTTCTACATCCGTCAATAAAACGGACCGTGTGGTGTTTACAGTATCTTCTGTCAGTACGTCCGTCCGTTGTGCATGCACAAAGAGTGCGCTCAGACTGCGTTCATCTGACATTAGCCTTAATCTGCGCTATGCATCTGTAAAGATATGCATCAGGGCTACACAAGAGAAGGTGATGTGCTTTTAAAGAAAAGAAAATAAACAAAACATATAAAATGTAAACCTTTTATCCTCTGGATCAGCCTGCATGTGTCACAGGGAAGCGTTGAGGTTAAAGCCTGGTCAGTAACCCTTAATATACAACTAAGCCAGGGGGAAAACAAAAGTAATACACAACTTGATATATAGCCTGACCGTTAACCCATTCAATGCTGAGCCATTTGAACCCTTTGAAAAGAGAAAATTGCATTTTTATTTTAATATTGCCCAACACGACCACATTCAGTGTATCATTGGAACGGTCAGACGCTGCCCTTTCCAATGACCTCTCGATCAATCATGTGCGATGACCGGGGACCCAGAAGTCCAAAGGACCCCTGTGCCTCCTGGCTGCAGAGAAGTGGACAGCACAGCCCCTCCCTCCTTGTGGGCACACTGATCCAGCGTCTCCCATCACTGGGGCTCGCAGGGTGCAGCTGCTGGGGTTCAGGCAAAACTCCAGCGAGATCTCGGCTCGAGGCAGTGTCACAGCCTCCACGGCCTGGCGGCCACGTCACAGCCCTGCGACCGGACCCACCGCTGGGTAAGCATTGCGGCAATCTCCATGTGAACTGGGGGCAATATCCATGTGAGCTGGGGCAATATCCATGTGAACTGGGGGCATTATCCATGTGAGCTGGGGGCATAATCCATGTGAGCTGGGGGCATTATCCATGTGAGCTGGGGGCATAATCCATGTGAGCTGGGGGCATTATCCATGTGAGCTGGGGGCATTATGAATGTGAGCTGGGGGCAATATCCATGTGAGCTGGGGCATATCCATGTGAGCTGGGGGCATTATCCATGTGAGCTGGGGGCATTATCCATGTGAGCTGGGGCATATCCATGTGAGCTGGGGGCATTATCCATGTGAGCTATGGGCAATATCCATGTGAGCTGGGGGGATATCCATGTGAGCTGGGGGCATATCAATGTAAACTGGGGGCAATCTACATGTGGGCTGGGGGCATTCTGTACATATATATATCTCTTATCTCTCAGGGGGTATATATACATGTGAGCTGGGGGCATTTTTATATTTGTGTTGTTTTTTTTTTAATATCTTGCATTGTATTACTTTGTATTTCTGTAACTGTAACACTTCAATGTTCTTGAACCCAGGACATGCTTGAAAACGAGAGAAATCTCAATGTATCCTTCCTGGTAAAATCCTTTATAAATAAATAAATAAATAAAATAAATATGAGGTCTGTTCTTATTTAAAAGCGTTCACATGACAAAATAAAAGTATCGGTACTCGGTATCAGTGAGTACTTTTTAAAAAGTATTGGTACTCGTACTCGGCCTTAAAAAAGTGGTATCGGTGCATCCCTACTTTATAGATTAGGGTCCCTTTTCCAGTGCTTGGACCCTCAAAGGCCATTTGTTCCTGACGTTTCCCAATGGCTTACAGTGACAGAGCCACGGCCCCCCCCTACATTCCAGCATGTACCCCCAACTGGGGCTCTATCCCTTTATGCGTCTCTCAGCCTTACTCACAGAACCCATTAAAATCATGCCAGACTGACAGACGCATCAATTGCCAGCACCTCCTTTGCTCCGCTCCTGCTGTCAGGCTGGGTCACAGTGGTGGTCCCACCAGGGCATCGCGTGGAGCATGTTACCGTGAACCCCACACTCTGCCTCTGCTGGGAACGTAGAGCAGCAGCTACCAGGACATGGCTCCCCAAGAGCAGCAGAATAAGGACCCCTCTGGAGACCCCAGGAATAACACCCTCGCATATACCATATAGCAACCGTACATCAACCTGATGCAATGGCCGAGCTGCAACGGAGGTTTACAACTCTACTGGATTAGCAGGGGGGCCTCTCTCAGCGAGTGGGGCTGTTCTACTTAACCTCTCACTCGTTAAAACATTCAGGGCCCTGTTCATAGAATTAACATTTATTATTTCGTATTTTTCCTGGTTAATGTGAATCTCGGAGCGGTTACACGCGTGAAATTAATGCACGAACAGGAAAACGTAAAAGACGCAACAATTTATTAAATCAGGTGTTTATTGAGAAATATTAGGAGGTCAGTCTCTTTGCTCCACGGGTCTCGTTCTTAGGGTCATGACCTCGGTGGTAATTTTCCAGAGACGTTTGTCATTCATGGTTACATAGGCCGAAAAAAGCTGTGCGTCCATCGAGCTCAGCCTTTCCCACATCACCTACTGTGGTTGATCCAAAAGAAGGCAAAAAACCCAGTATGAAGCTCTTGCCAATATGCAACATACTGGGGAAAAATTCCTTCTTGACCCCAGATGGCGATCAGATTTCTCCTTGGATCGAGCGGCCGGCCATTATGACATATTAAGTCTTATAACCCTTTAATATTCTGTGTTTGCAGGACGTCATTCAGTCGTTGTCTAGGAGTCGATGAGCCTTTTTAGAGCGTCGTCCGTTATTCCGTTGACTTTCATGATGTGCTCCAGGCGTCTCATGTACTCACGCTTGTCCCTCAGGAAATACGGCATTCTGGCGCCTTTACTCATTGCGATACGTTTAAGGCGGCCGACATCCTCAAAGGAGATTCTCCCCATGGCCATCAGCAGCTGGAAATCGATGGTCTGCCGGTACCTCAGAAGTTGCAGGACACCCTGAAGGTAGACTTGGCACTTGCTGTTGCAGCCTGGCTGGGATGTGTCGGTGAGGCCACTCTTGACTTTCATGCAAATGTACCACAACGTGTCGGGGTCCTTGACGTAAGCGCTGAGATCCTTGAAGAGCTCACTGAAGGACAAGCTGCTCGCCTTGTAGGCCGCATAGTACAGGAGGGCAGCTCTGCATAAATAAGGTTGATCGCGGAGCAAAACCGTATTGAGGGTTGCAAATCCTTCCTCGGTCGGGTTTACGGGTCGCATCCCATACTTTTTCCGTTCCTGCCACCATGGTTGTTTCATGTTGTTCATTGAGCGGTAGTAATGGGTGCCGATCTCATGGCACAGGGTGCCCTCCAGCCATCTTTCTCGTGCAGTGGAGGCATTGATGGTTAGCATTCCCCTCCCGTTCACTATTGCCATGGAGGCTATGCAAAGCGTATCCTTGGTGATGCAAACCTTCATCTCACCACTGCACCCTTCTTTCTGTAGGTGTCTTTGCACTGCTGTGGCTATTTCATGTTCTTGGAGAGGTCGACCTCCTGCATTGTCAAACCTCTCATCCATATCTCTTCAGCGTCTTCTCTATGATCGCAATGGCCAGGTCAAGGAACTCGCCGGACGCCGTTCTGTATTCTGGCGGCACACTTGGTGGATCTGGAGTGCTGTATTGAAACTGAGGGTTGTAGGTGAACTGTGATTTGAAAAATTTGATCTTCTCCTCCCTCAGATTTGATGGCGTCACGCTGTTTATGTGCGGCGAGACCTTTACTTCAGGTGCCTCTTGCTTTGTGGTTGGTTTGGTGGCATGGGATACTTTTCCCTTGGTCGCACTGGGTGGTTGAGGTACATGCCCTGGGTGTGCTTCTTTCTTCTTTATGGGCACGGACACCAAGGATGATCTTCCCTTATTCCCAGTTGGCAGGACCTGCTCTGGTCTGGATTCTTTGGTTGGACGGATTGTGAGCACTTTCCGTCTCTTCCTGGGACCATCTACCTTGCTCTCGGATTTGGGGATGGGAGGTATTACTCTCTTGGTCACGCTGGGAAAGCAGATTTTCTGATTCGAGCAGCTCACTGCGTCCGTCAGACATAACTCCTTCCTAGAGGTGTCTTCATTCCTCATGGGCTTAGATGCCAATGATGGCCTTCCCTTGATGACAGGGGGCAGGATCGGTTCATATCTGGGTTTTGTGGTCGGACGGGTTGTGAGCGCCACCTGTCTCCCTTTCACAGAGAAGATGTTTGGACAGGCAGTGGTGCTCTCCAGTTTTTTGGCCTTCTCGTGTGAGCCAGATTGCTTGCCGTTGGGCCTCATGGGACTCCGGGCAGCTGATCTGGTCATTGAGGCTGTAGAGCCACGGTCCATTGCGATGGAGACAGGACCTGGTGGCATCAGCTCAGCACGCAGTCCAGAAAGAACTGGTGCAGGAGCCATTGGCTTTGGTAAAAGCTTGTAGTTGCTGCGTGCTCCCGTCAAGAACATGTTCCCCGGGAGTAAGGCAGCCCTACCTTGTCTTCTTTGTCTTGTATCTAGAACTTCGTGCGCAACTGCTGAAACACAAACTATCGCTAGTGGTCCTGTGCAGTGAATGAGCTGCTGTCCTCATGCTTGGCCTTTTATACGCTTCATCTGCATCATCAGTGCACTGTGACATCATCCTCCAGCTGTAGCTGGGGACCACATTCCATCACTTGGTTCTGAGGGCTTAGATATGACATCCTCTGAGGGCTTAGATATGACACGAGACAATTACTGAGGGGTCTTTCATAACCACATGTATAAAAGAGCTGCTCGGGATTGTGCCAGTGTTTACCAAGTGCAGGCAGAGTAACCCCACCTGGAATGTCAAAATAGCACATTTATTTCCCACAAACATGATGATAATAGTGTAAATTCCCCCAGACGTCCCGTGACAAAGTGTTTAAAATGTGTTTCAGGGTGTGTGGATAAGTGTGTGTGAAACATAAGTTTCCTTTATAGATTAGGGTCCCTTTTCCGGTGCTTGGACCCTCAAACGCCATTTGTTCCTCACGTTTCCCAATGGCTTACAGTGGCATGGCCACAGACCCCCCTACATTCCAGCGTGTACCCCCACCTGGGGCTCTATCCCTTTATGGCCGGTTTATGCGTCTCTCAGCCTGACTCACAGAACCCATTAAAATCATGCCGGACTGACAGACACGTCAATCGGCAGCACCTCCTTTGCTCTGCTCCTGCTGTCAGGGTGGGTCACCGTGGTGGTCCCGCCAGGGCATCGCATGGAGCGTGTTACCGTGAACCCCACACTCTGCCTCTGCTGGAAATGTGAAGCAGCAGCTGCCAGGTCATGGCTCCCCAAGAGCAGCAGACAGAGGGCTCCTCAGGAGACCCCCAGGAATAACCCCCCCCCATATACCATATAGCAACCGTACATCAACCTGATGCAATGGCCGAGCCGGAAACGGAGGTTTACAGCTCCACTGGATTAGCAGGGGGGCCTCTCTCAGCGAGTGGGGCCGTTCTACTTAACCTCTCACTCGTTAATACATTCAGGGCCCTATTCCTAGAATTAACATTTATTATTTCGTATTTTTCCTGGTTAATGTGAATCGAATCTCGGAGCCGTTACACGCGTGAAATTAATGCACGAACAGAGGAAGACGCAACAATTTATTAAATCAGGTGTTTATTGACAAATATTAGGAGGTCAGTCTCTTTGCTCCACGGGTCTCGTTCTTAGGGTCATGACCTTGTGGTAATTTTCAAGAGACGTTTGTCATTCATGATTACATAGGCCGACAAAAGCTGTGCGTCCATCGAGCTCAGCCTTTCCCACATCACCTACTGTGGTTGATCCAAAAGAAGGCAAAAAACCCAGTATGAAGCTGTTGCCAATATGCAACATACTGGGGAAAAATTCCTTCTTGACCCCAGATGGCGATCAGATTTCTCCTTGGATCGAGCGGCCATTATGACATATTAAGTCTTATAACCCTTTAATATTCTGTGTTTGCAGGACGTCATTCAGTCGTTGTCTAGGAGTCGATGAGCTTTTTTAGAGCGTCGTCCGTTATTCCATTGACCTTCATGATGTGCTCCAGGCGTCTCATGTACTCACGCTTGTCCCTCAGGAAATACGGCATTCTGGCGCCTTTACTCACTGCGATACGTTTAAGGCGGCCGACATCCTCAAAGGAGATTTTTCCCAAGGCCATCAGCAGCTGGAAATCGATGGTCTGCCGGTACCTCAGAAGTTGCAGGACACCCTGAAGGTAGACTTGGCACTTGCTGTTGCAGCCTGGCTGGGATGTGTCGGTGAGGCCACTCTTGACTTTCATGCAAATGTACCACAACGTGTCGGGGTCCTTGACGTAAGCGCTGAGATCCTTGAAGAGCTCGCTGAAGGACAAGCTGCTCGCCTTGTAGGCCGCATAGTACAGGAGGGCAGCTCTGCATAAATAAGGTTGATCGCGGAGCAAAACCGTATTGAGGGTTGCAAATCCTTCCTCGGTCGGGTTTACGGGTCGCATCCCATACTTTTTCCGTTCCTGCCACCATGGTTGTTTCATGTTGTTCATTGAGCGGTAGTAATGGGTGCCGATCTCATGGCACAGGGTGCCCTCCAGCCATCTTTCTCGTGCAGTGGAGGCATTGATGGTTAGCATTCCCCTCCCGTTCACTATTGCCATGGAGGCTATGCAAAGCGTATCCTTGCTGATGCAAACCTTCATCTCACCACTGCACCCTTCTTTCTGTAGGTGTCTTTGCACTGCTGTGGCTATTTCATGTTCTTGGAGAGGTCGACCTCCTGCATTGTCTTGAAACCTCTCATAAGATCCATATCTCTTCAGCGTCTTCTCTATGATCGCAATGGCCAGGTCAAGGAACTCGCCGGACGCCGTTCTGTATTCTGGCGGCACACTTGGTGGATCTGGAGTGCTGTATTGAAACTGAGGGTTGTAGGTGAACTGTGATTTGAAAAATTTCATCTTCTCCTCCCTCAGATTTGATGGCGTCACGCTGTTTATGTGCGGCGAGACCTTTACTTCAGGTGCCTCTTGCTTTGTGGTTGGTTTGGTGGCATGGGATACTTTTCCCTTGGTCGCACTGGGTGGTTGAGGTACATGCCCTGGGTGTGCTTCTTTCTTCTTTATGGGCACGGACACCAAGGATGATCTTCCCTTTTTCCCAGTTGGCAGGACCTGCTCTGGTCTGGATTCTTTGGTTGGACGGATTGTGAGCACTTTCCGTCTCTTCCTGGGACCATCTACCTTGCTCTCGGATTTGGGGATGGGAGGTATTACTCTCTTGGTCACGCTGGGAAAGCAGATTTTCTGATTCGAGCAGCTCACTGCGTCCGTCAGACATAACTCCTTCCTAGAGGTGTCTTCATTCCTCATGGGCTTAGATGCCAATGATGGCCTTCCCTTGATGACAGGGGGCAGGATCGGTTCATATCTGGGTTTTGTGGTCGGACGGGTTGTGAGCGCCACCTGTCTCCCTTTCACAGAGAAGATGTTTGGACAGGCAGTGGTGCTCTCCAGTTTTTTGGCCTTCTCGTGTGAGCCAGATTGCTTGCCGTTGGGCCTCATGGGACTCCGGGCAGCTGATCTGGTCATTGAGGCTGTAGAGCCACGGTCCATTGCGATGGAGACAGGACCTGGTGGCATCAGCTCAGCACGCAGTCCAGAAAGAACTGGTGCAGGAGCCATTGGCTTTGGTAAAAGCTTGTAGTTGCTGCGTGCTCCCGTCAAGAACATGTTCCCCGGGAGTAAGGCAGCCCTACCTTGTCTTCTTTGTCTTGTATCTAGAACTTCGTGCGCAACTGCTGAAACACAAACTATCGCTAGTGGTCCTGTGCAGTGAATGAGCTGCTGTCCTCATGCTTGGCCTTTTATACGCTTCATCTGCATCATCAGTGCACTGTGACATCATCCTCCAGCTGTAGCTGGGGACCACATTCCATCACTTGGTTCAGGGTTTTAGGTTCTCGTTCAGGCTGGTCAGTAAAACAACTCAGGATGTGGCACGTTTATGTGCGTGTACACACCATGAATAGGTTTAATCACACATACGTTTTATCTGCTTCTCATTGGAATGGAAAAGAGGACGTGGTGCCTCTGTTCATCCCTATGATCTCACCGCGGCCTTTCCAGTTCAGCCATGTTTCACACCCCTTTACACCCCCAGTTATTATGATTATACTCTTATATTTCACTCCCTCGTGTCAGGTCGTGTTAACATGCTGTAGTTAGGCTTTACATACAGGACACAAAGTAATCCTGATTTTTTTGTGTTTCTGGGACATTAAAAATATACCATCCCTTTATCCATCTCTCACCTTCCATCCATCCTATTGAACACGGATGTGGCGAAATTATCCCTGACTCGTTGATGGCAATAAGGTTCTTTTTAGGAGATATTTCACCTTCGTGTGCTGAGCTTATTTAGAATATTTTGTTGCTTATGTTTTATTGCAGGACCCGCACATTTTATATCTTGTTTTTTAAGTTCCAGAGGTCCCAGAAGATGAGAAATATACCTTTTCATGTCTTCATTTTTTGCAAAACTACAAGAAAAAGGGCCACATTACAATCCTGGTGCTATCATTAACGCTCACCTGCGTGAGCATTAACGTTAACCCTGGTGGCTATTGCATATTACCATCCAAACGCTAATGGGTTAAGTAACCCGTTACCGTTTGGTACCTTACGCTTTTCAGCGCGAGTTTACTGTACTTTGCGCTCCCTATACGTAACATGGGGAGCGCAAATTGTTAATCAGCGTTAGGATTACAAACTCCTAACGCTGATTAACGTCCGACTGTGGTTAACACAAAGTTACCCACAGCTAGGACCTCGTGCTAACGGAATCCGCTGGTGCAGAATCCGTTAGCACCAGCCCAAAAAAAATATAAAACAATCCAGATACTCACCTCCTGTCCCGCGGCGAGGACCGCGGCTCCGTCGGCCTCCTCTGTCGCCGGGAACCAAGGGAGAGACTGGTGGAAAAAGTCCCCCGGTCTCTCCCTGCAGATCACTTCGCCGACCTGCCGGTCATGTGGGAAACTCAATGGAGTCCTATGGACCCCATCTAGTGGATGCTCGCGGCAGAGCTCAGCGCTGGCGTGAGCATCCCGGGGCGTAGCACCTGCTAACAATGCAGGCAGCTTTTTAAGCGCCTGCATTGTAATCTCACGATAAAACGGGGGCGGTAGGGAGAAAACTGCGGGAGCAGTTTTTTCTCCCTAGCGCCCCCGTTTTAACGTGAGGATTGTAATGTGGTCCTAAGTGTTTAAGAGGTGCAGTTTGATTCCTGTAATGACTGAAGATGTCATAACAGCAATTGCCTAACAGGGCTTCACAAATTTGCTTAGAATCTAGGAGCCAGCTAAAAAAGTTAGGAGCCAGGTTTTTTTAACGGTAATACGCAAGTGATAGTCTCCAGTCTCTGCCTCCCTCACTGCTATTGCAGCTTATATGTACTATTTTCTTAAGGATCCTAAGAGGGTTATTAGGAAAAAGCTGAGAGGCATATCGGTGTGTAAACCCGTGTCGGCTATCTGTAAAGATACGCATCAGGGCTACACAAGAGAAGGGGTGATGTGCTTTTAAAGAAAAGAAAAAAACCAAAACATTAAAAACGTAAACCTTTTATCCTCTGGATCAGCCTGCATGTGTCAAATGTTGAGGTTGAAGCCTGGTCAGTAACCCTTAATATACAACTAAGCCAGGGGGAAAACAAAAGTAATACACAATTTGATATATAGCCTGACCGTTAACCCATTCAATACTGAGCCATTTGAACCCTTTGAAAAGAGAAAATTGCATTTTTATTTTAATATTGCCCAACACGGCCACATTCAGTGTATCATTGGAACGGTCAGACGCTGCCCTTTCCAATGACCTCTCGATCCATAATGTGCGATGACCGGGGACACAGAAGTCCAAAGGACCCCTGTGCCTCCTGGCTGCAGAGAAGCGGGCAGCACAGCCCCTCCCTCCTTGTGGGCACACTGATCCAGCGTCTCCCATCACTGGGGCTCGCAGGGTGCAGCTGCTGGGGGTCAGGGAAAACTTTTGGGTGTAGTATGGAACAGAGACTGACCATGTCACTCTGCCTGTGTTATGCCGGGGTGGATGCTGGCCCAGTCCATCAACATGTACAGCCAATAGAAAATACACGGAGATGAATTGGTTTCATTGGGATAACTATGTGAGCTCGGCACCTGAGAGATGCCTAGAAGTGGCTGACGCATGAACGGGTGGACGGATGGCTGGAGTTTGAATTAGGACGCTAGAGACCCCGATGGAGAACGGAGAGTCTAGGATCTGCCATTGTCCAAACGCGTGGCCCACCAGTTGGTGCGTCAGAGTCCTCTTCCCCCAGGAAGAAGCTGTTCCCTCCTCCCCCCCCTCTCTCCCCCTCTCTCTCCCCCTTTTTTTTTTTTTTTATCTCTCTTCTCCACCTCTTCTCCCCTTTCTGTACTACTTTATTTCCCTGAACTCTGCCCCTTGCTGTAGTGTCTTTTCTCTTGTCTTTATCGTTGTCCTGTCTGTTTTGTTGGTTTGTCCTGTCTGCTGTTTTGTTATGTTTGTTCTAGTCTGTCTGTTTTCTCACACAACCCGGAAGACGTACTTAAAGGCATTGGACATTTTTCTCAGAAGCTGGTCAGCATTGGTACAGCATCCGATTATAGATGTAGCATGCAGCAACCCTGATTTCGACCGGGGTAGGATTCTGCTTTTTACCAATTGCAAATCAGTATGGTGCTAACCTTACATGACGGCTGCTGTATACATTGCATGACTTGTGTTACCATGTCGGACAGGCTAATGTGATTAATGCTAATGTATGTTTATTTCTGCTAATAAAAATTTTGATTACAAAAAAAAAAAAAGAAAATACACGGAGAAAAGTGGGACGGGGCAACCAGTGACAGCAGCATGCGACCGAGCCTCTCAGAGTTGCTGGCAGACATGTACGGAACTGCATGTCCGGGGCATCGGCACGGGCGTTTGAAATTCCTGTTGCCGACAGTGAATGGACTTGCAAAAGCCCAGGCGCCAGGATGTAATTTCTAGTCACCATGGTGACCTGGCACCTGGGATTTTTCGAGCCCTGGATTAAACAGATCAAAAACCGGCTTTAATGTGGTGATTTTTACGTACGATTTGAAAGCTCCATCGTGCTCATTATTAGGTTTTGTGTCTGTTACGATTGCAGGTTCAGATCTGAAGTGAACGTTAGAAGAAGAAGCCAGCTGCTAACGAAGGAGAACGCCAGATTAAAGGAGCAGCTGGCTGGCTCTCAGGTAAGCGACCACGTTGTAGTGGACGTCTAATGCTAAAATTAACACCTCTGCTATGTTTTTTTGGGTATTTTTTTAAGAACAGATGATATTGTATAAAGATTTTCCTTCCATGTCTCAGTATTAGAGGCTTTAGGTTAATTTCAGGAAATGGTCAGCATGTCTTCTATTAAAGGGACTCGGCACCATGACCACTTCAGCAGATACTGGTTACAGTGCGGGGATCCTGTAGGTAATGAGCGCTCGGAGCACACTCTGTGCAGTTACATGCCGTTTGTTTTTCCATAGGAGGTGATTAAACACCTGAGCAAAGGCTCAGAGAAGCTCAGGAATGAAGTCGCTAAGATGAAAAGTCAATTGGAGAAATACACGACCATGGACTTTGAAATCATTGATCCCGGTAAGGCCCGGTGGCTTCAGACAGCTGGCAGAGTCCGTCTTCTCCGGATCACACCTTGTGCAGCTGTTTTCTTAAAGGAACACTTCAGGCCATGTTCATGGTCTTGTGCTGGGTGGGGGTCACTCGTCCGCTGACACTTTGAAAGACTGTGTGATGGGATTTCATGCATGAAGTGATCATTGTTTAATTTCTGGTGCATCATGGGACTTGTAGTTCTGCAGCATGTGGTGTAACGTATCATCAGAAATCACAGCAGGTCGTATCATCCCTGTGATGTCTCTTTCCGATGTTTTTCATGGTGACAGATTTCCTGATGTTTTCACTTTCTCATCAGTTTCTGGAGAAAGTCTCCCGTCCTTCACAGAAGAACTGTCCAAGCAGAGAGAGACCAAGGTGCGCTCACATCCTCTGAGGGCTTAGATATGACACGAGACAATTACTGGGGGGTCTTTCATAACCACATGTATAAAAGAGCTGCTCGGGATTGTGCCAGTGTTTACCAAGTACAGGCAGAGTAACCCCACCTGGAATGTCAAAATAGCACATTTATTTCCCACAAACATGATGATAATAGTGTAAATTCCCCCAGACGTCCCGTGACAAAGTGTTTAAAATGTGTTTCAGGGTGTGTGGATAAGTGTGTGTGAAACATAAGTTTCCTTTATAGATTAGGGTCCCTTTTCCGGTGCTTGGACCCTCAAACGCCATTTGTTCCTCACGTTTCCCAATGGCTTACAGTGGCATGGCCACAGACCCCCCTACATTCCAGCGTGTACCCCCACCTGGGGCTCTATCCCTTTATGGCCGGTTTATGCGTCTCTCAGCCTGACTCACAGAACCCATTAAAATCATGCCGGACTGACAGACACGTCAATCGGCAGCACCTCCTTTGCTCTGCTCCTGCTGTCAGGGTGGGTCACAGTGGTGATCCCGCCAGGGCATCGCATGGAGCGTGTTACCGTGAACCCCACACTCTGCCTCTGCTGGAAACGTGAAGCAGCAGCTGCCAGGTCATGGCTCCCAAGAGCAGCAGACAGAGGGCTCCTCAGGAGACCCCCAGGAATAACCCCCCCCCATATACCATATAGCAACCGTACATCAACCTGATGCAATGGCCGAGCCGGAAACGGAGGTTTACAGCTCCACTGGATTAGCAGGGGGGCCTCTCTCAGCGAGTGGGGCCGTTCTACTTAACCTCTCACTCGTTAATACATTCAGGGCCCTATTCCTAGAATTAACATTTATTATTTCGTATTTTTCCTGGTTAATGTGAATCGAATCTCGGAGCCGTTACACGCGTGAAATTAATGCACGAACAAGAGGAAAACGCAAAAGACGCAACAATTTATTAAATCAGGTGTTTATTGACAAATATTAGGAGGTCAGTCTCTTTGCTCCACGGGTCTCGTTCTTAGGGTCATGACCTTGTGGTAATTTTCAAGAGACGTTTGTCATTCATGATTACATAGGCCGACAAAAGCTGTGCGTCCATCGAGCTCAGCCTTTCCCACATCACCTACTGTGGTTGATCCAAAAGAAGGCAAAAAACCCAGTATGAAGCTGTTGCCAATATGCAACATACTGGGGAAAAATTCCTTCTTGACCCCAGATGGCGATCAGATTTCTCCTTGGATCGAGCGGCCATTATGACATATTAAGTCTTATAACCCTTTAATATTCTGTGTTTGCAGGACGTCATTCAGTTGTTGTCTAGGAGTCGATGAGCTTTTTTAGAGCGTCGTCCGTTATTCCATTGACCTTCATGATGTGCTCCAGGCGTCTCATGTACTCACGCTTGTCCCTCAGGAAATACGGCATTCTGGCGCCTTTACTCACTGCGATACGTTTAAGGCGGCCGACATCCTCAAAGGCCATTTCCCAAGGCCATCAGCAGCTGGAAATCGATGGTCTGCCGGTACCTCAGAAGTTGCAGGACACCCTGATTGGCACTTGCTGTTGCAGCCTGGCTGGGATGTGTCGGTGAGGCCACTCTTGACTTTCATGCAAATGTACCACAACGTGTCGGGGTCCTTGACGTAAGCGCTGAGATCCTTGAAGATCCTTGAAATTTTGGGATCTAGTGATCACCAGTCAGTATGGTTTAATATAACAACAGGGATGGAGCCGCACCACACAAGAACGAAAGTTTTAGACTTTAAAAAAACAGATTTTTCTAAAATGAGATTTTGTGTGAAGGAGTCATTATAAGACTGGAGGAGTTTAAAGGGAGTCCAGGAGAAATGGGATTATTTAAAGGAAGCATTATTGAAGGCCACAGGAAATTGCATTCGGCTTGTTAGCAAAAACAAAAAAGGGAAGAAACCACTGTGGTACTCTGCAGAAGTGGCCAAAATAGTGAAGAACAAAAAGATAGCATTCAATAATTATAAAACAACTCAGAGTGAAGAAGATAGGCAAACCTATAAGATTAGGCAGAAAGAGGCAAAGCAATTTATAAGAGCTTCCAAAGCACACGCAGAAGAGAAAATAGCTCAGTCAGTGAAAAAGGGGGACAAAAACATTTTTTAGATACATAAACGAGAAAAGAAAAAGTAAAACAAGGATTAGTTAGATTAAAAACAAAGGAAGGAAGGTATGTAGAAGAGGATAAAGGTCTTGCTGACTGCCTCAATGAATATTTTTGTTCAGTCTTTGCAGAAGAAAAGGAAGGAAAGGGACCTCAGTTAGGAGAGAACACTAAAGAGACATTTACATATCAGTTTACAGAGGTGGAGGTTCTACAGCAGCTGTCTAAAGTATAGGCAAATAAGTCAATGGGGCCTGATGGGATCCACCCTAAATTATTAAAAGAGCTCAGTGATGTAATAGCAAAACCATTAACAGATTTATTTAACCAATCCTTGTTAACGGGAGTCGTCCCAAGAAGACTGGAAATTAGCAAATGTTGTGCCCATTTACAAGAAGGGTAGTAGGGAGGAATCGGGAAACTATAGGCCAGTTAGTCTTACGTCAGTAGTGGGGAATTAATGGAAACCATGTTAAAGGAAAGGATTTTTGAACATCTAAAAACACATTAGAT